>CM052438.1:56160235-56191744 GCA_028533085.1 Varecia variegata
ATTACAAATCAAATCCCTTGATACTTTGTGGAGAATAATATGTTTTTCCTAGAAACACAGCAATACTATTCCTAAAACGAAGAATGTAATACTTTAATTTTGGCTGTGCTCTTGGTTAAATGTATTATATTATGCAGATTTTTAAAAACTAAAGCTAGTTAATTCTTCTAAAATTCTTTAGATTTCCCTGGCTAACTAGGAACACATGCATCGCTGTAGACTAAAATACAGAGTGCTGTGAAAAAGATCCAAATGCAAAATTTTAAATGACTTACATTTTCATTTCTCTTGAGAAGATCATCATCATTATACAGAGGCAAGCTTGTCACCGTCCATCCAGTGCATAATTTAATTGCACCCATTAACTGTGGACTCCCTGCAAACACAGCTGCAACTGGAGCTTGCCTTCTGCAAAGAACCATAAAGATTTACACGCTGAAAAGGCAAGTATACTATTTAGATCACTGATTTATATCAACTTTGAAATACCAGGCAACCTAAGTTGCAATGTCAGTTTTCATTTCATTTATAGAGTCATTCAAAAATAATTGAGCACCTACTATGTGCCAGGCACTGTTTTGAGTGCTGAAGATACAGAAACTTTTTTTTTTTTTTTTTTTTTGAGACAGAATCTTGCTCTGTTGCCCAGGCTAGAGTGCCATGGCATCAGCCTAGCTCACAGCAACCTCAAACTCCTGTGCTCAAGCAATCCTACTGCCTCAGCCTCCCAGGTAGCTGGGACTACAGGCATGCACCACCATGCCTGGCTAATTTTTTCTATTTTTTTTTTTTTCAGTTGTTTGGCTAATTGCTTTCTATTTTTAGTAGAGACGGGGGCCTCACTCTTGCTCAGGCTGGTCTCGAACTCCTGAGCTCAAACAATCCTCCCGCCTCGGCTTCCCAGAGTGCTAGGATTACAGGCGTGAGCCACCGCACCCGGCCCCAGAAACTTTTTCAAAAAAGAGGAAGCATGGGGAGACAATAAGTAAATATATATGTCAGCTGGTAATAATGTGATAAAGCAGGGTAAGGGGATATGACAAGAATATACTACTTTAGATAGTGTTTAGTGGTGATGCTGTAAATTCTCAAGTTCACCTTTTGCAAATATTAGCCACCATAACCCAGCTCCTTCCAGATCCATCTCTCCTCCTGCTCCTTCCCTATCTTTACTCATGTGCCTGTCTGCAGATAACACATGTAGGACTTCTCCACTCTAAATTATGATCTGAAGACCCAGACAGATGCCACTTTCAAGGTGGGTAACCTACAAACAGGTCCCAAAGGGCGGCTCTAAGCCTTCACTTATTTATTCACTCCCTGTATTCAACATTAAGCACCTACCTGCTTTGTGGAGGGATAGTGCCAGCCTCTAGAAATAAAGACATGGCACATGGCCATTGTCCTCAGTAGTGAGGAAATAAACACAAAACAGAATAATTACACCACAGCAACATTAATATTCAACTGTACAATTGTTCAGGCCTTTGCTATGTTTTTTAAAATACTGTGGTAAATCACACACAGAGATGTAACTTCCTCTTTTGTTAATGGACAACACAATGCTGTATAGTCAGTGCTCCACAATGGCAAAATACAATTCACAAAAAGTATTAATGGGCAATAGTTACGGGTGATCTAAACAAAACAATTTTTATACATACAAGGGGTATCTTTATAGCAACATGACATTATAATAAGACTATTCTCATTTCTATTACCTATTCTATAAATCTATACCTCATTCTTAGAAACGTTTTGTCTTTTTTTCCCCATATTTTCCTGGGCTTTTTTTTTAAATAATGTTTTATTCCTTTTTCATGTTTTCATTTCTTCTTTTATGTCTTTAATAATTTTCAATGTAGTTATTTCATAATCTCCATCAATGGAGTAGATTGGTTATAAAAATGGCTGCAATAATTTCTCTGTCCATAGCCATGGTCTTGGAGGGAACCATTGACCTTGGTCATGTGACTTGCATTGGCCAACAGAATGATAGCAAGCATAATGTATGCAGAGACTTAAAACATGCTTGACATTGAGACCCCTCTCTTGCTGCTCTTGGGAACTCCACAACTAACTACCTTGTGAACAAGCCTGGAATAACCTACTAGGTGATAAGAGATAGTGGACCAAGTCAATTTGATCCCCTTAGCTGACACCTAGCCAACCCCAGGCATGTGAGAGAGGCCATTCCAGACTATCCACTCCAAGCTAGGATGAGCCACACCAGAATCCTCCCCACTGCCTCCACCCTCCTGACCTTCAAAATGGTGTGAAATAACAAATATTTACTGTCTGTAAGCCACTAAGTTTTGTGGTAGTCTTAGGTAGCAAATGCTAAGTGATACAAACAAATTTTATTATGAGAAATTGGAACAGGTCTAACTCTGCTGTTTATCACAAATAACAGCTGATACTTGGTTGTGCTGAATTGTTTCTTCAAGTGCTTTGTAATTCTGGAGCTCAACTTTATGAAACTTTATTTACTGAATTCTGTGTAGCCTTAGTTGAGGATATATCAGGCATCCCAGACCAGCCCAAAACATTTTTATGTTAATTTCTCAATCTGGGGTTTCCTGGATTAGACAAGTATAATTTCAAACTACAAAACCACATGAATTCAGCTCTATTGCTACAAATTCAGATGGGAAACTTTTTTGACCAAGGGCTGAAGTCAAGAGAAACGTGTATTCTCATCATCTTTTTCTACCACTTGGTGGATATTTTGTTATTCCATCTTTTCACTGACAGCGTAGCCTTTTGAGGGTCCCTGAGTTATATCTGTGTGTTTTGGGGGGGGTCTCAATGCCAACTCCCTTCTTCCATAGGCCAAAGACCACATCTCCTGTCTTATGTGAGCATTAAATTCTAAACCCCTTGGTTATCAAAACTACCAATCCATCACCTATCTGTCTCCAACCCAGGACAAAAGAGGCATCCTCTTGACTATCTAAATAAAAGGATATCTGTTCCTTTTTTATGCTGTATTTCTAGATGTTTGATAGTGGGAGTCTCAAATCTCACGGGGATGAGTTTAATTATAAAATTAGAATAATAATGTCCAATCAAAAACTAAATATCCCTAAAAACATAAAATACCTGAGTTTTATAAGAATTTAGAAACATATAAATTTATTATTTCCCCTGAATCCATCAGATAGCATGCAATAATTAACATAGCTTAACAATAATCTTGGCCCCAGTTCATTTCTTACTTTATCCAGGTCATAAGTTCCACTGTATCTGGGTCATAGAATTCCTGTAGTTCCGTTAATTCTGTCATTAATCTTGGAAAAAACTAAAATGCAAAACAAAATCCCCAAAAGGTGTGTGTAAGTCATTAGAAAGCTTAAATCTGTTCCAGAGTATTTCAAAAGACTAAGAGACAAACGATATTACAACACTCTTCTCACGGAAAAAAACGTCATGGATCTCTTTACTTTCTTTCAACAACCTGTTTATTCTTTGCAATCCAAATAATCTAGCCTATGCTATGGTTAATTCACTGCCGAGACTACATAAATAATTTTTTTTTTTTTTTTTTTTGAGACAGAGTCTCACTCTGTTGCCCAGGCTAGAGTGAGTGCCGTGGCGTCCTCCTAGCTCACAGCAACCTCAAACTCCTGGGCTCAAGCGATCCTACTGCCTCAGCCTCCCGAGTAGCTGGGACTACAGGCATGCGCCAACCTGCCCAGCTAATTTTTTCTATATATATTTTTAGTTGGCCAGATAATTTCTTTCTATTTTTTTAGTAGAGACGGGGTCTCGCTCTTGCTCAGGCTGGTCTCGAACTCCTGAGCTCAAACGATCCGCCCGCCTCGGCCTCCCAAGTGCTAGGATTACAGGCATGAGCCACCATGCCCGGCCCACATAAATAATTTTATCATCACCAAACAATGATAAATTAATCATCAGTTGTATCCTTCATGCACACACACTAAATGAATACATAAATAAACAAATTTCAGGTCAAATAATTTGCAAGTTTAATGAGACTAGGTTTCATGTTACATTATGAAAAGCCAAAGAATTTATATCACCTTATAGATATTAAAATTGTGGAGTTGCCAAAATATTTTTTAATATTTATTTATTTATTTTGAGATAGGGTCTTGCTCTGTTGCCCAGGCTAGAGTGCAGTGGTATCATCATACCTCACTGCAACCTCAAACTCCTGTGCTCAAGCGATCCTTCTGCCTCTGCCTCCCGAGTAGCTGGGACTACAGACGCATGTCACCATGCCTGGCTAATTTTAAAATTTTTTTGAAGACATGGGGTCTCACTATGTTACTCAGGCTGGTCTCAAACTCCTGGCCTGAAGCAAACCTTCCACCTTGACCTCCCAAAGTAATGGAATTATAGGTGTGAGCCACCATACCCAATGATTCTTTATTATTAAGATCTATTTATTCAGCAGTTTCCTTTGCCAATTATAAACTGAATTAATAGCAATTAGACTACACAAAATTGCATTCTAAAAATGGCATTCTAAAAATGTTTTAGCTTTTCCATTATTTCCTAATGATAAGGAAATTAAGTATTACTAAGAATATCACATTTTATTTTGTAGAATAGTGTCTCAATGTTTCATACCCACACATATAAATGTATCACTATCGTGTAGATAAAGTACTTTTTAGTAATACAAAAATCTGATTTTCTTACCTCTTTCCATAAACTGAGACCTATAATAGTGGGCACAGCCATGCTCAGAATAAGTGCCTAAAATATTAAAGCAAAAAGAGTTATGGATAAATATATTTCAAAATATACTTAGAGGTACCAGACACTAACTCTATGACCAATCACATATCCTTATCATTATAAAACTTTCAAAGAAACTGAAGTCAGCATAGAACCTAGTTCACAGGGTGAGATGGGTAAAGATTAATGAATTTCAGACTTATTAAGCTGGAGGTATAGGGAGACATACATATTTACTAAATAAACATAAGGCAAAACATTAAAAAGGTAATGCTCATAGTAATACTTCAAATAGCAAATCAATATTGGAAAATTCTGACAGGAATTTTTGTTATAAAGAGCTCACAAAGGATACTGAACTGCTACATTAAAAGCTAACAACAACAAAAGACAATGAGTTAACACAGGAAAATAGTTAAATATATAACAATACCAATATATTTAGAAGAATGTAAAAATTCTTCTAAAACTAAGACTAGCAAAATAGAAGATGACTACTAGTAAAGAAAATTCATCATCTTCCTACTAAAACTTGTTTTTCCTATTGTCCCATGTCTGTTGGTGACCCGATGACCCACAGTCACACAAACCAGAACCTAGGAAACATCCATGACTTCTCCCTCTTCCTTATTAACCCATACTTAAAGCAAGCACTCAGTCTTATTAATCTTCTTTTCTAACTACTTTTTTTTTTCACTTCAATGTACTAATTGAATGGGATTTGGAGTCAGAAAAACCTGGGTATGAATCATGGTTTCCATACTTATAAACTCTGTAATGTCAAGCAAGTTACTTAACCAATTTAAGCCTTAGTTTCTCTATCTATAAAACAGAGGTAATAAAATCTAACATTGAATAGCATGTGAAATGCTTCAAACAGTAACTGACACATAATAAACATTCAATAAATTAAAGCTTCTATTTCTTCTACCCACCATGGCCTCCACCTTCCTGACTTAGGTCTGTTAACTTTAAGCCTATCCTTCACAGAATTGTAAGAGTGAGCTAACAGAAAATGTAAGTCTGGCTCACTCTCCACAAGGCACACAAATTTCAATGCCATCCTACTGCCCAGAGGACAAGACCAAGCTCCACAGTATGACACCCAAGGTCACCATGACTCCAACATCTTCCACTTCTCCAGTCTCATTTCTTGACCACCCCTACTTTATGTGTCAATAAAACTAAACATGCCATGCTTTTTTGGTCTCTGTTTTTATCCTCTTTGATTATATCATGTTCTTTGCCTGCCTCTCTACTTCTTCGTTCTACCAGGAATACCCTTCCTTTCCCTTTCATTTGCCTAATAACTGAATCTTTCAAATCTCAGACTGGAAGGTCTTCTTTGAGTACCTAAAACTGAATCAAGTAGCCCTTCTCTGTGTTCTAACAGCATCCTGTGAATACATCTTATTATCTGTTTTTATGCCCAAGAGACTATATTCTACTAGATGAAATTAATCGTGATTTTTTTTATCTTTGTATTCCAAGCATATAGCACACAGTAGTCATGGTATAAATGTTCCACTCACATAGAAAATACACCATAGCTCTAAATAAAAAAAAAAGATATTATAAAAATTAATTCTTGATAGTCTCTTACACAACTGATTCACTTATATTGTTACTTTTTAATTTTTAAGTCGTATGCATTAAAATATATTACTTTTAAATCACAAATTATTATTATTATTATTATTATTATTTTTATTTTTATTTTTTTTTGAGACAGAGTCTTGCTTTGCCCGGGCTAGAGTGAGTGCCGTGGCGTCAGCCTAGCTCACAGCAACCTCAAACTCCCGGGCTCAAGCGATCCTACCGCCTCAGCCTCCCAGGTAGCTGGGACTACAGGCACGCGCCACCATGCCCGGCTAATTTTTTTTCTATATATATGTTTTAGTTGGCCAGATAATTTCTTTCTATTTTTAGTAGAGACGGGGTCTCGCTCTTGCTCAGGCTGGTCTGGAACTCCTGACCTCGAGCAATCCACCCACCTTGGCCTCCCAGAGTGCTACGATTACAGGCGTGAGCCACCGCGCCCGGCCAGATCACAAATTATTTTTAAAAATGTTTTTCACAGGATCTGTTTTTCTACCTGTAAATCATAATGTGATTTACTCATGCTATTTCAATTGTATTCAAGGTGGTTTCCATTTATTAGCATTTGATTTTATATAATTGGAAGAGAAACAAATACTTAACACAAAATATCATCTCACCAACAATATCGGGTGTACAGTTCTTAATCGAAGCCATTTGAAAAGTGTCATCCAAAGTTCAGGAGAACATACACCAAATGCTGCTAACACACACACATAAGGAATCCAGATGTATTTCAAGCTGAAAAAACCAAAAGGAGTCACATATGAGACACCCTATGGACATCATTATTATCTAATTTCTCTTTCATGAGTTCTTTCCTACTACCCATGAAAATACCAAAATGTTAAAGAAGAATGAAAAAGCTTAGCCTCTAATTTTCAGCAACAGATTGTTATCCAGTTCTTAAATAATCAAGACATGTGGGTTACCAAATGAGGATATTTTATTTTAAAGCATTAATACTGATGAGAGTGTAGCAAAATTGTACTCTTTGATAGTATATAAATTGTTATAGCGTTTTCAGAAGGCAATTTGGCAGAACCTATAATAATTTAAAATACTGTAAGATAGGCAATGCCATTTCTAGTAATCTAGCCTACAGATACAGTAGCATCAGTGTATAAAGATATACATGCAAGGGTTTTAACTGTAGCATGTTGTTTTAATAGCAAAGAAAGTGGAAACAACCTGAGTGTCCTTCAGTAAGTATTCATTAAATAAATTATTATGAAAAACAAAAAAGCAAAATGCAGAACTTCATGTACAGTGTTACCCTAGTTTTTTGCCTTTTATTTTTTTATTTATTTATTTTTTTTGAGACAGAGTCTCGCTCTGTTGCCCGGGCTAGAGTGAGTGCCGTGGTGTCAGCCTAGCTCACAGCAACCTCAAACTCCTGTGCTTAAGCGATCCTACTGCCTCAGCCTCCCGAGTAGCTGGGACTACAGGCATGCGCCACCATGCCCGGCTAATTTTTTGTATATATATATATATATATTTTAGTTGGCCAGATAATTTCTTTCTATTTTTAGTAGAGACGGGGTCTCGCTCTTGCTCAGGCTGGTCTCGAACTCCTGACCTCAAGCGATCCACCCGCCTCGGCCTCCCAGAGTGCTAGGATTACAGGCATGAGCCACCGTGCCCGGCCAGCCTTTTGTTTTTTTAAATGTAGATATATGGTACCAGCAAAAAATAATACCTGGAAAGATATTGCTAAGAGTAGTGATCTCTGAAGAATGGGATGGAGGGATTTTCATTTTTTACTTTATATATTTGTCTATTATTTGAGTTTGTTATAATCTGTATATATTACTTTTGAGATTAAGTTTTAAAAAAGAAAGATTAAAAATTGGGGCTCCTAGGCCAAGCACAGTGGCTCATGCCTGTAATCCTAGCACTCTGGGAGGCTGAGGAGGGAAGATTGCTTCAGCTAAGGAGTTTGAGACCAGCCTGAGCAAGAGGGAGTCCCCGTCTCTACTTAAAAAAACAGAAAAATTAGCCGGGCGTCACGGCAAGTGCCTGTAGTCCCAGCTACTTGGGAGACTGAGGCAGGAAGATCCCTTGAGGACAGGAGTTTGAGGTTGCAGTGAGCTATGATGACGCCACTGCACTCTACCCAGAGCAACAGAGTGAGACTCTGCCTCAAAAAAAAAAAAAGGGAAAATGAACCTCACTCCTCCCCCTTCATTAAAAAAAAAAGAAGAAAAATAATTTGGGGTCTTAAAAAGATTAAAAATCCAGTTGTACAGAAAAATGAACTTGTATAAATAAAAGACACATTACGTTGTAGACTACAAAGAAAACAAAAGGAGCCCATCCCATGGGAGATGGTAAAAGCAGAAAATGGAAGAGGAAGCATTTAGAAAAATTTACAGATATCAGTGCTTCATACAGATTATCAAGAGAAAATGACATTCCAGGAGATAACTTCTTTAATTAATACTAAAGAGAACTAGATCCATGATATATTTCTTGGTACCAAACTCAGAAGAGACAAGAAGAATCTGTGGTCAAAGTATAAATGTTATCTATGATTGTTTTATAAAACAGCAAAGCTACAGAATGGAGAAAATAAAGAAATATTCATTTATTTAATAAACATTTATTGATCATGCACTGCAAACTGACCACAGTACTAGAAAGGAAAGAAGAAAAACAAGACATAGTTACAGCCCTCAGGGAGCTTTTTATCAAGATGAAATAACACTGAACATATAGAAAACAATTAGAAAATAAGTATAAGAAAATTTATATAAGATCTAGGGTTATGTAAATGTGAAATAACTAATTTGAGAAGGATATAGTTAATGAAGGTTTTTAAAAAGTAAATACTAACTCAGGCCTTGTGAGAAGTAGTAGGCATATACAGAATACCTATTGCTAAGACAGAGGAATTATACTGGTTTCCACTAGTCAATCAGTATCTCCTCTTCACTTTCTCATTTCTGGAAATACCAACCTATACTTCCAGCCAACCAGAAGCAATACTAGGGTCTGGTTTATAGTTCCAGGGGACCCCGTTCACATTATATGTATATAACATCCCCTGGAACACAACCTCTCTGCTCTAGAGATTAGTCCATTGATGTTAAATCTACTGATTTCTCTGTATCCATCCTTTCTACACCACTTTATTGCTTTAGTAACATCTCTGCCTTTCAACTTTTCTCCAATTCAACCAAATGCCAAATAAATCTTTTTCAAATATAACTATGATAAGACATTTTCTGCTCAAAAAGCATTAGTGGCTCCCCAGTGCCCACTGGATTAAATGAAAACTCTTCTAAATGGTTTTCAGGGCCCTCTAAAATATGGCCTTGACTCACATTTCCCATCTTTTCTCCTACTATAATACTTCCCTAAATATTATAAATGTCCCAGCCAGGCTGGGTGTGGTGGCTCATGCCTGTAAATCCCAGCACTTCGGGAGGCTGCAGTAGGAGGATCACCTGAGCAACATAGCAAGACTCCAAGAACTGTATCTCTACCAAAGATAAAAAGATTAGCCGGGCACGGTGGCGATAGTCCTAGCTACTCTGGAGACTAAGGCAGAGGATCACTTAAGCCCAGGAGTTCAAGGTTATAGTGAGCTAAAATCATGCCACTGCACTCCAGCCTGGGTGACAGAGCAAGACCCTGTTTCAAAATTAAAATAAAACAAAACAAACAGAAATTTAATTTAAGAAATCTTACATGGGATTCATATTATTCACCTCTCCCTACATCCACTTTCATCCCTCTACTTCAGAGTCTTAATTACTCCTCTTCATGGGAACAATTTATCTGATTTGTGAGTGTACAAGAAGAAAGTGAGCACACTTACCTCAAACCCTTCTAGGCTTCTATATTTTAAATCTGCATCCAACACAGTGAGTATACACAGGTGGAATAAGCTTACCAAGGCTCTGCCCCTTCAAGCAGCAAGGTCTGCAGTTTGGGGACTAAGCTCAATTTGAGGTAAAAGATACTAGAAGCTCTTTTGATCACACATGAAGAAGTGTTCTCCAAGACAACTTTTATCACAATCAAAAGTTGTTGTTTTCATCTCCAGCTAACTTACTCCTATGTCTTATTTCACATTTAAGTCCAAACTTCAAAGAAAATGGTATAATTTATTGAACCTTCACTCTAAAAGTCCTGGCTTTAACTAATCAAAGAAAATCAAGTTACCTTTAGAAATCTCAGAAATTAACAACCAGCAGCATAATAGCATTTATATAAAGAGATTTTATTACTAACAGGATGTCACTCTATTGAGACACCTTTCTTTCAATATTCTCAGATAACATATTTAGATCCTAAATACATTTCAATCATATTTGGTATAGGATTAAATGGCAGATGACTAAATACATTTCAATCATACTGGTTTGTCTTTACGAACAATAGGCCAGTATTGGGGGGTGGTAATCATTATGATTTTTTAAACTTTTAAAATTACTGATCTTATTCTGACTGTAAAAAATTTAGAAAATACCAGAAGGTAGGCCAGGAGTGGTGGCTCCTGCCTGTAATCCTGGCACCACGGAAGGCTGAGGCAGGAGGATCGCTTGAGGCCAGGAGTTCAAGACCGGCATGGGCAACAGCCAGGCACCTGCCTTTAATGGGGGGGGTGGGGATTAGCTGAGCATGGTGGTGCGCACCTGTAGTCCCAGCTTCTCAGGAGGCTGAGAAAGGAAGATCGCTTGAGCGTGGGTATTTGAGATTGTAGTGAGCTATGATGACACCACTGCTCTCTAGTCCAGGCAACGGAGTGAGACCCTATCTCAAAAAAAAACAACAAAACCCAGAAAGTATAGAGGGATAAATTTTAAAATTGTACATAATCTAATCACTCAACATAACCACTTTACTACCTTCTAATGTATACATGTAAGTATTTTTAGCAAAATTGTGATCATGCTGTAACCTGCTGCAGTGCTATGATATACATGTTTTCATGCAGGGTTTCATGCTCATAACTTCCATAGCCCCTGTTACAGTCTTTTATTGTATGTTGGATGCTTTATGCCACAGAAGAGCAGGTTTCAGGAAACAAAATCTCTGTGAGAGTGGCGTCCAGGGAGGGCATGGAAGCTCTGCACCTCTTCCCTTATATCTCATTCTACCCATCTCATCTGTATCCTTTGTGATATGCTCTATAATAAATCAGTAAATGTAATTGTTTCCCTGAGTTCTGTGAGCCACTCTAGCAAATTAATTAAACCCAAAGTGGGAGTCATAGGAACCTCAACTTAAAGCCAATTGGGTCAGAAGTTTCAGACTTGCGACTGGTGTCTGAAGATGAGTGTATGGTTTTGAGAACTGAGCACTCAACCTGTGAGATATGATGCTTTCTCCAGGTAGACAGTGTCAAAACTGAATGGGAGGACACCCAGTTGGTGTCTGCTGCAGAACTGACCGCTTGCTTGGTGGTCAAGAGAAACTTCCACACATAGATTTGGTCACAGAAGTTTTTTGTGTTGACTGTTGTGGTGTGAGATCAGAGGAAAACATGGTTTGAGTTTTTCCAGAACACCTGCTTTTTCACTTAATATTATATATTCTTAAATAATTTGGATAACATAATTTTGAATACCTGTATAAAAAGGTAGGGATGAATATACCAAAAGTTAAATATAATCCAATCAACAGAGTGCAAAGGCAACCTACAGAGAGAAAATATTTGCAAATCATGTATCTGGTAAGAGATTAATATCCAAAATATATTTTAAAAACGCCTACAACTCAATAACAAAAAATCAAATAACTCTATTAAAAATGGGTAAAAGACTTGAATATTTCTCCAGAGATGATATGCAAATAGCCAAGTGTATGAAAAGATGCTGAATGGCATTAATCACCACAGAAATACAAATCAAAACCACAAGGTATCATCTTACATCCATCAGAATTACTACTATCAAAACAACAGAGAATAGTTAAGTGTAGTAAGGATGTGGGGATATTGGAACCATTGTGCACTGTTGGTGGGATTGAAATAGGGAGTGACTGCTATGGAAAATATTATAAAGTTTCCTTAAAAAATTAAAAATAGAACTACCACACAATCCAGCAATCTCACTTCTGGTTATACATCCAAAAGAATTGAAAGCTGGGTCCCAGGCCAGGCACGGTGGCTCACGCCTGTAATCCTAACACTCTGGGAGGCCGAGGTGGGAGGATAGCTTGAGGTCAGGAGTTCAAGACCAGCCTGAGCAAGAGCGAGACCCAGTCTCTATAAAAAAAAATTAAAAAAAGAAAACAAATTTTTTTGAATTTAAAAAAGAAAAAAAGAAAGAAAGCTGGGTCCCGAAGAGATATTTACAAACCTATTTTCACAGCAGCACTATTTACAATATCCAAGAGGTGGAAGCAACCCAAATGTCTACTGATGGATGAATGGATAACCAAATATGCACAGGGAATATTACTCAGCCTTAAAAAAGAAGGAAACCCTGTCACATGCTACAACATGGATTAACCTTGATGACATTAACTAAATGAAATAAGCCAGTTACAAAAAGGTAAATGCTATATGATTTCAATTATATGAGGTATCTAAAGTAGTCAAATTCATAAAAGTGGAAAATAGAATGGTGTTACCAGGGCTTAAGGGTAAGGGAAAAGGGGGAGTTGTTTAATGGATATAAAGTTTTAGATTTGCAAGATACAAAATTTTTGGAGATCTGCTATACAACAATGTGTGAATATACTTAACACTACTGAACTGTACACTTAAAAATTGTTAACATGTTAAATTTTGTTGTGTACTTTTTTAGCATAATTTTTATTATTACTTAAATCATTACTTAAAAATAATGATTTTCATGCTTTTAAACATTTAGTTTCTATACAAGTAACCTGTCTAATATAGACAGAATTATAAAGCTACAAATTTCTAAACATGGTAAGATTTTCCTCTTTCATCCAGAAAAAGATGAGATGCTCTGATATGAATTATAATTTAAGAATAATTAATGTTAATAAGCAAAGAATCTCATATATTGACTTTTATTATATTTATTTTTATGCATCTTACATATTGTACACTAAAGGATTAACCTTGACTAAAGAGAGATTTGGGGCCGGGCGTGGTAGCTCACGCCTGTAATCCTAGCACTCTGGGAGGAGGCGGGAGGATTGCTTGAACTCAGGAGTTCGAGACCAGCCCGAGCAAGAGTGAGACCCCATCTCTACTAAAAAAAAATAGAAAGAAATTAGCTGGATAGTGCTCGCTTCGGCAGCACATATACTAAAATTGGAACGATACAGAGAAGATTAGCATGGCCCCTGCGCAAGGATGACACCCAAATTTGTGAAGCATTCCATATTTAAAAAAAAAAAAAAGAAAGAAAGAAATTAGCTGGACAACTAAAAATATATAGAAAAAATTAGCCAGGTGGGGTGGCAGCCACCTGTAGTCCCAGCTACCCGGGAGGCTGAGGCAGTTGGATTACTTGAGCCCAGGAGTTTGAGGTTGCTGTGAGCCAGTCTGATGCCACGGCACTCTAGCCCGGCAACAGAGTGAGACTGTCTCAAAAAAAAAAAAAAAAAAAAGAGAGAGAGATTTGGCCTTTGTCTTCAATTCTTGGGAGGGAGGTAATCTCTTGCCTAATAAAAGTATCTTTGTTTACCTGGGACCCTTGCCTGGGTCATACCTGAGAGTCTATGCCAATAATGCAATATACGTTGCGGGCCCTAGGCCACATGGTATCAGTTAAACCTTTGCAGGGGCTGGAGACTGACATCAGTCACACAGGTGGTCAACCACATATACGTAATTAAACCCCAACAAAAACGCTGAACACAAGGCTTGGGTGAGCGTCCCTGATTGGCAGTACTCCATGTGTACTGTCACACATTGTTCCTGAGAGAAACAAGCACTATCTGCACAATTCCACTGGGAGGGGACAACTGGTAGTTCTGTGCCTTGGTGTCTTCTGGACCCTGTCCTATGCATCTCTTTCCTCTGCTGAATTTAATCTGTATCCTTTCACTGTAATAAACTGTGAGTGAGTATATTGACTTTTCTGAGTTCTGTGAGTCCTAGGCAGTTATTGAACCTGAGGGTGGTTTGGGGGACTCCCAAACTTGCAGCTGGTACCAGAAGTAAGGGTGGTTTTAGGGACTCTTGAAGATTGCAATTACCCAGCAAGACTGTGGGCTTCAGGGAAGGGAATCATATCTTATATATTTTTATATCTCCTACTATAAAAGCAGAAACAAGGGAAGTTTGAAAGCTGAACTTAAAAATATATAGTGCAAGATGTTTCAAGGATTCAAACTCCCAAAACAACTATGATATAACTTACCTGAATATTAATATAGGGATACCTATTTTGCTTTAGCAAATGTAAGAAGGCAAATAGAACATTAAAATGATCAAGCAAATGAAATGTAAGAATTCTACCTTATTGAACATTAAATGGGGTCACATATGTACTTCATAAAGGTTCATTTGCCATTTAAAGGCAATAAAAGAAATGAGGTAAGGGAAAGGATAAAAGAAAAAATAACTACCTCCAAACCTCAACAAGGCCCACTGCATGCTCACTGGACTTCAGCCATAGAGCACCTTTCCCTTCCAACAATGCACCATGATCCTTCCTACCACAGGCCTTGTCATATGCTATTCTCTCTACCTGGAATACACTTTCCTCTTCTGTTCACCGACTTCACTCCCACTCATCTTTCAGGTCTCAAGCACCTTTTCCTTAGAGAAACTTTCTGATCTCTTTAAGTCAAATTCTGTTTTAATGTGTTCTCACAACACCATTTACCTCTTCTTAACTTACCAAAGTTGTAATTTTATTTTTGCATGATTAACAGCTGTCACCTCCGTTAGGCCATAAGTTACATAACATTAGAGACTGTGTGTCCACTTTTGCCTATCACTGTCTCTAGCACCTAGCACAATGCCTAGACCTTGGAAGACATTCAATAGTTTTTAAACAAATGAATGAATAAGTAAATGTCAGTTCATTGTACTATAAATATCTTTGTAATAGTTAGATTAAGAAAGTTTATAGATTTTTAGTTTTTCTTTTTTCTTTTACCAGTGATCATCACTGAACATATTTTGTGTTTTAAAAAGTTTTATAAATGTATTCTTGAATATATCCATTTATTACTATTATAAAGGACAATCTTTATAAAAACAAACAGATCAAATAAAGTACACTTACCCTTCCATAACCATTGCAAGAGAACCCAATAAAATAGTGTGAATTACGTGATAAATTATTTCTGGTCTTTCTCCAATTCGTCCATCTTCAAGAGTAACAGTTTCTTTCAGGGACTTATCACTACAGAAAGGAAATGTGTTTTTTAATACTTTGAAAATACATATATTTTTTTTTTTTTTTTGAGACAGAGTCTCGCTCTGTTACCCGGGCTAGAGTGAGTGCCGTGGCGTCAGCCTAGCTCACAGCAACCTCAAACTCCTGGGCTTAAGCGATCCTACCACCTCAGCCTCCCGAGTAGCTGGGACTACAGGCATGCACCACCATGCCCGGCTAATTTTTTCTATATATATTTTTTTAGTTGGCCAGATAATTTCTTTCTATTTTTTTAGTAGAGACGGGGTCTCGCTCTTGCTCAGGCTGGTCTCGAACTCCTGACCTTGAGCGATCCACCCGACTCGGCATCCCAGAGTACTAGGTGAAAATATATTTTTGAAAAATCAAAAATACATTGTTTATCATCTTTGAAGGCCATACCTGAAATTTTAAATTTCTTCATTACAAAAAACTTGAAAGTATATTGTTATTCCAATACCTAACTTACATATCTTCAAGTCTTTGCAAATGGCTTTTAGAACTTGAAGACAACTGACTATAAAGACCAAATATGAATTTTCAGGATAATAAAAAATATTTTGGTCAGGTGAGGTGGATCACACCTGAAATCCTAGCACTCTGGGAGGCCGAGGAGGGATGATCGCTCGAGGTCAGAAGTTCGAGACCAGCCTGAGCAAGAGCGAGACCCCGTCTCTACTAAAAATAGAAAGAAATGATTTGGACAGCTAAAAATATATATAGAAAAAAAATTAGCTGGGCATGGTGGCACATGCCTGTAGTCCCAGCTACTCGGGAGGCTGAGGCAGAAGGATTGCTTAAGCCCAGGAGTTTGAAGTTGCTGTGAGCTAGGCTGACGCCATGGCACTCTAGCCCGGGCAACAGAGTGAGACTCTGTCTCAAAAAATAAATAAATAAATAATATTTTTAGGTTCTTTTTCTAAGATTTAATTATGGCTCAAGTAGTGATTGCTAAATCAATATGGTTAAATCATAATTTGAATAAATTCCCAAGATGAAGAAATTGCAACCTCCTTTCAAACATAATAAAAATATTCAAGAATAGTAGAACTTTATGATTTAAAAATCACTTATACTACTAGTTTCATTTAAGTTAAATGGAAGAAATTATTCTTATATTAAGTAAAAATTTGAGTAAAGCTGAACAGAATTATTATTATTTTTTTTTTTTTTTGAGGCAGAGTCTCACTCTGTCGCCCGGGCTAGAGTGAGTGCCGTGGCATCAGCTTAGCTCACAGCAACCTCAAACTCCTGGGCTTAAGCAATCCTACTGCCTCAGTCTCCCCAGTAGCTGGGACTACAGGCATGTGCCACCATGCCTGGCTAATTTTTTCTATATATATTTTTTTAGTTGGCCAGATAATTTCTTTCTATTTTTAGTAGAGACGGGGTCTTGCTCTTGCTCAGGCTGGTCTCGAACTCCTGACCTCGAGCGATCCACCTGCCTCGGCCTCCCAGAGTGCTAGGATTACAGGCATGAGCCACTGCGCCCAGCCAGAATTATTCTTACATTAAGTAAAAGTTTGAGTAAATTAGTGAATAGTCTATAAAAGTTTAACTGATTATTTAAATATCAGTTATATATTAAATCTATAACTGTATTAAATCTGGACATTACTTATTTAGATGTATAAAACTAAATTTGAATTTTTCTGGTCAACTTATAATATTTTTCATATCAATGAAGAAAGAATGGAATTAGGAGCTATAGAACAAATACAAAAATATTGGAAGGATATTAAAAATAAGTATTTTACATATTTTCATAATATAGTCAATAATGTAATTGATTCCCATAGGTACTTACTTAATTCTCCTGAAAATAACTTGCATCATAGAAAGAAAACAAATACCTAATACTAAAATATAGAAAGGTAATAAAGAAGACTGAGTCAATCGCAGAAAAAAATCTTGAGATGGTGCTTGCAGGGATTCTTGACAGAGGAGCCAATTCATTGTAAAATTCCTATACAAGACAAAAAGCATGATATTAAAATCATAAGTATTTTAAACTACTGAACATAACAGTGTATTTTTTTAAATCTCAGTGGAAACTAGGACAAAACACATTTCCTAAATCCATTCACTTATAACAGCAAAGTCCTATCCTTTATAAATGAAGATAACAGTATTAGTAAACCTCCTCAACAAAGCATGCACTCTCATCAAAACTGTTGTAATACATTAAAAACTTCTGTGTTTTATTACCTAGTAACATGACCATCCCTAAAGCCCAATACAGTTTTTAGGGAGTTTCAATTTCTATTTTTATCTGGAAGAGAACAAAAAATTCAGCTGGCCAACCTCTACCATCTGCACTGTCCAGTGTGGTACCTACTACCTACAAGTAGTGCTTAAACACTTGAAATGTGGTCAATTCAAATTGAGATATACCTTAAGTACAAAATATACCCAGGATTTCAAAGAAAAAAATAATCTAAAAAACGAATGAGACCAGGTGCAGTGGCTCACGCCTGTAATCCTAGCACTCTGGGAGGCCCAGGCGGGTAGATCTTTTGAGCTCAGGAGTTTGAGACCAGCCTGAGCAAGAGCGAGACCCCGTCTCTACTAAAAATAGAAAGAAATTATCTGGACAACTAAAAATATATACAGAAAAAATTAGCCGGGCATGGTGGCGCATGCCTGTAGTCCCAGCTACTCAGGAGGCCGAGGCAGGAGGATCGCTTGAGCCCAGGAGTTTGAGGTTGCTGTGAGCAAGGCTGATGCCACGGCACTCTTCTAGTTCAGGCAACAGAGCAAGACTCTGTCTCAAGGAAAAAAAAAAAAGAGATACCTATTTACTAAGACAGAAATCATAAAACTTGAAGTACAAACCTTGTGAGTTATAAAAATCAGGGTAAAATTTTCTGACCCTAAGCTAAGTATAATAAGACTCCTAGTAATATGTACTTTGTATCTGCACCCTCATTTGTAATCCATCTCCCACCTCCAATCCTCAACCCCTACCTCTAGGGAAGGAAGGAAGAGCCGGAGTGATGTTCAGGAGTGCTCATGGGTGGACTAAGAATGTCTACCTTCCAAATCATTGGGCTTAGAACAAAAAGTTAAAAGTTTAACAAAGTATCAAACAGCAGGTATATTTAAGAGGGTGCCATAAAAATATCTTGTACCTGTGATGAATATACTTTTTTAAAATCGGCCTATTAAAGTTTTTAATTCTAAATTCAATTCAAATCCTAATGGAATGAGTATTCTTTCCATATCTCCCAGTCTCAATTTTCCCTTCCCCACAGTCCCATGGCAGTTTACTTACTCCTCTATTATACTGCTTAATGTAGTCTGCCTTGTGTTAGGTTATAGTCATTTTTTTATCCCCCAGAGCACCCGGTCTACTATCCTGCATATACAATTAATATCTATTAACATTTCTTCAGTGGTTCCTGCAAATCTGTCTCAACAGAAATGTTTGCTGAAATTTGGTGAACTCCAAATCCTACTGTCCAATTGGCACATTTAAACATAACACATTTACTACTTATACCATCTATGTCATTAATCGTATAAAAACTATCTAATGAGGCCGGGCGTGGTGGCTCACGCCTGTAATCCTAGCACTCTGAGAAGCCAAGGTGGGCAGATTGTTTGAGCTCAGGAGTTCGAGACCAGCCTGAGCAAGAGCGAGATCCCGTCTCTACTAAAAATAGAAAGAAATTATATGGACAGCTAAAAATATATACAGAAAAATTAGCTGGGCATGGTGGCGCATGCCTGTAGTCCCAGCTACTTGGGAGGCAGAGGCAGGAGGATCGCTTGAGCCCGGGAGTTTGAGGATGCTGTGAGCTAGGCTGACGCCACGGCACTCTAGCCCGGGCAACAGAGTGAGACTCTGTCTCAAAAAAAAAAAAAAAAAACAACTATCTAAAGAGATGGCAATATTCTAAGGACCGGAACCATGTCTTATTCTTAAAATACCTAGTTCATTATCTTATGATGCAAATCTAGTATCTGACATGATGAATAAAGGGGACACTACATCAACTAATAAACATTGGCAAAAAGCAGCCCTTAACCTTGGGAGACTCTAGATGAGCTTAACCTTGGATGGGGAAAGTCAATGGAAAGACCAGTCACTTATGAAGGGTTACACCAATTTTTACTGATTGCCTGCTATGTTTAAGGCCTATGCTTACACCTAAAAAAGACACAGTCCCTATCTTTTGGAGCACATGGTCTCTTAAAGGATCCTTTTATTTTAGTAGATATACATATATAATTTATACATCAGAAGACTTCTCCAGCGTTTAAACCCTGTTAAATACTTTGTTAACTGTAATCTATCACCATGTGAAATTCTATGCACAGTGTCTACAATCCCACATAATCCCAGTAAATGAGAATAAAGTTCTAAGGTATATTAGAACCAGAGAAATAGATAGGTAAATATATATCCTCTGTTATGCAAGTAGACTTTATTAAAATACACAAAATCATTTATTTCATCTTAGATTAAAAAACAAAACAAAAACTGATTTGCCAACAAAAAATAAAGGCACAACATTATTTTGAATTAAAAAATAGTTAGCTTCTATTGCAATTATTATGACCCCAAGATGAGATTCTTTGCTATGAAATAAATACCTTACTGCTCTCCTTCTGCCCCTTTTTAATGTAAGCATGTTGTTGATGTAGTGGTTAAAATTATCCTTGCTTTATTAATTTTAAATTTTTATTTATTCTGACCTTAGGCTGTATCTTTTTTCCTCATCAAGGGAGGAAGTAGCCTTAAAATACTATAATACTTTTTTTTTTTTTTTTTTTTAGTAGAGACAGGGTCTCACTCTTGCTCAGGCTGGTTGTGAACTCCTGAGCTAAAGTGATCCTCCTGCCTTGGTCTTCCAGAATGCTAGGATTATAGGCATGAGCTACCGTACCGGGCCACTATAATACTATGAAGGTTTAAGTATATCTAATTTATAGAAGACTTAAATGAGATACATAATTAAATAGGAAAAAAATTAATATCATTTTCCCTAGATATTATAATATCTAAAATTAATTATTTTCTAAATGTTATGTAATTAGGTATATATTCCCTGCATTGAGTATTTTTGCTCTTTATTGTCTAAGTGGTATAGATTTAGGTAAACTTGCATAATCTAAAACTTACTTAGTCATATTTAGTCCAAATTTTACTTCAAGGAATTTCAGCATGTGCCCATTTTCTTTGTGTGGGACAAACATCTAGAAGAGAAAAACACTAACTAAATAAAATAATATTAACTATGCTTATAGCGATACGCTTTTTCCAATACTAGAGATAAAAAACACAGCAAGACTACAAAACAAAAATATGAATTAAACCATATGTGATATGACTATGAAGTAAAGAGATTTACTGACATAACTCAATCACATTACCTTATGTTTAAACATAATAACTAAAATGGGGTAGTAGGAAATTTCAACCATATCCCACCTGGCTCAAGTAACCTACCCACTCTTCTGAACACCTTTCATTTGTCTCAATTTATTCCATATATTGCTTAATGTTAACTGGGTAACGATGATATTTTAAATTAAATGGAAAATAAAGTATATTTCTCTTTTTCTTTTTAAGTATATACAGAAAAGACTCAGAACCCTATTTTTTCACCCAATATGCTATTTATGATCATTGTTCAACTCAAAATTACATTGTTTCAACTCCATTACCTTGCTATCTCATTATTCTCATTAAAATTTAGGCCAATATAATTCATTATTCAATTTGCTGTACTACAAGAATCTCAGACAGTTGCTTACCTTCATTATAATATTCAATGTCACTGTCAGAGTACACACCAAGTAAAAATTAATTACTTTCATTATTTTAGCTATAAAAGTTCCTTTCTTCACATTCAGCTATGGGGGAAAAAAATCACATGAACAAAGAAGTGAGGTACAAAAAAAATCCACAATTTAAAAATTTATCACAAGAATGATAAAAAGGCAATTCTAATTACCTGAAGGCACTTAGCAATCATTAAGGCTGCCACTAGACTTAATAAAGGAGACACCAATAACGCTGGATTCTCAAATTGCAGTAAATATCCCACAAAGAGAGAAAATATATAGATTTTGTAAACTTCATAAACCTATTGTAACAAAAATAAAATGAAAGAGAATGATATAAATTTTATTATACATCTTTTCATTAGTTTTGTTTACATTTGACTATAATTATACAGTAAATGCTCTACTATAAGACAATATTATATGAATGTTGAATTCATATTTTTAATGTTATGGTATATAATAAATTTATCACTTTTTTCTTAGAACTCTCTGAAAACAAAGTAAAGAGCTTTAAGACTACTGGTGTCTAAATTAGACTGAAAGGAACTTCTGGACACTGACTTAATCTCACTCGAGTTGCTCTGATATTAAAATTCATCTATGTAACCTCAAACTGCATAAATCAAAAATCTTGATCTTTAGCAGCCGTTCCCAAACCTACCCAATGAAAATATACTGCCATGAAATGTACCCCCAGAGAAAAGTACTTTTGCTTTTGATCTAGTTTACAGTGAGCATAAGAAAGTTAAATTCAATGTTCTAATAGAAGATCTCCCAGGAAGTTATATGTCTTAGATTTTTTCTAAAATAAAATAGTATAATAACTTCATGCATCATAAATTAATTAATTTACAAAGAGAAAATTAAGATAAAACACTAAAAGCACTAGTTAGGAAGAAAAATTAAAAGCCAGAGTGTTAAAGTAAAAAACAAATAAAGACAGAAAGAAAAAAAATCCATAACAAGCTAGATCCACTTTAGAAAAAAAGACACCTCACTGTTACAAATCAGAACAGTAGCTACCCTTGGGGGCTGAAGTAATGACTGGGAGAGAGCATGATGGAGTCTTCTAGGTGCTGGTAACGTGCTATTCTTGATTTGAGTGCTGGTTCTACAGATGTGTGCCAGTTACCAAGTCACTCTCTCTTAGCTTCAAACCCACCCTTCATCCTCTGCTTGGTAACGCTGGGGCTGGGACTCTGTAATCTACATTTCTCCTTTTCCAGTTGGTTCCCTATGAAGCTCTGCCAATAGGAAAGGCTAGATAGACAGTGCAAGGCTGGAGGAGGAAGGAGAGGCTTGCCCTTTTCTCTTGTTTCCTATTTGCTCTGGTTCCTGAAATCATCACCTCAGTGACGCTTCCTCACCCCAACAGAGCAAGTCCTTTCTGCTTGAACACTGAATACAGGTACAGTTTTACCAACATTTGAAGAACCAGCTTCATCACATCCTCTAGCCCCAGAGATCCAGGACCAGAATGGCCAGAATCCCATCATCAGAGGCCTGGGTCCCAGTTCTGAAGGGCCCTTCTTTTAAGCCCACAGACACCAGCTAAGCTGAGCAGTGGCCACTTCTCAGAAGTCTGAGTTTCAGCTCATAAGGTCCCTACCCTATGTCTCTAAGTTTTAATAATTGTATATTTTCCCCTTTGTTTTCTCAGCCCTAGTGGTGGCAGCTGCATCCTGCAGGTGCTACCTCTACGAAACTTTCGGGCTCTTATTATCCTTTCAATTAACAAGTTAGTGACTTTATAATTGGTTAGCAATTCTTTGTGTTAAATTCTCTCTGTTCAAATAACTTAAATGTTGGTACTCATCAGGGCTCTGAACCATCTGAGTATATGGGATAAAGAAAAGAAAGGGAGGTTTTAAAATGTAACATTATAAAAACATTTATCCTTTGGATTTAAAATCATTTCAAAATGCCATAATACCTTGTCATTTTGCTCCAGTGAAAAGATATCTAGCAGGAACAGAGAGATTGCTTGAAGAAACAGGAGATAGTGGCTATACTCCCACATCATCATAAATGCATATGTTGAAACATTTATCAACACATAGCAAAACCTCTAAAGAAAAAAAAAGAAGAAACTGAGCATCAAAAGCTTTATTATTATACTATAAAAATCTATTAGGTTTTTACCTCAAAGCCGCAGCTCTGTTATTGGTTCAACTTTAAGCTACGTAACTCTTGAAAATTTGTTTTTAAATCACATAATTACTATTAAATCCTTACAAAAACAGTAAAATCTTAAACAAGGAACTCTAGAGAGAAAACAAACACTTGTCCTTCAATGTTCAACATCATATTGAGAATTTCAGAAAGACAAAAGGAAAAGAAAAAAGAAAACTCAATACAATTTTCTTTCATCTCAAAAGAAGTAAAGCAATAAATATAAGACAATGGTAGCTTTTATTAGACTTGGCTGGTGAGCTTTGTTATTGTGAAAGTAACTACTTTTGCTGTGAAAATAATACTTTCACTTCCATGGTGCTTCATATTTTCCTAAGAACTTCCATTTAAATAGTCTGTTTACATATCAGCCTATAACCCCAGGTCTTTGCTTTCTTCATTTCCTCTTAACAAAAATGTAGCCTTATCTTTCCCCAATGCTTGTACTGTCAACCATATAAAACTCTCAGCTGTTTTCCTCTGCTAAATACTAAACACAAGGATTTCATTGCCCTTGCCTGATATCTGCCTTGCTAAATCAGTTCTATCCTTCCAAATGTTGTCTCCCAAGTGATCCCTCAGTAAGCATCCAAGTCTGTGGCAAATCCACTGTCACATAACATATTTCCAACGACAGTCTCTCCTTCCTCCATGAATCCAACTTTTTTATTCTCAATTTCTCCATGGGTTGTAGTGTCAAATGACCTCATTCAGATAAGAACAGTGAAGGAGAAAGGTAATAAAGGTCAGGTCAAGAAACCTAAGATGAGAATTATGTTCTCTAAAACTAAATCTTTCATGCTCAACTGACTATACTCAAGGATAAATTCCAGAGTCAGAAATACCTTAGCCATCAGAAGATAACAGAATTTTCCAGCACCCTGAATAAGATTAAGACCAGAGAACAAAATGTAAGAGACAGCAAAATTCCACCAGTTGGTCAAACAACACCAACTGGAAAGCTCAGAAGGGCTCCACACTGAGAGAGCATATAAGCTCCTGCTCCTTCTACCACCATAGTTACATATAGGGAGAGTGTTCTGGAAACTTTCTAAGGTGGAACAATCAGAACTATAATAACCAGGCCTGAAACCATCAACCCCAGAGAAACCAGATCCATAAATCAATGAAGGCTCAAATCTAGACCCAGCCTAATTAACCTCCTGGGCATTTAGAGATTACTTTGTAGATTCTAGGGAAAAACTACAACATAATAAAACCAACCACTAATTCAAAGGGTTTATTCTCAAACTACTCTAAGAATAAGCAGTGAAAATAGGTCTTAAAGATAGAACTACATGTCAAACACAATCTGGACAATTAGCTAAGGTTTTCCTCTTCCTGAACATTTTCAAAGTTCTATGCAGTCTTGTCTACCCCTTATCTTGCTCACAGTGCCTCACAGGGCTTCATTTTCACTGTGCCTGTAGTGTAAACTTTTTATACAAATGACTTAAGTGACACATCAGATAGGTTTCAGTAATCAATCACAGATGTCTCTGGATGACTCCAGATAATTGCACAAAAGATCTGAGCTTGGATATCTTGATGCAAGTGGGACCACGAGATCTAACCTCAAGAATGGGAAGCAAAGTACACAATATGTGATTGAAAGAATACATGTTGCTGGAATACTACTCAGCAATGACGAGGAGCTGACACATACAACAACTCAGATGGTTGTAAGGGCATTATTAGGCTGAGCAAAATAAGCCAATCTCGAAGGGTTAATATTACATGATTCCATTTATATAACTTTTCAGAGTGACAAAATCATAGTGATAGAGAACAGATCAGTGGTTGCCAAAGGTTAGGGTTGGAGGAATGTTACCCCTATTAAGGGGTAACATGACAGAGTTTCTTAGTGGTGATGCCTCCACTGTATAAGTTCTGTATCTTGATTATGATGATGGTTACTCAAATCTACACATGATAACAATGCATACAACTATACATCCCTCGGTCCCAAAAAACCAGTGCATGTAAAGACTGGTGAAATCTGAAAAAGGTCTGTACCTGAATTAATAGTATTTTATCAATGTTAATTTCTTGGCTTTGACAATGTTTTATGGTCAAATAAGGTAGCATTGGGGGAAGTTGGGTGAGAGGAACACGGTAATTCTCTATATTATTTTTGTAGCTTCTTGTGAATCTTAAACTAATTTAAACTAAAAATAGAGAAGAGGAGAGGGAGGAAGAGAAATAGAGTTAACATGACTGAATGATTGGACAGTTTTGCTTCTTGAAAAATTTAGTTGTTAGCATAGTTCAGAGGCTATGAAGAAAAAGAAAAAAGAAATAAATAAAAGAATATACTATAGTTAACTTGGTATTTTTTTCCTGCTGTGTATTTCTATAAAATCCTTAATATTCTTACCCCTTTAATGTTTGCATATAGATATTTTGCTCTTGTTGTGTATACTTAACTACCAATGGAGTGAATGACTAGTTATAATCATATAACTGATAAATACAATTTTCCCCCTTTATCTTAACATTAAGAGACAAAGACAGAGGGAGTGGGGGAGGTTATTATGGAGTACTTTCAAAATAGAGAAAAATAATTGTGGTTAAATTTAAAAAAAGAAACAAAATATAACCTAAAATAAGATTATGAACTATTCTTGGATCCTTTCAAAAGTACAAGGTCCTTGGTAACGACAGCAAACTGTAGGAAAATACACTTTTCATTATATACCATTTGCACTGACAGAATTGTTTTTTACTATGTGTTAATGTATATTACTTTTTAATTAAAAAAATTAGAAAACAGATACTCCAAAAAGAATAATATGCTAAAAAAAAAAAAAAAGAATAGTATGCTATAAAAGGGAAAAATAAGTTTACAAAAAACTTCTTTTAAAATAAGTAAGACTTAGATGGAACTGGAGACCATTATCCTAAGTGAAGTATCTCAGGAATGGAAAAACAAACACTACATGTTCTCTCTTTTAAGTGGGAGCTAAACGATGGGTACACACGATCATGAAGTGGTGTAATGGACGTTGGAAACTAAGGGAAAGGGGGGGAGGACATTAAGGGATAAAAATTACCTATCAGGTAAAATGTATACTATTCTGGTGACAGGTACACTAAAAGCCCTGACCTCAGCATTACACAATTCATCCATGTAACAAAAAACATTTGTATTTTCTTAATCTACTGAAATTTAAAAAATTTTTAAATTTGAACTAATAAGAACAATGATTTCATTAAAAAGATACTTAATAAAACCATTTTGAGGGACAACAAAAGTTTCATTTTAGTGCAAAATAAAGGTGAATATAAGGAAACTTAGGCAGTTTGTTTCATCATACTAAACTCTTTCATTTATTAATACAAACTGAAGGGAAAAAGGGATGGGTGAAAACCTACCTAACAGGTACAATAAACACTATTTGGGTGATGGACATACTTACAGCCATGCCTCAAACATTACAAAAGTGATCCATGTACCCAAAAACCTGTGTACCCTCTTAATATTTTGAAATTAAAAAACAAAAACTGAAGAATTATTATTCCCTAGGAGACAACTGTACAATCTGACAGGAAAATACTCATAGACTCCTTGACTATTACACTAAATATTCTTGCTCAGAAAGCTATTTAGACAAACACATCAAAAAGGAAAATTACAAATCTGAAATGTGTCATGTTATTTTGCATAAAAATTAAATATTATGCTTATAAAAATGAAAGAATAAAGTTTGCTATACTCAGGACATTTATCACCGCTGAAAGGAAGAGAGAACAGTGTATTTTTCAGAGATTTCAAAAAAGAACCATAAGTACATCTTGTTTCTCAGACAACAAGGTCTAATAGATGCCTTTCCTTGGTCCGGATCCTCTGCTCTCTTTTTCTACTCAGGAATTCTTAACCCAACATAAGCAGACTGTCAACAGATTGCTATACTTCAATCAATTTCAATATAATTCTTGCCTTTGTAATCCCATTTATTTCATTTTACGCATTTAAAATCATTATTCTGAGACAGAGTCTGTAGGCTTCGTCCAAGTGCCATAAGGGTTTGTAGCAACAACAACAATGTAAGAATTAAATAAATTATCTGGGACAGTCCTCTGAAACTTGCTCAGTCACACAAACCAGGAGAAGAAAACAGAGAATATACAGTGCTATCATCAAAGGTAACATTGCTGTCATTTGTAGTCACTCTTTGTATCTTCATTAATATTTCTTTAAATTATGATGACTAATGGCCATCAATATTTTAGAAGTACTAAAAGAATAGTAGGACAGATTAATTTTCAAAATAGATGCTCATGGTGGGGAGCAGTGGCTCATGCCTGTAATCCTAGCACTCTGGGAGGCCGAGGTGGGTGGATCGCTCGAGGTCAGGAGTTCGAGACCAGCCTGAGCAAGAGCGAGACCTCGTCTCTACTAAAAATAGAAAGAAATTATCTGGCCAACTAAAAATATATATAGAAAAAATTAGCCAGGCATGGTGGCACATGCCTGTAGTCCCAGCTATTCGGGAGGCTGAGGCAGTAGGATCGCTTAAGCCCAGGAGTTTGAGGTTGCTGTGAGCTAGGCTGACGCCACGGCACTCACTCTAGCCCAGGCAACAGAGCGAGATTCTGTCTCAAAAAAAAATAAAAATAAAAAATAACAGAATCGGATTATATAACAGTGTTATAAGAAAACCACCTAGCCATATCTTTTATAATATAGTAACTAGGTTTCATCGAATATAACTTAGCTCTCAATATGACCAAAATTTTTTAAAAATTATATGCCACATTTGCAATACATCAGAACTAATTGTAATGGATGAAAAAGATTTGTATCTTACCTGTACATTAGCATTTAAGTTGCTTTTTAAATATCCTGTAAGTGCAGCCACTTGACATGCAAAATATGGCAGTGCCCAGTTTTCTCTTAAAGGAATGGAGTATTCAATTCTTGTTGTATCTACCCTAAAATAAACCACAGATGCAAAAGCAAAATATTATATTTGTGTTACACTAGACTTTTCAAAGCACTTTCACACAAATGTTTGTCCTCCATAACAATTCTGTGAGGCAGGCATAGACAAACCTTTCATTGCCTATATAGCATCTTTGAGCAAATTTAATAGTGTCTCATCTCCACCCCCCACCCAGGAAGATACAGTGCTGCTGTGCACTATGTGGGTAAACACACAGGCCTCTATGAAAATTGGAAAAGGCGTGCTTTCTCTGGGCAGACTCGGCTCCATGCTAAGGCACACAACTTGTTGCACAGAGTACCCTGGATTCAGGGCCACCCCCTTCCCTTAACCAGATGGCTACCCTTCTCTAAAGTACAATCTGTTCTACATAATTAGCAGCCTGGCAGATCCAAAGTTCTTATCCTCCTTTACAAAAGGAATATGAAGCTCATATAAGACATGGCATGACTTAATCAAGGTCATATAGCCAGCAGGTGCATTCCTGGGATTATAATACTTACCTTCTGACATCTAGTTTAATAATCTTTTCAATCAGCAGGTTACCCAGAATTAACATCATAATAGTCTTTTATGTGATATACCTAGAGGCTTTTGAAAATTTCCAGAATGACAAATACAGAAATGTCTTCATAGGTTACTCTTAAATTTCTCTTCAATCAATTTTCATGGAGAGTATTGTGTAAATATCTTCAGACCACAAGGGACTACCTTTCCAACAGTCATTAAATTTGGCTCTCTTACACTCAATGGCTATTTTCCACACAAAAATAAAAGTGCTATTGTTTTTCTGAAAATTTATGAAAATTGCGGCTTTTAACTCTCCTGAGTAATAATGATGGACATACTTACAGAAAATTTAGTTCCCTCAATAGCTAAGTAGTTACCTATATATGCATTCTAGTTTCACAGCTAGTAAATTATATTTCCAATTACAATGATCATGAACCACTGGATTGCATGCAAATAATCAAAATTACAATTGTTAAATCCGCATGGACCAAGAAGCTATAGTAGTAACAGCAATAATCCAGCCAGGCTCAGCATGATATCACATTCAAAAGAAACAAACTCAAATTTCAAAAAGCCATAAAAACCAATGAATAAAACATTTTTGAAAAAGCAATTAAGGAGAGGCCAGGCACAATGGCTCACACTATCATCCCAGCACTTTGGGAGGCCAAGGCAGGAGGATCGTTTGAAGTCAGGAATTCAAGACAGCCTGAGCAACATAGGCAAGACCTCTTTTCTACGAAAAATTTAGAAATTAGCTATGATGATGCCACTGCACTCCAGCCTGGGCAACAGAGTAAGACCCTATCTCAGAAAAAAGAAAAAGAAGAAAAGAAAGCAATTAAGGAGAAATTACATTACATAGCATATATGATAAATCCTAGAAATCCTCCTTACTCAAATCTCTTTTCCTAGTCTCAGATCTGTAAGCGCTAATAACTTTCTCTTTCTATTCCCACCCCAATTCCTGTCTCATTCACCCTTCTTCTCCCCATCGAATCTTTTATTTTTTTCTCAGAGTAGCACAATTTACTTTCTTATGTTGAATAATCTACAGCTGCAGTCCCCAAGATAGGTATGGTCAGGCCACAGATAGGTATGGTCAGGTCCTTGGCCTGTTAGGAACCACCGGGCCGCACAGCAGGAGGTGAGCGGCAGGCTGGCAAGCGAAGCTTCACCTGTATTTACAGCCACTCTCCATTGCGCCCATCACCGCATAAGCTCCGCCTCCTGTCAGATCAGGGGCAGCATTAGATTCTCATAGGAGCATGAACCCTACTGTAAACTGCGCATGCGAGGGATCTAGGTTGTGCGCTCCTTAAGAGAATCTAATGCCTGATGATCTGAGGTGGAGCTGAGGCAGTGATGCTAGCGCTGAGGAGCATCTGCAAACACAGATTATCATTAGAAGAGAGGTTTGACTGCACAATAAATGTAATGCTCCTGAATCTTCCCGAAACCATCGCCCAACCCCCGCACCTCCACCCCCATCCCAGTCTGTGTAAAAATTGTCTTTCATGAAACTGGTCCCTGGTGCCAAAAAGGTTGGGGACCATTGATCTACAGCCTTCACTGGGTTTCTCCAAATTTACATTTTGACCTATTTTATGTTTAGCAGAACAGTTCAGTAGCTAAGCAAAACAAGACACAAGATTTTCCTAGGAAGAAAGAGACAAGACCATGGCAAAAAATAATTGCACATTAATATTTTTGTTCCTACTGATATGTATAACAGCAATAATCACTATTATAACAAATCAAGGATTTCTACTGCCCTATAATCCATTCAAGTATTTGTCTCATATATAAATAGAATCATAACTCTACAATAAATTTATATTCTGCTTTTTAAACTTACATTATATGTATTTTGCATATTCTCTCTTCTTCATACTTTTTGAGTATTTACTTTATTACAAAAGCAGTATATAATTAAAGCATCAAAAAGATCAGATATCTACGAATAAATCTAAAAAAAGGTAAGGTCTCTACACTGAAAACTAGAAAATGTTGAAAGAAAGCAAAGAAGCCCTAAACAAATGGGGAGATTATCATGTTTTAAAGATCTTAGAATGGAAGATTCAGTATTGTTAACATGTCCATTCTCCCCAAATTAATCTACAGACTCCCATAACATTCTTATCAAAATTCAAGCAAGTTTGTTTTTAAAAATTAAAGTCAAGCGAGGTGGCTGACATCTATAATCCTAGCACTTGGGGAGGCTGAGGCAGGAGGATCACTTGAGGCCAAGAATTCAAGACCAGCCTGGAAAACAGAGCCAGAACTTGTCTCTACAAAAAAGTTTTTTAAAAAAAAGAAAATCAGCCAGGCATGGTGATATATACCTATAGTCCCAGCTACTCAGGAGGCTGAGGCAGGAGGATTGTTTAAGCCCAGGAATTCCTGCCTGGGTGACATACTGAAACTGTTTCTTTAAGAAAAAAATAAAAAATCTTATTTAGAAATTGGTAACTAAA
>CM052438.1:56192244-56223108 GCA_028533085.1 Varecia variegata
AGAAATTGGTAACTAAAATGAAATTAAGCATTTTTCCTTACTTTCTAATAGTCCCTAAATTTGAAGGTAACCAAAGAGCCCTGGTTAGTGAAGAAAAATTCTTTTGAAGAACATAGCTAACAAAAATAGAAAAATACAATTTTATAAACCCTAATGAAATTACTAGTTAAGGCAAAGATTACAACCCTTAGGTAAATGGTGAATGGTAAAAAAAAAAAAAAAATCCCCTATACAGGGGACTTGGGGGTCAACTAGGGAAATCATAATATGGACTAGAGATAAGATAAAAAGTTATTGAAACAGAACAGTACAGACTATGGAATAAAGAAAGTAGCATATAAAACAGTACAGATAGAGTACGTATGTGTACTATGTCATTTTGGTAAAAAAAAAATACATATATGCACACACACACTCTCTCTCATATAGAAAATGATCCAAAACAATATGCACCAGGGTATAAACAATGATGAGTGATCTCTAGGTGGTAGGAATATAGTTATTATTTTAATTTTGCTGGTCTCAATTTTCCATATCGCTTTGTACCTATATTACTTTGTAATAATAAAGTTTGGTTCATCCCTATGCTTTTTTTATTTTTTGATACAGAGTCTCGCTCTGTTGCCCAGGCTAGAGTGCCGTGGAGTCAGCCTAGCTCACAGCAACTTCAGATTCTTGGGTTCAAGTGATTCTCCTGCCTCAGACTGACGAGTAGCTGGGACTACAGGCACATGCCATCACACCTGGCTAATTTTTTCCAATTTTAGTAACCTGGCTAATTTTTATATTTTTAGTAGAAATGGGGTCTCGCTCTTGCTCAGGCTGGTTTCAAACTCCTGAGCTCAAGCGATCCTCCCACCTCAGCCTCCCGGAGTGCTAGGATTACAGGTGTGAGCCACCATGCCTGGCCCATCCCTGTGCTTTTAAGAAGAAAACACACTTAACCCATTAAGCTGGACAGCTATACTTGAAAACTTCTATGGAAAATTTTAAAAGTAATTCATGTAAAATTGTTGCCAGCATGTGATGCTAAATATAAACAAAGCCCAGTTAGAGATATACCCCTTAATGCTCCATGTCAATAACTTGAAAGCATCATATTTTTCATCAGGCAACTGCTTAAGGAAAATAAAAGAAAATGTATAACAGAAGAAATGATTCAGGCCAGGCACGGTGGCTCACGCCTGTAATCCTAGCACTCTGGGAGGCCGAGGCGGGTGGATCGCTCAAGGTCAGGAGTTCAAGACCAGCCTGAGCAAGAGCGAGACCCTGTCTCTACTAAAAAATAGAAACAAATTAGCTGGCCAACTAAAAATATATATAGAAAAACTTAGCCGGGCATGGTGGCGCATGCCTGTAGTCCCAGCTACTCGGGAGGCTGAGGCAGAAGATTCGCTTGAGCCCAGGAGTGTGAGGTTGCTGTGAGCTAGGCTGATGCCATGGCACTCACTCTAGCCCGGGCAACAGAGTGAGACTCTGTTTCAAAAAAAAAAAAAAAAAAAGAAGAAGAAATGGTTCATTTTTTAAAATTTAATTATGCTAAGTGCTATGGGGGGGCGAGTGCTATGGAGAGGAAGGAGAATGTCCATCATATAAGAAATAAATTTATGACATTGACCAATGCTAGGAAAACTTTATCACATGTCTCACATGAGCTCTCCATTTAAAAAAAAGGCCCCATGCCCTACTCTCTTTCCCCTCACTATTAAAGAATTGAGGCTCCTTTGATCACCAAAGGGGATGGGTTTACTAATTCAAAATACACTGTCATAGATTAATATAGAGCCCTTATCTATGGTGGTTAACCTAATAGTGCTGTATTTGATGCCTCTTCCTTTTCAAGAAGTTATGTCATCAATTTTAAATACAAGAGGAAAGAGGTATATCCATATACACTAGTGTCACTAAGTCTGAAAAAGGAGATACATGGCAAGTGTATTATTTTTCTATTGCTGCATAACAAATGACCACAAATGCAGGGGCTTAAAACAACACAAATTTATTATCTCACAAAGGCCAGCAGAGTATGCCTGGATTCTCTGCTCAGATTCTCCCTGAGCTAAAATCAAGGCATCAGCCAGGGTACAGTTCTCACAGGGGGCTTGCAGTCCTCTTACAAGCTCACTGGTTGTTGCCAGAATTCATTTCCTCCTCACTTCAAGCCAGCAGTGGTGCAGTGAATCCTTCTCATGCTTCAAATCTCTCTTACTTCCTCTTCTAAGCTAGAGAAAGCTCTCTGCTTTTTTTTTTTTTTTTTTTTTTTGGAGACAGAGTCTCGCTCTGTTGCCTGGGCTAGAGTGCCGTGGTCTTAGCATAGCTCACAGCAACCTCAAACTCTTGGGCTTAAGCAATCCTTCTGCCTCAGCCTCCCAGGTTGCTGGGACTACAGGCATGCACCACTATGCCTGGCTAATTTTTTCTATATATTTTTAGTTGTCCAGCTAATTTCTTTCTATTTTTTTAGTAGAGACGGGGTCTCACTATTGCTCAGGCTGGTCTCAAACTCCTGACCTCGAGCGATCCTCCCACCTTGGCCTCCCAGAGTGCTAGGATTATAGGCGTGAGCCACCGCGCTCAGCCAAGCTCTCTGCTGTTAAATGCTCATGTAAGTAGATCAGGCCTGCAGGGTAATCTTACTACCTTAAGGTCAATGTGCTATATCACATAATCACAGTAAGGACATCTCACCATATTCATAGGTTCTAGGGATTAGGATGGGGAAAATCTTGGGGATGGGGGGCATCTTCAGAACACTGACTACCATAGCCACAAAAAATTGTAAAAATCAATTAGAAACACCTTTCTTACCTATTAATAACGAACCACGCAACAGTAAGCATTCCTGCTAGCCATGTTCCACTCATAAGCCAACTTGTAGCAAATAAAGCAATAACATATATTCCTTGTAATCCAAAAACAATGCTAATATAAAAATACACTGGCTCCATACTCTCCTAAATGGAAAAAAGAGAGTGAGATAGTAGGATGACATTAAATAATTTGAGGATTCATAAATATTTGAGAAAATAAACATTAAGATCAAAAGAAAAATACATACATTGCTTCCAGTTGCGTGATATAAAACACTGGTGATAAGTTCTGGATATAAAGACATTTGCTGCACTGCATTTATTGTCTTCAGAGATACAGTTTTGTTATTGTGTGTCAGTTCATAAACACCTAAAGGCAGAAAGATTTTTCTCCAGATTATTTAATCTGTTTTTAAAATAATTAAATATATATGCCATTCATTAGTCATTAAATATTTAATATTATCAAGAAATCCCAAAATATAATATCCATGCCTCATTTTTCCAATATTTTTATTAAGTACTATATAGAAAAATACCTATACTCTGAGACAAATCCCCACGAAGGCTCCAATATAGAATAATGTTTTAGCTTAGAAAAATAGTTATTAAAAATATAACTGTGATTATCATACCTCTTTCAAATGAAGGCGCCTTTAACATATCTTTATAATAGGAGTAATAAATGGCACTATCACCCTGAAATGTGATCTCCCGTTCAAGCTCCTAAAAGAAAATGAAATGATTATTTAAATAACAGTGTTTTACAAAGAAAAGTTAAATGCCTGAGGTGACAGATACCCCAATTACTCTGATTTGACTAGTTCACATAGTATACTTGTATCAAAACATCACAGGTACTCTATAAAGATATACAAATATTATGTACCCATAATTAAAAATTAAAAAAAATAAATACCAGTGTTTTAAATTTCAGATGCAATCTTCCTTCTCCCTCCTCATCTCCTAAATTAACATGATATTTATTTATCCTTTTATTCAGACATGTTTGAATTTCCATTAATCACCAGTAGCCATATTAATGAGGAGATTAAACTTTTCAATAACCTGGTAATTATTATCATTTTTTTAAGGGACACGGTTTTGCTATGTTGTCCAGGCTGCAGTGCAGTGGCTACTCACAGGTGCAGTCATAGCTCACAGCATCCAAGAATTCCTGGGCTCAAGCAATCCTTCCGCCTCAGATACCCAAGTAGCTGTTTTCATTTTAATGAAAACACTTAAGGTTTAAAATTGATTATAACTAATAAGTCATTAGCTGTTTTATATATAAGGAAAATCTAAAGGGAAAAACCAAAAGAAATGCCCTACGGATAGTAAGAATAGTAAGACAGGTAATAACAAATGATAGTTGAAGCGTTACAGGTCCATAATAAAAACATGTTTAGGAAGTAAGTAGTCTTTGGGAAAAAAAAAGGAAGTAAGTAGTATTTTCTATTACTATTCCACATTCCTATGTATCCAGAACAGTAAGCCCTTCCTTACTTAGTACTTTTCAAAAGCAGCAGATACTTAATCAGTGCTTTTCAAATGAACTTTCAGAAATATATGCAAGTCTTAAAATTCCTAAAATTAGGCTAAAGAGAACCAATAATGTAGTAGTCAAAATCATGAGAAGGCCTTGTGCTTTTTATGCTGAATTAAACTTTTATGAATCTATAATCTTTTAAAATCAAACTTGATTGTCACACATAATATTTACCAATTAGTACAACAACAAAAGATATTAGTTAGAGCATTTTTCCAAAGTTTGATCAACAGAACTTCCTAAGATGTTGCTGGGTGTTACTAAAGAGTTCTGTAGCTAAATAAATTTTGAGAAAGGCTGGATTAAACCCAGCTAAATGGCTTTCTTTACTGCAAGACTTTTCAGAGTTTCAAGTACATGTTATACCCTGTGAATCTCCAAGAGGAAGATCTCCAGATCTATTTGACCAATGAACCCTTTTTTCCCCATTTAGAGGTTGCTATGGTCTGAATGTTTACGTCTCCCCAAAATTCATATGTTGAAATTTAAGCTCCAATATGAAGGAATTTGGAAGTGGGATCTTTGGGAGATGGTTAGATCATGAAGGCAGAGGCTTCCCGAATGGGATTAGTGCCCTTACAAAAGAGGGCCCACAGAGATCCCTCACCCCTTCTACCATTTGAGGACACAGTAAGAAGATGGGCAGCTACTAACCAGAAAGAGGGCCCTCACCAGACACCAAATCTGCCCACACAGTGATCTTGGACTTCTCAGCCCCCAGAACTGTGAGAAATAAATTTCTGTTGAAAAAGCTACTTAGTTTATGGTATTTTGTTATAGCAGGCCGAGTGTATTAAGATAGAGCTTACTTACCTAAATAAATTTCCTTAAAATGATTTTTTATTAATGAAAACAGATGTTTCTGTTTAAGATTTCAAAGATTAAACTCTCAATCAGTGTTTTTCAAACTTACTGTGCATATGAAACACCTAGAAACTTCACTAAAATGTAAATTTTTATTCTAAATTGGGTCTGAGAGTCTGCAGTTCTGAAAAAGCTCCCTGGCCAATACACAATGCATTAAAAAACAAAGTTCTTGATGAAGGCCTTCTATATTTTCAAACCTTTGGTTGTTCTCAGTTCTGCCTACACCACAGAATCACTTGGAAATATTTTTTGAAGTACTGATCCCAGCCCTTCCCCCTACTCCTACCTAAGAATCTGAGATGGAGGTTATCTTTTTAAAGATCTCAGATGATTCAATCATATATCCAGTGTTGAGAACTACTATTAATCTGCATAACATTTTCAAGAAAATAACATATGCTACAGTAATAGCTAAATCAATACACATGTAGTCAGTAATTACTCAGTTAAATGTTTTGGTGGTGTTAAGTAAATCCATGGCTTAGTAAGCTTAACTACCTGCTCAAAAATAAAAACAACAAAAAATCCAGTCTGGGCTCAAAAATTTTAAAACCCTATAAAGTCAAGTGAACTTTGAAAACAAACTATTTCAAAGGTCAAACCATGAAATTATAAATATAACTATAGTGACTAAAGAGTCTGTGGAATTAAAACCAAACATTAATCATAGTAACACAATGCAACACCTTGAGAAATACTATGTCATTACCCCTGTAATATTCTGAAATAAAAAACACATATATATTTTACATGTAAGCAAAGTTTTACATGCAAGCAACATAGTTTTTGCTATGTTTTTAATATTCATAAAATTTTTCTAGGGATGCAAATATTGTTTAATTGAGAGGAGACTGCAGTTGGCTCTGTTCAAAACTTCACAAAAGATTGCTCACAAGTTCAAGGCATTTCAGTACTCAATACAACATTCCTATATCAATTTTCATTTGTAGCTATAGCATTCATGGTGATTCTATATATCAGTAAAAATATATGATTACTTGACTGTTTCTACTGTAGTTATGTGCAAGTACTTTCGCATTAAATAAATTAATGTTTTATTATAAAAAAATGTCATACCTTTTAATCATTTTCAACCTTCCCAAAACATTCTAATCATATGATCTAAAAATTAAAATATTTTAATGCTGAAACTTCCACAGACTGTTTCTGAAATGTGAGCTACCAAAACTACTAAAAGGCTGAATAAACCCCATAACACTTCGTTGCCATCAAAAGTCCCTGATAATTAATTAAGTGCACAAAGGAGAGCACCCTCATAGTTTCTATTCTATGAAATATACTATTGGATTTTTTAACGTTGATACCATGACTATGTTCTCAAAAGAGCTTCTAAAGCATTTTGTTTCTAACAACCATTAAATAAGACAGCACTTGTCATACTTATTACACGTATATTATGGCTCCCTAGAAAAACTTTCGTACACTCAAAATTCTTTCTTCTTACCTGCTTGTTGGAAAACCAGAATTTACGTTCATGGTATGCTGATAAGTAGAGAGCATACATCATACCACTAGTAAGTGCTGCAAGACAGCCAATGAGAATCTTTGCAAAGCGTTGAAATAATACATCTGAAAAAGCATATTAAAAGTAATCAAAAGGTAATAGACACCCTTGATATGATGTGACAAAAATGGCATTCTACCTCTATGACCTTTCTTCTCAAAACCCAGAACCCCAGTCTAATCATGAGAAAAATATCAGATAAATTCCAATAGAGGGATAACCTACAATACACCTGACCAGTACTCCTCACAACTGTCAAGGCTTTTAAACAAGGAGAGCCAGATAAACTGTCAAAGCCAAAAGGCACCTAAGGAGACATAATAATACAATATGGTATCTTGGACTGGACATTAGATAAAAACTAAGGTAATCTAAATAACATATGAACTGTAGTTAATAATAATATATTAATATTGGTTCATTAATTGTAACAAATGTACCACACTAATGTAAAATGTTAATAAGGGAAACTGCATGTGGGAGGGTATAATGTGGGAACTCTACTATCTGCTCAATTCTTCTATAAATCTAAAATTGTTTTAAAATTAAAGTCTATATTCTGTAAGATGAAAAAGTTCTGAGATCTATTTACAACAACATAAATATACTTAACACTATACAACTGAACACTTAAAAATGGTTATGATGATAAAAAAATTAGTCTATTAGTTTAAAAAAGTAATCAAAAGGAATGTACAAGCCAATTATCTAAAGAAAAAAATTACATTCAGAATTACTATTGATTTTTTTTCCTTTCAAGGAATTCTTTTTTGAAGAATAACTTACATACTATAAACTACAGTCATTTAAAATGCACACTTCAGTAAGTTTTGATAATTACATACAACTGTTATATATATGTGTGTATATATACACATATATGTATTTATATTTATATATGTATATATATGTAAATATATATTTATATATATGTAAAAAAACTACTTCTTGATGAAATAACATCAAACACATTTGGATTTTGTACACACAGAATGATTCAGTCCTGCTACAGCCATTAAGTATAACAAGCACAAGCCTAAGGGCCTAAAGCCAGTGTTCCGTTACTGAATGATTGACAGGTTTGTAAAAATCAACTTCTGTTAGCTTTAGTTTAGGTAAACTAAAAATCTTGGCTATTTTTAAAACACTAGGAAATATTAGTTTGCATAGCAACATAGTTTACCATGCAAACTAGTATTAAATAGAATAATTAGATATCACTAAATTAGTAAGAATTATATCCTAAATGTTTGAAAAACACTACCAAATAAATCAAATATTAGCATCAGTATGATACGATTGTTTTAAAATTTCTGTTTCCAAATGGCACATATAAAGCATTTGGCATGGTGCCTGGTACATAGTAAGAGTTCAGAAAATATTAACTATTATTATTGTGTAACACACACTTACCTGCAAAAATATATGAGATAGTTAAAGCAATGTTGACAATATGAACTACAAAAACTAATAAGAAAAACTGATCTATGGTGGCAGCTTGGGGAAAGCACTTCAAAGTTTCTAAATGTGTATCTTTCTTATTTTCTTTTTCTTTAAAGCTTAGACAATGGCAAATTAATCTTGCTTACCAGGAGATATTATAAAAAGTATATTCAACCTATTTGTATATATTAATGTCTTACTTTAATAGTAAATATTTTGCTTTTGTAAGAAGTCAAAGATGGAATAGACATCAAGCTTTCAGTGTTTGACATAAGTATATATATTTTAAAGAAAATAAGGAGCTGTTGGCCCTGGAAATTGTCTTAAGAAATAAGAATTTGAATTTGAAAACGGAAAAGTAAAGGATTTGACTTCTACTTAAGCTGTCAGTTATAAACCAGCCTAATCAGTTAACTTCTACACGCACCAGTCCCTTCATTTGTAAAATGCTAATCAAGCACAGAAAAAGAAAAAAATGATTACATATATGTCACTATCAATAATACAGAACACAGTTAAGAAAGCTAATGACATATTAAGAAAAGAAATGCAGGATTCAATTTCACAAAAAGTGAAAAAAAAGTATAAGTATATAGGAAAAAAGATAAGCAATACTTATGCTAAAATTTTAATAGTTATATCTAGTGAAATTATGGATGTTATTTTTATTCTTCTTTTCTCTATTTTCCACATTTGCTACCAGGAAAATATATTTTTGTAGTGGGGGAGAATACTACATTGTAGGGCTTATGTCTAAATTGTTTAATTTTCATTCTTATATTAATATTTTCCAAATTTTTTAAATGGCCATTCTATTAGTCAGCTTTGCTGTGACAACAAAAGTGACCCCAAAATATCACTGGCTTATAAAACAAAGGTTTATTTCTCATATTACTTATGGATTGTGGGTCAGCAGTGACTCTGTCCCAAGCTGCCACCCAATGCTAAACTTTAGATTAGCTCTGGCTTTTCTTATATCTTCTGAGTTCCAGACTGGGGTCAGTCCCTATTTGGGACATAGTATTCTCATGACAGAGGAAAAGAGCTGGAAACCAGGCAGAGTCTCTGCTCAGAACTAGTACATTACTTCCACTTACATTCCACTGGCCCAGGCAAATCACATCATAAGCCTTACAATGAGATAGGGATGGGTACTCTGCCTCAGAGAGGCAGTCCAAATGACATGGCAATGGAAAGAGATGTATAATCCACTCTTAGGGAAAGGAGAAACGTTTGGAAACAATAAAACAGTCTACCATGCTATGCCACCTTAGTCATAAACATTCACTTCCTTCCTAAAAGTAAAGCACACTCACTCCTTCTCAAAAGAGAACCTAAAAATAGCTTACTCAGACTATAGGATAGAGGCTTATATGCCATTTTTTAAGACCTGAAGAGTCGAGTCCTTTTGAATCTAGGCAGGAAGTTCTTTTGACAGAACACTCTCTCAAAAGCTTAACCAGTAATTCTTCTCCTAGGCATTTACCTAAGAGAAATGAAAACATATGTCCAAAGAGACTTGTATAAGAATGTGCACAGCAGTCTTATTCATAACTAAATACTGAAAACAACCCAAATGCCCAACAAGAGAAGAAGGGATAAACAATTATGGTACAGTCATGTGCCACATAATGTTTCAGTCAATGACTGGCCACATATACAATGGTGGTCCCCTAAGATTACAATAACCATATTTTTAATGTAGCTTTGCAATATTTAGTTATGTTTAGATACACAAATATAATTGCCTACAGTATTCAGTAGAGTACATGCTATCCAAATTTGTAGCCTAAGAGCAATAGGCTATTCTATACAGCCTAGGTGTGTGGTAGGCTATACCATCTAGGTTTGTGTGAGTTCACTCTATGTTCTCACAATGATGAAATCACCTAATGATCCATTTCTCAGAATGTATCCCTGTCATTAAGCAACCCATGACTGTATACTCAATGGTGAAATACTACTCAGCAATAAAAAGGAATGAACTATCGATATACACAATATGGATAAATCTCAAAATGATCATATTTTTAAAGGATAATATACTGAGGTGAACGAAAGAATCCAGACACCAAGGCATACATGTTTGTATGATTCCATTTATATTAAAGTTCTAGAACACACAAAATTAATTATCAGTACCGACAAAATATGGTTGGGTTGCCTTAGGGTGGGGCAGTAGGGAAAATCAACTGGAAAGGAATACAAGGAAACTTTCTGGGATAATAGAAATGTTCTATATTTTGTTTTGGCTACATTCAAGTATCAAAATTCATTTAATTAAACACCTAAGATTTTGTGCATTTAATTGTATGTTAATTATACCTCAACTTAGAAAAATTAAATCACTCATTTTTGCGAAGAAAAGAAAAATTTTGTTGACTTTTTATCTACTTGATTCCAGTCAGCTCCATGTTCCAATACCTATACCTGCAGTTTTTTCCAGATATGCCTTCTTCTCAAAGGCTTAATTACACATAGTTTGAGCTTATCAAACTTTTGTGGGTTAATATTGATACCTTTAGTTCTTTTTTTTTCTAAGTCCTGTATCTAACTAAAAGTATTTAGTAGGAACTACCTTAATTCATTCATGCATTTTAACAAATTCTACAACCACCATGTCCTTGATTTGGTCTTTGCCCTGAGGACTCATCTTAACCCACCTTTGTTACTCCAAGTATTTCTTGATTTTAACTTCTATTGATTGAAAAAGACAAAAAAAGATTCCCCACCCAAGAGTAAAAAGACATATTGCCCAGTAGGATTTCAGAACTGCTATGGACCAGTGGCTGATGTATTTCTCCTACTCTTCCTTTCTGAATAGAGGCACTTATTCTGGTTACCCTGTTCCTATCCAACAATGTATATTAAAAGATGGGGCACGTGCAGAAAAGAGTTAATATAGCAGACCTGAGACTGCTTTCCTAAGAAAGGACTACTTGCAATGTAGGCTCTTGGCTGGCATCTGGGATTGTGCCTACCCTGTTTGTACAAACAATGTAGTTCATGCTTTCCTTCATCGAGTCAAGAATTTTGGCACATGGTAGGCAGAGGCTACCTACATGACCAACCAACAAAAAAGACCCTGATCACTGAGTCACTAATGAGCTTCCCTAGTAGACAAAACTTTATAAACGTCACAATTTGATCTTGAAGGAAGCAAGCACATCCTGTGTGACTCCATTGGGAGTGGAATTTTGGAAGCTTATCCTTGGCTTCTTATGGATTTCACCCCATGGGCCTTCTCCCTTTGCTAATTTTGTTTCATATTGTTCACTATAATAAATCATAGTAAGTACAACTATATTCTGAGACCTGCGAATCTTTCTAGCTAATCACCAAACATGGGGATGGTCTTGGGAATCCCTGACAAAAAACAGATAACGCCTTTTATTTCATAGGTCTCTGGATCAGAATGAGTCATAGCTGACCCTGAGGTAGATAAGACCTTGGGTTCAAGACTCATGTTGTGACTATTTTCTACTTCCCTATAAAAAGATTATAGATTCTTGCCCCTACCACGTGACCTGCAACACTTCCCTATAGTCAGAGTATATTTCTCTATCGAATTCCCTGAAGTGATTATATGACTTGCTAGGGCCAACAGAATGTTAAGGCCAAGTGAGAGTGTTCCAGGTTAGCAGAAACTTTAAGCAGCATTGCATGATTCTGTCTGTTCTGCTCCTTCCCTCTGTCACAAAAAAATATGTCCCAAATAGGGGCTGTTCCTTCTTAACACAGGAAACTACAGCCAACCTGCAACCACAACATGTAATATTAATCAGAAATAAATGTTTGCCACATGCCAGTGAGATTTTGAGGTTGTTCTACAGCAAAATCTAATAAAAGTCAACCATATACTTAATCTCAAAATATGTTTATAAGTTAAGATATTAACATAAAATGTATTTTCTATCATAACTTTTTTTGTAGTATCACAAAAACTCCAAATCTATCTCACTTACATTTTGGAGCTCTTTCAGGAATTGGAGTGTCATTGATTTTCTCTTCTTTGGCAGATTCCTTATTTTCTGAAGACTTTGGCTTTTTTCTTTGGCGCAGTTCTACAGTTGGTCCTTAAAACATTTGAGATAATATTGCAATGTGTGATCAAAATTGTTCTAGTCTATATCCCGAGCTGATTAACTTTTATTATATTAAAGCAAAAGTCACAGTGAGACCTACTAGTACCAAAGATAACTTTTTCATAATTATTTTAGCACCCCTGCAAACCTGTCTTTTGTACAAAAAAAACCAAAGACAATTTAGGCTCCACCCCCCACCTCTTTTTGAGAGTCTTATTGATAAACCAAGTTAACAAATCTATTGAGATAGTTAACAAATATACTGGCTGGGCAAGGTGGCTCACGTCAGTAATCCTAGCACTCTGGGAGACCGAGGCAGGAGAATTGCTCGAAGTCAGGAGTCCCAGACCAGCCTGAGCAAGAGTGAGACCCTGTCTCTACTAAAAATAGAAAAAATTAGCCTGGCATGGTGGTGTGTGCCTGTAGTCCCAGCTACTAGGGAGGCTGAGGCAGGAGGATAGCTTGAGCCCAGGAGTTTGAGGTTGCTGTGAGCTAGGCTGATGCCACAGCACTCGCCTGGGAAACAGACTGAGATTGTCTCAAAAAAAAAAAAAAGTCAAACGTACTGTATGTGACTAAGAAGCCAGGTAGATAAGTCTTTTGCATTAGATAGAGTCTAAAAATACACATTTAAGATAAATTGGGAACAGAATATTCACATAAAAAGCATTCTTACAAAAAACTATCATTTTCCTTTTAAGAAATTTTCTTTATTAAATACATCACTTTTAGGAACTTAAAAGTGTTCTCTTTGTACATATAAATGAATTTGATTTATGAAAGTATAATTTACACAAAAAATTTGCATAGATTTTCAAATAATTTATGAGGTATACAAATCCCAACAGTCATCTCTCAAGAATCTATATTAGCAATGATCAAGAACCATAGAAATAAATAATCTATAAAGGATCAATAACACTATACTTTCTGGATCTGTGATGCCATATATTTGAAGATACTATTTAATAATAGGTTTTCAAGGGGAAAAAAAAACACTCTCATATTGAATGCATGCACTGATTTTAAGACATATCAATTTTAGTAGCATTAAATCATAGGGGCAAAAAGTACAACTTGAGAAATACAGTATTCATTTTAGCCAATCTCCTTAACTTTGTCCCTAAAACTAACTTTTTGCCTGTCACCAAGAAACAAAACTGATCAGATGCAAATTTTACCTCATTTCCTTTCTATTAATCATGTAACTTCATAATTGAAAGACAAAGCCAGATACCTCTAGGAGGAAAAACATCAAAGGCCAAAGCAATGGCCAAACAAACTAGATTATTAGTTCTGATAGGAAAGTTCTCGGGTAGAATTCAAGTTTCCTTTTCACTATTTTACGTTTATAGCATTGTAAAGAAAAACTCAAATTAAATAAGATTATAACATAACCACAAAAATAACCTGCTATTTTAGACTTGGGTCCAGTGATCTTCATACAAAATAGCAGGGCTACAAATAGGCTTGCAAATGTCTATCCAGACTATACATAGCAATTTCCAAATGAAATGTTAATATTGCTCTACTCAAGTTTGTCACTTCTTTCTTTGCTCTAACATTTCTTTCAGGAAGCATAACTATAAACACCCTGCTGACTATTGTTACCAAAGAAGACATGTTTTGGAAGTTCAGATTCCCAAAGAGTATTCACTTAGAAAAACAGTTGGACAATGAAGAGGATCCAGTGAATGTGAATAGTAAGCAAAAAGGGATATAGAGAATACCTGGATGTAAGTAAAACAGAGACCATTTAGTCTTTTTTTTTTTTTTTTTTTTTTTGAGACAGAGTCTTGTTCTGTTGCCCCAGGCAGAGTGCAGGGGCATACCTCACTGCAACCTCCAACTCCTGGGCTCAAGCAATCCTCCTGCCTCAGCCTCCCTAGTAGCTGGGACTACAGGCATGCCGGCACCCTGCTAATTTTTCTATTTATAGTAGAGATGGGTCTTGCTCTTACTCAGACTGCTCTTTAACTCCTGAGTTCAAGTGATCCTCCCACCTCAGCCTCCCAGAGTGCTAGGATTACAGGCCTGAGCCACCGCACCCGGCCTATTTAGTTTAATTTTAATACAGTGAATACAAGATAATTTGTGTTTTGAAAAAAAAGTACACTCCATGACTGATAGCTAAAAGAAAAAAAAAAAAAAAAAAGAAAGAAAAAAAAGTACAGAGTGCCAAATAAACATAAAGCACTCAGAATAATGCCTAGCACATAGACATGTTTACTGTAAATATTATCACTGCTAGCATTATAATAAATTAATTTAATTACTCATTCATTGTTGACTGTTATATCTCATCACCCAAATATTTATGGAATTAAAAATTTGTTGAAACTATATTTTAGTAAAGCTGCAACCCATTAATTGTTCCATATAAGATGTATTTAATTACTTTTGAATTACCTGTAATTCTACAACCAAAAATCATTTATCATTTTACATCACATAAGTAAATTTTATAAAATGGTATAGTCTTTTTAATTGGTTCCACATCATATCTATTTAATTAGGAGGAAATATAATCTAAAATAATTTTGCATTTTGCATGATGTATATTAAAGACTTCCAGTATTGCAGTGTTAATTTTTTTTATACTTGAATTAAGCATGAACGTGCCCATAGGAACATACAAGCTAGCCCATCAACCTACCCCTATAGATTTGCAATTAGTCAGAAAAGAAAAATATATGAAGAAATATTTCAAATTACAATATGTGTAACAACAAATACAACCAAGGAAAAAAATGGAATTACATTCTTCCTTATCAACTACAAATAGCTTGGATTTTGAAGCTGTTTTTAGTTACAGTGTCTTAAATTTAGATCAGCTTCAACACTCTGAAAACTCAAGTGGAGGAGGCAAATATGAACCAAGCATGAGCATAGGGACAAGGGCAGCAAGTTACAGAGCAGTAAATACTTCTTACACTTAATATTTTAAAAAATTAATTTCTACTGAATTTTACAAACTCCTTCCTTGCACTCTTGGTTCAAAAAGGATTAAATCTAAATTAGATCAACTTACTATCACATTCACAACTCCACTCATACGGTAAAAAGTTGTGTTTTCCACCAGAATACAAAATCTAACTCCTGGGTCAAGTGATTCACCATATATTGTTCCTGAAACTAGTATCATGAAGTTATTAAGCCATAAATATTCCTTATAGTATCTATCACGAGCTGATAAGTTTCTTCCAACTTCCCATTCTTCTCTCACGCCTATCATTTCCTATAATTATTGCTGAAAAAATGGATTTTCCTGGCCTTCACTCTAAGGAGGCATGGAAACCTTTCTCCAGGCCACCCACTTTCACCCTCGAAGCCCCCTTGGCCTCATCATCCCCCAAAACTACTTACCTGCCCCTGCCCTTTGCCATTTTCCGCCTAAACCATAAATGAATTTGGCCTCCCTCAGTTTCTGCGTCCTCATCCCCTCCCAATTCACCTTACCGTGTTTACCCCAAGTCCCCGCCTCTATTTATGCGTGTGGCGAGCGTCCCCTCTCAGCCTGCGACTTTGTGTTCGTCAATACCCACAGGCCTTCAAAGAGCGCACGCAGAATGAGACGCATTTGGTTAAACAACCATCACATTCAAATATGCACTAAACCTACATCTTCTAAATCAAACCACGTCCCCCACTTCATTAATGACCTGCTCACAACCCTCCTTCTCAACCACTCCCCACAAGCTTTCACTCTTGCTACGGATTCCCAACTTCAAGCACCACCTTTGCTTCCCAATTCGGCCGACAAAACTTCGGGCCATTCACTCCGCTCCTGCTGAATTTCTCCGCAAACCTCTCCCCGCCGCCCGGCTCCTTCACGCCCTCCCCACGCGACCGCAGCCACCGGCCACCCGAGCCCAGGCCTCCAAGCCCTCGCGCCCCCGCCTCTTTCCCCAGACCACGGGCGGCAGTTGGCGCGCTGGACGCTGGGGCCGTCACCTTCTTCCTCCGCCATCGTCTCCGCGGAGGCCGGGGCGCCCCTCCGGCTCCCGAGCGGCCCGGAGTCTCCCGTCGCCCAACCCCTGGGCCGCCCCGGGCCCGCTCCCGGCCGCCGCGCCCCCACTTCCTGACCCGCCCCCCTCCGGTGTCGCTGCCAACCGCATCCCCCCAGGCGGCCAGGGAACCAGAGTGCCGGGAGCGGAGAACGGCCGGAGCGTTTCGCTGGGGCGCCTGGGCCTGCGCCGGCAGGAAGGAGACTCGACGCCAAGGGCCCCTACCGTGGCAGCCGGTGCTGGCCGCTTCCTCACCTGGAAAGCGAGGCTGGAGGTTCCGCTTCCCGCTGCGGCCTCTCCCTTCGCCCTTCCCTTCCAAAAAAGTGGGGAGCTGAGCATGCTTTCCGCAACTTTTGTGATTCGACTTAGCGAGTCAGAGACAATCATCAGATACACCCTCCAGATCCAGCCAGCCCCTATCCTCGCCCCATTTTCGAAAAGGGGAAACTGAGGTCCAGCGCGGTATAAGTCGCAAGGCTAGTGAGAGCCAGAACTGTAACCCAGTGCTCCCAACTGCTTTCAGTGCCTGCATTCTCACTGGAATTTCAAAGTGCAGCAAAATGTTCTGGGTTGGCGCTTTGGTTAAGTAGGCCATTTGACCATTGCAAGAAAGAGACTTGTGCTTGGAACTTAATGTTTTTGATCAGCAAAACTGATTAAACGAATACATTGCATTTCATGATATTCTGGAAAAAAAACCAAAATACTACGGTATTGGGGTGGGGTGCAATTAGATATTCCACAGCAAACAGCAATAGAACATAGGTTTAATTTGTTAAAACTGTGTATGTCTTCACTTTCATTATTACCTAGCATACTCTAACAAATACCAGAACCTTTTCCCCAACAGCGCTCAGAAGTAATTTTAGGAACTGACAGATTTTCTTTTTTTTTTTTTTTTGAGACAAAGTCTCACTCTGTTGCCCAGGCTAGAGTGCCATGGTGTCAGCCTAGCTCACAGCAACCTCAAACTCCTGGGCTCAAGCAATTCTGCTGCTTCAGCCTCCTGAGTAGCTGGGACTACAGCCATGCGCCACCATGCCCCGCTAAATTTTTCTATATATTTTTAGTTGTCCAGCTAATTTCTTTCTATTTTTTCAGTAGAGACGAGGTCTCGCTCTTGCTCAGGCTGGTCTCGAACCCCTAAACTCAAACGATCCACCCACCTCGGCCTCCCAGAGTGCTAGGATGACAGGCGTGAGCCACCGCGCCCAGCAGGAACTGACAGATTTTAAAGCAGGAGAAACAAGCATAAGAACTTGACGTTATGAGGTAATTATGGATATCCCCTTGCAGGCAGCAAGATTCACCTAATAGCACCTTTAAATTAGGATATTTGAAGAGAAGCCATCTTTTTTTTTTCTTTTGCAGAATATCAGTGCAGAAGCCATCATTCTTCAGTGCTGCGCAAAAACAATTCCGGAACTCTTTTATGTCTTGGTTTGCTGTGAATGTCTTTTGCCTTCAAACAACACTGCATAAGGAGTTAGAAAGAATGCACCAGAACAGGCCTGGGGTCAAAGGAGAAAGAGAACAGAATGTATGAGACCTTGAAAACCACAGGATATGTCAGGGCCCATCAACATGGGCAACAGATACTCAAGTGTCCTTCTTATCAAATCAACTGGCTAAAAGAGTCACACCTCATGGGACACCAATACAGTAGCCATTGAGTTTGGCTGTTTTCCAAGTCTAGGGTCTTAAGGTGATACCTACACTTCTTTCATGATCATCTCAAGATGACTAATGGACTTAATTGTGTATTTGCCTGCCCTATACCGTAGTGGGGGAAAGAAAAATGATATAAAAAATAGCTTCTTAAAATGAGAAATGTCCCAGCTACTTGGGAGGCATAGGTGGGAAGACTGCTTGAGCCCAAGAGTTCGAGACCAGCCTGTACAACATAGCAAGACTCAGCCTTTACAAAATATTGAAAAATTAGCTGGTCATGGTGGTGTGTGCCAATAATACCAGCTACACAGGAGGCTGAGACAGGAGGATCACTTGAGCACAGGAGTTTGAGGTTGCAGTGAGCTATGATGACACGGCTGCACTCAGGCCTGGGTGACAGAATGAGATTCTGTCTCAAAAAATAAATAAATAATAAAAAATGAGAAATGGAAATATGAAAGAAGATAGAGATGATTATTCAATCATTAGATAGAAATCAGTAAACTAGTGGCTGTGTTCCCTAGTAGAAACATTCTTCCCTTGAATCCTAAAAAGGTTGAGAGTGGGGCATCTTATTCTCAAACTGGTATAATCTTGCTGTGACAGAAATACGCCTTTTTTTTTACTCAAAGTACATACTTCATCCAAAAAGAACCCTAATTGCTCAGGATGTTGCCTTGCAACAGGCATTATAGCCGAGGTTTCATTAGGTCATTCCATAAGGCCAGCTGTTTCCAGATGGTAATGCACATGGCTAGTGAACACCTGGTCCTAAGGCAATTTCAGGTGATAACCTGATTCCTGACTATTTTACCATAGCAAAACCATGGGCTGCAGTTTCCCATCCAAAATTTGAAGGATAATTTCGTTTCCCTTTGCCTCACCTTGATCAGTCCTAAACACTCCACAATTCCTCAAAGTGGTCTTTTATTTATAATCTACTCTCCAAGAGCAATATGATTTTCTACCACCTCTATAAGTTTGGGAACCCTTCTGTATGCAATGGATATTTTAAGGGAGTAATATGAAATAGTCTTTGTTTTAAGAAGTCGTTAGAACATGTAGATTAGGAGGCTTTTATAGTAAACTGGGCGAGAAAATACAGGCCTGGAATAAGGAAATGGAAATAAAATATTCAAAGAGAATGTATTCAAAAGATGCTGGAAATAAAATCTACAGTGCTTGATGACATATTGGATGTGATAAATGATGAGTTAAAGATAACTTCTGAGGTTTCTACCTTAAAGTTAATCCTATGTGTTCCATGTACCAAGGACAATGTACTGCCAAGATATGAGAAAAATATAACATAACAGCCCTTGAGGACTTACCTACTTGAAACCAAAGAAATATATGCGAAGCCTATCTCAAAAACATTCTTCTGATAAATGCTTCACCTCAATATTATTATAGTATTAACAAAACATAAGTGTGAAATTCTCGTGTCAGTTCAGCTTTTCTTCTATTAAAGATATGGAATTTTGTCCCATCTTTATTATGCAATAAAATCTTATCTATTGATTAAAAACAACATTATATTCCCCTCAAACACTGCCTTCCTTGTGAAGTCTGAACCAAATATGATCAGTTTGTCTTTACTGCCATTATATTCTGGTTGGTATTTTGGCCATGTTTTATCTCTAAAACATGCTACTAGGGGAGCTAAGGCAGGAGGATTGCTTGAGCCCAGGAGTTGGAGGCTCCAATGAACTACGATGATGCCTCTGGACTGCAGCCTGCGTGACAGAGCAAGGCCCTGCGAAGGAAAGAAGGAAGAGAGGGAGGGAGGGAGGGAGGGAGGAACGAAGGAAGGAAGGACGGATGGACGGACGGGAGGGAGGGAGAAAGAGAAAGAAAGAAAAAAAATTTTAAATCCTGTTAGAATCGCGGATAAGCATTCTTAGGCCGAGAATAGGGTCCTGAAAAGCCAGTAGCACTATGTATCCAGTAGATGGCAGACGAATACCAAACTGTCTGTGGGATGTATACTTCAGTGTAAAAAGTGACTCCTTGAATTTATACTCTAATGTGAAAAGCATACCATTAATATTAACATTTTAAAAATTGACAAAACAATGCTAAAGAAACAATTTTTGCTATTTAGCAAAATTCAAATTTGTAAAAATTCTTAAAACTTTATAGAATCAGTTTTCACCTGCAGGAATAAACATAAATTTATTTGTTCAACAGATATTTATTGTATGTATCTCCAGCACTAGTCACAAAGGTTACAGTGGGGAACAAGAAACACACTGCCATTAACAATATGGGGCACCACTTACAGGGAGATCTTACTGCAAGTCCAGGGAGCAGGAAAGATCAGATCTCTGAGTAAGAGTCGGTGGAGAGAGGAAAAGCAGAATAAAATTACAGAAAAACAAAAGCAGAATAAAGGTATTTCAGGCAGAGGAAACAAACTAAAGCACACCACTCCTGCAAAGAACGGGAAAAGATACAAGAGAATAGGGACATGAGGGAGGAAATGCCACACAAAAAAGCTACAAAGGTACTAGGCAAGAGTCAGCTCATACCATAGCATGCAGATCAGACATGTATGGATTTTTTCCTTATAGCAGATGAGAAGCTATTAAAAAGTTTTAAGAACACATAATCAGATAGATCTATGTTTTTAATTTAAAAGATTATTTTTTAAAAAATCATTCTGGCAATAGAGGGGAGCAAAATTTGATGCTTGGAGTCCAATATTGAGGCAAAAAATAGGCAAGATACTGGTAGGTAGGATGGTGAGGGAGCGAAAGTTAAGAATGACCTCCTTAACTTTAACACCCAGAGGTACATTGTGCTGGTTACTGAAGTAAAAGGAGCACAAGGAGCAGCAGGCTTTTGGACATGAGAAAGTACGTTCTATTTTAAGCATATTGAGTTTGAAATGTATGGGAGACATCCAAATGAAAACGTCCATTAAGATGCTGGGTATGGAATCTCTAGCTCCACACAAAAGTGTGGAAATAAATGAATTTGCCCAGAGAGAATGAATAGATGAATATGCTGAGGACAGAACCATGAGAAATCCCAATCATGCAGGGAAGGACGAATCATAAACGAAGCTGAGAACTAGAACAAGGTGAGTATTTTACATTGATTGTTTAAAATGTGTTTCTAGTGTTTGACTCTTCTAAGTATCAGGTCTCAGTTATAAAACACTAGCTCAAATTCAACTGTGAAACTAGATTTGTTACCCCACTAATCAACATTCACTTTTAGTATAGCAACAACATACAGCAGCTGCCAAATTAATGGCAAGATGGCAATAAAGTAAAAGGGCAGACCAAAGAACACTGGGAAGCCCTACTCTGTGATGCCATAAACAATGAGCCATATTCGTGCAACGCTAGGAAAACAGCCAGAGCAGATGGAGCAACTGAGAGTACTAACCCCACCAGCCACTCTTCAAGTCTTACTCTTACTTTGTCTTCCAGATCCCTTTCTTTTTCTTTCTTTGCAACCTTGAGCAGGTTTTATTAAGCTTTAATCCCCTAATCTATAAAACAATACTAGTACGTACCTTAAAAGGTTGTTGTGAAGATTCATTTAAATAATAAAATGTTTATTATTGTTGAGCACACATGTTCACAGTAGTTCTGTTGTTGTAGCTTATGCTCTTTTGAGGTTATGATTACCAGCTTGGATTGTGGCCCAAAATATCCCTCCACTTCCCACATAAAGGAATAGAGTGGAATGATAACAGACGTTTGCCCTTTAATTTAGGTCTGAGATAGGGGCAAGTCAAATAGTTTGCTTCGAACTCTTTTCACCTAGGCCCACACCTTTGGCTCCTGGCCTTCAAGAACTCACTAAATACAAAGTAGGAGGCAACAAAAATGTATTAATAGCAAAACTATGGCCAGGCGCGGTGGCTCACGCCTGTAATCCTAGCATTCTGGGAGGTTGAGGTGGGTGGATTGTTTGAGCTCAGGAGTTTCAGACCAGCCCGAGCAAGAATGAGACCTCGTCTCTACTAAAAAAATAGAAAGAAATTATATGGACAACTAAAAATATATACAGAAAAAATTAGCCGGGCATGGTGGCGCATGCCTGTAGTCCCAGCTACTTGGGAGGCTGAGGCAGGAGCATCACTTAAGCCCAGGAGTTTGAGGTTGCTGTGAGCTAGGCTGACACCACGGCACTCACTCTAGTCCCGGCAACAAAGTGAGACTCTGTCTCAAAAAAAAAAAAAATACTACAAGAGTAGGGAAAGTGTGAAGGAGTACAAACAAAGATTGGCTTGGAATTCATAACTGTTGAAGCTGTGTAGAGTACCTGGACGTGCATTCTATCATTCTGTCCACATTTGTATATGCTACTCTTGTTTTTTCCCAGAGAGCTGGAGAATGCAGGGAAAGACTACACACCTAAGAGATGGAACTTTAAGGTCTTTTACATATTTCAGCCCTCTTTACTCATTCTCCCTTCCTTCCCCATCACTCTTACTCAATTCCACACCCTCCTGACTGCCTATTCTCTTTTCTGCGTAATGAGAGCAGCTGCACTAGCTACGATTCCGGGGAGATGAATAACAGGAACATTAGCTTAATTCAGGCAACTTTGATTCTGCTGAGGACAGGGAATAGCTTGACTGATCTTAAATGCCTACCAGAGATATCACTCATAGTAAAGCAGAACCTGGGTGAGAACTTCAGCTTGCCTAGAGAACTCGGCCACCTCCTTGCAATATGTGATAGCAAGAAAAACCCAAGTGATTGCTCCATTTTTGTAAGTGATGTTGACAAGGACTAGGACTAAATAACTTTCCCAGGTAAGCTAAATGTCACTCAAAGAATGCTTACCAAGAACATATTGAGTGAACAGAAATATGCTAGCCACTGAGGGAAGTATAGGTACAGCGTACTTCCTGCCCTTGAGGTTATAATCTAATTTCAGAATTGATACAATTGAGCTTCATAATAAGAATTTTTATGTCAAGTGAGTGATACTGACACTATATGTGCTATGAAATGTTAGAAGTCAGGCAAGACTTAACCTGGGTCCTAAAGAATGGATAGAATTTCAATTACATAGAACTCAGCATCAAAGAGAGAAACTGGAACAAACAAGGAGTATGTGGGACTCAAACACTAAGGTTCTAGATATGACTAGTTTTATGTGGCTTAAATAGGTTTAACAAATTGTCAAGCAAATAGATTCAGTAATAAGATACAAACAAGGACCAAATAATATCTGTGACTATCATAATTGTTAAGAATTTCAAAGTTTCTAAGATTTATGCTCCAAGTATGGATGTTTTCCCAATATCTTGAGAAAATTTATCATTGATGGCTTTTATACATACTTGTGCTAAGCTTAGGGGAAAAATCCTACCATCTTAGAAGGAGATGGCCTATCTACATCAGTGGTCCCCAACCTTTTTTGGCACCAGGGACAATTTTCATGGAAGAAAATTTTTCCATGGATCAGGTAGGGGGGATAGTTTCGGGATGATTCAAGTGCATTACATTTATTGTACACTTTATTATATTACAATATATAATGAAATAATTATACAACGCACCATAGATTGGGGACCCCTGATCTACACACTTCCACCATTACCGTAATTCTTCTAATAACAAAAGAATACAAACATTGAGATTAAGCAGGCGAGTTTTATTATCAAATGTTAACAATTCTACAAAAACTCAGTAGTATTGTAGTAAGTATTACTGAATATCTTAAAGTCTTTCAGAGCTTTGGGCAGACAGCATCTTAAGGCATCAAGTATAAACAAGTTTCTTTCTGATCTTAAGTGCCAGTTATCACCAATTTTCACACAGAATGTTGGTTTTTTTATTTTTCTACTGCACTCAAAGGGCCATTGCTGGTCAGCTGAAGCGGGACATTTTTGGCTCTCCATTCAAGGTGTTGATCAAAGTAATGCAAAGTAAATAAAAATAGCAGCCACATAAATCTGCATGGCATTGCATCCAAGCAAAGGACAACAAGAGTAACAAAAGAAATATCAACATTCAATACACTTAATCACATCGTGTTTTATTCTTTGGAGTTACATGAGGCAGCAGTACCAGCTAGTATCCAATATTGCACTTCTGTAGCATAAACACAGCTGAACACATAGTGCTAAACACTGACAGCATCAGTACCTGCTCTATCCGCATCAGTGTTTACCTCTGTCTAGCATGCTGACTAAAGTCCTATGCTTTTAAAAGTTTTAATTGACAGTTAAGGCTTTAGAAAAAAAGGTTTAAGGCTATCTTAATATATACAGGCAATTCAGTTCAGTTAGTATGTTGTTTTCTGGAATATTGTTCAAAATAGTCTCATTTCTGTGATATTAAAAACCGTGGAATTCTTATTAAAGTCCAAAGCGCCAATAATGAAAAAAGTACAATATAAAATAATACATATGAAGCCACAATGTTCAGTTATAGTTCAAACTAGAAATTACTAACTATATGTAGCTGCTTTGCTTTTGGTTTTGCATTTTGGCCCCTAAGTTCATTATTTACAACTGGTACCTGCTGAGAAAAAGATCCACGCTTTGTTATTTCTGTGGAGGGTGCACCATTTCTTCTAATTTGTTGTCAAGTGTGCTTTAAACATAATTTTAATTGATTTTTAACTGTAAGACATCATGATGGCCAAAAGGCTGTGAAAATACCAATTGTACCTCATTCCTTAAGTTTGTGATTTAAATATTCCAAGACTTTATGCTTGAATTACTTAGTAAGAGGGCATGATTGTGCAGAAGACAGGCAGATGGAGAGAAAATAGTAGGAGTACACAAAAAATGAAGCTTCCATGACAGTTCATGGTAGAGATGGTGGACACTGGTGGAGTATTTTCTTATCCAAGACTTAAAACTTAGGAAACACCTATGATGCCACTTTAGCTAGAAGTAATGGAGACATCTGATTTCAAATTCACATTTTAAATGCCTGGAGGCAATCAGCAAGGAGGCAGGTATGCTGCATGCTAATTGCTATAAGGATTTGGCTTCAATGGCTCAAATTTTTCACTCCACCAAAAGATAAGGCACAGGCCCACTGTCCAATCACGTTTGCTGAAAATACTGCAGCCTGATTATAGACAAACTTCCCGTGAAGTTGCTAGAAGTTTTCTTGTATCTGGCATTTTGAAGATCACCATATATCCTTCAAACACTGGAAAAAAAATGAATAAAAGGAAACATTAAAGTATCTAAATTTAATTCTTAGCAGCCACAAAAATGCTTTAGAATTCTAAAAAGTACCCAAAAAGCTTTAAAATACTCCAAGTTTTTATTTCACACAGACATAGTTGGCAAATGCTTGAGAGTACAGCACTGGCGAAGGAAATTTACATGGTTTACATAACTGGCATTTTGCCCAGCTCCCTATCCTTTGTATTACCATGTGTGTTTGACATGTATGTTCTCAACTCCCCACTCAACTGAGCTCCTTTGTGGGGAGACTTTCATGCATTCCTTAGTCTGGGTCCCCAAGTTATCATAGCACTCTTCTGATATTAGAGGTTCAATAACATTATCAAAATAAACAAAACCATTAAGACAAAATTTTAAGGTTAAATTCTAGCATAAGAAATTTCAAGTAATTTCTAACAAAAACATTCAGGTAAGAAGCACTGAGGCATGACATAACAGCAAATGTATGAGCTCGACATGCCAGTGATGACTGGCTGATTAGCACCTTTGTGTGGGTCAACTTATTTCATCCCCACACATCACCTTTTAGATGACCTTGGTATCCCCATTTTAGAGATGGGAAAACTGAAGCACAAAGTAATCAAGCTAGTAATCAGCAGATCTAGGTTTCGAACTAATGCAGATTTGTTCTACCGTGCTATTTTACTTATATACCACACAAAAACCTTAAAATGAAAACTTTAGGCATTACGCATACTTTGGCATGTAAACGAGAAAAAGGAATGAGGACAGAAATATAAATACTGCTTCAGAATTCAGTCTTGTTTCAGATGGCCAGTTTGAAATGTGGTCAAGATTACATTTGCTTTTATAACAGATTCTACAATTGGTACAAATTTAACACTAATAACATCAATACTAACAATAACAGGTATTTTAAAAAATACTAGTTTGTTAGAATGCAAATTCTAAGTGTGGTTTGCAAAGTGACCACAGTTTAGCACTCAGCTTAAAACACCAGGTATTGAATACTAAATGAAAATAGGAAAATCTATTAATGACTCATCACTATTGCCTAATATCTAGTTCACCCTTCTTTTGGCAATAGCACTTGACTTTTTCTCAAACAACTGCCCCCTCACCCAATCTCAAGCCCATAAAGAGTCAATTTTACCACTGAGCTGAACAAGTAACCCAAACGTCGCTGATTAGAACCCTGAGTATCTCAGGCCAGAGCAGGTTCAGAGTCTGACATAAGCCAAGTCAGTGAAATGCAATTCCTGGCTTGCTTCTGGACTTGAAAATAGAAGGGTATAAGCCAGGTGATACCAGGAGTGCCTTATGGAGGGAGCTTGACTGAGAGTGAGCCCTCAGATCCAGCTAAGTCAGTACCCTGGGTCTGTCAGTTATTATACCAGAATCAGTGAATCCACCTTCCTCATTCTTGGCACGTTATATTATGCCAAGAAACATCACCTTTGTAAATGCCCAAAATTAAACCTTCATATTCATTTCCATATTAAAATGCAGAAAGGCCAAAAAAAGGTAAAAAGTTGTTAAAAGTTTAGGCTTCCCAAACCTGCTTTTTAATCCCAGTGATACCCAATGAAGTTTTACTGTTTATCAACGAAACTGCAAACTCCTAACTGCTAGCGAAAACCAATCTGAGAAGGCTGAGGAGAAAATGTTTCCTCTTCCCATTTAGCTACAGCAAAGCAAACACAGAGACAACAACAACAAAAAAAGATTAATAAGAGACAAGGACCTTGTTCTGTCACCTAGGCTGGAGTACAGTGGCCCAATTATAGCTCACTGTAACCTCAAATTCCTGAGCTCAAGCGATCCTCCTGCCCCTGCATCCAGAATAGCTAGGACTGTAGGTGTGTGTCATCACACCTGGTTAAATTTTTTTTTTGGTAGAGACGGGGTCTCACTATTGCCCAGTATAGTCTTGAACTCCTGGCCTCAAGTGATCCTCCCGCCTTGGCCTCTCAAAGTGCTGGGATTACAGGTGTGAACCACCACATTCAGCCTACAAAGATAATTTTGAAACTTAAAACTGCAAACATTCACAAATCTGCCTTTCCTTCCTAGTAAGATCTGCATGAAAACATGTTGTATTTTGTAATAAATTATCATTAAAAGTATTATGTACAAAGGACTCTTAAAAAGATATTTGGATTTCACCAACTGGTGCTATATCCTACAGAATGAACTATAATCCCTTTAAAAAGTCGGCAATTCTGACTAGTTGTAATATTTTCTTATGGTAATTTTCATGTTTTCTGAAAAGTGTAAGTCATTTATGGGTTTTCTTTGTTAGGTCAGAGGAACAGCATCTTACCCTTTATGTATAAAATAAAACCCATAACTCGGATTCTTTAATCAAAGTTTGATAGCCTTTTTCTCATTTAAATCAATAAAAATCAGCATTTAGCTGTTCTTACCATTATAAATACTACCACCTAAAGGAAAAAGAGAAAAGAGTATGTTTAAAGAGCTGCTGATTTCTTGCCCCAAAAATACCTATTAAAAGGTTTTTTTGGCGAGAAACTAAAATATTGGTCACTATATTGAACCAAAATAAGAAATTATACTACAATAGCCAGAGATCACTTTCAATCCATAAAATAACCCAAACTTTACACTTAAAGGAAACTATGTACTTTTTACTAACAATATTTTAATCCATCGCCTACATTAAAGTCTAAGTTATTTTGGACTCAGTTTTACTTCACCTAAACAGAGAAAAGCAAAAGGTAAATAGACCCCAGTAAAAAAGACTTTTGTTCTTTTTAATCATCCTACACAAGAACTTATAACACAGTTATAACATGATCCCATGTAGAAACAGAACTCTTATATTTTCATGTTGTAATTAACTGCTTACCCTTCAAGACAAACGTATATACTGCATTATTTTTGAATGAAATTTCTCAGTAGCAATTCTTTTGTCATTTAGAAGGTTTATATGATCTAAGCTCTTCAGAACAGAAGAGGGAACAGAAAACATTCTCTTCCAGAAAGTAAAAGCCCTGTTGCTTGAGGTTGGCAGTACAATGACCAAAAAAGGAACGCAAACACTGAGACAAGTAGGTTAAAACCCAAGATAAGTGAAGAGATCAAGAAATCAGGAGCCTAGTTCAGTCATAGTCAAAGGCCCTGAAAGGAAATGCTTAAAAAAACAAAAGAATGGGAACAATGTTAAACATGAGGGAACCTGAATGAGCTCCCAGGGCCAAAGCCGGAACAATTTGAGCAATAAAACAACATAGTATTTTGGATTATAACCCAATGTATCAAGTAAATATGCATGAGTCCATACTAATAGAGATAAAGGTTGAATGAATAAATAACAGGGAAGGAGAAACAAATCATCATTACAGAAAAATTCCTACTAATATATGTAGGCACACCCCCTTCTTGAATGTGGGCTGAACAGTGATTCTCTTCCAAAGAATAGCATATGAAAAAGGAAAAGTAATAACTTTGTAGTGGAGAAACCTAGAAAACACTACCTTAACCAAGAGATCAAGGTTGACACCAGCAGCAATGTCATGTGGTGCCACACTCCTGGATATCACCTGATCACAGGGAAACTTTACCTCTATGGTGTTCTTTCCTAACACCCATTAGCCCAGTCTCAGCACAAGAAAAACATCCAGCAAATCCAAATTGAAGGACAGGCCACAAAATACTTGAAAAGCAGTATATCTCCAGTGTCAAGGTCACAAAAAACAAGGAAAGGCTACGAAACGAACACAGACCAGAGGACACTAAGAACACAGGACAACAAAATGCAATGTGAAATCCTGGATTGGATCCTGGAACAGAAAATGGATATTAATGGAAAAACTAGTAAAATCTGCATTATGTCTAAAATTTAGATAATAGTGTAAAAAACAAACCTTTGCCCCTATGATTATTGTAACCACAGCAAAAAAATAGTTATTAATATAGAATTTCATAGCTTGTAAAACTTGTTTGCATTCATTAATCCACCTGATTCTCACAGAAAATGTTAAGTCACATATGTAGAAGTGATTTGATTTTTTTTTTTTAAAGAAGCAATAGTTGACAATAGGAGTGATTTTATGCCCATTTTACATAGCAGGGAAATGCTACCTCTAAAGTGCTGTCACCTCCATTATGTACACAAAATACAGTTTATAGCCAAGAACTATTGATAGATTTAAATTTAGTGGTTGACACTGCCTTTGAGACCTTAAGAATAAGAAACTTGGAACCTGGCCAGGTGCAGTGGCTCATGCCTGTAATTCCAGCACTTTCAAGGCCAAGGCAGGAGGATCACTGAGGCCAGGAGTTCCATACTAGCCTTGGCCAGATAGTGAGACCCCCATTCTCTACGAAAAATTAGCTGGGTGTGGTGGCACACACCTGTACTCCCAGCTACTCAGGAGGCTGAGGCAGGAGGATCGCTTGAGCCCAGGAGTTGGAGGTTGCAATGAGCTAGGGTTGTGCAACTATAGTCCAACCTGGGACAGAGACCCTGTCAAAACAAAATAAAACAAAGAACAAAAAAGCACAAAGAAAAAACCTAGGCACTTAACAGTGAGTAGGAGAATAAAACTATCCTGGCCATCGGAGGCGACATTTCTTTTAGCCAAACACCCATTCTTGTTCCCAGGAAGGACTCTGGGCATCTTCAATGACTTGTGAAGTGCCCTTGGAGTTCTCTATGACAAAAAAAAAAGGGGAAATTATCTATAGTGATTCTTAGGGGTAGTTAACAAGCATAGGTTGGGACAATGCAAAAGAGGACAAAAACAGTGTGACTTCTTTACCAGACCTTGTCATGGGCATTAGCAACCTTTAACTGATCCTATACCCAACTGTGAGATCATTCTTTCAACGTATTTTTCAGAACACTGTATTAGCTTCCTATGGCCCCTGTAACAATTTACCATAAATGTGGTGGCCTAAAATAACAGAAATTTATTATCTCACAATTCTAGACGCCAGAAGTCAGAAATCGAAGTGTCAGTAGGACTGTATGTCCTCTGGTGGCCCTAGTAACAATCAGTTGCTCGCCTCTTCCAGCCTCTGGTGGCTGTAAGCATTACTTGGCTGTGCCCACATCACTCCAGTCTCTGCCTCCATGGTAACATCGCTCCACTGTGTATGTCTCTGTCTGATCTCCCTGTGACTCTCTTATAAGAACAAATGTATGTATTGCATCTAGGGTCCACCCAGATAACTCATAACATGCGCTTCCTCTCAAGAACCTTAAATCACAACTTTTGCCAGAGGTGAAAGTCACAGGCTCCAGGGATCAGGATGTGTTCATCAAAGGTGTTGAATAATGAACACTTGGAAGGACAAAGGATGGACCAAAAAGGATACCAACAGGCTGGAATAATGCGCTCTCACCACTGGGACCCAGACTAGAGAACACCCCATCCCTCCTGCAAAGTACCTGATGTTCCTTGGCAGGACCAAGACATCTTGAAATCTCTTTGAAAATAGATCTGAAAAACCGACACCTTCAACCCAGAACTGGGGTTTCCGCACTTCAGAGTGAGGGACTAAGATGAGAATTCTTATTTCTCAAGGATGACAGAACGTTAGCAACCCCCATTTCCAATTCGGAATCCATATAGTTAAAGCTCACAGGGTCCTCAGCCATGAAAACATTAACAAAATAGGAAAACAACATGCCAGCAAACCAACAGTCAAAAATGATAAAGTAAGCCACACCAATTTCTGAACATGTTCCTACAACTTCATCTCTTGGGGAGCCTGGCACAGAATGTATTTTTTTTTTTT
>CM052438.1:56223608-56288544 GCA_028533085.1 Varecia variegata
GGACTACAGGCATGCGCCACCATGCCCGGCTAATTTTTTCTATATATGTTTTTAGTTGGCCGGATCATTTCTTTCTATTTTTAGTAGAGACGGGGTCTCGCTCTTGCTCAGGCTGGTCTCGAACTCCTGAGCTCAACCGATCCGCCCGCCTCGGCCTCCCAAGTGCTAGGATTACAGGCGTGAGCCACCGCGCCCGGCCGACAAATGAGAATTTCTAACTAATGGGTACGAGGCTTCTTTTTAGGGTAACGCATTATTCTAAAATTAGAATGTTAAATTATGTAAAAATTAGATTGTAAAATTATTCTAAAATTAGCACAACTCTAAATACACTAAAAACCATGGGACACTTAAAATGGGTTAATTTTATTAAATTTTCTCAATAAAGCTGTTATAAAAATTATGCACCTTTGCTTTATGGCAGTGGTTTAGAAAAATATAAGGATTTCAAGTATGAAGTTCTCTAACCACACTCCAAATAAGAATATAAGTTCATCAAAAGAGGACTATACCAGTAATTTATTCTAATCTTTATGTTGAGTCATTTCTCACTGTTTTAGGTTCTTACCTCCATTATATCTTTAATATTAAGGATATAATCTCAAGTGCCAATATGTATTAATGTCTCATGTGTGTGTACATGGTATCAATAATAATTTAACTTATACTGAAAAGTTCAAATATTGACAGAACCACAAAGGAATCAAAGGGTTAGGGCCAAATGAGCAAGTCAATACAACACTGAATTCAAAGGTTCTAGGGTGTTGGAGAGAACGGAACACGTGAAATAAACAAGACAACTATATTTGGGCTGAGTAGGAAACCCTGTTAGGGTTACCTGAACACACAATGAACTGAGGGGGTGTGAGAAGGAATGAAGGGAAAAGGAAAATAATATATATGAGAGGGGCTTTTTGAAAAGCTTATATTCAGAAAACTGCTAGAATATCACAGTTAGAAAGACATGAATTACTTAGGACCACTGCCAAGACTCCTTCAGCAAGTTACACGAAAATCATGTTAAGAAACTGTTGAATGAAACACAAAAGTGAATATGCTATAAAGTTGTTGAAGATTTCCTCCACTGCAGTACTTAATGTCTTCTTTACACATATAGGTAAAAATTTTTTCTACAATGCAGAGAAAAATTCTATTTCCCTGACAAGTTATGACTTCTTTTGCTTTGAAATTATGAGTTTTGCTATTGAAGCTTCCATTTGCACGTGCTCACAGCCCATTATTGTTATGCCAATATCAATTTAATTGCCCAAGATTCTGTTGCCAGACTATCCAAATATTTCTTCCTACTCTGTATTTTCCCCAGATCCTAATTTATATTGCCTAATTTTATAATCTACATGGTATCCTAGCAAGTAATACAAAATTCTTTGTAGAATGAGACATATTGAGGGTCAGGAGGCCTACCACATCAGCACATGAATATACACTTTATTGATAACAAGCCTAATACCAATCCATAATTTATTTAATAATTACAAAACACTCGTAATATTAATGTTATCAGGTCATCTTCCCAAATTTAAGTAGTAATAGTATGACAATTTTCATAGTATTAATAATTTTGAGGACTTGTCATATTTCACTGGAGAAGAAAGGATTAAAGCATTAACTATCCTCTTAGATTAGAGATTAGATTAGAGAACTATATTCTCCTTTCTGGATGAGTCAGAATACATTACTGTATGAAATGCTCTGAGAAGTCCTACAGAAAGAAATCTGGTTTTCATGCTTTGCAAAATTACTGCACAGAACCTTTTCATTAACATTCACTAATACCCTTAGGGTTAGAAAGACAATATATTTGGAAGTGACTGGAGACATGATGGTTTCAATCCTTGCCAGTGTAAAACTTGGAGTCAATTTTCGTGTAGGAAACCTTTAAATAAACTTTAAATTTTCATCTGAAGTTAACAATCTCACAAAGGTTTAACTTTTCAGTATTTCTTATGGATTTAATACTGCAGCTGTCTATGGACTGATTACTACATCTGGATTCTGGTTGTCTGTTACTCTCTTTAAGGGTCATACAAGTTTCTTTAGGCATGTGCATCTACCCACTTGTAGAAAGTTTAAGTAACCAACAAATATAAAAATACTTTGGCACAAATAAATCTTCCAAGAATCTATTTTACCTAAATAGTCTGCAAATTCATGTATTGTCAAAAAGGTTTAGTAACTAAATTTAAACTTACCCCAATTACAAAGATTACATAACATAAACACCATACTACAGTTATCATGTTGTGTTCAAAATATACGGCAAAGTGGGAAATGGCATACTCAAAAGAATTGCCCATTTTTGCTAGATGTTATTTTGAAAACAGTCGTATTGCTAAATTGCAAATATAAAATGATAACAACTGATCCTCCTATAGGTTCAAAAAAAATTAAGTAATATTTTGACTTTAAGAAACAAGCAAAATACACTATGGTCCATGGACATCTGGATTTTTACTTCTTGGCAAAGTAACAGAAAATGACAATTTCCAGATAGGTACATTTACAAAAGTTACTCTTTTTAAAGAATTTTTTGGCTGGCATTTTTGTCCTGTTTTTGAATAGGAACAGGGTACAACATTGGAAGGTACAAACATAGAAAAGATAGTAAGACTATCACACCATTACCCACAACAAATCAGAACATCTCAAAAGCAACCTTGTTCTAGATTCTTGGTTTTCATTGGCTACTTTTCCAGAGACATTTTACTAATTATTTTGAACTTAAATTGAAAAATGTTTATTAATAAGGCCATTTTGGTTTTGGAAAAAAAAGTTTTTTAAAGTAATTTAAAAGACCACATTGGCATACAGTACAGAACAACAAAAGTCATTAATCTGTATTGTCAAATGTCTATTCTTTCTTTGGGCCAACTTTAATTTCTTATATATACATATACCAAAAATAATGTTTAAATAGAGCAATATAGGCAAAATAGGGTCATTGTGTTTACCAAGATTTGCATGTGTTTAACTTCTGCTTTAACTAAAGTCATTTATGCTTTAAAAATAAGGTACTTAATTTAAAGGTATATTTGACATAAAAGGTTAAAAGGTAAAAACTGATCTCTAGGATTTGTGCTTTAAAATGTTCTGGGGGGTGGGAGTAGTAGGGGGAGAAGCAATAGCAAAAAATGAAATAAGGCTGGCAAAATATTGATATTGTTGAAACTTGGTAATAGTCTCTCAACTTGCTTGCAAAAGTCTATGATATGGATTTTAAAGTTATATTGACATGTATAATATGATCCTAATTTTATAAGAAAAAATCCTTAGAAAAATAAACTTGTACATTGAAACCAAATCTTATCAGATGTTTCAAGTGATTATTTTTCCTTGAGATCCATTGCACGTGCTAATTTTCCACAATGTTAAAATGAATTTTAAGCATATTTGCATTTTTATTCCCAGACCTGCAAATTATATAAGGTTTTTAGACTAGCAAATGACTATTTCCTATATGAAAGCTATACTAAATTCTGCCTGATAGTAAAGAGTTGCCCACAGCAGATGTTCTTCCTTACATCACTTAGAAATATCTTCTGAACTAAAAAACCTGAGAGTCATAATCATAGCCACCCAATAAAATTATCTGGCACTTCTCACAATATTGTTTCATATTGCATTACTATTATTATATTCTAGTGTCATTTCATTGTATGCTAAATTCTAGTTTGCATTTGTGGCACTAAATATTTAAGATCAAAAAATTTTTCTTAATCAATAATTCTTTTCTTGGCCAGGTGCTGTGGCTCACGCCTGTAATCCTAACACTCCGGGAGGCCGAGGTGGGTGGATTGTTTGAGCTCCGGAGTTTGAGACCAGCCTGAGCAAGAGGGAGATCCTGTCTCTACTAAAAATAGAAAGAAATTAGCTGGACAACTAAAAGTATATATAGAAAAAATTAGCCGGACATGGTGGCGCATGCTTGTAGTGCCAGCTACTCGGGAGGATGAGACAGTAGGATTGCTTAAGCCCAGGAGTTTGAGGTTGCTGTGAGCTAGACTGACACCACGGCACTCTAGCCAGGGCAAGAGTGAGACTCTGTCTCAAAAAAAAAAAAAAGAATTCTTTTCTTGGTCCTATCAGAAAAACCAATAAGCATATTATAAAGTAAACTGGTTGCCAAATGTTAACATTGGGATAGACTAGGCAGGGTGTACATGGGATCTCTCTGTACTGTTCATTACAACTGCATGTGAACCTGTACTTATCTCAACAAAAATTTCAATTAAAACACTAATCTGGAACAAGAAGAAGAAGTTAAAAACAGGAAATGCAGTCACCTCGCTGAGGCTTGATATTCTTTTGGTTCAATTGCAAAGAATTCCAGAATAGAACACAAACACTATGCAACAAACCAAACATTGAAAAATGCATCAATATTACAAAATACATATTCATTGCTTAGGTAAAAATAAGCTGACTTTACAAGAAATTATTAACACAAGAAAGAAAACAGTTTTTCCCCACCATTAACATTTCGCACGAACATGCAAATAAAACAATACTCATGAGAAAAAGTCAGTCTTCTATAACTTACTCCCTCTGTTGGCTCAAGATGTTACTTGTTATTAATTGGTGTCCTACAAAAGGCAAGACAACATATACAAGACATTTACATTATTCCACATTTGAAGAAAGAGCACATTTCTCATCCAAAGGAAGAGAGGGGAGAAAAATTCCATAAGGAGAAAACAAAACCACGTCAGGCACACATGCCTCCAGGCACGCTTGCTCTTCAAGATCAGCATCTTGGCTATTGCGACAGCTACATATTTAAGACTGCTAAAAACTCATTTAAACAGGAAAAAGAAAAGCAATGCTTTGGTTTGTGTTTTCTCCTTAAATATTCCTCAAGTAATCCAAATCGTTATGAAAACAGACACTATATTCTCAGGGCAATGAGACTATAAAGTTTATATCAAAAAAAAATTTTTTTTTTTTAATAATTTAGAGACAGAGCCTTTCTATGTTGCCCAGGTTGGCCTTCAACTCCTGGGCTCAAATGATCCTCCCATCTCAGTCTCCTGAGTAGCTGGGACTACAAGAACGTGCCACTGCACTCTATCTCCAAAATTTCAAACATAGAGGAGATAAAACAGACAAGGGCCCTCTAGCTGAAGGAGTCCTTAAAGTCACTGACTCTGTCTAGGCACAAGTTCTGTCAGCTACTGTGTACCAGATAAAGTCTATGTTTTATTAGTCATAATATGCCTAGTACTCCACACAGAGAAGGTGCTCGATTAGTTTCCTCCATTAAAATGAAAGTTAAAAAGAGTTAAGATAATTAAAAACAGTTTAAAATAACCACTTTTTAAAAAGGGCATTCTTTTAGAAATCTGCAAAATACATTAGCAACCTAATATTTTAAAGTAGTGTACACACTGAATTAATGTGAAGTCAAACTGATATTTCACTTTTTCTTAAAGGAGAGAAAATTTTTTAATTTAAAAACAAAGACAAACTCCAGAAGTTCTGATTAATATCCCTAGAGTATGCTGTTTCAGATTTCCTAATTATCAGAGAATAAGCCAAAATATACTTGAACATTTACATTACAAAATTTTTCAATAACCTCAAGTACTCTATAGTCATGTCAGGTCAGAAATTAATGTTGTTCTGCCAAAATTGTAAAATATTTTATGTTTGGAATTTGCTCTTTAAATTAGTCCAGATTTTAAAGTATGAATAAGTATATATAATCCCCATGTTTGAATAATTTCATGTGTTTGTATAACTTTGCTGGAATTAGGGAAATATAAATTAAAATAATCAAAGACACTAGGGGTTAATTTTGAAGTATTAACCTAAGTATAATGCACATGAGCCAGGTGCAGTGGCTCTTCCCTGTAGTTCCAGCTACTCAGGGAGGCTGAGGAAAGAGGACCACTTGAGCCCAGGAGTTCAAGTCCAACCTGGGCACCATAGCAAGACCCTATCTCTAAATATATATAAATATATACATACACATATATATACACATTGCATATGACCTTCAACTAAAAACTTCTACTTCTATAACAATATCCAACAGAAATATAAACAAGTGTTTAAAGAGCAACATAAGCTTTTTTAATAGAGAAAAATTTAAAGTGTAGATGTCTAAAAATAAAGGAACTGTTAAATTATGCTGTTATTAAACATGGGACATTATGAGGAAGTTACAAGAATGAGGTATTTATATAAATATATCCTAGGGAAGAACTCCATGACACACTGCCAACCTGAAAAAACAAAAAAATAAAGGAACAAATGGACAGTACATGTTAAGTATGTCATGTTATTTAGAAGTATATATATGTGTATTATCAAACTGATAATAATGGTTACTTCTGGACTTGGAGGTGTGTAAATGGGAGTCTTTATGTTTACTCACTATACTTCTATACTCCTAGAATTAATAATGAGCACATTGCAAACTTTAAAACTATTAGTAGAAAAAGATTAATCTACAGGCAGATATCCTAAATTACAAGACCTATTAAGTCACAAATATCAAATCTTACTGCTTTTGGATCTTCAATTCAAGATTTATGGTCTCATTTCTAAGAGATTCCTTCTTATTACAGTGCTCGCATGGCAAGTCAGTGATGGAACTGAATGCTCAGCAAGTATGTATTGTAGGCACAAAAGCTGCACCAGGTATTCAAGGGCACAATGCATTCCACTCCTGACATTCTGATGATGTACGAAAGGTAAACAAAGAAATTCCTATAACCAGAGCCCACCAGCAGCAAGTGATTGTCACTGGGTCCCAGAGAGGGTAACACATTGGGTTGGGCTAGGTGCCTGGCATAGTGCTCAATCATCAACAGTTAACTCATGCTTCTGAACCTTTTCAAGCCTTCAAAAGATAGCTAGCTGACAACTCTCACCACTTTCTCCCTATTCTTCTTCCCCAGTAGAATAAAGAATATTTTCAATAGCATTAATGTTTTAAAAGCTCCTAACAAAATAAACAAATGCAATTAAAAGTGGCTATAAACTTCACTGCTACTAGGAAACACCAAAGGTCTTGCCCTCTACTACAAAACTCAATGTTGGGGGTTGGAGGGAGAAAAATACAATGCAACAGAGCTACTATAGGGATATGTTCCGGGCCACTTATCAAAAGCCTCTTATATTAGTGTACATACTGAAAACATTTAGTCTAAATAGCTTGGGAAGAAAAATCAAAGTCTGGCTGGGCACGGTGGCTCACACCTGTAATCCTAGCACTCTGGGAGGCCCAGGTGGGGAGGATTGATTGAGGTCAAGAGTTTGAGAACAGCCTGAGCAAGAGGGAGATCCTGTCTCTACTAAAAATAGAAAAAATTAGCTGGGCATGGTGGCATGTGCATGCAGTCCCAGCTATTCGAGAGGCTGAAGCAGAAGGATCCCTTGAGCCCAGGAGATGGAAATTGCTGGGAGTTAGGCTGACGCCATGACACTTCAGCCTGGGCAACAGAGTGAGACTGTCTCAAAAAAAAAAAAAAATCAAGGTCTGGTAAAAATGGCTTTGTTTTATATTTTAAATTGAGCAATATTGTTTATGCCAAAGTTACTTTTATTTTAATAAATTGGTTACTGGCTAAACAAAAAGATACTTAAAAAATATTTTTGGAAAAAAAAAATGAAAGGTTATTCATTTGCCCAGCTTCTCTAATGTGGGGAAAAAAAAAAAAAAAGAATCGTTATTCATTATATATCCAAGTGAGAATCACAGGCAATCAGACCTGATAGGGACTATAAAAACTTGGTCAATCCCATTTTATGAGCTCCAGAAGTGTTAAGCAAGCAACTCAGCCCAGAGAGGTAAGACTAAAGCTCAGGTCTCCCAACTCCCAGACTGACATTCTCTCCATTACACCCTACTACTTCCCAGAAATTGAACACAACTAAAAAGAATCAAAGACTTAAAATATATTGACTGTAAGAAAATACTGAATAATCTAATTTTGGATTTGTTTATAATAAAAATTTAGGGGGAAAAGAATACAAAGCCCTGCAAAATTTAAAGCAAACTATGAATTCATGCTACTTAAAAATACAATTGTTCCCTTCAGGCCAAAGCTTTATAATTACAAACAAAGACAACATCCCCACTCCCCCAAATATATTAATAATTGTTCCCATTATGGATTTTCCTGATTTGTGACTCATTTGCATGATATTGCCACCCTATTGCAGTGATTACAGAGCTACTCAGTTATGGTCCTATGATAGGAGGAATAAAAAAGTAAAGTTGTACACATAGGTGACCTAAAAGATCGCACTGTCAATATATAGTTAAAAAACAAACTTCTTTTGGTTTGTCTTGGAACAACCTTCTTGGTCTGAGATATGACCAGAAGCTGTTGCTTGTGGTGCTAATCTTCAACGTGGCAGACAATATTCTTTTGTGAGCTCGGCACTGACTATCAAAGGAGTCCTTTGTTTCCGTCCCTCATTTCCACTTCCCTCAGAGCCTTACCTGGGATAGTAGGCCGTGTAGTTCATGAAGAGCTGGGTGCCCGCTGGGTAGTATGCTGTAGAAGGCTGCAGTGCTCGTGGATTCAAAAGCACAGAGGGCTGATAAATGGCAGCTTCGGTAGGAATAACTGCTGCAGGAGCTGGAAACGTGTAGGAGGGCGGAGACAAACCTAAATAAGCAAAGAAGAGAGAGTCTCTTGAGACATGTTTGTAACAGCTGACACATATGTGCTAGTGCTAAAGCCATAAAGTCACTGTTCCACCTATACATTTTAAGTAAAGAGATCATCACAGTTCTTCATACCATCACAACTTCCTTTTCATTATATAGATAACACATAGAAGTGATCCTGAATGCCACACTGTCAGCCTAAAGAAGCATTCTTAGTCTCAAATTTGGGGGGAAAAAAAACATCAAATGGATTTCCAAGTCTTCACAATCATTTCACAAAGTGATTGTTTTTTTTCACACTCCCAGGTGCCAGTTACCACAAACCAACCTTTAGAGGAAAGAACCATGGAACTGACATTTAGTGTAACTTCATAGTAAAGCCTAGGTTTTTTAAATTTGAGAGTCATGCTGCTGGCTCCATCTTGCTATCTACCTTTCAGTATAGCATAAAATGGAACACGTTATGATAAAACACTCTTCACCAGTACCGTGCATTATGCCAAAGCACAGGCTGTGCCAGAGTGAACTGACCTAAAGAGTAATCTACTTTGCATTATTCCCACCTAAAGGAGAAGATGGGCTCTCAAGCTAATCTATATCTTCAGACCTATTTAAAAAAAAAAAAGAAAATCCAACCTGGGAAATAGCCCTGAAGAAACTGATGCTCAAGTTTTCCTGAGAGTCAGCTGATAAAAAGCTAGCTCAGATTAAATAGAAAATGAGCCCAGATTCCTCTGTCTTCTGGTAAACCAACATATTTTAGGCTTGAAAACTCAGACCAGTTGCTATCATTAGCTTTCACATGTGAAACGAACACAACTATGCACCAGGCCATCTGCACTCAATAGAAGCAGCTGACCGAATTTGGGGTCCTTACTTTATACACTTCATACCTAGAATCACCATATTTTGCAAAAGCAAAGGCCCCGAGGATAACTTGTTCACATGAAAATTTCTAAGATGACTTCAAATTGTCTTTTGTTTTCAGGCGTTTCTACATTTCTGTGGAGATGTATGCGACAGCCAGCTGAATATGGGCACATAAACGAAAGACCAACATATGGATCTCACATTCAACTTTGGGTGCCTCTTCCATATCACCCAAAACTGTGCTAGATGTTAGGTACCTAAAAACTTTTAAATTATGATCCCTGGCCTTAAAGAGTCCACAGATGTGAAACGGGTAATAGTATTTTTTTAAAAAGAGCCCACAGAAAGGCCAACAATAAAAATTGAGGCACTAAAAGTCTTATAGAAAGTTATATGGCCTGCGCTCATAATATGCTTTCAAAACTGTGAGGCAATTCATTATCTAACAGTGTCTCAAACCAATAAGACAAACATATATAGTAGGTATATGTCTGTTCTGCTTCAAAACAAAGAAAGGTAGGAATTTCTGATAACCAAACAAGTTAGGCTGCTAAGCTTTGGGCATCCTTCAGCTGAAAGAACAGCTATTCTTATATTCCTAAAAGAGAATCAGACATATAATATGCGCTGATTACAAAAATGAAGTTGATCTTAAAATGTTCCTTCATAATAAATTAAGATGACAAACATTAAAATGTCAAAGAGACTTTAGCAACATTTCTTTGTCAAATTCAACAGGACATTCTTCAGTGGGGGATGATAACCAATTACTATTTTAATTGCTTTGGTCCTTGAGATTAGATCAAAAACATATGCAATTTCTCTAAATTTTGTGGTTTCTGTATAATTAGTCAATTATCTAAACTGTGTTGGCAGGGAAAAAAGGTCTAGTACAACGGGCATAATATTAGTATGTATAAATTGGAATTCTCCCGTGCAAGAACTAACCAGGCCTGACCCTGCTTAGCTTCCGAGATCAGATGAGATAGGGTGTGTTCAGGGTGGTATGGTTGCAGACTAAATTGGAATTCTAATTTTTAAAAAAGAAAACTTTCACTAAAAAGGCAAACAGCCAAATTTTGGTTACAATTTTTGTCCTCATTTTTGGTAAGTATTAAAGGTAACCAAAAGTACAGAAATATATATATTTTTTAATAAATGTAAGGGGTACAAATGCAAGTTTTGTTACAGGGATATACTGTGTAGCGGTGAGATCTGGGCTTTTAATGAAACCATCACCAAAAAATGTACATTGTACCCATGAAGTAGTTTCTCATCCCTCACCCCCCCCTTCCACCCTACAAAAATATTTTCTTATGTGAAACATGTATTTTAAGTTTTTTTTATTTTAGGGCTATGGGAGTGGGGGAGGAGGGAAGAAATTAAAGCCTGCTGAAGAAAGTCTGTATTGACCAGTTTTCCACCAGGAAGAGAGAAGTACAGTATCACAAAAGAATATGGATCACACATGATGGAGAAATTCCTTTACATGGCAACGTATGACGGATTATCACTAAAAGATATGACAAAAGCTACTGACATCATCAGTGGTTTATGGACAGAAGACATACAACTAGGATTGCCTTAGGATACCTTCTTAACTATAAATTTTCAAAATTTGATACTTATTAATGATCAACTCTAAGATAATTGCCAACAGCAAGCAGCAGGTAAATGGAATATTAGTGTTTAGAAACTCCAAAGGAAAAAAAGGATTAAGCCCCACCAAATATTCTGCAAATAATACTTTATCAAACAGGATTATTGCCATAGACTCCCACCCCCACCCCCATTTTTTTTTTTTTTTTGTTTATCTGGTACAGAGTCTCACTCCATCACCCAGGCTAGAGTAGCTGGGATTCTAGGCACATGCCACCGCGCCCGGCTAATTTTTCTTTTTTTTTTTTTTTCAGTAGAGACAGGGTCTTGCTCTTGCTCAAGGCTGGTCTTGAACTCCTGAGCTCAAGCGATTCTACTGCCTTGGCCTCCCAGTAGACCCCTCTTTACTAGCAAATGATGTCCACAAATTCCCCACTTTCTTGGAATCAAGAAGATAAATCCAGTTTGCTTTCTTAGCTATCTTTGAACTGCATTCCAAGTACTACATTCTTTAAGCATACCCAACAGGCCTAACAAGGTATGTCTTATTAAAAAGTAAAAACTGTGAAAAAAAGAGTCAAGTGTTAACATTAGATTCCCAAATATTTCTTAGTCACTAACTAGAACTTGGTCTTTAGACTACAGGGCTTATTCCTCTCAAACAGGATTCCAGATGGCTTGCACCCAGGTGCCAATGAGCAAGAGCATGGCTTGAAATTAAGCACTGATCCTGTGATCGAACGAACACTTTGGCTGATTCATTTATGCATTTTTTATATTTTTTTCTAACTTGCTCAATCCAGATATCCTGGCAAGCAATAGAAATGCTCTCCAGGTTATCATTTTCAAAAAATACTTGATGCTCAAAAAGTTAAACACAAAATTTGCATCAAATCACTCTTCTTAAAACTTAATGTGTTTTAAAAAAAGAAAAAAAATCCAGCCATACTTTTATTTTACCTTTAAATGCGTATAAAGATTATCTACATAGCCAGGTTGCCTCCCAGAGTCAGTGCTTATCTGGAGCACACTAAGCTTCAGAAATCAAGTGCTTATCACTGTAAAAGCAAGAATATAATTTGAAAGGAGGTATTTGTAGCATCGCTAATTATAGGTGTCCACAACCAAGGTCTTAAATGATTACCAGATACTACCGATTTCAGATGGGAAAAAGCCTTATGTAACCACCTCACCTGCCTCAGAAAGAACCAGGGGCACAGAAAGTTACGGAAGCAGCTCAAGCACCTACCAGCATACAGCGTAGAATAGCGCCAAGACCCAAGAAAAACTTACATGGTAACTTACATGGCGGTGGGGATAAGCCATTTCGATTTAAAGTGCCCCCCATTAACACAAAGTTCATCTCCTCAGCTGAACACTGAAAGACTTCAACATATCTGTCCTTCATGGTTTTTTTATGACACTTCTGTGCAGCCATAAATGCTCTGTCCGCAGACTTCATCTGGATAAAGGCATCTCCTGAAGGGCGGCCCTGAGTGTGCGGGGGAAGAATAAAAACAAAAGGAGACTGTCTCCTTCAACAAGGAAATAGTTGCTTACAAAACATGCAAAGTGACAATCACCCATAGTACATTTTAGCCACAAAATCTGGGTGACAGTGTGATCTACTAAAACCTGACTTGTATTTCTCATCACCTAATCACCAGAACGGCCCACAAAACCTAGAAGAAACAGTTTTGAGAGCTCACAGCTGACTGTGAACCTTTTTGGTTTCTGTTAGTTAGTACCAGATTTCCAGTGTTTTCAAAGAGTCTCCTTGTGACTGTAGTTGCAAAATACAGGATTGTATATTGGGTTTTTTTCCCTTCTGAAAAATCTGATTAAATCTCATTCGATAGAGAAAGGCTAGTAACAGAACCAGTATTGGAGCTTTACATATCCTCCTACAGAAATCAGAAGAAACCAGTATTCTCTTTCGGCTCTCTGTTCCAGTATGTCACTGACGTGTCAAATCCTTTCACTTTTCCCTCTTCCCTGAAGCCTAGGTTGGTATGTGACTTGGGAGCTGCAAGGCACAGTGATGGTTGGTGAGAGCTGTGTCATCAACCTCGATTGGGAGCCCTGCTCTCATCCAATCCCTTGCAGCTCCACCTTAAACCTTGGTCAGACAGGTGTTCGTAGACATTTTTATTAGTAATAGCTTACTGAGATACCCTATTAAAAAACCAAGCCTACAGATTTCTGTTCTGAAGAACTAGAACATCTTAGTTTTATAGAGCATGAACATTTTATGGAGGAGAAAAAGACAACCAGTGTATAGGACTACTTTCTTATTTTATGGTTTTCTCTAAAGGTCTCTTAGGGACTATTTAGTCCAAATTATTACCATGCAAGTTACCATAAGAGTTACCATACCAGGGAAATTAGCAACGAACCCAGTACAAGATGGAAACCTAACATCTTCAAGGCAGCTAAGAGCTCATCTATCATCAAAGAAGCATTTTTTTCCCTAGTGTAATCACAACAGGTCACATGGGTCACCGAGAGGCAAATCTGTCTACTGTTGTTAATCAAAGAGTAATGGGCCCTGGGTTATTAGAAAGGGTGACTAAAAAAGAAACCGAACAATTCGCTGGTGATACTGTTTTGTGGAGAATTTTATTCAAAGGATTCTTACCAGGGAAGAACACTGAGAGGGTCAGATAACAAGTTGTATAACAAAATTGACTTATGAGTTACGAGCATGTGCTGGTACAGTAAACTGGTACAGAGAACAAGGCCTCAGAATGTTTTCTGATTCCTTGTATCTAATGTCATGTGCTTTCCAGTAAGACAAGATTACAGTTATGAAAGTGACCAAATCGCCAAGTGAAAAGAAAAGGTGGGAAGTTAAAAGTTTAGGAAAAAAATTAGTATTTCTAATGTAACCCTATATGCAACCCATAATGCTCAAAAACTGTCTTATTTTCTTTTTAGCTTTTTTTTTTTTTTTTTGAGACAGAGTCTCACTCTGTTGCCCAGCCTAGAGTGCCATGGCATCAGCCTAGCTCACAGCAATCTCAAACTCCTGGGCTTAAGCGATCCTACTGCCTCAGTCTCCCAAGTAGCTGGGACTACAGGCATGCACCACCATGCCCGGCTAATTTTTTCTATATATTTTTAGCTGTCCGGTTAATTTCTTTCTATTTTTTAGTAGAGATGGGGTCTCGCTCTTGCTCAGGCTGGTCTCGGACTCCTGACCTCGAGCGATCCTCCCACCTCGGCCTCCCAGAGTGCTAGCATTACAGGCGTGAGCCACCACACCCAGCCTTATTTTCAAAAATTATTACAACTTTGCTTTTAAAGAATTCCAAAGTTTTAAATATAACTATTTGGCTTATGGGTTTTTAGAAATTTATTCTGCTTATGATAGCACAAAATACTGTTAAATTTTCTAGCAAATATGACTTAAACAAAAATCAAGTGACACCAAACTAGGGAATACATTACATTTGCATACTGAAAAAATTCAGTTAGATTTTGATAGAGGCTTCTTAGCAATTCATTCATTAATACATCTGAGTGCCTATTATGACACACATCCTGTTCTAGGTAGTATGGACACAAGTCCTAATTGAATTTTTTGCATTCTACTGAATGTAGTTTGATGTCTAACATATACATAAAATAAGCCATTTCTGAACAGTCTATGGATACCAAATGCTCTGGAACACAGGCATGCTTCTTTGTTTACATGTATAATCCATGTTTGCTTTCACACTATGAGTGGCAGAGTTGCGGAGTTCAGTAGCTGCAACAGGTAAAACTGTATAGAAACTGATAATATATTTGGCTCCTACCTGATGCTATTGATAATTTGATATGCGATGATGGGATCGAGCTGAAATTGAATTATCATACTAACGACAGCATGTGTTCTAGAGTTCATCCTAAAAACCTCTTGTATTTACGGTTAAATCTTTCCTTAAAGACTTACTGTATGACTGAAGACTATTCATACATTTTTATTAAGAGAGTGCTTTTGATAAGAATAAGCAAGTAAGTTTTCCATAAGTGACTTTCTTACCTGGTGATTCAATACCATGTGAACCCCATGAGTACGAATATCGGTGGAGAACTCCCCCAGGAAGTCCAAGATGTCCTCAATTGTGGCCGCATAGGGAAGACCTCGAAGGCGTATACAGTCTCTGACATTTGTAGGGGGCACAAATTGCTGAGGTAGTACTGGAATAATGGGAGGGGTTGGAAGTGGAATGAGAGGGGCCGAGGAGAATCGATTCAGCACCTGTACTCGAAGCAAAACAGAAGTGATTTAGAGCCTTGCTTCTCCTATGCTGTCTGCAGACCAGCAATGGCATCCCTGGCAAGTCTGCTAGAAATGCAGAATCTCAACTTCACCCCCAGACCTAGTCTGTATTTGAACAAAATCCCCAGGTGATTCATAAGTACATCCAAGTATAAGAAGCAATGATAGAGAATGAGAATCATGCATTTCAGCTATGAAAGCATGATACTCACTCTGGTCAAATACACACTCAACACAATGCACTTATATTAAGGATATGTCTACCTGGAAAAATGTGTCACTTTGTACCTTGAGACAAGTATCCTTAAAGGCTGCCACTTTCATAACAACCTGGACATATGGCTAAATGTGGACTTCTGTATTAATTTATTAGATTCCATTAAGTACATAGTGTTCCCCTTGATACTACTTTCATTCTCTACCTCCAAATCCAAGAAATGGAAAGAAAATGATCGCGTAAAGCAACCACAGCCCAAACAATGAATTTGGATTATTTTAAAATATAATACTGCATAATAGCACAAGACCAACTGGCTGGATAATGTAGAAATAAAAAAAAAATCATTTGATGACGCTAAAGATAAATAGCAACATAGCAATTTAGTTTCCATGTGAATTTGAGACAGTGGCAAGACAGCAGATCTTCAGGGTCTTAAATTTATGGATTCAGCTATCTTGAGAATGGATGGTGACAGGTCAGGTAACTTTAGGGCAAAGGATTGCTCCTAGGTAAAACTCATATCACAAGGCTCTTGTCCACTTTCGCCTTAGTTTAGAGCATGCCAACTAGCTCACAATACTAGGAGGTGGGTCCTTGTGCAAATGCCATTTGTGGCATCCCCAGGTTTTCTGAGCAACTTAACCAATGCCTCCATTAACATCTCATAAACTGAAAACGTAGTAGGATCAATGAACCCTTCCCCAAAATGTACACTGATTTTCTGACTCATATCCTGTTCAGCTGTTATCTGAGTAAGAGATGACAAAAATCAAACAGCACAGCCAAAGAAATGCCATGACAGGAGAAGAGACAGTAAGACTTAAATTATGCAAACAATCTAGATGCAGCACAAACAATAGAACAAGAATAGAAAAAAAATTAACATAGTTATAGAAAAACTCAGGACAGGAAATGGGTCAAGCACCTTACAATACCTGCCAAATAGGAAGTGCTCAAATACTGATCGAATGACATGATTATCAGTAATGCTGAGAAGACAGTGAAGGAGCCTATGACTGCTACACTTGTTAAGTCAGTAGAGATGGAGATGTGGAGAGAGAGCACATCCAAAACCATCTTAGAGATGGCCCAGGGCCTGAGGTAGTCAATCTAAACCATGATTTTCATGAAACTGTTCTTCAGTTAAAGAACTAAAATAAAGTCTCATTTGTGTTTTTTCTTCTTGTTTGGGAAGAATGGATATAACATTTGAAACCTCAAGCACATGTAGGATATTTTAGAGATTGAGAATTCATGACACACATTTTTAACAAGTTACAGATTTAAACTTCGCTGACCCCTGAAGACATGTTTAGCAGGTAAGTCAAAAATAGTTGAAAGGGGCCGGGCGAGGTGCTCACGCCTTTAATGCTAGCACTCCAGGAGGCAGAGGCGGGAGGATCGCTTGAGGTCAGGAGTTCAAGACCAGCCTGAGCAAGAGCGAGACCCTGTCTCTACTAAAAATAGAAAGAAATTAGCTGGACAACTAAAAATATATAGAAAAAATTAGCCAGGCATGGTGGCGCATGCCTGTAGTCCCAGCTACTCGGGAGGCTGAGGCAGTAGGATTGCTTAAGCCCAGGAGTTTGAGGTCGCTGTGAGCTAGGCTGACGCTGTGGCACTCTAGCCTAGGCAACAGAGCGAGACTCTGTCTCCAAAAAAAAAAATAGTTGGAAGGCCTGAGATTCTATAGGTGGTTTCATGCCTGGATCTTAGGACATGTTGGGGAAGTGATTGCCCCATTTTATGCCTTAAAAAAAAAAAAAAAAAAAAAAAAAACCTCTGAATTCTGAAAGCTAATAAAACAGTAGAGAGGTCACCAGCAGGATATGAAACTGATCAAGCCTTTTGGGAAATGGTAATTTGGCAAGACATTAAAAACCTTAAAATATCACACTCTGTATCAATCAGAAATTGATGACTGTTTTAGAAACATGTTTATGTAGGAATTTCTTATGATAGGTAAAAACGACCTAAATGTACAGTAACACAGGAATTGAGATATTAATTTAAATACGAAATTTTTTAGAAATGGGTAAGCTTTCAAGATATGTAGTTTTAAAACAGAATGCAAAAGGACAGGTACAGCAGTATTCTGGTTTTACAAAAACATAGTATGTTTTCTGTGTGTGTAGTATAACAGTGACTATTTTTTGGTTATGGAATGAAGCCTATTTTCATGTACTTTCTGTATTCTCCAAGTTTTATTTTAACATAAATGAACAATGTAGGATTATTTTCAGAGATAAACAGAAATGAAAGCAAAGATACCAACATACTCTTAGAAACCAACCTGCTGAACTTCAGCTGCTGTGCTCCTGAAGAGTTCAATGTACCTTTTCCCCAACAAGTCCTTATGCTTCCTCAATGCGTTCTGTGCATATTCCTCACAAGCAAAGAGTACAAAAGCATCCCCTGTGGGCCTACCATCCGGGTAGGTGACAAAGAGGATGCCTTCCTTCCCCCCAGTGATGGGGCAATGCTGTCCAAAGAAGGCCACCACTTCTTCAGCTGTGGCTGTGAAAGGAAGCCCCCGCATGCGGACAATGACTTGATTTTCCTTGGAGAGAAACTGGGCTACCTCATTCGAGGTACCTAGGGAAAACAAATATTAGGAAGCATGGAGACAAATAGTTAAGACATCAACTTTACCAAATTTAAAATAAAGTTTCCGGCAATGTTTTGAATTCATAATTAAGACACTAATTCCTACAGAATTCATAACATACTAGGAATTAGAATTCTCTTTTCCTAAATTTCAAATGCTGCCCTTATTTTTGTAAAACATTCTCTTAATCTAGGAAGCTAGCTAGACAATTAAATCATGGACCAATCACCTACACTTCCTATGGAGAAGTAGTGAGTCTTCATGGTAGTTAAAGGCACAGGCTTGGAGACAGAATGCCGGGGCCCAATTTGGGCTTTCCTGTTTACTACAGTATGACCTTCCTCAAGCTTAACTCTGTGCCTTAGTTTCTTTGTACATAAAACTGCCTGCCTTATAAATTATGAGAATTAAGTAGGTACAAAGCACTTCAGGTTTTGCCATTTTCCTGATTACTTTTTATTAAGAAAGATTCAAACACATTCAAGCAGAGATAATACTATGAACATACTGGGCACCCAGTTTCACTTTTATCAACATTCTCTGCCCAACATAAACCATTTTGAGTCGGACATGGCAACTCGTCTCTGTAATCCCAGATATTTGGGAGGCTGAGGTGGGAAGATTGCATTAGCCCAGAAGTTCCAGACCAACCTAGCCAAAATAGTGTGACCTCCTCTCTAAAAATAAAAAGGAAGCATTTTTAGACATGTTGCCATGTAGCAAATAGCCATATGCTTTATCTTCAAACTCATACACTAGTAACATTTTCCCTTGATAGCCAATTCTTATCACACTACCCATATAGAATGAAATTCCAGGCAACAACGTAAAGATTAATTAACTCTGCCATCTACAATTTGCAGTGCATCTCTCGTGGAACCCAGGGATCCAGGTAAGAGCAAAGCAACCCCAAATACATTTATCCCCAACCAACATCAAACACTGCTTTGGAACTCTGGAAACCTATTAAACTTGAAGCCCTGAATCTTTAAGCCTTAGCGTTTATTTAAAGACGAACCAGAACAAAATTGTACTAGCAAATTGTGTTAGCAAGATGCTGTTACTGAAAGTCCTACGTTGTAAAAATTTTCACCAGGGCTATATAACACAGGTATACAAATGTTCTTCATGTTACCCTCGAATAATTAGGCAATCCTTGTCAAAGACCTGTTAAAAAGGTCTACAATTCTTTGATTCAGCTACCCTACTTATAGAGATTTATCCTTATGAGCAGCTCATACTGAGACTGAAAAATATTCACTACAACATTAAGTGAAAAGTTGGAAATAAGCTCTAAATGTACAACAGGGATGTTTAAAAACATTATGGCACGGCCGGGCATGGTGGCTCACGCCTGTAATCCTAGCACTCTGGGAGGCCAAGGCGGGCGGATCATTTGAGCTCAGGAGTTCGAGACCAGCCTGAGCAAGAGCAAGACCCCGTCTCTACTAAAAATAGAAAGAAATTATATGGACAGCTAAAAATATATATAGAAAAATTAGCCGGGCATGGTGGCACATGCCGGTAGTCCCAGCTACTCGGGAGGCTGAGGCAGAAGGATCGCTTGAGCCCAGGAGTTTGAGGTTGCTGTGAGCTAGGCTGATGCCACGGCACTCTCCTCCAGGCAACAGAGTGAGAGGCTGTCTCAAAAAAAAAAAAAAAAAAGAAAATTCAGTAACAAGGGAAGATGTTCATACTATGTTAAAAGGAAGTTACAAAAAACATGAACAAAGCAATAGAAACTTACAAATAGATACATGTATAGAAAAAAAAATCAGAAAAAGCACAGTAAAACAGTTTATGCATCTATTACTTTTAGGTTTTAAAAACCATATTTGTCCCCTCCCACATTTCTAACCACATTACTGCAAATACTGTGTACCCAAAAATTTAAGTCCCAAAACTACCATGTTCCTGTCCATTGCTGACTTAAGTTTAGAGAAATGCTAGAGGTGGGTATGCAACAAACCGAGGTATTGAAGTGTGGCTGTTTTAAAACAATTTTCAAACTGTCTTTCAAGAACTACCCTTTCCCTTTGCATATGACTTTATATGACCTTTTCATATTCATATGGTACTATTTTTTTTTTTTTTTTTTTTGAGACAGAGTCTCGCTCTGTTGCCCAGGCTAGAGTGAGTGCCGTGGCATCAGCCTAGCTCACAGCCACCTCAAACTCCTGGGCTTAAGCGATCCTACTGCCTCAGCCTCCCGAGTAGCTGGGACTACAGGCATGTGCCACCATGCCCGGCTAATTTTTTCCATATATATTTTTAGTTGGCCAGATCATTTCTTTCTATTTTTAGTAGAGACAGGGTCTCGCTCTTGCTCAGGCTGGTCTTGAACTCCTGAGCTCAAACAATCCGCCCGCCTTGGCCTCCCAAGTGCTAGGATTACAGGCGTGAGCCACCGCGCCTGGCCCATGTGGTACTATTTTTAATGACTATTTAACTATAGTAGGTTGGCTCAAGCCTTAGGGCAAGTGTTATACATTAAGGTCACTGATATTATTGGAAATATCTTCCTATAAAAAAAATATATATATATATATATTCCAGCTGGGCATGGTGGCACACACCTGTAATCCTAGCACTTGGGAAGGCTGTGGTGGGAGGATTGCTTGAGGCCAGGAGTTCAAGACCAGCCTGGGCAACATGGCAAGGCCCTGTCTCTACAAAAAAATAAAAAATTAGCCAGGCATGTGGTGCATGCCTGTAAGTCCTAGCTACTTGGAGGCTGAAGCAGGAGGATCATTTGAGTCCAGAAGTTTGAGGTTGCAGTAACCAATGATGACACCACTGCGTGGTAGCCCAGGCAACTGAGTGAGACCCTATTTCCAAAAAACAAAAAAATCTATTCCCATATTCCATTGTTAAATCTAAACATGTTATATTTTAGACTCTAATTAACTAAAACCACATTATATAAAAAGTACTCACCACCAGCAATTTTAAGAAAATCTTCACCTGTTGCTTTGTAAACCTAAGAAAAGAAAGGAAAGTTAATCACATCGTTTCTGAGCCTTCCATCGTATGTCAACACTCACTCAAGACGTCCAAGGTCTCAGGTCGTGAGGACATACCTCTATATACCGGGTCCCCATGTGATGTTTGTGCCTCTGCAGTGCTAGGTCTCTGTGCTCCTCACTTACAAACCTAACCAAAGCTTCTCCATTCCTTCGACCCTGAGCATTCAGACAAAGTGCTGCACCTCCCCTTTGAGAATAATAAAAGATGGAAGGTAGGAAAAAAAAAATACAGTGAGAAAAAATAGGAAGCCTTTAGGATTCTTAAATTTAAATAGAGATTAAAGAAAACCAACTTGGCAATATTGAGTCCTTTGAAGAATCTTGCAATATCTTGATCTGAAGACTGCCATGGTAAACCTCGTGCCCTGACTACAGTGTTATCATCAATAAGTTCCATCTTGCTGCTGTGGACAAAGCAAAACCTCAGGTTGCATGATTAATGCTAGCAGGACCAACACCTATTACCCTCTGTAAGACAATTTACCTAGTTGCACATGGGGTCTTATTTGAGTTCAGACCAATTTGCAATACTGCTTTTCTTTTTTTTTTTTTAAATGGGAGAGTGAGGAAAGGGGTTCGGTTTCCCCGTTTGTTTGTTTTTTTTTTTTTTTGAGACACAGTCTCACTCTGTCACTCCGGGTAGAGTGCAGTGGCATCATCGTAACTCACTGCAACCTCAAACTCCTGGGCTCAAGCAATCCTCCTGCCTCAGCCTCCCAGAGTGCTAGGATTACAGGTATGCCTTGATTTTTCTTATAACTGCAAAAACTTATCTAGGTATAGTTCAGAGTGTTATTTTAGGTGGTCCACTATAGAAAGATGGCTGCCTATGCAGATCTGACACAACTAGCTGACTCAGCAAACAATCAGCTGAGGAGCTGCTTGCTTGCCATGAACTCAAAAACACCCAAGAATAATTCAAAGGAAGCAAAGTTCTCCCAATACCCTTATGGCCTGAAAGTTCCTAGACCAAGGACAGGTTTAAATTCACTCTCAGATCTAGCCAGTACACAAGTGTGGTTTAAATCCAGTTTGTCAGCAGAATTTAGGATCAGAATAAAGCTGGCAATTAATCAACATCAGGAATCTGTGCACACGGTCAGAAGTCTGCCACCAAACTATTTCCAATGTAAAACCAGAGAGCAAACAGGGGAGCCAGCACTGAGAGTGTTTATGGAAATGCCTGGGAGTCCCCACACCTTAATGAGTCATGTGCAAATCACCTATTATATATTTTGACACCTTTGGATGTTCTATCCCTCCCATGTTCATATTTCCAGTACTCCTAGGACATTTTCCTAATGAGTCACTTTTTCCACAACTAAACAGGCCTCAAAGTCTAACTTCTAAAGCTGTCAGAAGTTTCTATTCACTTCAGGCATCAGGCAATCTCACAAAATTCACTACAGTGATTTACAAACTTAAACAGGTCTACCTGTGGTCACAGAGACACCACCACTTCATACTCCTCCACAGTTATTTGCTTTGCTTCAAAGTAAAAACTGATAGAACATACTTAAAATTATCTCAGTAAAAATCGTGTACTCTATTAAAGCCTATGATTTTTCCTTTGGAAGTTTTCCAAGTGAGAGGATGGATGGGTTTTTTTGTTGTTGTTGTTGCTGTTGTTGTTTAACAGGGTCTTGCTCTATCATCCAGGCTGGAGTACAGTGGCACAATCATAGCTCACTGTAACCTCAAACTTCTGAGCTCAAGTGATCCTCCTGTCTCAGCCTCCCAAGTAGCTAGGACTACAGGCATGTACCACCATGCCTGGCTAATTTATTTTTACTGTAGAGATGGGGTCTCACTATGTTGTCTAGGCAGGTCTCGAACTCCTGGCCTCAAGCAATCCTCCTGCCTTAGCCTCCCAAAGTGCTTGAATTACAGGCATGAGCTACTGTGGCCGGCCAGATGGCCAGTTTTGAAGAGACTGAAATAACAGTAACAGATCCCAACATATAATAATGTATCTAAGGTCATATATCACAGAATAACTGAGGATACCCATACTTTATTAAATTTTAATCCTTATATCCAAGCTTACTTTCAATAACAAAACATTCTTTTATAGATGACTTAACAGTAAGAAATGATAGTCAAAAGGTTTAGTAAGGTTACCAAAACACAAGGGGAGTTAAACATCGCAATATGAACAACAACAACAACAAAAGATCAACAAGCTCAAATGAATAGTACTCAAGTACTTACCAAGTGCCACTTTCAAATTTGTAATTTACTCTCTCTGGATCTGAAAACCTGTGATCTAAAAATGAGAACATAGAAGTCATCATTTTAGCTACTAGAGAGACAAAGCCATGGGAGGAAATTCAAAAATATAGTTGAGGGAAAGATGGTGGTAGCAAATTCTAGGACCACGTTGTTAAAACAGCAGTACTTACTATAAGGTTCTGAAATCATTGCTAAAATTATATTTCCCATATCTTCAACTTGAGAGGCTCCATAGCGGGAGACTGAGCTATCCTTCTCCAAGTTTAAACCTGTTAGATTAAGTTAAGGAAACATTTTGGAGAGATAAAACAGGGTTACTTCTAAACTAAAATTAAACTCATGCAGAGCCAAGAAGCCAGATAAAATGCATGTAGATTGACAATTCTTTGGAAATCTCAGAACGGCTGCCTTCCATCAGTCAGGATTCAACCCACCCTTCCTGAAGTCTCCAACTGCCCTCTTGGGTAAAACAGCCAAATCAATCCTGTCCTGAGCTATTACCAGGAATACAGTTTACTAAGGTGTAGCAAATGCATGAATATGGAACACTTTCACTAAGTTACAAACCACAAAGTATGCAACAAAGTTAATTAAAATCTTTTCCTCCTAACTATGTATAAAACACACACAAGTCAATTCCCACACTGACTTATATAGTTACACTGTCAAGACCATGAGGTTTTAAATGACTTTTTTGGCCTAATGCTCAAAATAGACACCTCAGATGACTGATGACACTGTTTCTATGATGCCACTTTTATAATACATGAGATTGCAGCAATTCAGTCACATCTTCAGACTCCCCTTCTAATTCTAGTTCTCTTGCTGTTTGTACCATATCTGCCGTTTCTTCCTCAAGTCTTAAACCCCTCAAAGTCATCCAGGAGGGTCAGAATCAAATTCTTCCAAATTCCTGTTAATGTTGATATTAACCTCACCTCTCTCAACCTCCACAGAATTGGAGGAGAGTTAGGGTCTTACTCTGGATTAAACTTTTGCTTAAAAGAATGTTGTTGCTGGTTTGATCCTCTATCCAGATCACTAAAACCTTCTCCCTATCAGCAATAAGGCTGTTTTGCTTTCTTATCATTCATGTGTTCACTGGAATAGCACTTTTAATTTCTTTCAAGACCTTTTCTTTCACATTCACAACTTGGCCTTTTGGTGCAACAGGCCTAGCTTCTGACCTATCTCGGCTTTCAGCATGCCTTCCTCACACTAAGCTTAATCATTCTAGCTTTGGATCTAAAGTGAGAGATGTGAGTATTCCTTTCATTTGAACACGTCGAGGCATTACAGGGTTATTTATTGGCCTAATTTCAATATTGTTGTTTTCAGGGAATAAAAGGCCCGAGGAGAGGGAGAGAGACGGGGAATGGCCAGTCAGCACAACAGTCAAAACAAACATAACGTTGATCAATTAAGTTTGACATCTTATGTGGGGATGGTTTGTGATGCTCTAAAGCAATTATAATAGTAACATCAAAGATCACTGATTACAGATTACCATAAAAGATATAGTAATGAAAAAGTTTGAAATATTGTGAGAATTACTAAAATGTGCCAGACATGAAGTGAGCACGTTATTGAAAAATGGTACCAACAGACTTGACAAAGGGTTGCCACAAATCTTCAATTTGTGTTGGGGGAAAAAAAAAAACCCACACAGTATCTGTGACATGCAATAAAACAAGACTTACCTATATGAGCAGAGACCATATGTAGCTTGCAAAACCTAAAATATGGACTATCTGGCCCTTTACAGAAAAATCTTGTTGACCTCTGGCCTGGAAGAATGGAGGAAATTTACAAAACATGGCCAAACACACAGATGTTTGCCACAATCCTACTTTCCAGCTCAAAACAGAATACAGGGAAAATCAATGTTGGAGGACTAGGACTAGGACTATAAAAGTATACTCCATTCAAATTACTCTTTTCTCTCTTCTATAAATGACAAGTAACTAGCCTTCTCAACTTTGCTCGGGTAACACCCTACAGAGAAGGCACTCTTAGCTCCTTAATCCCCTCACCAAATCAGGCCATGAGTAACTCCCATCCAGCACCAAAACCTTCCTAACTGCTCTAGGCCACAACCTTTAATTTAAGAGTCCATTAGATACTATTCCTATATTACTCTTCTCAACTGTACTAACATTGCCTGGGCGTCAGCCCCTACCTATCACTGTCCCTATAGCTTCTAAGAATCTATTTACTTAAATTTTTATTTTTTTATTTATTATAATTTATTATAATTTATATAATTTTATATTATATTATAATTATAATTATAATTTATTATAATATTTATAATATTTATTTATTAAAACACCATTTTGTACCAACCACCATTTGTTTCTTCCAATTTTCACAATAAACCTGCCAGGTAGATAATAGTATCATCAAACAGATGAAGAAACTAGGATTTTGACCCAGTCACCTGGCTGATAGGTAATGGAACTGGAATTATAGTACAGCTTTGATCTGACTATGTACACAACTCCCCATACCAAGATAAGAAACCTTACTTTGTTTTGTTTTCAGCAATACTTCACGAGAAGCTTTTTAAATTCATAGATAAAAGTCAGGTGAAGAAGACAGAGATCAAAAATAAAAATGTAAAGTATCTTGTCTGGGTAAAAAAAAAAAATTGATTCGTAGCTTAATCATTTTACAGAATTCTACTTTTTAATTAAGAATACGTTCTTGACATTTGGCTACCTTGGTTCCACATAACACGTACTAACATGTTTTCCCTTCAAGCGATCACACACCAAGAAGATCAGCAGCTCTAAGCTGTTAACAACTTTTAAAAGTCACCCAACCTCCTACATGCCCAAACCACCTCCTTAGACACACACACATACCCTTCTTAGGAAAATCCACAGCCCTTACCAGAATTGAACAAGAATAGCAAAGGGGAGTAAGAAAAAAGTTTTAGTACCAATCCTTTCCCCTATCAATTTATAATTATATATTGGATTATTTGCTGCACGTCTGATCTTGAGGGAAGGAAAGATGAGTCGGTGCCTCCTGGTTTATGGCTCGTCACTGGCTCCTCACGCAACTTACTCATTCTGCCCCTGAGGCAGCCACAACAGCACAAACAGGCTCAGCCAGCTTTACAAATGAAAAATGCCAGGGGGAAATGAGGAAGGGTACAGACGTGGTGGGAACAAAACTAACATTTCAGGCTACCACTAAGCAAAGTGCTGTATTTATACAAAGGTTAGATATGTCTACAGAGATTTGGTTTATTTGAAGAGGAGCAATGCTTCCCTTAGTGCCACCTTTGGCAAAACAGACTTGAGGATTTAATTCATGCTTACATTAGCTGAAGGTATAATTCAGAGAGAAAGTTTATGAAGTTCATCAATATTAACTTATCTATTAACAAAAAGTCACCTTTCCCAAGCTGCCTGAAAATGAACACATGTGGTTTCAGAAAACCAAATTTTCACTTGTAAAAATTTTTTAAACTATGTTTTTAGTTTGCATATCAAGAGAATCACACATATAAAATAACACACACACACACACACACACAGGAACAAGTTTAGATTATGTTATAATTACATCCCAGCTCAAAATTCCATCTCAAGGCCATTTTTCCCTGCCATAGAACCCTTAGAAGAAAAATTTGTTACTTCCCTTTCTACTGTTTACTCTTTTATAGTATAGCAACACAATTACATGTTGCCAGACACATTACAATAAAATGTAATAACAAAGGAATAACAAACATAAAATATATCAAGAGAAAAGTTTATTAGTGCTCCAACTAAGAACTGAATTTCCTACAATTATATGATAGAATGAGAGGAAGAAGTAATAAATTATCCTTAAGTGAGTTGCATAATTTTTACAATGGCACTCTGGGAGGCTGAGGTAGGAGGATTCCTTGAGCTCAGGAGTTGGAGACCAGCCTGAGCAAGAGTGAGACCCCCCGTCTCTACTAAAAATAGAAAAATTAGCCGGGCGTGGTGGCACGTACCTGTAATCCCAGCTACTCAGGAGGCTAAGGGAGGAGGATTGCTTGAGCCCAGGATTTTGAGGTTGCTGTGAGCTAGGCTGATGCCACGGCACTCTAGCCCGGGCAACAGAGTGAGACTGTCTTGGGGGGGCGGGGGGGAAGAATGCCACTGTAAAAGAATATAACTAGAAGCCAAAGCAGGTATTATTGTAATGAAGAGCCATGTGAAAACTTCAGATAAACCTGACAAGTTGATTACACCCTAGAAGAAATAAGATGGGAGTAGGAGGTAAGGTAACAAAAGAGAAAAAAATTTACTTCAGAAAAAAGACATGTATATGTGATCAACAAATTAGGAAAAGGAGACTCAATGACAAAAAAGGCTTCTGAAGACTTATAAAACAAAAAGATTATCCTGGAATTCCCAAACTCACATTTTAAAAGTAAAATATATTTTACAATTAAAATAAACCATACATAATTAACATAACCGAGTGCTGGCAAGGAATATACAGCATTTCTAGTCACTTATTACAGACCACAAGCCAGTATTTGCTGATTTGGCTCACATCATGACGATGTAATGCCAAAGATAATTCCTTCTCCCTCCAGCTAACAAGGTCAACCACTAGCCCAGCTTAACTGTACACTTGGTGATATTTAAAATCCCTTTCACACGTAGGAAGGTACCAAGGAGGATTAGCACTTCCCTTCACCTTCTAAGCCAAGCAAGGAAGGTCTGTGCAATTTCAAAGGCCCAGTTCAATTAATCACAACAAATAAACTCCTGTGTGTATTATAGAATAGAATGAGCCACATTCACATAATAATTTACAAATGGAGAAGCCAAATTAAGTACCTGTAGTAACATAGCTGATGCTCTGAAGGGTCTATATCCAGTCTCACATAAGGTTAAAACAATTTTAAGCCTAAATGAGGTCTTAAATCAACAAAGAAGTTCTTTTCAAAGTCCCTTGGCATCTGTTTTTCCTCTTCTGAGACACCTGACAACCTGGTGAGGTACGCAGATCAGTCAACACTGCAGAGTATGGGGCAAGCCAGCCATTGGCCAAGTTGTTGCATATACTATCTCATTATTCCTTACAATAGTCATTTTGTCAATATACATTTTAAGATGGGGAAACAGGCTGAGAAGTACAGTAAATCAGCTTCAGTAAATCTGACTCTAGAGCTCATGTTCTTAACCACTAAGCTATTATTCCCCATTTTTAATCTATAGGAAAAACAGGCCATTGTCACACTGATAGTAGAGCACGCTTATGTACACACACACCCAGATCCTTTACGCCCATCAAGAAGTGGTGAAACACACACCTCGTGTTAACCTTTGGATGGGCAGGCAAGAATTTAGTGATTTCTTTATCCTGACAATGGAAAGCTGCACTAGTGAAATGGCATCCGGTAATCATGTGAAACAGCACATATGCATGTGATACCCTGTAGCAGAATAGAAATTTTACAAAATTAACTTAGCTTTACTGCTGAATGCTTTAGTTGGTATGTGCCAAGGAAACACAGGGTAACATAATTTTTTTTTTTTTTTTTTTTTTTTTTTGAGACAGAGTCTCACTCTGTTGCCCGGGCTAGAGTGAGTGCCGTGGCGTCAGCCTAGCTCACAGCAACCTCAAACTCCTGGGCTCAAGCGATCCTACTGCCTCAGCCTCCCGAGTAGCTGGGACTACAGGCATGCGCCACCATGCCTGGCTAATTTTTTTTTTTTCTATATATATTTTTAGTTGGCCAGATCATTTTTTTCTATTTTTAGTAGAGACGGGGTCTCGCTCTTGCTCAGGCTGGTCTCGAACTCCTGAGCTCAAACAATCCACCCGCCTCGGCCTCCCAAGTGCTAGGATTACAGGCGTGAGCCACCGCGCCCGGCCCAGGGTAACATAAATTTAAAAGGGAGATAATCCCTTTCACTAGCAAACCCACTTTCAATGCTCTTTATACATTCTAGAATATTATACTCCCTATATTACATGCTAGAGCATCTAATTTAATATAAAGTGAGCCCAGGCGTGGTGGCTCACTCTGTAATCCTACAACTTTGGGAAGCTGAGGCAGAAAGATCGCTTAAGCTCAGGAGTTTAAGACCAGCCTGAGCAAGAGCAAGACCCTGTCTCTACAAAAAAAAAAAAAAAATAGAGAAATTAGCCAGGCCTAGTAGCGCACCTGTAGTATCAACTCTTCAGGATAATCACCTGAGCCAAGGAGTTGGAGGTTGCATTGAGCTATAATGATACCACCTAGCTTGGGCCACAGAACAAGACCATGCCTCAAATAAAATTAAATTAAATTAAATTAAAATAAAGACAAAAACTCTAAGCCTCAGTTTCTCTAGCTTTAAAATGGGGGTGTGATACCTCCTCACTGGGCTATTGTGAAGCTATTGATGGGGATATATAGTAAGCACTCAACTGACAGTTCCTGTCTTTCACACCTGCTCTCTTTCCCATGCTTAAAAAAAAATAAGTTCTTAATAAATGCTTGGCAAAGTGAAGGAAACACAATATTTGAAGTCTTGATTAATGAGAATAAATCAGTTCATGAGTAAAACTAACAAAAAACAGATTAAGAAATCGGGAGGAAGTTATTCCTTCCAACATTAGTGGGAGAAAAACAGGGTTGTTCTTTTTTAAAAATGAATAAAAGAAGTCATTTATACAAATAGCCCCCAAATCAAAATGTCCTTTCAGCAGGAGACAACTAGTATTAATTTCTCCTAGGTATCTAAGATAATTTCTTCCTCAAAGAAAAAAAAAAAAAAAACCCTTGAGGTCAGGGATTCGAGACTAGCCTGGGCAAGAATGAGACCCCATCTCTACTAAAATTAGAAAAACTTAGCCAGGCATGGTGGTGCACACCTGTAGTCCCAGCTACTCGGGAGGCTGAGGCAGGAGGATTGCTTGAGCCCAGGAGTTTGAGGTCGCTGTGAGCTAGGCTGATGCCACAGCACTCTAGCCTGGGCAACAGAGCAAGACTTTGTCTCCCCCCCAAAAAAAAAAAAAAAAATCCACAGAAGTCCCAATCACCATCATCATTACAGCCTTACCACCTCACCTGATTAAATAAAGAGCTTACAAAATGCAACTCACAAATCACCTGATAGATGAAGTCTTCTCAGCTGGGATCAGATAATTCAAAAGCAGGCAACAAAACTGTAAGTGGAATAATCTAGAGGCCTAGCACTAACACCAGAAATTGTTTTTAGAATAAATACAAAGACAAAAGAAGGAAATAAGTGCTAAAATAAGAATCAGAACTACATTCAAGAAATTCCTAAACCCTTTCTTTTAACCAAAGTGGTCATACTTTTTCATTTACATAGCACACCTCATGGTTTACAAAGCTTTCATTTGGGAACATCCAAGATAAAGTGAGGCTTGGAAACAAAAGTAACTCACAGGAAGGCAAAGCTGCTGTGTGACAGAGCCCACTTAGGCCCAGATTCTGTGACTCTGCATCTCAGGCTTTAGTCTCCTCTTCCACTAGACAATGACAGCATTCTCATTTTCTTTGATCTTCCATAAACATCTCAAAATACTGCATATTATTCAGGTTCCACATATTTTTTAAAAACACAAGGCCTTATTGCTTTCCCTCCCTGCACCCAAAAATATCTGCGTTAAACACAAAATCCCAGTGAGGTATAAAAAAACTACATTCTTTCCATATGAAGCAGCAATCGTACTCCTTGGTACTTACCCAAATGAACTGAAAACTTAAGTCCACACAAAAACCTACACAAGGATGTTTATAGCAGTTTTATTCATAATTGTCAAACCTTGAAGCAACCAAGATGTCCTTCCGTAGGAGCATGGACAAACTGCGGTACTCCCAGACAATGAAATATTATTCAGTACTAAAGCAAAAGGAACTATCAAGCCATGAAAAGACATGGAGGAAACTTAAATGCATACTATTAGATAAAAAGACAATCTGAAAAAGCTACATACTACATGATTCCATCTATATGATATCCTGGGAAGGTCAAGACTACAGAGACAGTAAAAAGATTAGTGGTTGTCAGGGGTTAAGGGAGAGGAAGGGATGAATAGACAGGGCACAGAGGATTCTTAAAGCAATGAAACTATTCCATGCTATGCTGGTATTACGATGTATTCTGATTCTATAATGGTGGATACATGCCATTATACACTTGGCAAAACCCAGAGAATGTATAACACCAAGTGAACCCCAGTGTAAACTACAAATTTTGAGTAATGATGTATCAATGTAGGTTCATCAACTGTAAGAAATGTACCTCTCTTGTGCAGCATGTTGACAGTGGGAGATGTTGTGTGTATGTGTGAATCAGGGGTTATATGGGAACTCTCTGTACTTTCTACTTAATTTTGCTCTGAATCTAAAACTGCTGTAAAAGATAAAGTCACCAGGTATAGCGGCACACACCTGTAGTCCCAGCTACTTGGGAGGCTCAGGTGGGAAGATCACTTGAGCTCAGGAGTTTAAGACCAGACTGGGAAACACAGTGAAGGCCATGGCTCAAAAAAAGATAAAGTCTATTAACTAAAAACTAAATGAGAAAAAATTTACTTGAATGTAAAGTTAATAAAGCATGTTCCCAATACATTTAGTGTACTGTGAAATCACCAAGGCTCCAAATAAAGTCAATATTTCTGTACACTCATTTAAATAAAGAATACAACTATTTCACAGCAAGAAAAAATTAAACAAGCATATCAACTTGCACGTTATCTTACTTATTCCTTTCCAGGTGTCAACAGAAGCCTCTCTCCCTCCCCCATGGTTTACCTGGTGGAACAGGTAATCCCTCAGGAGCAAATGACTCTGCATCTACTTGGCAAAACCATGAAGAATGTTTAATGACTATCTTTAGGTTTCAAAATTCAATGTCATTTCCATATTAGCAAGGAAAATGAACATGTTTAGTGTTCTGAAAGAACAGAACAACTCTTTAGTTCAGACACTGTAAAAATACTTTACATAGATGAGCACAAATGGATGTTCAGATTTGGTATGATTGCTTTTGACCTCAGGAAGTGGTGTGGTGGCCTAGTCAGGGAAAAAATGATTTATCTGAATAGGAGTCATAAAATAATTGATCACAGCAGCAATGTGAAATAAAAACTATTGCTAACTAAGAAAGCTTCATAGTATTTCTAACCTGTTAAATGGGAAAGACATATGCAGCATAATATTAAAACATTTAAGATTAAAATCCACCTTTTAATTAGTAATAAAACTATAAATCCAAGATTCTTCCAAAGTATGTCCAAAACAACTAGACTAAATTAAGCTATTTTTAAAGAAAGATAATATAAAATCCTTTCATTTTTTTTCAGTGAATGCATTGTTAAATGGCCATGACTTCCTTCCTCAATTTCAGGTGTGATGTGCCTAAAATGGAGTACAACTTAGCTTTATTTACAATTCTTCTGTTTACTATAGTCAAAAATTTCTGATTTTCATCTCGATGGCATTTAAAAAAGAACTGCCAGCACAATAGAGCTAGGATTAAAAGGAATGACAGAAAAAATTGGCACAGCATCCTACTTATTACCAAATGATAATGCAATTTTTTTTAAGTACTGTATACTGGTGTGGAGAAAATACAACACAGAACAAGAAGCCCACATAACCATTTTGAAAATGTTTACTAATACCCTCAAATTATATATATATGAAGCTCTTAAAAACCAAACAGGAAAAAAAAATGAACTTTAACATGTCTTCTCTGAACTGCCAACACATTGAGAAAACCAACATACCTAAATACAAGAACCTCTGTTTGTAGCTATGGAAATCTTTACTAGTATTACTGACCTATAATTACTAAGGAGAGATTTTCTTTGCTAAAAGAAGGAACTGAATAGTTGAGGATAAACAATTAATATACTGCCTTTCCTATGAAAATTGTCTCTTTCTAAATTAAGAAACTTATTAGACTTTTCTTCCAGTCTACTTATTTTTTTCTAGATGCTATGAAACACAGAGAGGAGGTGGCTGTCTGCAGGCTAGGAATAGCTCTCACCAGAACCCAACCATGATATACCCAGATCTTGGTTTTCCCAGCCTCCAGTACTGTGAGAAAGTAAGTTTCTTTTGTTTAAGTCACCCAGTCTACAGTATTTGTTATTGCAGCCTGAGCTAATACAGCACTCAAACCAACAAAACAAGAATTTCCCTGTTGTCCCAACCTTTCAGCAAAACTCTCATGAGAATCCCTTCAAATTAAGCTTATTCCACCTTCTTCCCAGCACTACTAGTGATGCTAACCCAAAATTCCAGCTGATTCCAGGAAGGCAAATGAAGATGGGTTTGACCTACTAACAACAAGCAGTTAGAAAAAATATGCAAACAACCTTCTTCAATCAGGAAAGTAAATTTTGAAATAAGATAAAAACCAGACTTTCGTTCTTGAAATAAGAAAGTTTAAGAATAAAAATCTAGGCTGGGCGCAGTGGCTCACGCCTGTAATCCTAGCACTCTGGGAGGCCGAGGTGGGCGGATTGTTTGAGCTCAGGAGTTCGAGACCAGCCTGAGCAAGAGCGAGACCCCGTCTCTACTAAAAATAGAAAGAAATTATATGGACAGCTAAAAATATATATAGAAAAAAAATAGCCGGGCATGGTGGCGCATGCCTGTAGTCCCAGCTACTCAGGAGGCTGAGGCAGTAGGATTACTTGAGCCCAGGAGTTTGAGGTTGCTGTGAGCTAGGCTGACGCCATGGCACTCACTCTAGCCCAGGCAACAGAGCGAGACTCTGTCTCAAAAAAAAAAAAAAAAAAAAAAGAATAAAAATCTAAAACCCACAAGTTACTGAAAGTAACTTAAGATTCAACTTCATGATGATTCCCACAGTGGCTTTGGGGGAGCCATTTAACCTGATGACTACTGAATTTCACATCTGATAGATTAGCACATGACTACTTATTAGTTAGAACTTTAAAGACTTAATGGACCCAAGGTGATGGGTCATTCATGATTACAGACTTGTGATCATATAATATTTTCTTTTATAATATATAACACATCAAATATACTATCTTGGTAATTAAAGAATTTGGGGGGACAATCAAGACCCCATTTTGTCATCTTCACAGATAGATTATAATCACCATCTTCTTGTATATATTTGAGAAACTGAGGGGAGGTTAAAAGGGGGAACCCAGTGAACAGCAGTTTGTAAGGAGGACATACCCACTAATTTCAAAAAATTCATTGGCTTCATTCCAAAGAAGCCAAAATGAACACTAAAACCAAGGTAATCAAGAACAAGTGGCCTTGGGATCTGCACCAAAGAAAGTAAAGTCTTAACATTCTTCTCCAGTTTAAAAAAAAAAAAAAAAAAATCCCATAATCTGAAATTGAATTCTATTTCAGATGTGATCACCTCACAAAAATCCATCTGTAAATCCATTCAACTGTCCAAATTCAATTAACTATAACTACTTTCAAAGATGTCTATAATTGCACTCTTAGTTCCTGCTAGCACTGTAGTCAAATTTTGGACAGGCCAATTTCATTCATATGCTGAGAAAGTTTAAAATGTTTAAAGAACCTTTCATAGTTCATGAGCATGATGATTGGATTTTCATGCTCATGAGAGAGATATGCCTCCTTCATCGGCACATTACCCATCTGACATGAAAAAATAACATTTTAAAATTTCTTGAATTACAATTTTTTTCTGGAGCTATCTTTTCAAATGCTTCTCCGATAATCATTTAAAGGATACACTCTGTCATTGCTGCAACATCTAGTTTGTCAATATCAGGTGACCCAGGGCAACACTTCTTGAATTCTTTTCGAAGATCAAAAAAGGAATAGAAGCATTCAGGTAGTAGTACATTCTGAGGAAGAACAAGGTAGATACTATTAACTAGGTGATTTGGGGTTAATATCTTCCTAATCATTAGGAACCTAAAATTGAATGCAAGCATATTTTACCAAAATGTTTAAAAATGTAACATGAGAGTGGCTTAATTTTTAATAGCCAGTCTTATTGCTGTATTAGATTCTGCACACAAGTCTTATGAAAAAAAATTCATCTTATTTTAAGGCAATGGATTACAATGCTTGTGCTCCAGTATGCATTCCACTCAAAACATTTCTGAAGCTCCAATACATTTGGGCTGTTATATTTTCTGGGTAGTAATACTACTTTTTCCAGCCATAATCATTTTAGACCATCTGTGTTTTCAAGCAGCAATATCAATCCTGTTTCCATACAGATGTATAAGTTTAGACATAAGACTAAATTGTAAAACTTAGTAGGTTCAACCATTGGGTTCTAATAATGCATATTTTCAGTACTAAATTAGGACAGTAAATTCCTGTTTAACTGAAAAGGATTATTTTTGTGCCAAATTATAGCCCTGTATTAGTTTTCCTGACCACTATTCAGCTATATCTGACAATTCAAATGAGACTTTAAAAAAAACTCACAAATCCCAAAGGCAAAGGAGAAATGGTTACCTGCTGTTCTTAGCTACTAGCACCACTCCTATGGTTATTAAAGCTTAACTGTGTGGGCAAATATTACACTATTGTTTCATTTTTTTCTGAACAAAAAAAAAAATCATTGAATAACTTTTAAAGATTTTTTTAAAACTGAATTTAGATTTTTCCTAAGTCTTCAAAATACTTTGTGTTCACTTGCTAGTAATTTCACCCATTTGTATGTTAGAAAAATCAAGAAAAGAAAGACCTTTTAATGTTAGTTAAATATTTATGCAAAATGTCTCCTAAGTTCCTTCCACTGGATTCTATTAGATGTGACCTGTTTGTGCTATATTTGAAATCAGTATTACTGCATCATCGTCACAGCTTTTAAAAGAGTTAACTACCAAAAAAATCATGAATCCTCACAATTATCTACAAAAATCCTCTTTTAAAAGCTGTTCATAATAACAACTCACATCTCCAACAATAAAAGATCAGTTTAAATAGTTGTATCCATTTAAAATACTGAGTATTATTTAGTGCTTACAAAAAAGATGTTCTATTAAATTATAAAGTAGGCTAAAAGGTGTGTGCAGTATGAATGGTCTTTGTAAAAACAAGGCTTTTCTACACAAATCTGGAAGAATATATCCAAATACATTCATGTTAGAGAAAAACATTTCAATATATTGTTTTCTGAGTGGCAAGATTATGTTTTACCATATGCCCTTTTTTCCTTAACGAATATATAGAATGATTTTCATTATGATACTACATTGTTTTAGTGTCTTGTACTTAAAATCCTAATAGATGTGACTCAGGAAAATATCTTATTTTTTCTTGGGAGGTTTTCCCACATTCAAAGCAGTCCATCTAAAAATAATGTAAACGGCTCTTTTCCTCTGGCCCAATAGGGAAAAGATGGAAGTCTTGTCCTCCCCATATGAGTTTGAGGAGGAAAATTTATCCTCATATACTAGCATTGAATTTAAAAAAAGTATTCCCTTTATCAAATAATTACTAAGGCTCCCATAAAAGGAACAATTTCCTCAAGACATAGGAACTTGAGTTACTCCTTCAAACTTTTAATACTGTCATTATATACTTAACTCATTTCCCACCTTTCCCTACTTGGGGAATAAAAAGAAATAAAATCTACACTTTCGCACTTGCCTTTGCCATCAATTGTCAATCTACATCTTTCATGGCAAGACTTGCCTCATACAGTTACCTAAATATATTCTACTTCCATCTTTTCAAGCTCAGTACCTGCCAGCCACAATAAAAAGTTACAGCTCAAACTAATTTAAGTTGTTAAGAGCAACTGTATTAGCAATGATTGGCTACACTGTGTTGGCTGTCTATGCTATTCATCTGTGCATTGTCCCACAGCCCCTCACTATCCCTCCTAGGGAGAGAAATCACATTATATCCATGGTAACACTGCATTTTTCTCACTCCATATCAGAAATATAAGCAAAGGTAAAAGATAGGGCTGACCCTATTGGTTTGATACAAGATACAGTTTTGAACATTTACTTAGCATTAAAGCAAAGTGAGCTATAACTACTGCCTCACTAGTAATATGGGTAGGTCTTATTTAAGTAGTTTTTCTTAAATGAAATGATTAGAAACACAATTTAAAAGGTTTAATTGAAATTTTATTCCTTTCTTTCTAGGGTATAGCATTTTTAACACAAATGGGAATATTACATTACAATGTATCAAAATTCAGTTATTTTCTCCCTACTTGTAGTTATTTTAAATGTCCAAAATTCTAACAGCCTTAGAAAAGGGAAAATGTCAAGCATCTTGAAAATTTGATATCAACAAAAAGAGATTGTTTTAAGTCACCAAACGGTATCTATAAAATTACTGCAATCCCAAACATTTCTTTGAAGTTGTCATGCTTTTTTTTATTGTGGTAAGATATACATAACATTAAATTTCCCATCTTAAATTTTAAGTGTACAGTTCAGTGGCATTAAATGTATTAACATTTTTCCAACCATCACCACTATCCATTTCCAGAACGTTTTTATCTTCCCAAACTGAAATTCTGTACCCATTATAGAATAACTCCCCATATGTATTTTTTTTTAAATAGGGAAACGTGAATAAGCCAATTTTCCTAAAAAGCCTCCAGTCACCCCAAAGGTCCAACGGTTTTTCCAGAAGCCAGCACTCTTACCTTCTTGGAAGCCTCAGGATGCAGGATTTGCCTGACATGAAGCTGCCCATCAGTACAGAGACAGAAGGAAGTGCCCACCCCAATATTCAGTTCGTTGCTCACTGACTGGTTAAACTGAAAGAACAAAAGACACACAGGGATGCAACGGATGCAGGATTTACGAACTCTGCAAAGTAGCTCCGCTTGGTGATAACCAGAGGAAACCAGGCTAAGGACCCTGAAAGGAGACACTGGTGCTGGGGCAACATTAGAAATAGAAAGACCGTCTAGACTCCTTTAGGCAGGGAAGCTTTCCACCCAATCCGCAGTTTACACTCAAAAACTAGTCAAAGCCTTTTCCCGCTTGGTCCCTCCCCGCCCTGTCCACTTTTTATGGTAAATTCATTCCAGACTTAATTCAGAGGTTTAATTTCATCAGCAGGTTGCCTTCTGATTACATCATTCCCTGGTGTTACGTTTTTTGTATGGATGTGCCAGGCTTAAAGATACCAGTTTCTGATAAACAAATGTGGGTAATGGGTATACACACCTCTAGAAAGTCCAGTAACACGTTTCTTGGAGTACATCCCAGAAATAACTTTCTCCTGTAACTCGAATCTCTGCGCTAGGGCAGAGGCCGTGAGATCGCAGGGCAAACATCTGGGCACAGGTGTTTAGCGCCCCACCCTATCCGCGATCCGGCACCCATCACCACCCAGAGCAGCCGGTTTTTAGGTCACCTCAATCCCAATAAAGGAATTCCACCCGCTCCGCGGTGACCCAATGAGCAGCCCTACATGTTCGGACCTGCAAACCTTTCCCGGCGCCGAGACCAAGGCTACTAAAGAAGTAATGATGAAACCGAGCCTTTCTTTAGGAGTTTAGAAGCCTAAAACAAGGCAGGTACTTCCAGGTTACGACCAAAATTGTGTCCACTTGCACACCTGACGGAGCCCGCCCGCAAGTCTACACCACAGCGCCCCCTGCCCCAAGGCTGTAGACCCAACCCCCTGCAAGAGACAGGGGCGTCTGGAATCTGGAGCTAGGATTCAAACTCCGCTCGTCACTCGGGTGGTAAAACGCGGCGGATTCTCTGGTCCCAGGATCTACTCGGGAAGCAACTCGAAAACCAGAGAATTTCATCCCAAGACCCTGGGAGCTGGGAGGCGAAGAAGAGCAGCTACTCCCTCCCAAACGGCCCACTCCCGCCCCGAAGCCGAGTTCCCACCCACGCGGCCAGGAGTATCGCCACCCTGCCCCCAGGGACACGCGTGGACAGCCCCGAGACGGCGTGGGGCCTGGTGGGGGTGGGCCGAGATGGGAGTGGGCGGCGTGGCCCAGGGCTGTCACCTGTCGGAGGGCTTGGTCCAGCTGCGACGCCGAGGACAGGCTTTCGGCGTCTATTTTAGTTTCTTCTTTGCAATCCTCCGTCAGTTCCAACTGATCCGGTCTAACTAGTACTTCGTGCAACTGTCCCACCTCCAGGGGGAGAGAAGCAGGGGTCAGTTTCCCCCTCCTTCAACTCGGGAGCCTCGTTCTTCACCCTCCTCGCTCGCTACCCTGCTGGGGCGGCCCGGAGGTCCGGCTGCACAATCAAAGCTCACTAGTAGCCAGCGATTCCGGTGGCCGAGTGGTCCGCTGCATCCCTGCCCCCTCCGCCCCACCCCCACCCGGGTCAGGTCGGAAAGGCCCTGCGAGTAGACCCCGGGGCCTCAGGGACCCCACCTCGTCTCGGCTGGGCGTCCCCCGACCGGCAAATAACCCGGCTCGAAGACGCCGGCCTCCCCACCTGAGCCAGGTTTTGGAGGTCTGAAATGGCTCCAGTGAGGTTGGCTAACAAGTTTGGTTTTACTCTGGATTCTCTAGGCCTCAGGTCCACCCTCACAAGTGGTCAAACAAGAGCACTTGTTTACCTACCTCCCCCGCCCCACCAACTTCTACAACAAACTTTTTGCCCTACTCCTTGCATTTAGACAAAAACATGGAAAAAAATACCTTCTTGTTGGTTAGATCCACGACTTTCCATAACAGCAGGATCAGCTCCTTCTCATCCGAGCCCAGCTTGGCCCCGGTGGCCCCAGCAGTGATCCCAAAAAGCACCACCAAGTAATCCGGAGAGGCCGTCATGACGATAGGTGGGGAGGGGGAGAAGGGGGGTCGGGAGGCGGTGAGGTGGGGTGGAACTGAGAACGAGAAAACCTGTGCTGAAACCTCTTCTAAGAGAAAAGGAAAGAGCGCCCACCCCCCCTCCTCACTGCCGCTGGTGCAAAAGGCGGTAACCAACCACCCAAGCCCACACCTGGCCGGTGCTCCACACCCAGAGCAAGAAGGTGGGTGGGAAGGAGGGCGCAGGAGGACTGCCCTTTTTGTATTCAATTGCCCGTGCGTCTATGCAAAAAGCCAGGAGCAAGGCTGCACCCCCGGGAGGCGCGCAATGGCTGAAAGCTTTTCTGTTTTGGGATGTGGCTCCACCTGCCCGCCCCTTCCCCCTCCCCCACGTGGTGCAGGTAAGAGACACCTGGCGGCGCCGGCCGATTGGCTCCTTCAAACCACTACGTGGCAGTGGTGGGGGAGGAGGCCGCTTGGAGAGGTGGGGCAGGAGGAGGAGGGGGCGGGAGACAATGGCTGGATGAATGGAGAGGCGAAGGCGACAGAGGAGGAGGGGGAGACGGGAGGAGCGGGGAAGAGGCGGCTGCCTCCCAGAGGGTAGACCAGGCCAGACAGGAAAAGGGTGAAAGGTAAAGGGCGCTGAGTCGCTGGGGGTAGCGGGGGGGTCGGGGAGTCCCCACTGGAGGTAACCGAGGTTGGGGGGCTCGGATAAAGCCCGACTGTGGGGAACGAAGCCGAAGGTTCTGAAGGGTCAAGCGTAGAGGCCGGGCGCGGGGAGGCGAAAGGAGGCCAGAGGTGAGGCCCGGGGTGCGGAGTTGCCCAGGGCGCGGCGCCCGGGGAGGGCTAACCGCGGAGGGAGGGACCAGCCAACGGCAGCCGGGAGGTGGCGGGGGCAATTGCCAGACCCCGGAAAAGCCGCTCCCGAGCCTACACACCTTTCAGTGCAAACAGCAGGAGAGATCCTGCGAGCCCTTCCCTTCTCCTGGCCAGAGCTGGGTGCGCGCTCACCTCAACCCAGCCGCGCTGCCCACCTTCAGGAGCAGGACCCCGCGCGCTGCAGAGCCGGACGCCCAGCCTCCGAGTCACACCCCAGGACGCAGTTACTCACCGCGCGCAAAGCAGCTGGTGGACCCCCGTGGGGAAATTCAGGCGCAATGGACCTTTTTCCCAACTACTTTAACTGGAACGTCCTCCAAGGCTGGGGCCCACTTTCTTTGATTTGCCTTGGGCCCTAAATAAAGTGCATCTATCCCGCGTGTCTAATAAAAGTTTTCCAAAATCTGGCCAAGGAAGCTTCTTCCTCGGTTCCCTGCTCTGACTCCACGCCCTCTAATCATGCACATTGGCTTTGTACTTGGAATGGGTCGACTTGACTGAAGTCCCAAACAACCTCCCAGTTGATCTGCCCAGAGACTTGTGCACCCACCATCACCCCCGAGCTACCAAGTCGGAGGGCAATATGGTGGGTCATGTTAACATTTTGGAGAGAAAAGCGCTACAGGTGAAGTTTCCTCGGGTTTTATATTTCAAACTGTTCTTGGGAACAGAATTCCGTCTGAGGTATTACTAAATCGGCTCCAGGTGCCCAGCCCTTCGTATTCATGATGTGAAATTAGGCAAGCACACACTATCACTGCTGTAACCCACTCGGGTTACAAACCGGGTAACCTCGCAGGACGGGAGTCAGGAGAAGCTGGAGTCCCGGCTTTCCCAGTGGCGGCTGAGGCTTCGAGAGGGGGAAGAGAAGCGCCAGACCGGCAAAAACGCGTTTCCAGGTGGCGGAAGGTGCAGGCGGAGGCGGGGCCGCCTATGGTGCAGGTGGCAGCTTGAGTCCCCGGAGAGCCAGCCGAGGGCTGGATCCCACGTTCACAGCGCCGCAAGGGCCCGCGAGGGCGCTAGGTACCACCCTGGTCCCGGGCTTCCTCTCCTGGACTTCAGCACGCGGAGTCATAAATGGGCTCCGGCTGGCTGGCGGCGGTAGCCTCGCCCCGCCCTAACCCCGGTACCTCCTAGCCACCCTCGCGGCCCTCGGGCGTCGCGGGGGCTGGGACTGGGCGCGGAACGAGGCAGGGAGGGACCTGGAAAAACCACCCAGATTGCATTGCAGAGGGTGAGGCCGCCTGAAGAGGCCGGTTTCCCCGAGCCACCTCCCCGCGGGGCTTTCTCGCTGCGAGGTTCACAGGTGCTCAGCTCTGCCGGGCCCAGGAGGAGCCGCCTTGCAGGGACGCGGGACCCGCTGCGTGGCCCCCGCGGGGTTGACCCGATTGCGCGCGGCAGCCCGGAGGCTCGACGCCAGGCAGGCGACTGTTGCTGAGCAAATGGTTAGAATAGTTCGGAAGCCTGGCCCCTGCCGTCCTTTTAGAGCTTTGGTGTTTGGATTAATCATTTGTGTAGTGCAATTGGATAAACTGAAGACTTTATTAAATCAGCGCGTTTACCAGGGATTCTGCAGCGTTATCCAAATTATAATCCTGAATCTCAGAATTGCCCATTTTCACAGAGACTTGCATTCTTCCCGTTTAAGAAAGTCGAATCCCTGGTTTCTGATTTTTTTATTTTTAAAGTTTAATTTTTCCAACTAGATTTACAAGGACAGGGATTTCTTGTTTTGTTCTCGAATATATTCCCAGGGTTTAGAGCAGAGCCCAGCATATACTAGGCACTCACCAAATATTTGCTGAATGATTGTAATGAGTAACACCAACCCATTTTTGCAGCTCTTTGTCTTCTGAGCCTAGGGCATAGTTCATCACTGCAAAGGTGAGATTCTCAAAATGGGCTTTACAAGTAATTTAAGTCTCAAATGCTTAAAAAGAGTAGGTGCTAATTCTTCCACAAACTTACTTTTGTTAAAATAAACTTGTAAAATGCGGTGGGGGAGGGGGGCGCGGAATCTCTGTAATACAAGCCGGTAGGTTCTGAAAACAAAAATGTTTTATTGTCTATCCACCACCATCTGTAAATCTAATAATGTATGAAGTGGCTGCGAGGAACCTTGAGGACAGAGGTTAATTCAAGGAGTCACTCAAGACTATACCCAAAACTCCTCAAACAATGAAAATTCTGGTAAAAAAAAAAAAAAAAAAACAGCAGCAGAGACCCAAATTGAGGGACAGGCTTTCAAAATAACTGGCCTGTACTGTTAAATATATTAAGGACATGAAACACAAAAGTGCAAAACTGTTCCAGATTAAAGGAGTTTAAGAGACATGATCCTGGACCAGGAAAACTTTTTTTTTAAATAAGGTCTATAGATTAAATAATAGTATTGTATCAGTGTTAATTTCCCAATTTTTATAATATTACTCTGGTTCAGCAGGAGAATGTTCTTGTTTGAGGATGGATCAACTGAAGTATTTAGGGATAAAAAGAGAGGAATCATGTTCATACCTTACTCTCCAAAGGTTCAGACGACATGTAGAGAGAAAATGATAAATGTGGTAAAATGTCAATATTGGGGAATCTGGATAAGTGAATTTTTTTTTCTTTTTTTTTTTTAGACAGAGTCTCACTCTGTTGCCCGGGCTAGAGTGCTGTGGGGTCAGCCTAGCTCACAGCAACCTCAAACTCCTGGGCTCAAGCAATCCTTCTGCCTCAGCCTCCCAAGTAGCTGGGACTACAGGCATGCACCACCATGCCCGGCTCATTTTTTCTATATATATTTTTAGTTGTCCAGCTAATTTCTTTCTATTTTTAGTAGAAAAGGGGGTCTCGCTCTTGTTCAGGCTGGTCTCGAACTCCTGAGCTCAAGCAATCCTCCCGCCTCGGCCTCCCAGAGTCCTAGGATTATGGGCGTGAGCCACTGCGCCCGGCTGGCTGGATAAGTGAATTCTTTGTAAGTTTTCTGTAAGTCTAAAATTACTTCAAATTTTAAAAATTTTTCAGAAAACATCAGAGGACCTTTGGGTGTCATCCCATTCTGGTGGTTAACAAGACTCCTATCATGACTTTCTTCTGTGCTAACCTAATTGTTCATCCACAGAATGAATCCATTTTCTTTGTCCTTTCTTTAGTGAATGACAGAAGGGGAAAGGAAAGGTCACCATTTTATATATAACAATCCTTTCATGTACTTTAAAGTTTCTCTTAAATAACCTTTCCTAGTCTAAATAACTGCAAGCTCTTTAAAGTTTTCATTGTGAATCTTATTTTCCTGCCCTTTAATTATCTTCCTTACCCTCCTTTGACCCTTTTCCTCCCCACTTTTAGAGGGCAGCTCTTGAACTAGACAGAATACAAATGTGTCCACTGGGATCTCACCAGTGACACAGTGATACCTATATGTCATATTCTTACTACTTGCCATGCAGTTCCCTTTTTAAGACTACAATAGCAGCACTACATTTACTGACTCCAGTTTCATTTGAGATCTCTAGATCTTTCTTGGAGTTCTCAATTGCACATACCTAGTTGTTCTCTTATACCTATAAGAGCAGAGCATTCAAAAAATGAATCAGGCCAGGCTCGGTGGCTCACGCCTGTAATCCTAGCGCTCTGGGAGGCCGAGGCGGGTGGATCCCTCAAGGTCAGGAGTTCGAGACCAGCCTGAGCAAGAGTGAGACCCCCGTCTCTACTAAAAATAGAAAGAAATTATCTGGCCAACTAAAAAATATATATATATATATACAAAAAAATTAGCCGGGCATGGTGGCACATGCCTGTAGTCCCAACTACTTGGGAACCTGAGGCAGTAGGATCGCTTAAGCCCAGGGGTTTGAGGTTGCTGTGAGCTAGGCTGACGCCACGGCACTCACTCTAGCCCGGGCAACAAAGCGAGACTCTGTCTCAAAAAAAAAAAAAATGAATCAAAGTATAAAAATATTTTCAAATTATGTAGTGGTGATGGTTGCACAAATTCATGAATATACCAAAAACCTAATGAATTATATACTTTAAAAGGGTGATTATCATGATATGTGAATTATATCTCATTTTTTAAAAAGCAAATCAAAGTAAAAACCTGTGTTCTGAGGTTACCAAAAGCCATTGATATTTCTTAGTTATTTGTTTTAGATGCAGTTGTAAAAGAAACCACATTTTATACTCCCTGGACAAGTCCAACCTCTAAAGTGGAGGGGAAAAGGGAAGTGATGTTCAAGATAACTAAATAAATTATAATTTTCTATTCATTACTCTGCATTACACATTTAAACAAATTATTGGTCTGAACTTTTATTATAGCAATTATTATAGACTGTGGAAAAAGTATGGGTTGAATAGTCAGCCCTGCCATTTGCTACCTTGTGGCCTTGGGCATGTTCCTTAACCTCTCTAGGACTGTTTCTCACCTGTAAAAAATGGAGATGATGATGATGTATACTTCTTAGGTTTTAAAGGGAGAGGAAATGTATAGAAAACTATCTTTCTTAAAGGAAACAAACCTAAGAACTAGGAAGTTTACTACTCAAGAGGAATCGCCAAGTGAGGAGGGGTCTTAAGACAACAACAACAAAGGCTGATGATTCTCTCACCTTAGCTTAGACCAAAACACCATCAGGGCATTTAAACAAGACTTCACTGACTGCTGTTTCATAGGGAAATACACAGAAAAATACAGATAGGGAAATGCGCCATGCATCTGGACAGTGTGGCTCAAAAGTTATACCTGATCCTTGGGGATCCCTCCTTACCCCTAGCCTTATGTCATCAAGGCATCAATTACCACTCCTCCCCCAGCCCCTTGCTCAGGAGTTCATCCCTGCCTCTTCTAAAATCCTGACAGAGGGAAGCACAGCAGCAAGTCTTATCGTTTAAGACAAGGTGAGGTTCACAGGAGGTGTTTAAAGATTTTAAAAAGGAAAAGAAGTTTTGTTTCTCTTATTTCTTAAGTCCCTGTGCTTCCCTGTAGTCTGCCTACTCATCTACCCAGGTGGCTCATAAAGGGCCAATTTTGTTATTCTGGCAAAATGTAACCCAAAGACCAGGAAATAGTTGTCACCTGCTTCATGTCTGTTTGACATATGTAAAGTGTTGTTAAGTTGAGCTAGTATACTTGGCAGAAACTGCCACTTGGAAACAGTGATGATAATTTTTATGATGGGCCTATATACCTTCCATTTGCCTGTCAATGCATTCTCGCCTATAGATTTCTAAGTGACTATGAAAGTCTGCACAAAGTGTCAGACCTGATGGATACATTCAGTCTTTTGTTTAATGAATACTTATTGACACCATACTATGCACCAGGCAAGGTATTAGGCATTGGAAACACAACAGTGAATAAACACAAATATGGTCCTCGCCTTTATTTAGTAGAGGAGACAACCAATCACAAAAACAAATGTATCATTACAAGCAGTGGTAAGTGTTCCCAAAGATTCACAGTGCTCTGGGATTGCACTACAGGGGGACACAAACTCCACTAGGAAGACAAGAACAGGCTCACTGAGCAGTGACATTTGAGTTATAAGCCACAAGTCGCGGTAAAATCACAAAAGAGGTAGGAGCAGGTAAGGAAGAGGGAAAGAGCTTTCTGGGCAGCAGGCAGCAGCTGGGTGTGCAAAGGTCAGTGGTGGGAGGCCGCATGGCATGTGGAAATTACTAAGGAAAGGGCCCACAGAGAAAGGAGGCTTGAGGAGCAGGTGAGACCTTGGGAGTCACTCTTGATTCTCCCCCCAGCCCCCAACCCCGCTTGGTGTCCAGTTGTCTCCCAAGTCCCATGGAACATTCTCCAGTGATGACACACTTGGCTTGCTCTCTTTCCATTCTTCATGGTACCTCTCCTGGCCCAGAACAGAATCTTTTACCTAAATGGCTGCAACTGTCCTACACAGTATGCACTAGCCTTTCCCAAGTAGATGGTAGTTCTTAGAATATTGGATTTGACAGATCTTTAAAATTAAACCAAAAAAGGGAGAAAGGTGACTGCCATAGAAAAAATTTCAATTTTTAATTTTTCTAAGGATTTTTTAAAATTTACTCTCCCCTTTATTTCATAAAGGAAATACTATTTTTCTTTTTTTCTTATCTTTTTCTTTTTTTATCTTTTTTTTAAATTTTATTTATGTTTCTTTTTGTATTATCCCATCAGTTCTTTCACCAAGGGAAATGCTATTTTTTTTTTTTTTTTGAGACAGAGTCTCGATCTGTTGCCCAGGTGTCAGCCTAGCTCACAGCAACCTCAAATTCCTGGGCTTAAGCGATCCTACTGCCTCAGCCTCCTGAGTAGCTGAGACTACAGGCATGCGCCACCATGCCCAGCTAATTTTTTGTGTGTATATATATATATATATATATTTTAGTTGGCCAGATAATTCCTTTCTATTTTTAGTAGAGACAGGGTCTCGCTCTTGCTCAGGCTGGTCTCAAACTCCAGCCATCACCTCCAGTGATCCACCCGCCTTGGCCTCCCAGAGTGCTAGGATTACAGGCGTGAGCCACCGCTCCTGGCCGGGAAATGCTATTTTTAACACCAAAAAAAAACACTGATCTGAGAATAAAGGACAACTTTTACAATAATTATATGAATTAGGTTTTTGAAAAATGTGTCACATTGTCCTTGTCTTCCATTCAATCTGACACTAGAAAAAATGAATCATATAACAAGGTTTTGGAACCACTACATTAATTCCCTCTGAAAATTATCAGCACATTGATTTTCCTCAAACCCACTTCTTTTTTTCAAATTATACTTATTTAAATGAAAATATGCATAAGTCTATATAGTTCTACATGGTTTGTAATGAAAATTGCAGTCATCTCCTTAAACTAATTCCTGCTTCTCAGAGATAGTAGCTTCTACTCCTTTCAGCCATTAGTCTCTTATTTACCTCCTCATTTGTAAATAACATGCATGAAGGCGATCTTTCTTTTTACATATCATAAATAACAGTAAAATAGCTTTTATTTGTTGGGCAGACACTATGTACCAACTACAATTCTAAGCCCTTGTAACCCTCCCGAGTAACTGGGACTACAGGCATGCGCCACCATGCCCAGCCAATTTTTTTTGTATATTTTTAGTTGTCCAGTTAATTTCTTTCTATTTTTTTAGTAGAGACAGGAGTCTCGCTCTTGCTCAGACTGGTCTCAAACTCCTGAGCTCAAATGATCCACCCGCCTCGGCCTCCCAGAGTGCTAGGATTACAGGCGTGAGCCACCGCGCCTGGCCACCAAGTGCAGTTTTATTACCTGGATATGTTGTATAGACACTAAAAGGGCCTTATTTCACTTAATTCTCACAACAACCAAATGAGGGAAAGGTAGTGTTTTTTGCTCCCACTTTACACCTGAGGAAACCACAGGTTAGGAATAACTTGGCCACAATGGTATGGAAGGTACTGAGAGAATTAGGATTCATACCTAGCGAGTCTGACCAGAGACTGTGCTTTTTGCCACTATACTAGACTGAATATGAACCCCTTCCATACTTTATAAAATCTTATTTATAAACAAAGATAAGGCAGACTGTCACAAAGTAACACACTTCCGTGTGAGAGCTTGGCTACAACACATACACGTGACCAATAATAAACCACAAAAGCCAAGCCATGGTAAGTCTATATTAAATATTTTAGTAATCACATCTTAAATTCTTATAAAATAACCTGCATATTAGACCGTCAGATTGTTTTTAAGATAACCATGAACTATGAAGAGCACTTGAGACATATTAAGTGACATTCTACAATAACTATGTATATTAATAACATTTTAGTTAAAATAACTATTAAACATGTCATCAAAGCTTACTTTTTTTATATTTGGAAGAGACTTTACTAGATATTTCATTCCAACTCCTCTGTTTCACGAAAGGCCAAAGAAATTAAGTGACTTGTCCAACCAAGGTGGTGCAGCTAATTAGTGGCAGGACTGTACTCAAAGCCCAGGTCCCCTAGCTGCCAATTCAATGCTCTTTCCCTGTTGTGTCCATGGCTACCCAGACAGTGTGCTCCCTCTGAGAATATAGTAAATTTTCTAGATGGGACTCAGAGGTGTCTGTGTAGCTGGTTTTGCTTTAAATTAGTTCTCTTGTTAAGGTTTTGGTAAGGAAAAGATACTCTTGATTGAGAGATCTTGTTCATTGCAGCTTAGGGGATGGAAATAGGATTTAAATGTCCACCTCTGATGCTAATATACCCACCTCGTCTTGTCATCCTGGAGTATGATTCTGGAGCTACTGCCTGGCACAATGAGAATTTAGAAGAGTTGGGGGGCAGGGTGGGAGGAGGAAGAAGAAAGTGGAATTTGGACGAGCCGTTATTCTTTTTAAAAATGTCAACGCTGGCTCGGTGGCTCATGCCTGTAATCCTAGCACTCTGGGAGGCTGAAGCGGGTGGACTGCTTGAAGTCAGGAGTTCAAGACCAGCCTGAGCAAGAGCAAGACCCCGTCTCTACAAAAAACAGGAAAAAAAATTAGCCAGGCATGGTGGCGTACACCTGTAGTTCCAGCTACTCACTCAAGAGGCTGACACAGGAGGATCCTTTGAGCCCAGGACTTTGAAGTTGCTGTGAGCTAGGCTGACACCAAGGTACTCTAGACTGGGTGACAGGTCACACACACACACACACACACACACACACACACACAAAGTAAAAAGACAATAACAAGTGTTGACAAAATATGGAGAAATTGGAGTGCTCATACATTGTTGGAGGAATTGTAAAATGGTACAGTGATTTTGGAAAACAGTCTGATAGTTCCTTAAAAGGTGAAAAATAGAATTACCTTATGATCCAGCAATTCTAGTCCTAAGTGTATACTCAAGAAATATGAAAACATATGTCCATGCAAAACGTTGTACATATGTTCTTCACAGCATTATTCATAATAGCCAAAAAGTAAAAGCAACCCAAATGCCCATCAACTGATAAATGGCTAAACAGTATGTGGTATATCCCTACAATGGAATATTATTCAGCTATAAAAAGTAAAGAAGAACTGATACATGATACAACCTGTATTAACCTTGAAAACTTTATGCAAAGTGAAAGAAACCAATCACAAAGGCCATATATTGTATGATTCCATTTATATGAAATGTCAAAAATTGGCAAATCCATAGAGACAGAAAGTAGATTAACGGTTGCCAGGGGCTGGAATGAAGGGAAGATTGGGGAATTTTTGCTCATGAATCCAGGGTTTCTTTTTGGGGTGATGAAATGTTCTAAAATTAGATAATAATGTTGATTTTACAACTCTGTGATATACTTTTAATAAAAACCACTGAATTCTATGCGAATAATTCTATGTGAATTCTATGTGAATAATTTGTCAATAAAGCTGTTATAAAAAGGAGAACCTAGGCTTGGTGCGATGGCTCACGCCCATAATCCTAGCATTCTGGGTGGCTGAGGCAGGAGGATCACTTGGACTCAGGAGTTCGAAACCAGCCTGAGCAAGAGGGACACCACATCTCTACTAAAAACAGAAAAAATTAGTCAGGCGTGATGGAGTGTCGTGGTGCACGCCTGTAGTCCTAGCTACTCAGGAGGCTAAGGCAGGAGCATCATTTGAGCCCAGGAGTTGGAGGTTGAGCTATGACGACACCACTACACTGTAGCCAGGGTGACAGAGTGAGACTCTGACTCCACAAAAAAAAATAAAAAAGAGAGAGAGAACCTATCGTATAGCATTAATATATTAAGATTATGTTTTATATGTATTTCTTCCTCCTACTAGAATTATACTATGAGCTCTCTTCATCCTTACACACTGTATGTACTCAACAAACACAATAAATACTTGATGATCCAGTAATTAATTCATTGATCTTTGAAAGAAGTTTAAGATGTTGGCAGGCAGTTGGAAGGAAAGATTATTATTCCTTGCAAAAGCAGTGGCTGAGCAGCAGCAAGGAGAAGGAAAGTCGCCAGGCTTGAGCAGCTAGCAATTCCTGTTTGGCCAGGAGAAGCAGCAAAGGTAGCAGTCCAGATAAGGGTGTTAAGGGCGGTACTACCTACTAAATTTGATCAATATTTAATTGTTATTAAATATTATTGTTAACTGATGGTGTTTTGCTGACTTAAAATATTTTCAGACAAAATGCTGATCCATTCTGTCTCCCCCACACCTTTTCCCACCTCCTTAGTTTAGTCAAAAGCTGTGAGGTTGCTCCAATTGGAACCAAATGAGAAGTAAAAGAGTTTTATCTTTGGCCACAGCCCGGTCTGCCCATTCTGGGCCTCCTGCTTTAAAAGCCCAGGGAGCCTCATGCTTCATTCACAGGGCCACAGTTGCGTTTGTTGTTGTTGTTGTTTTTGTTTTTGTTTTGAGACAGACTCTCCTTCTGTCACTCAGGCTGGAATGCAGTGATGTCATCATATTTCACTGCAACCTCCAACTCCTGGGCTCAAGTAATCCTCCTGCCTCAACCTCCTCAGTAACTGGGACTAGAGACATGCGCCACCGTGCCCAGCTAATTTTTTCTATTTTTGGTAGAGAGCAGGTCTCACTCTGGCTTAGGCTGGTCTCCCCCCTGGGCCTCCTAGAATGCTAGGATTATAGGAACAAGCCACCCTGCCTGGCCTTGTGTTCTTGTTGTTGTCGTTGTTTCTTTGCTTTTGGGGTTTGTTGTTTTTGTTTTTGTTTTGTTTGTTTGTTTGTTTGTTTTGAGACAGAGTCTTACTCTGTCACCCTGGCTAGAGTGCAGTGGTGTCATCATAACTTACTCTAACCTCAAACTCCTGGGCCAAGCGGTCCTCCTGCCTCAGCCTCCGTAGTTGGGCCTACAGGTGTGTGCCACCAATCCCAGCTAATTTTTCTATTTTTTTGTAGAGACAGAGTCTCACTCTTGCTCAGGCTGGTCTCCAACTCCTGGCCTCAAGCAATCCTCCCACCTCAGCCTTCCAGAGTTTAGGATTACAGGTGTTAGCCACCAGGCCTGGACTTTTTTTTTTTAATTTCAATATATTTAGGCGGTACAAGTGCAGTTTTGTTCCCTGGATATATTGTATAGACACTAAAAGGTCTTGGCCCTTAGTGTACCCATCACCAGAACATTGTACATTGTACCCAATAGGTAATTTTTTATCCCTCACCTCCCTCCCACCTACTTGTACACAGTTCTAAAGCCAGAAACCTGCTTATACCTACCTTCCCAGATTCCTTCCTTCCTTCCTTCTTTCATCTATTCATTCAACAAATATCATTAAGCACCTATTTTTTGGCAGGGATTCTGCCAGACACTGGAAATGACAGCAAATAAATAAGTTATGCCATCAATGTATGTCATGGTATCCAATGCTGAGTTGAAGCATTTCTACTTGACTATTAGTAACATCATTTTATTTATTTATTTATTTTTTGAGACAGAGTCTCACTTTCTTGCCCAGGCTAGAGTGAGTGCCATGGCATCAGCCTAGCTTACAGCAACCTCAAACTCCTGGGCTCAAGCAATCCTACTGCCTCAGCCTCCCGAGTAGCTGGGACTACAGGCATGCGCCACCATGCCCGGCTAATTTTTTGTTTCTATTTTTAGTTGACTGGCTAATTTTTTTTCTATTTTTAGTAGAGATGGGGGGGTCGGGGGAGGGTCTCGCTCTTGCTCAGGCTGGTCTTGAACTCCTGACCTCAACAATCCTCCTGCCTCAGCCTCCCAGAGTGCTAGGATTATAGGGATGAGCCACCGTGCCTAGCCGGTATTATCATTTTAGAAAGGGCTTTAAAACCCTCTCTAGTGGATTTCTTGTGAGAATACTACCTATATTTGAATAGAACTATTCAAGGATTTCACATTCTATTAAAAAGAAGGGGAGGGCAAGTATTATCATTTTACAGATGAGACCAGTGAGATTTGGATAGTTTAAATGATTTTTTCAAGTTCACATAGCTAGTAAGCAGCAAAGCCTGCTTGGGAACGCAGGTGTGACTTTTAATTGGTTGCTTTTTCTACTGCCCCTTATAGAGACAGTAAAGTCTTGACCTAGGGGGCAGCTGCCCCTGGGGGTAAACAATACAGCAGCAGAGAACTGTTTAGCTTTGCTCTTTTTAAATTTTTAATAAACCATCACTGTGTTTACTATCAATTTTATAAATAGGCAGCCATTAAGAAGCAAAGTAATGAACCCAACAGATGCGGACATTGTGAAAATATGTTTCTATAAGGCTTGTAAGTGCACAATTAACAAGAACAGAAATGAAATTTTTAGCAAAGTATGTAGTTCCTGACTGGTGGAGGCCACCCAAAGTTCTCCTGTGGAGATCTTCTCATTTACTTCAGCTATCGGCCTCTGTGTGAATGACGTCCAAATTAAATTCAACAGGTATTGAATTGATGGGCTACAAAATGCCAGGTGTACTTAGAAAACAAACAAGAATGAGACTCTACCCCTGCTTTCAGAGCTCAGTCTACATTAGGAAAGCAAATGATTAGCATACCATGTGAATACATCCTATAATGGGCAAGTGCTATAATGACGAGAAGTTTTCCTAATAAACAACGTTAGGAAACAATTCTGTGTACTAAACATTACTTAAGAATAATTCTAAGCTAGGTGTGGTGGCTCATGCCTGTAATCTCAGCCCTTTGGGAGGCCAAGCTGGGAAGATCACTTGAGGCCGGAGTTCAGACCAGCCTGGGCAACAGTGAGACCCTGTCTTTGCAAAAAAAAAAAAAAAAAAAAATTAGCTGGGCCTGGTGGCATGTGCCTGTAGTCCCAGCTACTTGGGAAGCTGAGGCAGGAGGATTGCTTGGGCCCAGGTGTTTGAGGTTGCTGTGAGCTAGGCTGACGCCTCAGCACTCTAGCCCTGGTGACAGAGCAACACTTTGTCTAAATAAATAAATAGGTAGATAGATAGATAAATACATACATACATACTAGCTACCTGACACCTCCACTTAGCTGTTCCAAATACATCTAAAAAAATTCCATGTGTCCCAAACTAAACTTATTATTTTCTCTACGTGTAAACCGACTCATATTTCTAAACTCTATTCTGGCAGGTTAGAATCCTGCATAAGGCTAGACTTTTCTCCTCTGCCACACCTCACATTCAGTGAATTGCAAAACCCTGCAGATTCCTGTTTCTTAAAATCTCATGCTCAGCACCTCCTCTCCATCTCCCCTTCCTCTTGCCTGGTGCAGGCCCTCCACTTTGCTCATCTCAACGACTACCAGAGCCTCAGACTTGAATCCATCTCACTGACTCCAGAGTTGCTGTCTTAAATCTGCTTTCTACCCTTCTCCAATGACCTAGCTTTTTACTTTGGGCAGGGTGCAGTGGCTCATGCCTATAATCCTAGCACTCTGGGTGGCCGGAGAGGGAAGATAGCTTGAGTTCAGGAGTTGGAGACCAGCCTAAGCAAGAGAGAGACAGTCTCTAATAAAAATAGAAAAATTAGCTGGGCATCCTGGCACTAGCCTGTAGTCCCAGCTACTGAGAAGGCTGAGGCAGAAGGATTGCTTGAGCCCAGGAGTTTGAGGTTGCAGTGTGCTATGATGGCTCTACTGCACTCTACCCAAGGTGACAGAGAAAGACTCTGTCTCAAAAAAAAAAAAAAAAAAAAAAAAAGAACAAGATCACAACACTACTCTAACTGGGTCAGCCATGTCTCTAAATCCTACAGTGCTTCCAAATTAACAGGGACATTGAGTTGGTACAGTTTGGTGGCTTCTTGCTGAACTCTCTTTCTCTACCCTGAAAGGCATTTTTATTAGTTCTAGGTAGTTCCATCTAACAGTAATTCAAGTCTTTGTGATTAAATTTACATTTCCTTTCAAACTCTTCTAAATTGCAAATATTTCTGGGAAGGATAATAGAGTAAACCCTGGACCCTTTATTGTGCAGAGTTTGTGAGAGAAAGCCATTGTGTGGACTCCCAGAGCAGGAACACCCCACCAACAGCAACCCCGCCCAGCCCCCAGGAAATGCTTTGCCTAAGGCAGAAGTTTTTGTCTAGCAATGTGTGAAGAATTTGAAAAGACATTTCCTTTCTTGATTGGACTACTGTTCTAAATATATTGGGTCATAGGGCAAAGCCGAACTTCCGCCATGAATTAGATATTAGATGCCCACTCAAGGCCTGCCTCTCTAATTCTCTCAACAACTCAACCATAGAAATCATCAACCTATTTTTTTGTTTGTCTTTTTGTTTTTTGAGACAGGGTCTCACTCTGTTCCCTGGGCTACAGTGTAGTGGTGTCATCATAGCTCACTGCAACCTCAAACTCCTAGGCCCAAGGGATCCTCCAGCCTCAGCCTCTCAGAGTGCTAGGATTACAGGTCTGAGCCACCACACCCAGCCTCATCAACAAGTTATTTAACAAGTGAGGGAACCCAGGCTCAGAACACTGTTTCGTTCTTAGAAGCAAATGGTTTGTGAATAACTCAAGACCAAACCATGATTCCTGGGTGTGGGATTTTAAAACAAATGTTCTTTCACCTTTCATTTCCCTCCCCCGTTCTCTAGGCTAGTGGTTCCCAAAGTGTGGTCCTTAGACCAGCAGCATCCTCATCACCATGGGAACTTAATGGACATACAAATTCTCAGGCCCCACCCTTGGCCTGGCTAGAGGATAGTAAGGGAAGGAAGGAAAGGTGATGGCTGAGAGACTGGAAGAAAAAGGTGGCCAAGGTCTAGAGGTCTTAGTAAGATGAAAGAACAATTGCAATTAGGAGGAAAAGAGTCTGTATATAGTCATAATTAAAAGGATGAACTTTGGAGGCTGAGTGTGGTGGCTCACGCCTGTAATCCTAGCATTCTGGATCGCTTGAGGTCAAGAGTTTCGAGACCAGCCTGAGCAAAAGCAAGACCACATCTCTACCAAAAATAGAAAAAAAATTACTCCATCGTCGTGGCACATGCCTGTAGTCCCAGCTACTCGGGAGGCTGAGGCAGGAGGATTGCCTGAGCCCAGGAGTTTGAGGCTGCTGTGAGATATGATGACATCACTACACTCTACCCAGGGCAACAGAAGACCCTGTCTCAAAAAAAAAAAAAGAAAAAAAAAGGTGAACTTTCGTACCCAAACTGGCTCTATCCACGTCCCACATGTGGAAACTGAAACAAGTCACTTAACCTCTCTGATTTGTAAAAAAAAAAATAATAAGGTTGATATAAGGACTAAGTGAGATACACTGTAAAGCAATAAGGATAATATCCAGTGCATAAAAGATATTCAATAAAAATGTTATTTTCATTAAGGATGCTTGGGAAGTTTGGAGGATGTCTGAAAGATTTAAGATTTCAGATGTAGAACATGGGGATGGAATCAAGGGAACTGAGTTTTAACAAGCCCTCCAGGTGATTCTGAAGCAAGGCTGAAGTCTTAAGAACCACATTAGAATCAGCTGGAGAGAGGATCCCTTAAGCCCAGGACTTCAAGGCTGCAGTGAACTATGATCACATCATTGCACTCCAGCCTGGGCGACAGAGTGGGACTCTGACTTAAAAGGGGGAAGAAAAAAAAAAAAAAGAATCGCCTGGAGAGTTTAAAAAATTCTCCATTCCCAGCCTGTGCTACAGACCTATTAAATGAGAATCTCTGGGGTGGCACACAGGCCTTAGTGTTTTTAGAACACCCCAAGTAATTCCAATGTAACCAAGGTAGAGAACTACTGCTTAGGCTCATGCTAAGGTAATTCAATAGCTATCCTCTATTAAGCACTCATAATGTGCCAAACACTGAACTTCCTTATTTACGTTTATATATAATCCTCACAACAACTCTAAGACTTTGGTGTTATTCTTCCTACTTTACAGAAATTAATAATAAGGCTTAACAAGATTTTGCATCTTGCCCACAGGCACAAAGTTAGCAGAGCCAGGATTCAAATTCAGGATTTTCTAACTCAAAATCTGGACCACAGCTCACTTACTGCCAGATAATACAGCATTCTTAGAACCATCATTAGGGTATGAGCAACAGCGGCCAGTGGCCACGTGAGACTAGAGTCTTCAGAGTAGGTGCTGGCCCAGCAGGTGCTAACAAGAAGCATTCAGAACTCAGAAAAACCTAGCTTTAATGCCGGTTGTGCCCTTTTATCCTACTTTGGGGCTTCTTGAGCCTCAGTTTCCTCAGACATAAAATGGAGATAATAGTACTTTGTAGAATTGCCATGAAGATTAAATGAGATAACACCCATGAAAGTGCCTGGCACATACTAAGGGCACAATAAATGCTTGTGTATCCATCCCTTCCCAGTGATAAATTCCTCTGCCACTTTAACCCAGCCTGTTAGGGCTGGGGGTTGGTGGTGGTTGTTGCTGTGAGAATGAACCTTGGGAGTAGTAATTTCTCTGTTCATCGATGTTTTCCACTAGTTAACTCTATTTGCATTTTCCATTCTTAACTCAGTCCCTAATGAAAGCTAAAGCTCTCTTCTCCTGGCCACTGTTGGAATCAGCCCCACCCAAACCTTTGCCTAGATGAGTGAGATGAATCACCTTCCTTTTCCAGTTTGGCAGTCATTCTGCCAAATCCCACCTCCTCTCCTGATTAGGTCAGATCCCTCCTCCTCTCCTGATTAACCGCTCCCTCTTGTGGTCCCTCACCTACAGGTCTTGCCCACCCTTAAGGCCTAAGTGTAATTATAGGCTTGGCCTGCACAGCCTTGGGTTGATGGCAGATATTTTGACATTAACCTCCCTGGACCATATGAATGTTTTGTCTGCTTACCCAGAACACCCAGCTTCCGGGAAAGGCTCCAAATGAAGTAACCCTCTAACTTCTCATTCTCTACCTAGATTAGCCAGCTTCTTTTCAGCATTCAACCACTCCTGACTAGAAAGGCTTGTTTTTTTCTAACAGACTGAAACAACACCTAAAGGGACTTTGGAGAGGGAATTTTGAGTCCATTCCTTCTGTTTTGTAGGTGAGGAAACAAACTGCTCTAGGTCAAGTGGCAAGTTGGTGGTGGAGCCCGGACTATAAGACCGGTTTTCTCACCTCCAGCAAAGCCCTCTTTCTTGCAGCAGGAAGCTGTGTCACAGCGGCGATGGCTCTGGATTCGAGTCGCAGCCTTGTATGGCTGTCATGAACCTTACATGATTCCATGTAAGATCCGCACTAGGCTTCAACTTATGCGTCTCTTTGGGCTTTGTGACTCTCTTGCTATTTTTTTGTTAACATTTAAAAATTGTGTATTATTAACAATTAAAATGTGGTCATAGTAGGAAATGTAGCAAAAAGAAGAAAAAAAAAATCAAAAGAGACAGAAAAGGTGGGAGAGAGAGAAACAGCCAAAAGGATATGATAGGAAGGGAAGAGAAAGAAAGGGCCAAGGAAATCTGAGGAGTGGATGAGTGAGCATCCTGCATCAGCCTTGTTGGTCACAGCCATGATCACCATTCCTGCCATCAACCCCAATTGCTCTACCCCGCAGATCTAAGGCACTATTACTATTTTCTCCTTTCCCTGCCCTTAATACTGTTCCCAATCAATAGCTGAACCCAAAAGAGTCAGGGAAAATGCAGGGCATGTGTGCTGGAATAGTTGGCTCAGAAATATAAAAATGTTGCAATGCTCAGTGTGGAATTTAGGTTCTACTGGCTCTCAAGGGAGGAAACACTGAGAGTTTATTCTGGGGAGCCCATTTTATTGCCTGATTTTATTACACCTTCCAGGTTCAAATTCAGATATACCCCATTTCTAACTCACTCAAAGTGCCTTGAGTCAACCTGGGTGATTCTAAGAACAAGGCCACGTCTCATCCCATTACCCTTTGGTGAGGTACATAATGCACAGGCAAGAACCACGAGCCAGAGACACAACCTGACTCATTCATTCTTTTTAATGGAAGTTTTTATTGAGATAATTACAGACTCATATGCAGTTATTAAGAAATTAATCAGAGAAATCCAGTATAACCTTTATCCAGTTTTCCTCAATGGTAATATTTTGCAAAACTATAGTATAATATCATAAGTAGGACATTGATATTGATAAAATCTATTATTTACAGGTCTCCAGTTTTACTTGTACTCATTTCTGTGTGTTTAGATCTACACACTTTTATCAAGGTCCATGTATCTACCATCATAGTCTACATCCTGACCAGTTCCATTACTACAAAGATCCTTTGTGTTGCCCTATAACCATACTCATCTCCCTTCTGCCACACCTCCTCCTACCATACTTAAACTCTGACAACCACCAGTCCATTACTAAAATTTTGTCGTTTCAAAAATTTTATATATGTGTAATCATAGAGTATGTATCCTTTTGGCATTGGCTTTTTCTACTCAGCATAATTGCCTGCAGAGTCATCACAATTGCTGAGGTATGAATAGCTTGTTCCTTTTCATTGCTGAATTGATTCACTTTTTTTTTTTTTTTTTTGAGACAAAGTCTCGCTTTGTTGCCCAGGCTAGAGTGAGTGCCGTGGCGTCAACCTAGCTCACAGCAACCTTAAACTCCTGAGCTTAAGCGATCCTACTGCCTCAGCCTCCAGAGTAGCTGGGACTACAGGCATGCGCCACCATGCCCGGCTAATTTTTTCTATATATATTTTTGGTTGGCCAGCTAATTTCTTTCTATTTTCAGTAGAGATGGGGTCTCGTTCTTGCTCAGGCTGGTCTCGAACTCCTGAGCTCAAACGATCCACCCGCCTCGGCCTCCCAGAGTGCTAGGATTACAGGCGTGAGCCACCGCGCCCGGCCTGATTCACTTTTTTATTCTGTGATTGTAAACAAGTCCCTTAGACTTTGGTGCTTTTCTACCTGAAGAATCTTGGAAATTGTCTTAACCCACGTAAGCCTCCATTTATTCATCTGTTTTTTGTGGGTTTTTTTTTTTTAATGTTGGGAAGTTAACAATAGCATAGTTTTTCCCAGGATTGATATAAAGATCAAATGAGATAATAAGCATCATGATGCACTGTTATCTGTAAAGTGATGTACACATGTCGAATGTTGTTTTAATGGCCTTATTGAAGAAAGCTCCTTTTTTAAAATTTTGTTTTTCCTGCTTCTTCCAGACATATCAAATTACTTCCATTTTGGGATTTTCTTCCAGCCAGCTGAACTCAAGAGAGACAGAGATTTGACTTTCAGGCCTCCCTTGAGGAAATTCCTTACCTGTGCAGGGAGAAAGAAAGAGAGGGAGAGAGAAAGGGAGAGACAGAGAGAGCAGGAGGGAGTGGGTGAGGGAAACCATGAACCTTTCAGGGCTCTTTTCAGGTACTCTGAAACCTGTTCTGATGGCAGAGTACCTGAGAGTCTATGTACCACTGGCAGAACACCATCCAAATTTCTCAGAACAACTCCACTATTAAGTATAAAAACCAATTTCCGTGGCAGAAAAAAAATCCCTCTATTTCTATGTGTACAGTACGAAATCACATTCACAGGCACACACATCCATGAAAAAAAGCAGGGTGTCTAACTAAGCATGGTTCCCTGTTTCTGACTTTTTCTGTAAATATTCATTTCATGTCCTACTGGAGCTCACTAGAAGACGAGAGATAGTAAGCTCTGAAGGTTGAAGAAAAAATTTAGAGGACATAACTTAAAATTTGAAAATTCTATTTATTAACCTTCTTTTCTTTTCTCAAACAAGGAGAAAATATTTATTCTGTTTTGCTGGGAATATTCCTGCCCAGCTCACCTTCTATCTAATTCAGCTCAATGATAATTACCTGAGGATTCCAATAGAGATTCCAACTCCCTCTCCTACTAATTTAATAGGTCTTGGATGGGATCAGGAAACTTGTATTCTTTTTTAAAAAAATTCCTTGGGTGATTCTGATAGTCTGCCAGGTTGCAAACCTCTCCTATTTGGGATTCAGTGGCCCCTGATGGACTTTCCTGACATACCTGGGTGTTCCTCTCTCCTATAAGATCTGTCCTCACAAAAGTTTTCCTTTCTATCAAAACCTAGATCCAGTGGGTTTTCAAGTTCCTCACAGGCTGGGTGTGGTGGTGTGTGCCTATAGCACCAGCTACTCAGGAGGCTGAGGCAGGAGGATCCCTTGAGCCCAGGAGTTTGAGGTTGCTGTGAGTGAGGCTGATGCCATGGCACTCTAGCCCTGGCAACAGAGCGAGACTGTATCTTAAAAAAAAAAAAAAAAAGTTCCTCACTCCCCTGTAACTACCCTCCATCAAGGTCATCATCATGTGTGTCTGTGTGTCTCTTTCTCTCCTCTTACTCAACAGCTCAGCAGCATTTGATGTGGGTGACCACACCCTCTTGACCTGAAATACTCTCAACTGTTGTTTCTGAGATGTTAGATTCTCCTACCTCCCAATCTTAGTTCCCTTGGTGGCCCCACCTCCCCTGCCTCACTCCTAAAGATCCTATATCCAGAGTCTTGGCTGACTCTCTTTTGCCTTGTCTGCATTCTGTTCCTAGGTGATCCCATTTAGGTACTTGGCTTTAAATGCTATCCATATTCTAATAGCATTTACAGACCTTCTTCCTGGGCTGTCTACTTGACATCTCCCTTGGATATCCACTAGGCACCTCAAACTTAACATGTCCAAAATAAAACTCTTGATCTCCACCCACCAACACGACCAGCCTGGTTCTGCAGTCTTCCTCATTTCATTTAACAGCACCACCTTCCAGGTAGATGTTCAAGAGAAACATCTAGCAGTCATCTGTGCTTGCTCTTACCTCCCACCTCCTTCTGTAAAACATAGTCAGAAACCTTCCACTTTCACTGTCTCTCTGCTACTTCTCTAGTCCATGCCAGCACCATCTTTCATTCAAACTATTGCAATTGCTCTATAATTGGTCTCTTGGCTTCCATTCTTGCCTCCTTACAGTTGATGCCCCACTGAGCACTGTGAAAAATGTAAATGAGGTCAGGCCACTACTCTCCTGCTTAGAACCCTCTCATGACTTTTCATAACAAATCGAATAAAATCCAATCCCTTATTTTGAAGCCTGGAAAGTCTAAACAATATAGCCCTGAACACTCACATTGCTGTCCCCCTGCCTGCAAGGTTCTTTGCATTTCAGCCTTGGCTCAAACATTACCCATCCTGAGAGAGACTTTTCCTGAGCATCTTTTTTTTTTTCTCTTTTCTTTTCTTTTCTTTTTTTTTTTTTGAGACAAAGTCTCAGCTCTGTCACCCAGGCTAGAGTGCCCTGGCATCAGCCTCGCTCACTGCAACCTCCAAACCCTGGGCTCAATGGATCTTCCTGCCTCCCAAGTAGTTGGGAACTACAGTTGCGCACGCCTGGCTAATTTTTTCCATTTTATTAGAGATGGGGTCTCTCGTTCAGGCTGGTCTCCAACTCCTGACCTAAAGCAATCCTCCCGCCTCAGCCTCCCAGAGTACTAGCATTATACGTATGTGCCACCTCGCCTGGCCTTTTCCTGAGCATCTTATCTGAAGACTCCTCCAATCTGTCCAGACTTTCTCTTTCTTATTACCTAATTTATTTTCTCGATTGCCCTTTCACTGTCTGAAACTTTTATTGATGTATTTGTTTACTTGTTTATTGCTGACCCAGCCCCACTAGCATCCAGTGTCATCTCTACAAAGCAGATCCTCAATTAACATTTACTTAATAAATCGCTCATTTGTACCACAGTATAAATGACAGATAGGTACTCCAAGTATTCCATTTTTCTTAGGCATTTCATTTTCACTGGGATCCAAGTTTTGAGATCAGGAAAAAGCAAGCTGGTAAGATTTCAATCATCAATTTCCTGACTAAGGAGAATTTCTCCACCACTCCCCCCAAAAATCATACGTCAGTTTTTACAGGCCACCCCCATTTTCTGTCTGTACTTGCTTCTGAATTTCCTCCAACTTTCCTGGGAGGTTCCCTCAGAAAACTGTTCTTCACTAGTTGGATTCATCCCCTCTCTTTAAGGGGTGCGTAAGCGTCCAGGCTTAGAGATTCTATTTTGCATAGCCCCACCTTGGGTGCCTGGTCAGAGGCAGGCAATGCCAGGGTGGGGCTGGGGTCGGAAGGGCGGGCGGAGCGCCTCTCACGCCGCACGGCGGCGGTTGTCGGTAGCCTGCTGCCACCTCACCCGTGTGCTCCCGGTCGGTCCACACCCGCATTCCGCCTAGCTCTGCCCTGCCCTTGTTTCCTGTACCTTTTCTGCCCTGTACTTTTGCTCGCTTTTTAACTGGCTAGATGCCTAATCCTACCGCCGGCTTCTCCATTTCTGGAAATAGTTGGCCATCACTGCTGCCGCAATTCTGCCCTCTGGTAGCCGAAGCGGGAAGCGCACCTCTGACCGGAAAGACCGCGCTCCTTCTCTCCGCGCCCTGCATCCTCTGCCGCCCTTCCAGGAGGGGATCAAGCGGTGAACAGTCCCTCGACTCAGGGGAGTTTCGGAGACCTGGCTTTCTCTGTGGCATGGTGAAGGCCGAGGTATTTCTGTATTCAGGCCACACTGTCTGCCTCCCCACCTCAACGGCGTGTTCCCTTTCTTTTCTCCATGGCCCATGTTCATGACAGATCCTCTCAGGGCTGGATTGAGAATTTGGTACCCCTGCTAATCAACAGATATTTTGTAAATGTTTGTTCAACACTTACTTAGTGAGGGTGAAGAGAAACTAGTTTTCTAGTAATAAAAATGGCTAAAGGATTTATAACATGTAAATTTTCCAAACCAGAAAACTTCCTGCGAAGCATTAATTTTTTGTCTTCCCATCTATTCTGATTTCTATTACCATAGATTAGATTTGCCTGTTGTTGACTTTCATATAAATGGAACCATACAATATGTGTTTAATACTTTTTCGTGTCTGTCTTCTTTCGCTTAGCATGTTTTTGAGATTTATGTGTCTGGTTGCATAAAATAGTTCTTTTGATGGATGAGTAGTATTCTACTGTATGGATCTACCACAATTTGCTTATCCATCTCCTATCAATGGACGTTTAGACTGTTTCCAGGTTTTTTCAGGCTATTATCAATAAACCTACTGTGAACATTTGTGTATAACTATTTTCATAGATTTTTTTATTTCAGAATATTATGGGAGTACAAACATTTTGGTTACATGTAATGCCTTTGCCTCACCCAAGCCAGGGCTAGAAGCATGCCCTTCCCCTATACAGTGCGATCTGTCTCCATTAGTTGTGAGTTTACCTCCCCCACCACCTGACCGGTACCCAATGAATATTACTACCATGTGAGCTTTTTTCATAGATGTTTTAATTTTTGCCTTGGGAAATTACTTTAGGAGCAGAATTGCTGGGTCATAGGACATATATTTAAGTTTATTAGAAATTGCTATTTTTCCAAAGTTATTGCATCATTTTACATTTTGGGGCACATATTAAAATTGTTTAAATTTAGGTAATAAAGTAACACACACTCAATGACTAGCCTGACACTATGTTTTATTCACTATAAGAATTTCTTTAGGCCAGACGTGGTGGCTCACACCTGTAGTCCTAGCAGTTTGGGAGGCTAAGGCGGGAAGATCACTCGAGTCCAGGAGTTTGAGGTTGCAGTGAGCTATGATGAGGCCACTGCACTCTAGTCTGGGCAATAGAATGAGACCCTGTCTCAAAAAACAAACAAACAAAGAATTTTTTTGATCGTGACTACAGACTCCAGAAAACTGTCGGCTAGAAGATTTTGGGATTGGAGGCTTGTCTTTTTTCATCCTACAATTTGTACAGTCAGGTCATAAAATTCCTCACTAGGGATCAGTCAGTTCTGGAAAGCCATAGCTTCTTATTTCCCTTAAAAATGCTGTGTACTTTTTGCCAGTTCTGTAGAGTCAGGTGGAAACCTGAATTAACTGATATGATATTAATATTTCAAATTTATTCCAGTGATGCTTTTAGTGCTCTTTACAGGTTTCTGCTTGGAAAATTCAGAGCATATGGGTGTATTTCTGATATATTTCTTGTTTTAGGAGAGAGGAATAGAAATACCTCTAGTACATCACCTAAAATCTAGTTAAAAA
>CM052438.1:56289044-56317598 GCA_028533085.1 Varecia variegata
AAAAAAAATTTTTTTTTAACTGATGTTTTTCCAGATAAACTCTAGGGTGAACATTCACATAGTCACAAATAATGTAATTCTGTAATTGTGGAATGCCTGTATGTTTTGTTTGATACATCTTCCATGGAGATGTCTGAATATAATACTCCATCTGTGAATATTTTAAATGTTGAAATAAAAATAAGAAATGTGAAAAAAAAAAAAATAAAATAAAAGAACATTTATTCTTTTTGTTGTGATTGAAGAGGTCAGTTAATGGATATAAACTATATTCTTATTCTACACACTGTGAAGTTCTTCATTGTAGTTTCTTTCTAAGCTACATTTTTTACATATGCATATACTTTTTATTTTGAAATAGTTTGACTCACAAAAAAGTTGCAAAAATAGTACAGAAGTTGCCATGTACCATTCACCTAACTTTTCCCAATGATAATCAGTGTAACTTTTAAAAATTTCTGCTTGAATTTCTCTTAACCCTGCTGACTATTTAGTCACCTCTCATGTTGCCACTTGGTGTGAAAATGCAGGGAACTTAATGCTATGTTTCCTCCACCATTTCTTCCCATGTTTGAATTTTCTCTTTTTTCTTTCTGTTCTGCTCTCCTTCTCTGCTTGCTTCTGTGGTTTTTCTCTTTAATGCCTCCTCTTTAATTCTTCTTTCACTCACTTTAAAATATACGTAAAATGTCTTAATTCCAAAGAGGCTTGGAGGCATAGTAAACTGACAAAATGTGGCATGTGTGCGTACCCACACATAGAGATCTGGTCATAAATTAGGGGTGAAAGGAAAGCTGGACTGAAGCACAGGAGTTAGTGTCACCTGTCTCTCTCCCCAGCAGAGTGCATTTCACCAAGTCCACAGCCATCTCCAATCCCAGAAGTCCTTGCTCTGGTTGTCATGGACTGAGTTTACAGCCACCTCTTCTACTGGGGCAAAGGCAGAGTTCACCACCAGGGCAAAGCGTTAGCTGGGTAGTGTGTGCTGTGTGCTTCAGAGATTTTGCAGACCATATTCTCTGGCTGTAGGTACTCTATTTCCCAATTGTTCCTCTTAAATCTTTAATAAAGACTTTATAGTGAGTAGCAGGCTTCACTGCAACAGCGCAAACAAGTTAAAATTTTATAAGTATTTCTGTTTGCAATAAAATTGACTAAAATTTGGTCTGATTTTCATTATCACTATGTGCCAGAAATTCTAACCAATGTAAGCAATAACATTTTCTTCCTCTAAAAACATATTTTGTTTCTCTAAGTTATAAAAAATTGCTAATGACTTGTCAGCTTTTTAGCTAAGATCAAGTCTAAACAATCCTTGCAGTTACTGTTGAGAGATTTTTTTTTGTTTTTGTTTGTTGTTTAGAGTCAGGGTCTTGCTATGTTGCCCAGCTGGTCTTGACGTCCTGGGCTCAACAAATCCTCCCTCCTTCCACTTTAGCCACCCAAATAGCTGGGACTACAGGTGTGCACCACCACACCTGGCTTGTTGAGAGTTTTAATAGCTTTAAGTTGACAAATATTTATTATTTACCTTTAATAAACATGATGTTTTAGATGAAAGTTAATTGGGAGAACTCCAACTAAACAGTTGGCTCCTATCACACAGAAACTCAGTTATACACATTCCATTTAGGAATAAGTTCATAAAGGTTCAAAATGGTCCGAGCTCACTTTGGCACAGTTCATGTCTCCACCCCTTGTGTTATAATATATATATATTTTTTGTTTGTTTGTTTTGAGACAAAATCTCGCTCTGTTGCCCGGGCTAGAATGCCATGGCATCAGCCTCACTCACAGCAACCTCAACCTCCTGGGCTTAAGCAATCCTCCTGCCTCAGCCTCCCAAGTAGCTGGGACTACAGGCATGTGCCACCATGCCCAGCTAATTTTTTTTCTATATATATTTTTAGCTGTCCAGATAATTTCTTTTTATTTATTTATTTATTTTTTAGTAGAGACGGGGTCTTGTTCTTGTTCAGGCTGGTCTCGAACTCCTGACCTTGAGCGATCCTCCCGCCTCGGCCTCCTGGAGTGCTAGGATTACAGGTGTGAGCCACCGTGCCCGGCCATATATTTTTGTTTTTAAGCAGTATATTTGATATAAGTAATGATAACATAGTAATTGTGGAGACAAAGAAGCAGAATTTGAATTACTTCATTTGTCATTCTGTATGACTATCTGACTTTTTTTATTTGTGTTTAAAATTTAAAACAGTGAAATAGAATGTAAACTACAAGTTGTGATATTTTGGTTTGGTAAGTGCAAATTTTAGTTCATACATGAAATATTTTACCAATTTGAATAACTAATGTTACAATAGAAATGTAGTATTCTTTTAAAATGGTTGTTAGTTTTAAATCTAAAAAAAAAAAAAAAACAGGTGTGGTTGCTCACGCCTGTAATCCTAGCACTCTGGGAGGCTGAGGGAGGAGAATCGCTTGAGGTCAGGAGTTTGAGACCAGCCTCAGCAAGAGTGAGACCCCGTCTCTACTAAAACTAGAAAGAAATTAGCTGGGCAACTAAAAAAGAAAAGAAAAGAAAAAATTACCGGGCTTGGTGGTGCATGCTTGTAGTACCAGCTATTCAGGAGGCTGAGGCAGGGGGATCACTTGAGCCCAGGAGTTTGAGGTTGCTGTGAGCTAGGCTGATGCCACGGCACTCTAGCCCCGGCAACAGAGCAAGACTGTCTAAAAAAAAAAAAAAAAAAAAAAAAATCTAAAAAAATAAATCAAGAAAATACATAGTTACATGAGTGTTACAATTTAGTAGTTGCCTAAATTGTATTTTTTCCCAGCAGTTTAAATTTATTAACATTTATTTATTAGTTCCTGGACAATTATTTACACAAAATATTATTGTATCAGTGTGTAACCAAAGGATCAAAGTTCAAATGGTAGGTAGATTTAAAATCTTTTGAATAAACAGTTGTGCTTTTTCCCCTTTGTTGTACTATAATATTTATTTTATTTTAATTGTTTTTCACTGGAATACAATTAAAAATGGAAATTTTCATTATCTCTATTTCTTTTCAGTCCTTATAGTCATTTATTTCTTGATTATTAAAAATGATCTACTCATGGTGTCAAAAATGCTAGGTATATCACAGCCCACCCCCTCTATCCTGATCTTCCGTCCACTTCTCCCTGGGTTATTTGCCCCAAATTGACCATATTCCTGTGATTTCTTAAGCACAGCAATTTAGCTACCTCTGTGAATAAAAGAAAGACATCTCTAAGTGTTTCACCCTGGCCTCAACCATGTTATGGGGGATTAAGAGGAAGGGAGTGTGCTTGTGGGGGGCTCAGAATTCTTAACAAGGGCACCCAGAGACCAGCACAAGAGATACCCAAGAGGAAAGTGACACAGAGTGAATAAGAGTAGAAGCCATGAAATCCAACTGTCCTTCTATTGAGAGTCTCCATCCTTTGTCAACTCTAAGCTCAATTTTATTAAGGGAGATAGAAGCTTCCTTATGATTCATTTATCCAACTGCCCCTGGAAGGCAGGGGAATACCTTTTATTTTCTCTACTTCCTTAGCTCCTAGGTCATAGTGTTTGGCTGAAACTGCTTACTTTTAGGTCAAAAAATGTCAAACAGCTGCAATTTCATGTTGTTCAAGTATTCACTGTTGTTGGTAATGATGATTATGATGAAAAATATCTCTCAATTCTTAAATGTCAAGGTGTTCTTTCATAGTTAGATCTGGGGGGCGGGTATTGCCCAGGCTGCAGATTCACAATGGGCCAATGGGCCTGATAGGCTTCAACCTCTACAGAGGTATACTGTTATAAAGAAAAGAAGAAATTCATCACATAACTTCAAATTTGTGCCCCATTACCAGACCACATAGCCTATAGAATACTATGAATATTTCTTAAACAAATACTCAAATTATTTTGTAATTTATGTAATTAATTATATTGCATAACATATTTCATATTTAAAAGCGTTGATGTATTAAACATAAGCATTTAAAATACAAGGCCTGTCCAGAAAGTATCCAGCTATGTAATATGAAAAATAGAGACATTTACTGAAGATGATACAAGATCCAAGAAACATTGTACATAGGACAATGACACCTCATTCCCCTTCAAAGTAGGCACCTTGGGACCTCACACGGTTCTCCCAATGTCTTTTAACCTAACCTGTGTTCAACATTCTCAGGTGTTCTGCTTGTTGCAGGCCTCCCAGATCACTTTCAACAGATTCTTGACTGCCTTTGAAGCATTTGTGCCACACTTTTATTTGCGCTGCCCTCATTACATTGTCCCCAAAAGCCTTCTGAATCATCCGAATAGTTTCCGCAGAGGAATGTTCAAGCTTAATGCAAAATTTGATGCAGATTCATTGCTCTACTTGCTCAGTCATTTTGAATGCGACGGCCAAACAGTAACACACTCACTCAACAGTGTCTAGTACAGTGAAGTTGCATTGTTCACCCATGCTCGTTACAGTCCACTCTCCTTGGCCGCCAGGTTACATTGATGTTGTGCAAACTGTTCTTGTTATATTAACAATGGCTGGATGCTTTCCGGACAGACTTCATATAGCACAATTCTTATAACTTTGTTTTGTCATTTCTTCAATCCTTGATATATAAGCAACCTCCCCAAATCCAAGTGGCTTAGGTCTCTCTCTACCTCTGAGAGGCTCCAGTTTTGTGTACATTTTTTTTTTTTTTTTTGAGACAGAGTCTCGCTCTGTTGCCCGGGCTAGAGTGAGTGCCGTGGCGTCAGCCTAGCTCACAGCAACCTCAAACTCCTGGGCTTAAGCGATCCTACTTGCCTCAGCCTCCCGAGTAGCTGGGACTACAAGCATGCGCCACCATGCCCGGCTAATTTTTTCTATATATATTTTTAGTTGGCCAGATAATTTCTTTCTATTTTTAGTAGAGACGGGGGTCTCGCTCTTGCTCAGGCTGGTCTCGAACTCCTGACCTTGAGCGATCCACCCGCCTCGGCCTCCCAGAGTGCTAGGATTACAGGCGTGAGCCACCGCGCCTGGCCCAGTTTTGTGTACATTTTCACTTATGTGTGTATGCGTGTGCATGTGTATACCTTTAAAACTCATTGTTCATTTAACAAATGTTAACAAATACCAACTGACTTCCTAATTGTACTAACTCCAGGAAAGGAATACAAAAATAAATGACTTCTTTTCTTAAAGAAGATCATAGTTTGGTGAAGTATAAAGGCAAATGTGTAGAGTGGCACTCAATAATTCTGGGGCAATGCTGAGTACAGTGGCCCATGCCTGTAGTCCCAGCTACTCCAGAGGCTGAGGCAGAAGATCACTTGAGCTCAGGAGTTCGAGACCAGCCTGGGCAAAAGCAAGATCTCATCTCTAAAAAATACAAAAAAATTAAACATAATTTAAAATAATTCAGGGGCAAATTTAACATTTGAGTGTTTTATATGCTGGTAAGATAAAAATTTTATTCTTAATACCCTCCTCAAAGTTCAGACCATTTGTATGGAGATTCAATATTATGTGAACCTTTCTGGCTAAAATAGCATATGTATCCTAGTGAAGACAGCTGTGTCAGGAAAAAAAAATAGTAATAATTAAACAAAAGCAAACCATGTTCTGGTTTTACTAATGATTCAATGGAAAAAAGACTAGGTCATATTATACTTAATATATGTTTTGAAAAATATAGATTTACTTTTAACCAGTATTACGGTTTGATTAGTCACTAAAAAAATTTGTAGTTTTAGTCTTTCTTTGGTTTGTCTGTCTTTTTTTTTTACAAGTGGTAATTTTCTTTTAAATTTCAGAGTAAATTATAGTTATTACATAAACTTATGTTTATTACATGAGTGATTATAACTGAGATGTATCCTGAGAGATTACATATGCTAAAAACCACTAAATGTGTTAAATAATCAAAATTTTGGTATCTGAAACTGTTCATTGACTGATAAATAAACCAGTATTTTTTTTTAAGCCTTTAAATGTGTTTGAAATACCAACTACGTGACGAGTTTTTTTTTTTGTTTTTTTTTTGAGACAGTCTCGCTCTCTTGCCTGGGCTAGAGTGCCATGGCGTAAAGCTCACAGCAACCTCAAACTCCTGGGCTTAAGCGATCCTACTGCCTCAGCCTCCTGAGTAGCTGGGACTACAGGCATGCGCCACCATGCCCGGCTAATTTTTTTCTATATATAGAATTTTAGCTGTCCAGATCATTTCTTTGTATTTTTAGTAGAGACGGGGTCTCGCTCTTGCTCAGGCTGGTCTCGAACTCCTGACCTTGAGCAATCCTCTCGCCTCGGCCTCCCAGAGTGCTAGGATTACAGGCTTGAGCCACCATGGCCGGCCAAGTTTTTGAGGTCATGTTAAACTTATGTTTAGTTATAAAATATTGTAAAATTTATTTTGTTTATGGTTATAAAATATTGCAGAAGATTGTTTAAGGTTATAAAGTGTAGAAGGTTCATTGTGTTTATAGTCATAAAATGTTGTAGAACATTGTATTGTTGCCTATATCATTACTGGAAATGGTCTACTTTAATATTCTATGGTGCTGTATTAGACAAAACTCTTTTGGTTGCAAGTGATAGTAACTCAATTTGATAGCCATTGGCTACCTTAGTTTCAGGTGCTTCCAGCTTCTCTACCTCACTGGAAAAATGCAATAGTCATGGGAAGGGCTTTGGTCTTCCCAATTGGAGTAATGGTCCCACCTTGGAAACCATCACTATTGCCACATGGATAGGTTAATCTGAAGGCATCCTTTAGTAGGAGATGGGTTCAATGATTGCATTCTCACCTGGACCATATGAGTTGTGGAATGGGTGGTCCTCGAAGGAAGGTATATGAGACTAATAAATCACATCTGTTGACTAAAGTTTCCTTCCAGGATGATTGTCATCTGCATACAGCCTTGTGGGAGTTATGTCTAGATTGTCCTCATGTGGAAAATGATAATACTTCTGGGTTAATCATTATTTCCTAAAAAGAATAAAGCTGTAATTTGCACTGTTTTTGATTTCAGGATTTGTGCTGGGACTGAAGAGATTTTCTTACAGAATTACATTTATGTTTGATAGGAAAACTATCTCCAACCTTAATTATTTTTGCCAAAAATGGGATATCTGACTTTTTTTTAACAGAAAAAACCCACAGTGAATGGCATATAATGTTCCATTATTTTAATTCTTTTCCAGGACCTGGTAGGTTGTGTTAGCCAGTATAAAAAGGTACTCGCAAAATTTAATTTCATTTAACATAAAGTTCAAAGAAGGAGTAATTGTCTTAAAGGTAATCAATTCAGTTCTGTTAATTTTTTTTTTTTTTTTTTTTTTGAGACAGAGTCTCACTCTGTTGCCCGGGCTAGAGTGAGTGCCATGGCGTCAGCCTAGCTCACAGCAACCTCAAACTCCTGGGCTCAAGCAATCCTTCTGCCTCAGCCTCCCGAGCAGCTGGGACTACAGGCATGCGCCACTATGCCTGGCTAATTTTTCTATATATATTTTTAGCTATCCATATAATTTCTTTCTATTTTTTAGTAGAGACGGGGTCTCGCTCTTGCTCAGGCTGGTCTCGAACTCCTGAGCTCAAACGATCCTCCTGCCTCGGCCTCCCAGAGTGCTAGGATTACAGGCGTGAGCCACTGCACCTGGCCTTTCAGTTCTGTTATTGAGGAAGCAATGGGCTTGCTGCCTGGTGCACACAGAGGCCAATACTGTGGCGCCTGCTTTTGAGAAAAGAAGGGCTCCCATGGCAAGGAGGCAACACTCAAATCTGTCTCCCAGCTAGGGGCTGGGACAGGTTTTATAGGCAGAGGGTAATGAGGCATGATCTGATTGGATCTTGCAATGAGGCGATGCTGGCTGGCATGATCTGACTGGTTCATGCCATGGGGTGATGCCAGGGCTTGATCTGATTGGATCATAAATAATGCTATGAGGTGCTCTCTTCTTAATTTGATCCCTGCTCCTTGGTCAGAGCACTTAAGATCCACCCATGGTTTCAGGTGTGGTTCATCTGGGCATGATTAGGTTATATAACTTGCAACTTGAGGGTCCACGGCAACTGAAAAACAACTCACAATTTTGTTACATAAAAGTTGAACCAGGCTGGGCAAGGTGGCTCACACCTGTAATCCTAGCACTCTGGGAGGCCGAGGGCAGGAGGATTGCTTGAGGCCAGGAGTCCAAGATCAGCAAGAAGGAGAACCCCATCTCTACAAAAACTAAAAAAATTAGCTGGGTATCATGGCGCACACCTGTAGTCCCAGCTACTCAGGAGGCTGAGGCAGGAGGATTGCTCAAGCCCATGAGTTTAAGGTTGCAATGGGCAGTGATGAGGCCACTGCACCACTCTATCCTGGGTGACAGAGTTAGAGCCTGTCTTTAAAAAAAAAATAAAAGCTGGTGGGGCGCGGTGGCTCATGCCTGTAATGCTAGCACTCTGGGAGGCCAAGGCAGGTGGATCACTGAGTTCAAGACTAGCCTGAGCAAGAGCAAGACTCCGTCTCTACTAAAAATAGAAATAAATTAGCTGGACAGCTAAAAATATATAAGAAAAATTAGCCGGACATGGTGGCACATGCCTGTAGTCCCAGCTACTTGGGAGGCTGAGGCAGAAGGATTGCTTGAGCCCAGGAGTTTGAGGTTGCTGTGAGCTAGGCTCACACCACGGCATTCTAGCCTGGGCAACAAAGTGAGACTCTGTTTAAAAAAAAAAAAATTGAATGGTCTGGTTCTGCGGTTATAGTTCCATTTTATTCAATAAACAATAGTTGAGGATAGACTATGCGCTGCTAGGGACTGTGCTGCATGCTGGGAATGCAAAGATGAACAGGGTACAGTCTCTGCCCACAAAGGAGCCATTAGTAAGAGAAAAGACACATACACAGATACTTTCAATGTAATATGGTAGGTACAATGTTAGACGTATGCTCAGACATATGGGAGAATTTAGTTTACCCAGCAAGTTCAGGAAAAGCATCATGGAGGAAAAGAGCTGAACTCTGAAGAAAGAATAAAATTGAGCTGGAAGAAGACACTGAGAAAGGCAAGGCTGGCAGAGGCTCAGGCCATGAGCAAAGGCTCAGAGGTACAAATTAACATAGTATTATATATGTGAAGAAGGCTCAAGGAGTTGGATATAATTCGAACATAAATGTCAAGGCAAAGAGTGATAGGAGACAAAGAGAGGGAGGCAGAGTCTTGATGGTCTTAGCTATGCTGCTAAAGGACCTGGATTTTCTGTGGGGGATGGTTTTAAGCAGAGTTAGATTTATATTTTAGATAGTTTGCTATGCTGCAGTGGGGCAGGTGGCTTAAACAAGAGCAGGACTGGAGGGAGGGAGTCTAGTGAAGAGGCTAATGCAACAGTATGCTGAGAAGATGGTGAGGGATTGAACTTGATGAGGCCAGGAAATATGTCTTATTCATCTTTGTATCCCCAGTGCCTGATGTAATTCCTGGTACATAGGATGAGCTCAAATAATATTTACTAATTGAGTTAAATTTATTTTTCCTCTTCCACATTCTAATGAAATCGTCATCTTTTAGCTTTAGGACCACATTTCTAGTAATTATTTTAATGCATACTGGAGTTCTAGCCAACAATTTCATAAGTACATCATACAAAATGTAGTGAGAGTATATATGCTGCTAAATAAAATAAAACTGGAAAATCTGCCTAACATGATCATAATACATCCCACAAACATTTATTGATCTTTCTTATACTTTGCTTTGCTTTTTTCCTGGACCAAAGGATGTGGATAAGAATATAGATTTTTAAAGGATTGTTTCAATCATCGTTGCAATAAAAAACTAAAGCCAGATGGCCTATCAACTAAGTAACACTCAGTGCAAAAAATAAGCAAATCTGCAGCTATCTTTGCCTATAAAAGACTGTATATCTTGCTGGGCACATGGTATGCACACAATAAGGACTTGTTGATTGATCTGTTGCAATATGTGTTGAAAAGTCCCTGAAACCAGAGTTTAGTGTGAAATTGGAGTTTTATATGAATATGTAACCGAAGATCAAGGTGTCAACGTGGGGAGAATTAAGAGAAAACCAGGAGGTATGGCTGGAAGAGAATAAAGAATTTTATGAGGCCATATAGCAGGCTAGATTATTTTTGTTTTGTTTTGTTTTTAGTTACAAAATTTAATTGTCAGGATCAAGCAGTGGTTAACCAATCCTCATTGACAGCTTTGAAGTATTCAGATGCCAATTTTTAAATAAAGGTAACAAATACCAATCAGATTCTTATAATACTGTGCAGGATCTACATAAACTTGGTTCTGGACGTAGTTCAATACACAGGGTAAGAGAATGACAATGTAATTACCAAAGGTGTCATTTTCTAAATTATTTTTAGTATAAGACAGAATAAATTCTAACTCTTTAAACATCTAAAGCTGCATAAAACTCAAAGCAATCAATTTTTCTACCGGAGTTCAAAATAAGTTTCCTTTTTCCTATCTAAACATAATCCTTGGCATTGAGGTAAATCTGAATTCATGTGATATACTTTGTCATACTTTTCCAGAAAATTTTAAGCCCTGCTTTAGAGAGCACTTCTCATGTTACACATAGATATACACACACATATTTTTTTCTTCAAAGACTAATGATACATTTATGAGATTAATAAGCCTGTAATGGAACCATGATACTACTAATAATATGAAAATAAAAAACCATTCATTATCCAAAGTGTTCCTGAATGGTGTAATAAGAAATGGGATCACAGAATTTATGTACACATAGGAATCACTAAGAGTTCAGAAATTAAGCTCACCTTGGGAAAACTCATTCTATTGTCTTTGGAGCCGAGGTTGCAAAATTGTGATGTATAACAAAAATATTGTGTATAAAATCTCCAAAACCAAGCATTAGCCTAAATTGGCAATAACTGTGGCTATGAAACTTCTTGCTTTGTGGTCTGCAGGTTTTTACTGACGTAACAACCTCTCATCTCTTGTTCCTCTCTTACTCTCCCTCACCACAAAAACAAAAACAAAAACAACAAAAAAAGGAGGGCTGTTACTCCTCGGGCGCTTCCACACGATCTCCCGATTAGAAGAGTGTGGAACCAAAATTTCAAACTCTGAAAAGGTAATGACTTTGGAGGAGGAGCTAAGAAAGTGGATAAATGCTAAATAAGTACAGCAGTGACTTTAGCTGTGAATGAGTTTCTTTGCTCTGGCATTGGTAATGTCAATACGATCTCTGCTGGTGTCAGCCTTTTCTGTGACCCGGTCTATTTGTCAATTTTGAGCTTCAATTTCATTACCATGTCCAGGGCTATGTGTTTTAGATTTCCCAGGATAGTGCTCACTTGAGTCAGGTTCTCTTCCATTTCATCTTCTTTAGGATCATTAGCTATACCAGCCGTTCTGGTCATCCTCTCTGGCCGCAATGGGAGCCTCTGCATGCCAACCCTGCCTGTGCCAGGTTAGATTATGAACCACTACCACCCTGGGAATCTGACATTTTTTGACCACTTCATTGTAAATATGAAGGAAATTTCATCTGTGCCCACATTTTCTCTGCTTTTTGATGAAGACTCAAGAGTTTTCACATTTCTCTTTTACATTATTCGCTTTGGGACTTTTTTTCTCTAGCGCCTTCTAAATCAGTTAGATATTTTGGGAGAAAGTTAGCAAATGGTAGTGGCATATGAAGCATAATAAAAAGAGGGAAGTTCACACAAGATGTTTTGCAAAAACAGGGATGGGAGCTGAGCAAGGACAGTTTAATAGAGAACATTTTTCTGGGACTATTAGAAAATCTGGTATCGTTCATTCTTCTGTAAAGCTCTTGTGATATTAGAGTCTAAAATTTACACTGTGATCGTGTACTTTACAATTTTCCTTTCCCAAAGGTGTCTATTGAATACTGACTCATTTCTTTCTAACCACAGTATCATAAACAAGATACAAGAAGATTTGGCGTGTGAATCTTTGGCAGAAAAAAGGTTTGTGAAATTATGAAATAATTTCATATTGCTAAAAAATTGCAAAATGGCATCAAATCTTATGGTTGCTAAATTCCTCCTCGCTCTGGCATTGTTGACTTGGCCACTAAGTGTAAACTAGTTGCAGCCATCAAAGACAGAGCCAAGTCTGAAGACATCAGACTTTTACATTGACATAGTTTTTACCCAAATATTTTCCATTGTTTTATGCCTGTTAACAAGTGTTACTCAAAATAGGTTCACAAAGAAGTTTGTGAAACAGTTGATTAAACAATATCCAACAATTCTCTTCTGAAGTATTTTTCTAAGTCTTCAATATACTAATGTACAATGGTGTCGATCTAAAAGGAGGAAGTTGAGGCAAAATTATTATAAATATAGAGTTTACTTGGGCCAAGCTTGAGGATTACAACCTAGGAACATAGATTCAATATGTCCTGAATATACATTCAAGTTGCCCTGAATATACACTCCAATTAGCAACAGAGCAAAACTCAGTTTGGGCTTCATACCATAAAAGTAAGATAGATTTTACAATGTGATTTTGAGATAGTTTTTAGTGGACTTTTGTCAGGTGCCTTCTCAACAATATTCCTCTACTCCCCTTTCCTATAATCCTCAATTTTCATTTTGGGATTCCTAAGGTTCTGGGGAGGCTGATTCCACTCCTGACTTCAGGGATGGCTCATATGACCTAACCTGAACCACTCAGTGTGTTCCGTCCAACAGGCTGTAGTGATTGGTTCGGGTTGGGCAGGTATCAGAGCCAGTACAATCAGATTTTTTTCCTGGAAATGTTAGTAGGAGAACTCTGTTTTCTTCTTCTTGCTGGATGTGAATGAAAAAGCAAGTCATCCAAGGAACTTCAGGCTACCATCTTGGAAATGCAGAGAGCCAGCTTTATGTGGAAGGTAACAACAAAGGTGACAGAGTGTAGAAACAGCGAGACATTGGTCCTCAGTGTTGAGTTTGGAGCTAGTCCTACCTCTGGACATTTTATATACAACCCAATAAATTCCCTTTCCTTGTTAAGCCATTTGGGTTTTGTTTTCTATTATTTGAGACAAAATTCATAGTTACTGATAGAGTTTACTTACCGTAGTAAGATATATACTATAAGGGACTGGCACCTCTTTTAAGAAAAATAAACATTGAATTAACCATGAAAAGAAGATATGCTCCCCTCTTCTCCCTAGTCTAGTTTCACTTTCCCTTGGTATCTGTAGTTATTTACTGTCGCTATGATGACAATGTTCCAAAAATGTGCTGTTCCCATTTTTATGCTCATGCATAAGTATAATCAAAACCTCTTGCTCTGATTTCATCAAATTAGCATTTATAGAACCCACTTTATACTAGGCAAAAAGGTCCAAAGATATAAGGCAATCCTTGACTTTCCAGAAGCTCATAGTCTAAGACAGTTTCAAATTTTCCAAATAATTTCACATAAACTATAGGAAATAAATATAGGAATTGAAAGCATAATGAATAGTCTATTTTACAGAGAAGGTTCCACTTTTAGTGGGGCTAATTTGTTCCCATTCTTCTTGCCTTTTTGAGATCTTTTCAGTCTAGCTCCAAAAGAGTTGGCCTAAAGTAGCCTGCCCAGATCCCTCATTTCCTGGCTGCTTGCTTGTCTTTCCATAGAATAAGCCATATTCATTCAATATCTAGAAGTAACTTCCTAGGAATTTTCTTGTTTCTTTGTTTTTTTTTTTTTGAGGTAAAATTCAAATAACATAAAATTAACCATTTTATTTTATTTTTATTTATTTATTTGTAGAGACAGGGTCTTGGTATTTTGCCCAGTCTGGTCTCAAACTCCTAGCCTCCAGCAATCCTCTTGCTTCAGCTTCCCAAAGCGCTGAGTTTATAGGTGTGAGCCTCCATGCATGGTCTATTTGTCTATGCTTTCACCAATACCACACTGTCTTGATTAATGTATATTTAGAGTAAGTATTGAAGTTGGTAGTATCAGTCCTCCAACTTAGTTCTCCTTTAATATTGTGTTGGGTATCTGGGCCTTTTGCCTTTCCATATGAACTTTAGAATCAATTTGTCAATATCCACAAAAGAACTTTCTAGAATTTTGATTAAGATTGTGTCAAATCTATAGATCAAGTTGGAAAGAACTGAGATTGTAACAATATTGAGTCTTTTTACCCATGAACATGGAATGTTTCTCCATTTATTTAGTTTTTTTCTCTGCCCATTTTTTAATCATATTGTTTTTTGTTGTTGTTGAGTTGTATTAGCTCTTTATATATTCTGGATAGTAACACCTTATCAGATATATGATTTGCACATATTTTCTCCCATTCTGTGGGCTGCCTCTTCACACTGTTAATGTATCCTTTGATGCACAGAAGTTTTGGATTTTGATGTAGTCCAATATATCTATTTTTTCTTTTGTTGACCATGCTTTTGGTGTCATAGCCAAGAAATCATTACCAAACCCAATGTCATGAAACTTTTCCTTTATGTTTTCCTCGAAGAATTTTATGCTTTTAACTTTAAGAACTAAGAAACCTTTCCTTGGAAGCCCATTCAGCCAACTTCCCCACATGTCACACTGGCCTAAATATAATTGCATGCTTCTCCTAATCACTGGCAAAGAGAATGCAATGGCCAGGAAAGGAAATTTGACCAATTAAGACTGGCTCCATCAGTCTTGGGCTGAGGCCAATGTTCCTGAAATGCAGGGTTTCAGGGAGGAAAAGGAGGAATGTGTATTCTGAACAAATCAGCGTTCTCTTAGCATTGAAGAAGATGCAACCATCTCTTTCTACTATGCTTATTATCCACTTATTAGATATAGTCCAGTAGAGGAAAAGGCATTCACCTTGATTGTGCTACGCTTCAGAGTCTCCTGAGTCCTTTCATCACCTGCAAAACTCTGATTCTGTAAGGGCTGTAATGAATGATGAGTTAACATGTCTCTACTGGTCTAGTTAGAAATTGATTTATCAGTGATAATTAAAACATTAAAATCTAGTTCAGAAGCAGTCATTTGTGTGATTAAAATGGTTCTATTCTTCAGAGACTGATCACTCCTGAGGAAACCAGTTAACAACAGTTTCTAACACTACGGGGTCAAAGACAGCTCCTAGTTCTAGATCTAGGACCTAGACCAAGATCATGCTATGATGCTGCACCCCCCACCATAAGTTCTTCCTGAAATAGCCAGCCAGCTTTACCTATTTTCTTTGCCATGTACTTATGCCTAATATTCTGACACAGATTCAAAAGCATATGATCTGATTTGGGAATATCAAAGAGGGAAAAGATGAAAATATTCTATAAATTAGTAAAAAATAAATAAAGCAATCAATACACATAATTCCCTTCCACTCCCAGGAGTGTCTAGGTAGAAGAAAGGAATGAATACTAACTGAATACATAATAGTCATTAGGCACCATCTGGGCTTTTAGTAATTCACTATGGAGAATGAGTGGATTAGAATATAAAAGAAATAAAATGATATCCATAGTCAAATCACCCTGACGCTTGGTATATTTCTATGTTTTTTAAAATGCATGGGTTGTTAAAATTTTACATAGTTTTATATCATTGCAATCAAACCATGTATGCATTTTTTCTGAACAAATAAAATATACCTTTCCATGTGATTCTAAATTATTCATGATTATCATTTTATGGCTGTAAAATATTTCATCTTATTATAGCATCGTTTATAGTTACCAATTTTATTGAACATTTACATTATTTCCAATTTCTTATTACTAATGATGTGATAAGTGTTTTGTAAACAAAGCTGTTTCACTATTTTGTGATTAATTCCTTAGAATAAATTTCCAAAATGGAAAGAATTGGGTCAAAGGGTATAAATATTTTAAGGATATATGTATTACCAATATTAACATTATCAGTATTCATTAAAATGGAAAATCACTCTACTAGACTTTAAAACATATAACATGGCAAAAATAAAAATTTTATGGTATTGAATCTTTTTTTTTTGAGACAGAGTCTTGTTCCGTTGCCTGGGCTAGAGTGCCGTGGCATTAGCCTAGCTCACAGCAACCTCAAACTCCTGGGCTCAAGTGATCCTCCTGCCTCAGCTTCCTGAGTAGCTGGGACTACAGGCTGATTTTCTTTTTCCATTTTTAGTTGCCCAGCTAATTTCTTTCTATTTTTAGTAGAGATGGGGTCTCGCTCCTGCTGAGGCTGGTCTCCAATTCCTGACCTCAAGTAATCCTCCCACCGTGGTCTCCCAGAGTGCTAGGATTACAGGCATGAGCCACCATGCCCCACCCAAGCTGAAGTTTCATCAAAGGGAGAATTCCTCTAGGCCACTGTTTCTCAAACTATCAGTGATGAATGATCTTTTTAAAATTATCATCCTGTCCCTGATGATACAATAAAATACAATAAAATAAAAATACAATAAAAATAAATTACTAGAAAAGTAAAATAAAAAACCCAAACACATGGCTGGGCATGGTGGCTCACGCCTGTAATCCTAGCATGCTGGGAGGCTGAGGTGGGAGGATAGCTCGAGGTCAGGAGTTCGAGACCAGCCTGAGCAAGAGCGAGACCCCATCTCTACTAAAAAATAGAAAGAAATTATCTGGACAACTAAAAATATGTAGAAAAAATTAGCCGGGCATGGTGGCACATGCCTGTAGTCCCAGCTACTCAGGAGGTTGAGGTAAGAGGATTACTTAAGCCCAGGAGTTCGATGTTGCAGTGAGCTATGATAATGCTGCTACTGCACTCCGGCCTGGTCAACAGAGTGAGACTCCGTCCCTACCAAAAAAAAAAAAAAATTGCTCATCAAGTAACATAAAGAAATTCTTATATAATTAAAAAATTGTTTTAAAATTTTCTAATTTCCCTAAGAGCTAGAAGGGAAAGTTCCTATATAAAAGCAAGTTTTTAGACAACTCACGCCATGCTACCAGCCATCTTCAAATCTACCTAGCCTTTGTACTTATGTTTTTTTTTGTTTTTTTTTTTTGAGACAGAGTCTCACTCTGTTGCCCAGGCTAGAGTGAGTGCCATGGCGTCAGCCTAGCTCACAGCAACCTCAAACTCCTGGGCTCAAGCGATCCTTCTGCCTCAGCCTCCCGAGTAGCTGGGACTACAGGCATGTGCCACCATGCCCGGCTAATTTTTCTATATATATTTTTAGGTGTCCATGTGATTTCTTTCTATTTTTAGTAGAGACGGGGTCTTGCTCTTGCTCAGGCTGGTCTCGAACTCCTGAGCTCAAACAATCCGCCAGCCTCGGCCTCCCAGAGAGCTAGGATTACAGGCGTGAGCCACCGCGCCCGGCCTGTACTTATGCTTTTTTAAAAAAACAAAGTACTAAAAATAGAATAGTATATAAGACTGATGTCACTGGTTCTCAAGAGTATAGAAATAAAGAGCAAGTTAAGATCAAGCTACAATTGCTAGTAATAAAGACCTAAAAAGTTAGAGAAGTTTCTCTTCTGTATATTTCTCAGAGCTTATATTATGTTAACATGCATGGTGAAGCTCTAAGAGGGAGTTTGCAGGGTTTTCCAAATGATTTTTGATTACAGAAACTCTTTTACATGGGGCTTCTTGAGGGAACATGCTTTGAGAGATTCTGGATCTGCTGAATACATCAGAGCAATTGCAAGAAAGGTAAAGGGCACATGTTAGGCTTATGGTCTACATTGTATAGCCTTGATACCCTAAGGTGGAACCAACCACAGAGTTTTGGCTGTTTGCCTGTCTTTCAAATAGATAGGATCCCAGAGAGGTGTGTTATGCCTTTACAAGGCTAGAAAAACAGTTGGAAAATAGCTGGAGTCATTAATCTTTCAGAACAACTGGTACTAATGGGTATGCTTATTTTGAGATAGTTTATATGTATAATAATTTATAATCTGTGTTTCTCACAACTTGAGGTAATGTGTAAGTTTCACAGCAAACACTTAACTGTGGGAAATTATAATCAAGTCTCTTGGAGAAAGGTGGCAGCTGTTACTTTCCTTCAATGTGCTCAGAGACTGAGGCAAACGCAGGTCCTTTGTGTTCCTGATGGTGGCTGGATGTCTTGCAGTTGGCAGTCTGCCAGGCTTTCAAATCAGTTTTTTTCTTCCAAGAAAAGTGTTGACGTACTTGGTCCCGGGAGAGGCTGAAATGCTTGGCAGTTCACTCAGACCCTCCTCCTGCTCTGTACACTGGTGTGAATGCCAGTCACCTTGAAAGGGAGCTTGACTGTTACCAAACAAATGCAACATTTAGTTGTTGTGGGCTGGGTAGATCTCCCCCACCATCTTTGCCTTTTTGTCAAGTTGCTCCTGGCAAGTATTCAGATTTGCATAAATTGCTTCTCACATTAGAGACAATTTTTATTTTCCTTCAAATTGTTCTTTTCACTGTAAGTTGGAGGAAATAAAAAAGGAAAGACACCCAAATAATAAAACAGTAGCTACTATGAGCTGGTTACAGAGCACTGTTCTGGGAGAGTTTATAATCTGATAAACAAGACAGACAAAAATGAAAAAACAAGAATAGTACAATCTAAGCATTTGATGTATAAAATATGCACAATATTTAATTCTATATGGGATTTGAAACAGGACAAAGTAATTTGTTCAATAAACATTTTTGAGTGTTTAGTATGTGCCAAGCACTGGGGATATACCTGTGAACAAGATACAATCACTACATGGGAAGGAGCTTGCAGGCTAGAAAGAGGACAGTGACCTGTAAATAAATAAGTGCAAAAAACTGGTTAGGTACTTTAATCTGTGGAATTCTCTGAAGTCATGAATGAGAGAACATCAAATCTACTGAGGGGTAGGAGAAGTCATCGGAGGGAAGTAAGTATGTATATATCACGTTTTGTTTATCCATGTATTCACTGATGGTTATTTGGGCTGTTTGCACCTTTTGGCATTGTGAATAGTGCTGCTATAAACATGAGCATACAAGTATTTAAGTACTATTTTCTTTTTTTATTTTAATTTTAATATTTTAGGGGCAGGTTCTTGCTCTGTCACCCAGGCTGTAGTGCAGCGGTGAAATCACAGCTCACTGCAGACTTGAACTCCTGGGCTCAAGCACAGCGATCCTCCTGCCTCAGCCTCCCCAGTAGCTAGGACTACAGGTGTGTGCCACTATGCTCGGCTGTTAAAAATTTTGTGTAGAAGCCGGGCGCGGTGGCTCACGCCTGTAATCCCCTCCCTAGCCCGGCAGTTTGAGGTTGCTGTGAGTTAGGATGATGCCACGGCACTCTAGCCTGGGCAAGAGTGAGACTCTGTCTCAAAAAAAAAAAAAAAAAATTTGTGTAGAGACAGGATCTCACTATGTTCCCCAGGCTGGTTTTAAACTTCTAGGCTCAAGCAATCCTCCTGCCTCGGCTTCCCAAAGTGCTGGGATTACAGGCATGAGCCATTGCACCCGGCCCTTAAGTAACTATTTTCAATTCTTTTAGTACATACCTAGCAGAATTCAGGATTATATAGTAATTCTATGTTTAACTTTTTGAGGAATCATCAAACTGCTTTCTACAGTGGCTATACCATTCCCTTTAGCAATGTACAAGGGTTCTAATTTCTCCATATCCTTGCTAACACTTGTCATTTGGTTATTTTTTTTTAACTACAGCCATTCTAGTGTGGATGTGAGGTGGTATAACACTGGGGTTTCTATTTGCCTTTTCCTAAGAACTAAATACGTTGAAGATCTTTTCATGTGCTTGTTGGCCATTTGTACATCTTCTTTGGGAAATGTCTATTCAAGTCCTTTGCCCATTTTTAAATTGGGTGGTTTGTCTTTTTGTTGATGAGTTGTAAAAGCTCTTTATATATTCTGCAGAGTAGGTCCTATTCAAATATATAATTTGCAAATATTTTCTCCCATTCTGTATGTTATCTTCATTTGTACTGTTATAACAGAATATCTGAGACTGGGTAACTTACATTGAACAGAAATTTATTGGCTCACAGTTCTGGAGGCTGGGAAGTCCATGGTCAAGGGGCTACATCTGGTAAGATCCTTTTTGCTGCTGGGGATTCTGCAGCATCCTGAGGTGGCACAGGGTAGCATCACATGGCAAGGGGCTGAACATGCTAACATGTTAATTCAGGTCTCTCTTCCTCTTTTTATAAAGCCACCAGTTCACCTCCCATGATAACCTATTAACCCATTGATCCACAAATGGATTAATCCATTCATGAGGGCAGAGCACTCATGATATAATCACCTCTTGAAAGTCCCTACTTCTCAATACTGCCACATTGGGGATTAAACTTCAACATGAGCTTTGTGGGGGACAAATATTCAATCCATAGCATCTAGTTATCCCACACCATTTGTTGAAGAGATTACTTTTTCCCCTATTGAATAGTCTTGGCACCTTTGTTGAAAATCAATTTATAATACATGTAAAGGTTTATTTTTGGACTCTTTATTCTATTCCATTGAAGTATATGTCTATCTTTATGCCACTACCACATTGTTTTGATTACTGTAGCTTTGTAGTAAGTTTTTTTTTTTTTTTTTGAGACAGAGTCTCGGTTTGTTGCCCGGGCTAGAGTGAGTGCCGTGGCATCAGCTTAGCTCACAGCAACCTCAAACTCCTGGGCTCAAGCGATCCTACTGCCTCAGCCTCCTGAGTAGCATGCGCCACCATGCCCGGCTAATTTTTTTTTTTATATATATATATTTTAGATGGCCAGATAATTTGTTTCTATTTTTAGTAGAGACGGGGTCTTGCTCTTGCTCATGCTCTTGCTCAGGCTGGTCTCGAACTCCTGAGCTCAAACAATCCGCCCGCCTCGGCCTCCCAAGTGCTAGGATTACAGGCGTGAGCCACCGCGCCCGGCCTGTAGTAAGTTTTGAAATCAGGAAGTGTGAGACTTCCAACTTTCTTCCTCATTTTCAAGATTGTTTTGGCTATTTGAGGCCCCTGGAAATTACATATGAATTTGAGGATCAGTTTTTCCATTTGTGCAAAAAAAAAGCCACTGGAATTTTGATAAGGATTGCAATAAATCTGTAAATCAGTTTGGGTAGTATTGCCATCTTAACAACATTAGGTTTTCTTTTTTTTTTTTGAGACAGAGTCTTGCTTTGTTGCCCGGGCTAGAGTGAGTGCCGTGGCGTCAGCTTAGCTCACAGCAACTTCAAACTCCTGGGCTTAAGCGATCCTACTGCCTCAGCCTCCCGAGTAGCTGGGACTACAGGCATGTGCCACCATGCCCGGCTAATTTTTTCTATATATATATTTTAGTTGGCCAGATCATTTCTTTCTATTTTTAGCAGAGACAGGGTCTTGCTCTTGCTCAGGCTGGTCTCGAACTCCTGACTTCGAGCTATCCTCCTACCTCGGCCTCCCAGAGTGCTAGGATTACAGGCATGAGCCACCATGCCCGGCCCCCATTAGGTCTTCCAATTCATGAACATGGAATGTCTTTCCATTTATTCAGGTCTACTTTATTTTTTTTCAGCAATATTTGGTAGTTATCAGTGTATAAGTCCTTCACCTCCTTGGTTAAATTTATTTCTTAGGATCTTTTTGTTTTGGATGCTATTGTAACTGTATGTAGGTTTTTGAAAACCATATTGACAGGGACATATTCAAGGCAGCGGACACCATGCAAGCAAGGCACAGAGATGTGAAATACCTCTGTATTAAGGGAGACATATCTAGCTTGGAATGGCTGAATCATTAATGTGGTGTGGTATGGACAAGGAAAAAGAGTGAACAAGAAGGGAATTTGGGGCTCTACACACTATGAGACATGATAGATAGCCAGGCAGGGATTCTGGGCTCTCCCAGAAGTCCAGTTAATACCTTCTCTATTTTTTCACTTCTTACACTCCCTTCTGCCCTCTCAATCACAGCTTATGACCCTTCTGAGACAACAGAAACCTTCAGAAAGGAACTTTCTCAATTTCCACATACTAAGTCTATACCCAGATTTGCATCTCCACTCATGGACTCCTTCTTTCCCCCGGTACCGGAGAGCAGGCATTCTTTCTACCAAGGGCACCCTCTACTTGGCTACCAGGCACCACTCCTCTCTATTCCACACTTGGCTGCCTAAGATGTTCCTGCTCTCTCTTCATTGCTTTTTTCCCATCAGTCTACATATTCTGTTATCCCCCAACTTAAAAACACTTATTTCTTGACCTGGCAACCCCCTCCAAAAACCATCTTATTTCACTGTTTTGTGTAACAAAACTTCATGAAAGAATTGTCTACACATATTTTCTCTACCTCTCAGTTATTTATCTATAAAAACTTTTATTTTTAAATAGGTAATACATGTTCATGGAAATAGTTCATTCTATCTGTGGACCCTAGCCATCTAGCTCCCCTCCCTCTAGGCAAAAACTGGTATCAGTTTCTTACATAGATTGTTCAAAGATAGTCTATAAATTCAAACATACATATATAGTATTTTTTTTTTTTCTGAAACAAGGTTCGCTCTGTTCCCTGGGGTAGAGTGCAGTGGTGTCATCATAGCTCACTGCAACCTTAAACTCCTGAGCTAAAGTGATCCTCCTGCCTCAGCCTCCCAAGTGGCTGGGACTACACGCCTGGCTAATTTTTCTATTTTTTGTAGAGTTGGGGGTCTTGCTCTTGCTCAGTCTGGTCTTAAACTCCTGGCCTCAAGCAACCCTCTCTCATTGGCCTCCCAAAGTGCTAGGATTACAGGCATGAGCCACTGCACTGGGCCAAAAGTGTTAAAGTTGATCATGCAAATTGGGTCATTCTGGTCATGCCCAACTAAAGGAGGTGAGAAGCCAGTGGAAAAAGCACTGAGGGTATAAAACGTTGCTCCAAGAATGTAATTCTCTGCAAGCCTGACTGCTGAAATTGCTTATTGTAACCTGAAACCAGTTTTATCTATAGCTTCTGAGATAACTTGCTAAAACTCTAGGACCAATTTTGTCAGCTCTCCAAACCCTAAGTAGTGCCAATGAACTTTCTCAAAGAGCAATATAATATTTCCCCTTTTTTAAAAACTTCTAACCTTCTATTTGTTCTTCAGACATACCGAAGACTACCCAGTCTGCTTGTATGTGCCAAACTGCAATTCTTTCTTCCCAAATAACACATTAGAGTTTTATCTGTATATTTTATTTTGATTTAAACAATAGTAACATCAAAGATCAGTGATCACGGATAACCATAACAGATACAATGAAAATTTTGATATATTGTGAGAATTACCAAAATGTGACATAGAGACACCAAGTTAGCACATGCTATTGGAAAAAATGGGTACTGACAGACTTGCTCAACACAGGGTTGCCATAAACTTTTAATTTGTAAATAACACAATTATCTGTGAAATGCAATAAAACAAGGTATGCCTCTACTGCCTTTTTGGTATAGTTGATAATCAATATTTCTGTTTTTGTTTTTTAGAGATGGGGGGGGGCGGTTGTTATGTTGCCCAGGCTGGACTCGAACTCCTGGGCTCAAGCGATTCTCCTTCCTCAGCCTCTAGAGTAGCTGGGACTGGACACATGCACCACCGGGCCTGACTTAATTCTTTAAATTTCTTGGTTAAGTTACTCTATCGTTTCTCTCTCCTGATTTAACCCAGACTAATGCAAAGGTAGGCTGTAATAAGTTTAAAAAATCCCTAAAGCAACCGCTAAAAAAATAAAATAGGTATAGCTCAAAAGTCAGTAAGATAGCTATTGGTTGAATGATAAAAAATAATTATTCTGGGGCCGGGCGTGGTGGCTCACGCCTGTAATCCTAGCACTCTGGGAGGCTGAGGTGGGTGGATCGCTCGAGGTCAGGAGTTCAAGACCAGCCTGAGCAAGAGCGAGACCCCGTCTCTACTAAAAAAATAGAAAGAAATTATCTGGCCAACTAAAATATATATATAGAAAAAAAATTAGCTGGGCATGGTGGCACATGCCTGTAGTCCCAGCTACTCAGGAGGCTGAGGCAGTAGGATCGCTTAAGCCCAGGAGTTTGAGGTTGCTGTGAGCGAGGCTGACGCCACGGCACTCTGGCCTGGGCAACAGAGCGAGACTCTGTCTCAAAAAAAAAAAAAAAAAAAAAAAGAGAAAAAAAAATAATTATTCTGGCCGGGCGTGGTGGCTCATGCCTGTAATCCTAGCACTCTGGGAGGCTGAGGCAGGAGGATTGCTTGAGCTTAGGAGTTCGAGACCAGCCTGAGCAAGAGGGAGACCCTGTCTCTGCTAAAAATGAAAAAGTAACTGGGTGTCATGGCAAGTGCCTGTAGTCCCAGCTACTCGGGAGGCTGAGACAGAAGGATTACTTGAGCCCAGGAATTTGAGGTTGCAATGAGCTATGATGACACCATTCCACTCTACCCTGGGCCACAGAGCAAGACTCTGTCTCAAGGAAAAAAAAAAGATCTATAGGAAGGTAGAAAAAGAGAAAAGAGGAACAAAGAACTAAAGGGAGCATTTATTCTCCACATCACTGAGTGTAACACTGAATGTAATAGCAAGCATTCAACCGCATCATTGAATGTAAATGGTCTACACACCCCAATTCAAGGCACAGATTGTTAGATTTGATTTTTTGTTTTTAAAGAGACAGGGTCTTGCTCTGTTGCCCAGGCTAGAGTGCAGTGGCCCAGTCATAGCTCACTGTAACTTTGAATTCCTGGGCTCAAGTGATCCTCCTGCTTCAACCTCCTGAGTACCTGTGACTACAGGCGCACATCATCACACCCAACTACTTTTTAAATATTTTTGCTTAAAGAAGCTAGTCTGAAATGACCACATACTGCGTGATTCTAACTTATGACATTCCAGAAAAGGCAAACTATAAAAACAGTAAAAAGATCAGTGGTTGAAAGGAAGGAGGGATGAGTAGTTCGAGCACAGGAAATTTTTAGGGCAGTGGAACTATCCTGTATGAGACTGTAATGATGGATATAATACATTATGCATTTGTCAAAAGTATACAATACTAACAGCAAACTCTAAAGTATGAACTTTAGTTAATAATAATACCGGTTCATCAGTTGTTATAAATGTACCAAGCTAATGCAAGATATTAATAATAGGGGAATCTTTGAGTGACAAAAAAGATGGTATATGGGAACCCTTTTTGCTATCTGCTTAATTTCCTATAAAAGTAAAACTGCTCTAAAAGTATAGTCTATTAATATTTTAAAAAGCTATCTCACACTACTCTCAGATCAAAAAAATATTAAAGCTAAGAAAATCAGGTTATGTAAGAAACAGCAATAATGAAATCACTACATGGTATTTTTACAGGTAAAGCAGAGTTCAGGGGAAAATTGATAGACACAGAGTAATAAGAAATATGAATATAAATAAATTAAGCATCAACTGTAGAAATTGGAAAAGGAATGGCATATAAGCCTAAAAATAGCAGAAGAAAGCAATCACTAAATGCAAAAGCAGAAACTGAAGAATTAGAAAATTTAAAAAAGCTGGAAATAATAAATATCAATGCAAGAACTGGTTCTATTGGAATACAAATAATAAATGGGATAAATTATTGGTTAACAGAGGCAACTAGATAGCTGAGAAAATAGGTGGGAGATTTACTTTAACAAATATTATTAAATATTTCAGATATATAGAAAGATACGAAGGATAATGTAAGAGACACCTGTTAAACCACCACCAACATAAAGAGTAAAACACTATGAAGGCATTTGAAGTCCGTTTGTTCTTTTCCATTACAGCTCCCTCCAGCTCACCACTATCTTGAAAGTTTAGTTTTTAATACTTCCAATGCATTTCTTCATAAATTTATTACATGACCCTAAAATTTTATGTTATTTTGCATTTTATGAACTATATAAATGCTAATTTACACTACACACTTTTCAACTTGTATTTGCCTACCCATGTTTTTTAGATTGTCCATGCTAGTAGATGTAGCACTAGTTTATGCTTTCTACCTGCTATATACTATTATATAAATACGCCACCGTTTACTTACTACTTCTGTTAATGGCAATTAAGCTTCCTGCTCTTTTGGAACTATAAAGTGTGCTATAAACACTCTTGTATCTGCAGGTATTTCTTTGGGCACGTGCGCAACAATTTTCCTAGAAAAAGGATACGAACACGTAATTTTACTATTTCCTAACTGCTCTCCCAAGGGTTTCTGCCAGTTTAATACTACCAAACCAGCTGTGTTAGTTCCAGTTGTTCCAATGCTCATCAACACCCGATAGGGAGGCTTACTTTTCACTCTACCTCCTTTTTATAGTTCATGGCATTTCACCTTATACAAGTCCTTGAGTTTTATTTTAATTAATCCTCACAATCATCCTGTGGGATAAGTATTACTCTTCACATTTTACAGACAAGAAAACAAAAGAATCTCTTCATTTGCTGAGACGACAGTTTCTTTTCTTCTTTTTAAAACGTTTTACTTTGCAATCTCGCTCACTGCATCTTTGTGCTCCCAGTGCTGGAAAAGTCGCTTTTTTGAAGGTGTACGGGGCAGGGAGCCAGAGTTGCCAGCCTTCCCCTCTCTTCCACCACCTTCACAGCCAGCTCTGTGCGCCACCACCCGTAGGCCGTCGTGGCTCTGCAACGCGGTAGAGCAACAGATTTGGCCCACTGAAGACACCGTAGTCCTCGCCTATCTTCTCTCCACCCCTCCGCGCTTTCCGAGGGCGCCCTCCGCCGCGCTGGAGAAGGTGGGGCCGGCGACTTCGCTCAGCAAGGTGCGTTGCGATAGGCTGAGGCTTGCGGCGGTAGCGCCCTGGCTGCCGGAAGTGCTGTGGTATTCTCCCTCTCCAGAGCTGCTGTCGCAAAGGTTGGAGCGCTGTCCCGGAAGTCCTCCCCCCCCGTTCCCCGCCCGCGGCAAACATGGCGGTGGACTCGGCGATGGAACTGCTATTTTTAGATACTTTTAAACACCCGAGCGCTGAGGTAAGACTTGGCGAGTTGATTCCGACCTTATCTCTCGACTTGGGACCCTTGAAAAATCGCTAGGCGTTCTGCACTTTTCTTTCTGCCGATTGCCGTTCTAATTCCTCATATACACACACCTCCTCCCCTCAACGGTGTGATCACCGTGTCGGAGGAAGGACGGCAGCAACCCCTTCATTTCTCTGCTTAACTTGGGCCCCCAGCGTCTTTGGTCGAGTTGGTTGCTCTGTTTGCATTGCTTTTTAAATTTTTCAAAAATATTTTTCTGTCAGCTTTGGGCCTTGAAAAGGATCGTGGTTCTCAGGTTTACCTCAGGTGGCGTTTGGGAGCGGTCTTGGGTAGTTTGTGTTTGACAGTAGTGCAGGGGTCTGAGCAGCTCACGCTGGCTTCGCGGTTTTCGAGTCACGATGTTTCTAAACCCCTCTTTGGGCTCTTTTCTAACGAGAGTCATGTTGCCCAGTTGTGACAGTCATCCGGTTTAGGATTGCGGCGTTCTCCAGTTTGTCTTGAAACTTTAATACTTAAATCTCTTGGAAAGATTTTCCACGTTGGGACACGAGCTGCTTTCGCGGAAAGCTTTTGCATGGAGAATACTTTTGAAGAGAGGAGAGTTGAGAGAATTATAGTCATTCTGTCGTCAAGAAGCAGATAATTGTTTTGAGGTGCCGGGGTCAGGTGTTGTGAAGTAATCTTTATGTACCAAATTACTTGAACGCCCCTGAACGTATGATTGGCCCTGCCATATATAAATTAAATATGACTAGTTAACTAAAGGTGCCCCAGAGTCGATCAAAAATGAACCTTAACGAAGGCCACAGAAAAATTGAAGCAAAAAAAGGGCAAACCTTATTTTTCTCTTAGTGTAAACTTAATTTAGAAAACTATTCTTCAGAGATTATTTCTTTTATTTTTATCAAGAGTGTGTTCTAGTCCAGGCGCGGTGGCTCATGCCTGTAATCCTAGCACTTTGGGAGGGCGAGGCGGGAGGATCGCTCGAGCTCAGGAGTTCGAGACCAGCCTGAGCAAGAGCGAGACCCCGTCTCTACTAAAAAAAAAAATAGAAATGATCTGAACAGCTAAAAATATATATAGAAAAAAATTAGCCGGGCATGGTGGCACCTGCCTGTAGTCCCAGCTACTCGGGAGGCTGAGGCAGAAAGATCGCTTGAGCCCAGGAGTTTGAGGTTGCTGTGAGCTAGGCTGACGCCATGGCACGGTAGCCCGGGCAACAGAGCGAGACTCTGTCTAAAAAAAAAAAGTGTGTTCTAGCATCAAGCTTCATGAGGATATGCAGAATGTCTCTTGCTTTCAGCTGTATCTCCAGTGCTGTGGGTAGTATTTAGCAAAATGTAGGTGCTCAATAAGTATTTGAATGAAAAATGTTTAAAATGTTTTTGTCTTTTAGGAGATGATGACCATAGTGGGTAGTGGTTGTATCTTAATTTAGCTTTACTTGGCAAAATAAAAATTGATAGCCTTGATCTTCTAATTTAAAGAATAGGGCCGGGCATGGTGGCTCATGCCTGTAATCCTAGCACTCTGGGAGGCCGAGGCGGGTGGATCGCTCAAGGTCAGGAGTTCGAGACCAGCCTGAGCAATGAGCGAGACCCCGTCTCTACTAAAAAATACAAAGAAATTAGCTGGCCAACTAAAATATATATAGAAAAAATTAGCCGGGCATGGTGGCGCATGCCTGTAGTCCCAGCTACTTGGGAGGCTGAGGCAGTAGGAT
>CM052438.1:56317698-56344796 GCA_028533085.1 Varecia variegata
AAATAGAGAACAGTCAAAAATGAAAGAAAGAAGGATATGATGAATTAGTTTAGTACTATTCTAGTTTAGAAAATTGGCATTCATTTGTTTATCATATATTTAATCTATTATTCCTTTATTCATTCTTAGACAAACATTGAGGACCATGAGAAGATAGGGCAAGTAGTAAATACCTTCTTCTGGAGGTGATTGGGTAAGGCTTAGTAGAGATCACATTTGAGCTGAGTCTTGAAGGATATCAGTGAATTGATTTCCTTTCTCTGTCTCTCCCCCAAATCCTGTTATAATCAGTATTGACTTTGTATCTTGTAGCTGTGATTAACAGATATGTTTATATTAATATTTTCCAAATCCTCTACTTAATATTATTATGCTTAAATGTGTACACCCACCACCTACATCAGTGTTCCAATACTGTAATACTGTTTGTGTTTTATCACCTATCAGTATGTTGTGCATCTTTATAAATCAAGAAATACATATGTATAACAGTTTAAAAGTAAGCTTCATTTATAAAAATTTTCTTTCTTTCTTTCTTTTTTTTTTTCCACTAGGTAAGACATGTATGAGGTACAAAGTCAAAAGGTACAAAAGGGTATACGGTAAAAAGTAAGTCTTTCGGCCGGGCACCCTGGCTCATGTCTGTAATCCTGGAACTCTGGGAGGCCAAGGTGGGAGGATTGCTTGAGGTCAGGAATTTAAGACCAGCCTGAGCAAAAGCCCTGTCTCTACAAAAAGTAGAAAATTAGCAGGTGTGGTGGTGCGTACTTGTACTCCCAACTACTTGGGATGCTGAGGCAGGAGGATCACTTGAGCCCAGGAGTTTGAGGTTGCAGTGAGCTATGATGATGCCACTGCACTCTAGCCTGGGTGACTGAGTGAGACTCTGTCTCAAAAAAATTAAATAAATAAGTCTCCCATCCCTGTCCCCTAGAGATCCTGTTTCTCTCCTTAGATATTCTATACAATATAATAAATTCTTATATGTTTAGATTTCTGACTTTACAAACAGTGATGTAATATTCTTTAAGATAAATTATATATTTTTAGTTATCTGTTTATTACTTTCCAGGTGAAATGCTGGGTTTAAAATACTGTGTTATGGAAGTGGTTGATGCTAGAAGGTCCTTTCTTTTTAGAGGTCATTTTAGAGCTTTTAGGAAACCTACTTGGAACTCATCTGCAGAAGTGATAATGAAAGGGGTAGAAGTAGATGTGATAGCTAAGGGAGCAGGTAGAAAGAGAAGGTAGTTGCAGGGATAGTAGAGTGAGGGGAGACAGCTACACTGTAACCTTTAAACACTCCTTTAACCTTTAAACACTCCTTCCACAGGTAAACGTGGCTTAAAATTGTGGAATCTGACCAGTCTGTTCTTCACGTTCCTGCTACTTTCCTGATCATAAACACTTCCATGATGTCTCATTGCCAACCTTTCTTCCTAAGCTTTATTTTTAACTCTCTGAAAACACAATTTAATAAGCTTTTAAGTGCCTATGAAAAGCCCTTCGTTTATTAAATGAATATAGTAGGTATATGAATACACAGTAAACTGAGGCTTGGTTCTAGTCTTCTTAAAGCACATACACTAATGGGAGAGATAAATGAGGCAGTTGCAATTCAGTTAAATAAAGGACTTTGTTTATACAAGGGAGAGGTGCCTATCTAGACTTGGTCTGGTTCAGCTTTCAAGAGAAAATTGACATCTAAAAGGGAGTTGGGACAGAGGGGTGTGAGGGAGTTCTAAGCAGAGAGAACAGCATGAATGATGGCATGAAGATGAGAAAAAGCATGGTGTATTAGGGATAGAAGTTTGGAGTGATAAAGAGGCCAATCTTATAAGACCTAGGAATTTGGCTTGACAGCAGTAAGAAGCAAGAAGTAATACGTTCGTATTCTACAAAGACCACACTGCAACAGGAGAATTGGTTGAAGGGGGGGCAAGAAAGAAACACAGAACCAGTTAGGATCTATTTACTATAATCCAGATTAGAGCAGTGTAGTATATAGCACTAAAGGAGCAACAGCAGAAATGGAGGGAAATACACAGATTTGAGAGCTATTTAGGGTTTTAATCAATAGCACTTGGTATTTGAATGCATGGATAATTTATGTTTTATTTAATTTAATTTTTTTTCTTTTTTTTGAGACAAAGTCTCTGTTGGCTGGGCTAGAGTGCTGTGGCATCAGCCTAGCTCACAGCAGCCTCAAACTCCTGGGCTCAAGTGATCCTCCTGCCTCAGCCTTCTGAGTAGCTGGGACTACAGGTGCACGCCCACCACGCCCAGCTAAATTTTTTCTGTTTTTAGTAGAGACAGGGTCTCACTCTTGCTCAGGCTGGTCTTGAACTCCTGAGCTCAAGCAATCCTCCCACCTCAGCCTCCTAGAGTGCTAGGATTACAGGTGTGAGCCACCACGCCTGGCCGGATGGATGATTTAGATGAGAGAGAATGAGAAGCCAAGGATGATAATGTCTTGGGTATTGTGTGGATGGTGGTGCCATCACTAATATAAGAGAGTTGAGTTTGGATTTGAATTTGTGGTGCCCAAAGGACATTCAGGTGGAGATGCCTAGTGGGCAGTTGGATATGGCAGCCTGGGGCTCAGGAGAGAGGTCCTAGATAGAGTTACAGATTTGAAATTGGCTAATGACTTAGATGAAAATCTTATTTGTTGTAAATCTCTTGATTGTGCTTAGCTACTCTGCCCTATTTTCCTCCCCTATTTTGTTCTCTAGCCATCGAGGCAGAGTCTTGCTCTGTTGCCCAGGCTAGAGTGCAGTGGTGTCATCATAGCTCACTGCAAACTCAAACTCCTGGGCTCAAGTGATCCTCCTGCCTCAGCCTCTGGAGTAGCTGGGACTATAGGTACATGCCACCATACCTGGCTATTTTTCTATTTTTTGTAAGGATAGAGTCTTCATGTTGCTCAGGCTGGTCTCAAACGATCCTCCTGTCTCAGCCTCCCAAAGTGCTGGAATTACAGGCCTGAGCCACTGCACCCAGCTAATTTTTTAATTTTTTGTAGAGACAGGGTCTTGCTCTGTTGCCCAAGCTTATGTTTGCAATTTCTTGAACCTTCCAAGTTCTGGTTTGCCTTCCTTTTGTGCATGCTTTCTCCTCCTACTTTTCCCTCTCTTCCACTGATTCTTGTTTTCCTTGAAGACTTACTTAGCTTAGGTGCTACTTCTTTTAGGAAACCTTCCTTGGCATCCTTCTTCCTCCACAAATGTTTGCCCACAATCTGAGTTAGCTAAGTGCCCCTCTGAATTTTCATAGCATCCTGTGTGACTCTGTATTGTGGCAATTTATCTATTTGTCTACCATAATATATTGTCTGTTCCCCCCCCCCCTTTTTTTTTTGAGACAGTCTCACTCTGTTGCCCTGAGTAGAGTGCTGTGGCTTTAGCCTAACTCACAGCAACCTCAAACTCCTGGGCTCAAGTGATCCTCCTGCCTGAGTAGCTGGCACTACAGGAGCACACCGTGACACCTGGCTAATTTTCTATTTTTAGTAGAGATGGGGTCCCACTCTTGCTCAGGCTGGTCTTGAACTCCTCAGCTCAAGCAATCCTCCCGCCTCAGCCTCCCAGAGTACTAGGATTACAGGAGTGAGCCAGTGTGCCTGGCCTTAGATTGTTCCTTAATGGCAGAGATTATGTCTTGTCTTTATATCCTCAGAACCTACCGTATCTTGGAATATAGTAGACATTTAATAAATGCTTGGAAATAAGTATTTAATAAAAATGGTAGCAACTAATACAGAAACTCTTCTACTTAAAAACAAAATAGATTTTGAAAGGCTCTAAATCCTTAAATTCATTTTTTTAGGTCCATAGGTTATAGTCTAACTACTACTAATGCCATTCATTAGTGGAGGCCAGGTTAGAGGAGGATAGAGTTGATAAACTTTTGTTCTAAGCTTCCTTTGTACATATAAATTCGAATTAGGTTGAGCACAGTGCCTCTCAGCACTTTGGGAGGACAGGTAGGAGGATCAGTTGAGACCAGGAGCTAGAGACCAGCCTGGGCAATATAGCAAGACCCAGTCTCTACAAAAAAGTTGTTTTAAAATTAGTTGGGCATGGTGGTGCACACTTGTAATCTCAGCTACTGGGGAGGCTGAGGCAGGAGGATCCCTTGAGCCCAGGAGTTTGAGGCTGCAGTGAACTAGGATCGCACCACTGTACTCTAGTGTGGGTGACAGAGTGAGACCCTGTATTTATAAAAATATAAATAAATAAATGAGAATTTATTACTATGTGAACAAAGGAACTTCTATATAGTAAGCTTTTTAAATAAAAGAGTTTGTTACTGGCAGGAAATATAGCACCTAAGTTGAGGCAAAATGCTTATTTCTTTTATGCTTATATGGAGTTTATATAAATCTGTGGTACAGCCTGGGCAACATAGCAAGACCCCACCTCTACAAAAACTAAAAAAATTAGCTGGATGTGGTGATGTAGGCTTGGATGACAGAGTGACCCTGCCCTTAAAAAAAAATCTGTGGTATTTGTTGAATACCTAAGGTATATTTGTAATAATTAGGATACAAGTTCAGCTGTTGTAACAAAAGCCAAAGTAACAGTGGATTTAGCTAATATAAAATTTTGTGTTTCAGTAATCTGGTGGAAAATAATCTAGTGCTAATATGGAAGTTCTGTAATGTCAGGAACACAGGCTTCTCTGTGTTGTTCCTCTGCCAGCCTTAGAGTGTTGCCTGTGTCGTACACAGTACCTCACTATAATATCATGTTTTAAAGACCGAGTATTGGAAGAAAAGGTGGAAGAAAGGTCTAAAAGTCTGAATCTTCTCTTTAAGGGCATGACCCAGAGGTGCCTACTTCATTTCCATTTACATACCATTGATCAGAATTTAGTAATCATGTGTTCATACTGGCTTCCAGAAGTCTGGGAAATAGTCTTTACTTGTGCCTAGCTAAAACTTCTCTAGAAGAAGAGGAAAATGGATATTGTACAACAGCTAGCAGTCAGCCTCACTTCGAATTCATCCTGTTTATTTTATATCTTTGAGAGTTTAAAGTACATTTGAACAGTAAACATATTTTGAGATTTCTATACCCCTACATTATAATCTCCAAGTTTAAAATGCAAAATTAGGAAGTCATTCTCTGTTGCATTTCTGGAAAGACTAACTTGAACATGTTCTTTTGGTATATTGATACGCATGATATTCTTTGCAACTTGAGGAAGAGACTCAGTCTTTCTAGGTACAAATAATGTAAACCATTCTTCTTGTGATGAACTTTGACCACTAGGTGGTGACAGTTGACTGAACTGCTAGGAAAAGTTGATGTAAAACAGTCCAAAAATAATGTGAAATTTCATTTTTTATTATTGAAAACAAGACTTATGTTTGTCTAATTCTGTGTCAAATGATACATACAGATAAGTATATACTAAACATAATTTATGCTATCCATTTTTTTATTATGATAAACTCTGTGGATTTTTTTTTTTTTTTTTAAATTTCGGTAGGGGTTTACCTTGACCATTCAGTACCTGAATGACTTCCCTAATCCCTTGATATTAGTTCATATGTAAGTTTAACAAAGTAAGGTGGTCTAAATACACATCTACAGCCTCTTGTCGGTAATTTAGAAATTCAAAAATGGCGGAAAAATCTGCCCTGAATTCAGTTGGCCATGTAATCTGATCTATACTGACATGATGCTCGTTATATTCTAAATAATAGTGTGAATGTTGATACATGTGGCTGCGGAAATATTAATGTTTTGATTACAAGGTACTACCCTAGAAGCGAAGCCACTGAGGTCTTGAGTATTATAATATGCAGTATTTGTATCATATTACCTTTCTGGAAATCCAAAAAGTTAGGATTCTGAAAGGCTTCTGGCTCCAGAGGTTCCAGAGTGGGTCTGTATTGGTCTAAGGGAAGTAACTACACTGCAGAAAACGTTACACAAATCGGGAGACTTAAGTAGGTGCTTTTATCATCAGCTATTTTTTAAAAATGATTTATACAGCATTGTAAATAATATATTTAATGATACAAAGTTTATTTTAAGGTTATTTGTGATATTCTGAATGAGAAAATTATATAGAAGATGAGTATATTTTGAATAGAGAAACTTATTTACTTACACGTGTTCTCCCTTCCCTCTCTTTTTAAAGCAAAGTTCTCATATAGATGTTGTTCGTTTTCCATGTGTGGTTTATATCAATGAAGTCCGAGTCATACCCCCAGGAGTAAGAGCCCATAGCAGCCTGCCTGACAATAGAGCATATGGGTAAGTAAACTCTCTTTTTGAAAGTGTTTTTTGACTAAAGATTGTCTTAGAAACATATTCTTAAATGCAAAAATTTAAGGTAATATTTTGTAAGTAATAAAATCCTGAAACTTTCTTCAGTTATGGTTATGCTGCATTGTGATTAACTCTAGATTTTCTATATAATGCATATATCATCTTAAATTTGAAAAGAATAATTATTTGACCTAAGTACTGGGTAAGATTTTCTTTAATCATTATTTTTTTTTAAAGTTGGTGGATGCCAGGCACGGTGGGTCATACCTGTAATCCCAGTGCTTTGGGAGGCTGAGATAGGAGGATCATTTGAGGCCAGGAGTTCGAGACCAGTGTGGGTAACATAACCAGACCCATGTCTTTACAAAAAATAAAAAAATTAGCTGAATGTGGTTGTGCGTACCCATCCCAACTACTCAGGAGGTCAGTAGGCTGAGGTGGGATGATCTCTTGAGCCCAGGAGTTCAAGGTAGCAGGGAGCTGTGATTGTACCACTGCAATTCCAGCCTGGATGACAGTGAGGCTTTGTCTCTAGATGAATGAATGAATAAATGAGTGAGTGAATCAGTGTATGTTGGCGGAAATAGGTTTACGTTTTCCAAAATATTCTGGGGTGGCATAATCAAATAGATGAAGTTTTTTTTTTTTTTTTTTTTTTTTTGAGACAGTGTCTCACCCTGTTGCCTGGGCTAGAGTGCCGTGGCTTCAGCCTCGCTCACAGCAACCTCCAACTCCTGGGCTCAAGCAATCCTTCTGCCTCAGCCTCCCGAGTAGCTGGGACTACAGGCATGTGCCACCATGCCCAGCTAATTTTTTCTATATATTTTTAGTTGTCCAGCTAATTTCTTTCTATTTTTAGTAGAGATGGGGTCTCGCTCTTGCTCAGGCTGGTCTTGAACTCCTGAGCTCAATTGATCCTCCCGCCCTGGCGTCCCAGAGTGCTAGGATTACAGGCGTGAGCCACCGTGCCCAGCCTAGATGAAGTATTTTTAACCTGACTTTTCTCTTGAAAATAAGTAAGATATAGTTTGAACATTAAGAAATTTATTTTTTATTACATTATTGCATTTCTTATTATATGATTTTATGGTGTCAGTTTTTATGACTTGGTGATCTTCTTAGCCTGATATGTCTTTTTATTATTTTGTAGCTTCAAGTTAGCCAATAGCTATAGCTAGCAAGTAATTATTTGATGCTTTCTCTTTCTGAGTTACTGTGAGAAATAAAATGTAAAATCTAGTCCCTGACATGGGGTTATAGATAGCTTTAACTACTGACATAAGATAGAGAAATTTGATCTTTATTGTAACCTGAATAATCATTATCTTCTGATTTTAATTATAAGGTTGGATATATAAGCCAAATTTTGGCTGTGGAAACATGAATATGTATCATAAATATATTAAATCTATCCAGTATTATGTATTAGGCATATATAATAAATACTAATATATCTTACATGAGTTTTTAGCTTATAGCCTAGGTATTAGTTTTATGTATCAATATCGCATTTCATTCTAGGCATGCTGTGGATAACTCAATTTCTATTACACAAAAGAGTTAAACTAGTTAAATCATGGTCAAGTGTTATGGGACAGATTCAGAGTTAAGGACTCATTTCTTCATTATTGTGAAAAATAGTTTGTTAATTATAGAAATAGATATAAAATCTCCAAAAGTACCATTCAAAAATTAAAAGATTCAGAATAAAACAATAAGATGTTTAATTAATGTTTGCAGTGAAGGATCATTATAATTGACTTCATATCTTTGATCCATGTTTAAGAAAATTAAAACTCATGTTTTCCTATACATTTCTTTCTTTACCTATAAAGGGAGATGTATGTAGAATTGTAAAGATGGGGTATCGATAATATATCTGACAGTCTTCTCTATTTGTGCTGCTTTTGGTCAAGCAAGACCTATTATCTGTTTTTCTATAAAAAATAATAGTCTAAAACTAAACATTTATTATTTCACATTGTTTCTTAGGGTCAAGAATCTAGGAGTGGCTTAGCTGGCTTAGGTTCTCTCATGAGGTTGTAGTCAAGATATAGGCTGGGGCTGGAGAATTTGCTTCGTAGCTCACTCAAGTGGCTCCTGGTAGGAGGTTTCAGTTCCTTGCTAGGAGATCCACACCATAGGCTTGCTCCAGAGTGAGTGATCCAAGAGTGAGAGAGAGCATGCCCAAGAAGGAAGCCACAGTCAGTGTGTTTTATAACTTAATATCAGAAGTGACATTAATCACCTTTACTGTATTCTATTGGTTACATATTCTGCTGGTACAGTATGGGAGGGAACTACACAGGGTGTGAATACTAGGAAGCTAAAGGAGTCATTGGGGGCCATCTTGGAGGCTGGCTACCACAGCAGGCAAACTGGATCTCTGCCATTAGTTGCAATGAGTAGGAGTATTGGTTTCATTTTCCCTCTTATCCCTTTTCCTTTTCTTAGCTATGGATGAGTGGCTCTTCGTGTTTTAATAACTCCAAATATAAAAGTATCAGAAGCAGCTTTATACATGATTAATACATTACAGAACAGTGAAATAAAGTATTAACACAACAAAACAAATCTAAGTCAGGAAGACTAGAATCTCAAGGTTGAAAGTAATGTTAGAGATCAAATGATATTTGTGAACACACTTTACAATAGTGTCTTTTCTCTTTATAAAATTCAGAAATGCATAGGTAAAGTTAAAATCCCTATAATTTCTCTATTCCAAGACAATCTTAACATTTGGTATTTTGTGGTTTTTAATGTGTGTGCGTGTTTATGTATGTATGTGTGTACGTATATTATGTTGTTTTTTTACATGTGGTAAATATGTGAGGTTAGGTTTTTTTATAGTCACCAAGTTGTGAGATAAAAGTCTAATGCAGTCAGATTACCCTAGATTCTTTAAATCACTTTTCAGTGACTAGGACCTGAGCCTATAGTGGGTCAGAAGTAAAGAGTTTATATTTTAGCTCTTTTCCCTTTTCTTGAGATTTGAGAGTCCAGGGTCTAGTTTGAAGAAGAAAGGCAAGAGGGGGAGACTAGAGTTGTTGGGCATATATGGTTGAATTTGGGTAAGGTAAATGTATGTTGTTACTCTGACCCTACTGTATATTGTTCTGTGTATTCCTTTATTTCATTTAATAATGTGTCAGGAATACTTTCATATTATTAAATATTATCCAAATTTATGATTTCTAATAGCTACATAGTCTAAGGAATTGAATGTGCTGTAATTTATTTGATTAGTCTTTTTTGTGGGGACCATTAGATGGTTTTGTTTTGTTTTTTTTGAGACAGGGTCCCCCTCTGTTGCCCAGTCTGGAGTGCAGTGGCATCATTATAGCTCTTGCCTCAGCCTCCTGAGTAGCTGGGACTACAGGCACACACCACCAAGCCTAGCTAACTTTTCTATTTTTTGTAGAGTTGGGATCCCTTGCCATGTTGCTCAGGTGGTCTCAAATTCCTGTGCTCAAATGATCTTCCTGCCAGAGTATGGGGATTGCAGGCATGAGCCACCATACCTGACCTCTTAGATGGTTTTTAGCTTTCAAATTACAAGTAACAGTATATGATGAGTCTCCTCTTGAAAAAAATCCTTATTTGCATATTAGTGTTTCTGTGGAAACACTTCCTAGAAAAAAGTGGATCAAATGGTGTGTCTTTGTCCATTTTGTGTTACTATAATAGAATGCCACAGACCGGATAATTTATAAAGAAAAGCAATCTGTTTCTCACATTTCTGGGAGCTGGGAAGTCCAGTATCAAGGTGCTAGCGTTTGACAAGGGCCTTCTTGTTGTGTCATCACATGGAGGAAGGCAGAAGGGCCAGAGGGAGCAAGAGAGCAAAAGGAGATTGAACTTGCTTTTTTATTAAATAACTAGCGCACCCACGCTAACTAACCCACTATGGGATAACTAACCTACTGCCCAGGTGACAACATCAATCCATTCATGAGGGCAGAGTGCCCTCGTGACCTAATCACCTAATAAAAATTAGGGCCTATCTCCCCACACTGTTGCATTGAGGATGAAGTTTCCAACATATGAACTTTGAGGGATACTTTCAGATCAGCATGATGTGAACATTTTTTCAGTCTCCTGAACTTTATTGCCACATTGCCTTTCAGAATGACTATACCGTTTGTACTTCTATCATGCATGAAATGCATGAAGGAATCTCTTCGATAGTACTCTGGACATGATGCTTTTTACCATTTGGGTTTTTACATGAACAAGAACAAAGAATGTGGTGTTTAAAGCCAAGATTTTAGTTGAGCCTAAGGAATTTTGGCCAATGGTGCTATGACACGGTATCTTTTACATGAAGTATACCAAAATTTCAGTCTAATGCAAATTAAATAGGCCTTAATCTTAACTATATAATCTATTTTAAAAAGACCAAAATACTTGTGTAAATTGCTACTATAGAAATTTCAATTTAGGCTTTAAGTCACAATTTAGGGCTCTGATGCTAAGATTATGATTACAGCCTTGTGTTAATGTGGATTAAATTGAAATCAAATTGCAATTATAATATAGAACTTGAGGCTGGGCATAGTGATGCATGCCTATAATCCCAGTGCTTTGGGAGGCCAAGGCAGGATTGTTTGAGCCCAGGAGTTCAGGACCAGCTTGGGAAACATCATGAGACCCTATCTCTATAAAAAAATTTTTTTTAAATTAGCTGGGCATGGTGGCACTTGCCTGTAGTCCTAGCTATTTGGGAGGCTGAGTCAGGAAGATCACTTGAGTTCAGAAGCTTGAGGTTGTAGTGAGCTATGATTGGGCCACTGTACCCTAGCCTAGGCGACAGAGTGAGACCCTATCTCAAAAAAACAACTTGAAGTTAGTTAACCCCTAATTCTTTTTGCTAATGAAAGGGAGCGGTGATATAAAGAATTATACAATTAGATAGATATCACAACAATTAGCATTTGCCTTTAAAATAAATTAAAAATTTTAATTATTTAAGGTAGACACCATGTAGCAGATAAAAGATACTTGATTAAAATTTTATTTTCAGTAACAGTTGTCCAGTTGAGAATTGGATGTGAATAAAATTACATAAAATGTCATATTAAGGCTAGGTGCGGTGCCTCATGCCTGTAATCCTAGCACTCTGGGAGGCTGAGGTGGAAGGATTGCTTGAGCTCAGGAGTTGGAGACCAGCCTGAGCAAGAGTGAGACCCCCATCTCTCCCAAAAAGAAAAAAAAAAATCAGCTGGGCATTGTGGTGTGTGTCTGTAGTCTCAGCTACCTGGAAGGCTGAGGCAGAAGGATCTCTTAGAGCCCAGGAGTTGGAGGTTGCAGTGCGCTACAGTGACTCCACTACACTCTACCCAGGGTGACAGAGTAAGACTCTGTCTCAACAACAACAAAAAAAAAAAAACAAGGAAATTGAGCACCCCTCCTCCCAAGCCTCCACCCCTTCATTAAAAAAAAAAGAAAAAAAAATTCAGTCTATATTTTTGTTATTTAAATCTCAGGAATATTATATTCTAATTCTAGAATTGCTCTTAACTTTGTACTTATTATATTTTTTGTTTTAATTTAGGAACTGATTATTACAAAGGCTGATATTTTGACTTTGTTTTATTCACAGGGAGACATCGCCACACACATTTCAGTTAGACTTATTCTTCAACAATGTAAGCAAACCAAGTGCCCCAGTTTTCGATAGGTTGGGAAGGTACGTACCTACTAGGTAATTTCACTGGTAACTTATGAGTTAGTAAGCAAAACATTTTTGTTCATTAGCTAGAAGAAAAGGATGTATCTGCTGGAAGACCCAAGAATGGAGGGTTTAATTTTATCAAGGCAATATTAAAGAAATGTCAGGCCGGGCGCGGTGGCTCACGCCTGTAATCCTAGCACTTGGGAGGCCGAGGCGGGCGGATTGTTTGAGCTCAGGAGTTCGAGACCAGCCTGAGCAAGAGCGAGACCCCGTCTCTACTAAAAATAGAAAGAAATGATCTGGCCAACTAAAATATATATAGAAAAAATTGGCCGGGCATGGTGGCACATGCCTATAGTCCCAGCTACTCGGGAGGCTGAAGCAGAAGGATCGCTTGAGCCCAGGAGTTTCAGGTTGCTGTGAGCTAGGCTGACGCCACGGCACTCACTCTAGCCTGGGCAACAAAGTGAGACTCTGTCTCAAAAAAAAAAAAAAAAAAAAAGAAATGTCAGACTCGTAAGGAGATGTTGAGTATATTTACAAAATAAAATTTTAAATGTGTGAAACATTCCCCATCTTTTGTTTGCTTTTTACTCTTACATACATTTCTTATACATGTGATACTTTCACACAATTTAATAGTAACCATCTAATTTGGAAATTAGATGCTTAAATTGAATTGCTTTTTGATTCTTATAATTATATAAACACATTGTGAGCTAATATTTTATGTGTCTTTTACGTCATACTACTTTGTAATTTAAAATTCCATAGTCAAATTTTGTAAATTGAGACTTTTGTTAATAGATACTCCCTTTTTGGATTATTTAATGCATACAAGGTATTATTAAAACTGGTTGTGATATCTGCAAACAAATTGACCATTAAATGCATTTACTTAGAACTCATTTATAAAATAAAAAATTTTAAAGGTAGCTTAAATGTGGGAAAATTTCTGTTTCTGTCAGAAATTAACAGTTTCTTAGACATCATTCTTTTATTGATTCTTCTGTCATTTATTATTAAATTATATTGGTAATTTAACCTTTTTTAAATTAAGGGAAACCTAGAAAATTAGAAGCAGATAGTTTTTACTATTTTAGGGTGTTTTTATGTCAATAGCCACTTGATAAAAATAGGTGCTTTTCTTACATTTTAGTTGTAGTCTGCATTTTTGTATAAATGTAATGCAATGGTTCTCTACTCTGGCTGTATATTATACCTGGGAGGCTTTTAAAAAAATATTGATATCTGTACTCAGCCCAAACCAATTAATTCAGAATTTTGGGGGTTGATTTATTCTTTTTCTTGATAACATTTTGGGGGCAGTAAATGAAACCCAAACTTAGTGGTTTATTCAATCAAAACAAAACCGCAGCATTTGATTACATTAAAATAGTTGGGTCAAGGAAGACTTCATCATCTATGATGTTCAGTGTTTCAGCCTGTGTATTTATTCCCACTCTCTTTGGCAGCCTGGAATATGATGAGAATACTTCCATCATCTTTAGACCCAACTCAAAGGTAATTGTGGAAGTCAGTTTTCAACTTGTCATTGCTGTTTGTTCTCACCTCCATTCAAAGTTTGTGATCCAAATAAATTATTGATGCAGAATGTCAGTTTATTTGGTTTTAGTGCTGCAGGATGTCATCATTTCTTATCTGATTCCTCTTGCATCCAGAAGCTATTTTAAAGTGGAGTAAAGACATTGTAATGTCATTCTCTACCTATAAAGCTCTTTCTTCCCCTAGTTATATACTCGAATTAGGAAGAGACCAGCATTTGTGCTTTCCCTTCTTTTATTAAGGTGAGCAAATTCAGAAGATGATAGGCAGATTGTTATTAGACATTACTGTGCCTTAATTAAGATTTCTTTAAAAATACATATTTCATATTTCTCCTTCCTTATCAAAAGTATGCCATTTTTCTTGATACAGCAATTGCCATTCTAGAAACAACTAATGGAAGATCTAAAATGCAAAAATAATTATGGTTTTGTATGGGACTACAGTTTGGTGTTTGATTTTGGGGGTGGGCATGATTATTTAATCCTCTGCATCCTGTTTAGACTAAAAATTATCATCGTTATCTGTTTATCTTCCTCCCAAAGGGATTTCTGCCAAGAATCTATCAATTCCTGGGCGTAGACTTTGAGCCTTTCTTCTGGTCCCCAGTTTCCCTGTATAGTCTAGCAAGGAGAATATTAAATTCCCTCTTCCTTATTGTGCCTCCAGAAGGGGCCCCAATAACACTTATAACTTCATCTTTACCGAGTATGGTGGAATGTAATGAGAACCCAGAAGTCAGGGGCTTTGGTTTTCTAGAGCAGGTTCTTCTTCAGACACTCCGATTTTTTTATTTATTAAAAGGTAACAATAATATTTGTTCTAACTGTCATAGTTGTAAAGATCTAACCATTAAGATAGATCAGCTTTGAAAAGCATAAAGTTATTTTTATTTTATGAGGAAATATTCAGGGTTAATGGCCTTGGCCAAGTCTTTGATGTTTTTAGGAGAAAGTTTCTTTGCAAAAACAATTTATTTAAGGCCTTTGGGTTCCCTTTTTTAAGTACAATATGGGTACATAAAATATAACTGCATATATGATTTGGGCATGTAAGAAGAATGCTATACAATTTTATGAACTTTGTCATTCTTGAGACTGGGCACAATTTGTACTTTTGTTCCCATCAATGATCCCTGTAGCTATTGAGGCTTAATTTATTAATTAGCAATAACTCCCATTTAATTTTATTCTCATTTCTCTTCTCTTGGATGGGAATCTGGTTAAACTTACAGGACTGGGGAGATGTAGTCTTAGGACAGATTTAGTTATGGTAATCATGGAGAACCATATAAAAGCTGTGCCTCTTGGTAAATTTCACCAATTTGACCTTTGCATTTTCAGCATACTTTTAAAGATTTTAGTTGAACCACAAACTAATTTGATACCAGTTTACTTCTGGCATATTAAAACATTAATTTGGAAGTTTTTTTTTACCCCTACAAACCAGGTGAATACTGATGGTCTGGTGCTAAGAGGCTGGTATAACTGTCTGACACTGGCAATATATGGATCAGTGGATAGAGTGATAAGTCATGACAGAGACTCACCACCACCACCACCTCCACCTCCACCACCTCCCCAGCCACAGCCAAGCTTGAAAAGGAATCCAAAACATGGTGAGAATTTTAAATTTGCTTTTGTCAGTGAAACTTACGTCTATTATATTAAGAAAAGGTAATCAAAGGGCTCACCTACCTTTTGAACTTTGCTTAAGACTTGACAAGATATCTGGCAGTCTCTTATTCTTTCCTATGACAATTTCTTTTTATGTTGAAGTGTTTACAATTTCTTTTCTTTTTTTTCTTTTTTTTTTTTTTTTGAGGCAGAGTCCTGTTCTGTCACCCTGGCTAGAGTGCTGTGGCATCAGCCTAGCTCACAGCAACCTCAGACTCCTGGGCTCAAGCAATCCTCCTGCCTCAGCCTCCTGAGTAGCTGGGACTACAGGCATGTGCCACCATGCCCGGCTAACTTTTTCTATATATTTTTAGTTGTCCAGCTAATTTCTTTCTATTTTTTAGTAGAGACAGAGTCTCGCTCTTGCTCAGACTGGTCTCGAACTCCTGACCTTGAGCGATCCTCCCTCCTCGGCCTCCCAGAGTGCTAGGATTACAGGCGTGAGCCACTGAGCCTGGCTAAAATATGTTAATGATAATACAATCCAGTAGCTATTCGTGGTTTACTATCAAAATTATTTCTAAACTAATTGAAGAGTAGGCAGGAAGTTTGATATGTATTCCTGGAATACTTATGTTAATGGAAGTTTTTTTTTCAGGAATGCATTTCAAATTTTTAAGATGTATAAATCTTAACTAATGCAGATTTCTTCTACTTTAGAGAACCTTTTGCTCATTAGTGAGAAACAAGAAAAATAAGAACTTCAGTACACTTCAGTGGCTTTCTTTCTGTAGGGTAGGCAGGTGGGCTTATGTTTCCAAGAGTCTCTCTTCCTTACTCCAGTACTAATTACTGTAAGGAGTTGAAATAAAGAGATTCAGATCCAGGCACAGTGGCTGGCACATGCTTGTAATCCCAGCTACTTGGGTGGCTGAGTGGGGAGGATCACTTGAGCCCAGGAGTTTAAGTCCAGTCTGGGCAATGTAGTGAGACTGTCTCTCTATGAATGAATGCATGAATGAATGGAGATTCAGGATTACATTTCGAAATTATAATTGAGGTCATTAGGGAAAAAATTTCTTTACATTTAGCATTTTGTGAGTACAAATAAAATGAGTTTTGTTTCTATTAATCCTGATATAGTAATATGGTATAAGCTCTTTTTCTCTAATGGTGGTCATACACTGCACTTTATCTGTTTTCTTATAGCTTACCTGCTAAACATAGTTAGTCTTTTACTTTTATTTTTCCTTTATTTCTTCCTTCTTCTGTACTTATTGGTCTTTTTTGCCAGAGTGAGCTCCTTGTGGACAGAGAGTATGTTTACTTATATTTGTATCTTTAGTCTTGTCACAATGCTTGACATGTATAGCAGTTACTTTAACATTTTGTTCAGTTTACTTAACTTTTTACTTTGACATAATTACAGATTCACAGGAGGTTTCAAAGAAATGTACAGGGAAGTCCTGTGTATTCTTTAGCTTCCCCCAGTGTTAACATCTTTTATAGCTATAGTACGATATCAAAACCAGAAAATTGGCATTGGTACAATCTGTAGAACTTGTTTAGATTTCATCAGTTAGACATGTATGTGTTTGTGTGTAGCTTGGTGCTTTTTAATGTCACGTGTAGCCTTATAGAACCACCACCATAATCAAGATACTTAACTATCCCGTTGCCATAAGGTGTCCTCATGTTTTAACCCCTTTATATCCATATCTATCCCATTCATCTCTAATTTTGGCAACCACTAATCTGTTCACCATCTGTATAATTATATTATTTTACAAAAGTTACAGAAATGGTATACTGTATCTTTTTGAGATTGACTTTTTTCATTGAAGATAATTTCCTTGAGATCTTGTCCACTTTGTTATGTATATCAATAGTTTGTTCTTTTTTATGGCTGAGTGGTATTAATAGTATGAATGTACAACAGTTTATTTAATCTTTCACTTGTTGAAGGACATTTGGGTAGTTTCTATTGTAGTTTTTGGCTATTACAAATTGGCCTATATTTTTGGCACAAAAATTAGTCTTCATTTCTCTGCGAGTATGCCAAAGAATGTATACATTTTGGTATGTGAGAAGTCAGAAATTCTGACTTTACCAATATAGATTATTTAGCAAAATTTCTGTTAAGACACTAGGAAGGAAAAGATTATTATCAATAAATTCTGAAGATGAAATCTCAAATGATGAAAAGGATATTTTCATGCATTCATCTTTCTATACTTTAATACAATCATCCCGAAGTCTGCCCAGGGGAACCTGCATGTAGGAAAAGTTGGCCCTTTGTAAACATGTGGGTTTTGCATCCTGTGAATACTGTATTTCGAGTATAAGGGGACCCACACAGTTCAAACCTGTGTTGTTCAAGGGTCAACTGTTATTTGAAAGTTCTTTTTCTGTCTCTAATAAAACTCTAGCTGATGGGGAGAAAGAAGATCAGTTTAATGGAAGCCCTCCAAGACCACAGCCAAGGGGACCAAGAACTCCTCCAGGACCCCCTCCACCTGATGATGATGAAGATGATCCTGTGCCTCTGCCAGGTATAAATAAAATCAGTGCTAGGGTTTTTTTCTTCTCGATTATTATTAACAGTGCTTTTTGATTAAAGAAAAGAAATTAGATGCTGGTAATGAAAAGTTGATGAATCTCCCTCCCCCCCATTGCTGTGCAATATTTCCTTGTATTTTTCTATTGATAAATGAACTTGTTAAAAAAAAATTAGTTAATTCATTTGAAGCTGTGCCAACATTACTTTGAAAATAAAGTGTTTGCTATAGTGACATGTACAAAAGAGTACCAGTTAAAAAATAAGTAGTATGTATTGGAAAAGAGAAAAATCTGGTTAGTTACTTAATATCTAAAAAGAAAAGGATTTGTTTATGGTACTAGAACAGAAAATAGTATACTTTATTAATTCTCACTATATGAAGTTATACAATGTATACATACACTTAATATTTTTTAAAAGCAAGTAAATTCTCCCACCTTTTTAAAGGATATTTATGAACTAAAACATCCAAAATATCATTACGTAGTTGCTTTATTTAATCCTGCTGCCCTGTATTACTTAAACCATTAAAATAATCTGTGCCTTAAACCTCAATTTTTCAGTGTCTGGTGACAAGGAAGAGGATGCTCCTCACAGAGAAGATTACTTCGAGCCCATTTCTCCTGATCGGAATTCTGTTCCCCAGGAAGGTCAATATTCTGATGAAGGAGAAGTAGAAGAGGAACAGCAAGAAGAAGGAGAAGATGATGAAGATGATGTGGATGTAGAAGAAGAAGAGGATGAGGATGAGGATGATCGCCATACAGTAGACAGCATCCCCGAGGAGGAAGAGGAAGATGAAGAAGAAGAAGGTGAAGAGGATGAAGAAGGTGAAGGTGGGTTATGTTAGCCAGGGCTTTTGGTTTTAAGTACTAGAAACTTAATTCAATGTAACTTTGAAGAATGCAAGATAATTTATAGCAAAGATAAATGGGACCGGGCATGGTAGCTCATGCCTGTAATCCTAGCATTCTGGGAGGCCGAGGCAGGAGGATTGCTTGAGCTCAGGAGTTCAAGACCAGCATGAGCAAGAGTGAGACCCCGTCTCTACTAAAAATAGAAAAATCAGCCAGGCATAGTGGTGCACACCTGTAGTCCTAGCTACTTGGGAGGCTGAGGCAAGAGGATTGCTTAAGCCCAGGAGTTTGAGGTTGCGGTGAGCTATGATCATGCCCCTTTACTCTACTCAGGGCAACAGAGCAAAACTCTGCCTCAAAAAAAAAAAAAAAGATAAATGGGTTTCAAGAAATCCAAGAGTATTAAAAAAAGGCAGGCGGGGGAGGGGAGAGGAAGCGAGGGAGAAAAAATATTAAAAAAAAAAAGAAACTGAGGGTCAGAATGTAGCTGGACCTCAAGACATGACTAAAAATGAGATTTCCATCTTTTCTGTGCTTTTTGTGTGTGCTTTATACTCTCGGTCAATTAACTGTTATTTATTCACCCCACAGCTTTAATTTACTCTGTCTAACCAACCAGTCTGAACTGCTTGACTATATCTCAGTCCCATTTCCAATTTCCTAGGAGAGAGATTCTCTTTGGCTTGCTACAATACAAGTTGCCCTTTGATACCATCAGGTTTGGCCAGGGAAACAGGGTCATGTTGCAAATGCATGTTGTTTAGGGATTTGGTGGCTGTTTTCAGAGTAAGGAATGATGTTGTAAGCTGGTTGGAATTCTTAAAGATGCCTGCCAGCTAGATATTTTAGCAAAATGCTACGTTATTTTTAGAAATTCAGGGAGAAAAGTCTCAGTTACACAAGGACATGTGGCAGTATGATGCAGTCCTTTAATTAGGCTTTATTTTTCCTTTGAAAGCAAAACATGAGAGATATTCAAGCTAATTGACTCTTCATTTGTCTAAGAAATAGCATGTAATGTTAAGGCATTTATGCAAAATGACAGATAATCTGCATTGGCTTTTTTCTACAGTAGTGATGTGAGAATGAGTGTCATTTCAGAATCACAGGGGCCCTCTTACAAAATACACAAATGATTGGATTATTGAGTGATGCTTTTCTTAGCTTCTCTTATCCTCAGATTACCAAATAATCTTTTTTAAGTTTATTGTATTTGAGTGGCAAAAAGTAGTTAAATTTCAGGCAGGCATTTTTCTATATCAGAGGACATTTTGGTAGAGAAGGTGAGAGAATGAGGCTGGCTTATTTAATTTTTTTTTCTTTTTTTTTTTTTTTTTTTAAATATAGAGATGGTGTCTCACTGTGCTCAGGCTGGTGTCGAACCCCTGAGCTGCAGCTATCCTCCTGCCTCGGCCTCCCAGAAAGCTAGGATTACAGGCATGAGCCACCGCACCCAGCCCTTATTTAATTTTTAATAGAAGACATCTGGCTTATCTCAGCATTGAGCCCCTATAGGCCTTTATCTTTTCAAATACCAGTGTATTGCTAAGGCTAAGCAAAGGAATGTCAAAAGAGGGCTGGAGGAATTCTCTGGAAACAATCTCTCAAGAGGACAAGCTTAATTTCTTCCCTCCTGAGAGAGGTATTTTTGTTACTTTGAGGCATTTCCTATTTCTGTGAGGGAAAGATATCTGTTACAGAGTGTGTTGTAAAGCTGAACAGATATGATAGAAGAGTTTGCTTAAGAAATTTGTCCATAATTCTATTAGAAATTATAAAATGTTGGTAATTGTGGATAAGGTGTTGGGGCAGAAGTTAATTTTGTTGAGAAAATTATTAATTCTTAATATTTGCCATACTACTAAATAAACTGTTTTTTGATCAACCAGATTTTATGCATTAAACAGCAATGATGTAATAATTAAATATTATTCAAACTAATTTTCAGGGGATGATGGCTATGAACAAATTTCCAGTGATGAAGATGGAATTGCTGACTTGGAGCGTGAAACATTTAAGTATCCACACTTTGATGTTGAATACACTGCTGAAGATTTAGCTTCAGTTCCTCCTATGACATATGATCCATATGACAGGGAGCTTGTACCACTCTTATATTTCAGCTGTCCATACAAGACAACTTTTGAAATAGAAATCAGTAGACTAAAGGATCAAGGTCCAGATAAAGAAAATTCAGGGGCAATAGAAGCCTCAGTGAAATTAACTGAACTATTAGATTTGTATCGAGAAGAGAGAGGTGCAAGATGGGTAACAGCTTTAGAAGAAATTCCAAGTTTAATAATAAAAGGATTAAGCTATTTGCAATTGAAAAACACAAAACAAGACTCCCTTGGCCAGTTGGTGGACTGGACCATGCAAGCTTTAAATCTACAGGTAGCCCTTCGCCAGCCTATTGCCTTAAATGTCCGACAGCTGAAAGCTGGGACCAAATTAGTGTCCTCACTAGCAGAATGTGGGGCTCAAGGAGTTACGGAACTGCTGCAAGCAGGAGTGATCAATGGATTATTTGAGCTTCTGTTTGCTGATCATGTGTCATCTTCTCTTAAGTTAAATGCCTTTAAAGCTTTGGACAGTGTCATTAGTATGACAGAAGGAATGGAAGCTTTTTTAAGAGGTAGGCAGAGTGAAAAAAGTGGCTATCAAAAACTTCTGGAACTCATACTTTTAGATCAGACTGTAAGGGTTGTCACTGCTGGTTCAGCTATTCTTCAGAAATGCCATTTCTATGAAGTCTTGTTAGAGATTAAAAGACTTGGTGACCATTTAGCAGAGAAGACTTCATCTGTTCCTAACCACAGTGAACCTGATCATGACCCAGATGCTGGACTTGAGAGAACAAACCCAGAATATGAAAATGAGGTAGAAGCTTCTATGGATATGGATCTTTTGGAATCCTCAAATATAAGTGAAGGGGAAATAGAAAAGCTTATTAACCTCCTAGAAGAAGTTTTTCATTTAATGGAAACTGCACCTCATACAATGATCCAGCCTCCTGTTAAGTCTTTCCCAACTATGGCACGAATTACTGGACCTCCAGAGAGGGATGATCCATACCCTGTGCTCTTTAGGTATGATATGTTTGGTTTTTGGGAAATATATTTCACAAATCACTGAAAGCAATTTTATGTGGTTGATTTTGTTTTTTATCTGTTTGTAGGTAATGCATATTTGTGTAAGGATACTTGATATTTCAGCTTATAGGGACTGGAAAGACAAATAATTGTGCTAATATAGAGAGAATTTGTGAAAGAGCAATTATGGTACTAGGACTTGGCAATAGGACCTAGTAGATAAGAGAAAATGAGAAGGCACAAGAGGTTTCTAGCCAGAGTAATAGTAGGAACTTGTTTTATTGATAGAAACTAGTAAATTAAGAGAGAGAGCAGGCCGGGTGCGGTGGCTCACGCCTGTAATCCTAGCACTCTGGGAGGCCGAGGCAGGTGGATCGCTCAAGGTCAGGAGTTCAAGACTAGCCTGAGCAAGAGCGAGACTCCGTCTCTACTAAAAAAATAGAGACATATTATCTGGCCAACTAAAATATCTATAGAAAAAATTAGCCGGGCATGGTGGCGCATGCCTGTAGTCCCAGCTACTCAGGAGGCTGAGGCAGTAGCATCGCTTAAGCCCAGGAGTTTGAGGTTGCTGTGAGTGAGGCTGATGCCACGGCACTCACTCTAGCCCAGGCAACAGAGCGAGACTGTCTCAAAAAAAAAAAAGAGAGAGTGAATTTTGAAAGGAGAAATAATTGCATTTTGAAAGGATTAGTTTGAAGTGATCGCAAGACTCTAGTGTCCTAGTGTCATATATCAGCAACCACAAGATCACTAAGATTCTCTAGGAGGATTCGCAAGTCTCAGCATGTAGTTATACTCAGCAAAGGAAAAAGGTACGTGGGACAAAGTCTGGCGAAACCAGTCACAAGATTCCAGAGTCCTCTCACTGGAGTCGCACAGGGACCACGTTAGTTCCCCAGCAACAAGTTGTGATAACATGTGTGAAATGTTGCCTGTTGAGGAGGCTCTTTAGAAAGTTGGCACCCAGGACCTTTTTATTTTTATTTTTAAATGACAAACAATAATTGTAAATATTTATGGGATACAGTGTGATGTTTTAATATATGTATACACTGCACAGTACTTAAGCTAATTGGCACCCAGGCTTTTTATTGAGGGATAGCCTTGTAGGCATTCACTGCCTATCATGTATGAGAATTCCAGACTCCTAGAAGGAAAGCAGGTGTTCAACATAACCATATTGTTTGCATAAATAATATAGGCCCAGCGAACTATTCTTATCAGTTGGGTGTGTGGGAATCCTCCTGAAATCCAAGTTCCCGGACATCAGCCAAGGGCCAACCTTGAAAGCAGGCCTCTCTAAGAATAAGCACTCTGAGGCCTGGTATGTTAACTGTTTTCCAGTAAGGTGGTTAAAGATGCTCTTAGAGCATAGTAATTCTGGAGCTTTGACTTCTGTTTGACTTTGTAGTAAGCAGTTACTTGGGTTGGGGCGTGTTTACTATCATGAAGTAGAAGCAATAGTTTAAGCAGTAGTTGGATTGAAGAGTCAGTTTTCACTTTTGATAAAAATGAATTCTGGTCTTTAATTTACTTATCAGTAATAATTTGGCAGGTGTTTATGGAAGCTATTGTGTCACCATTCACAGTGACTAAAATTGTGAAGGGAATAAATCAGAATTTTAAATGATTTTTATGCTTTTTAGCATTCAAAAAATTACAGTATTCTTCCTAACTCAAAATTAACAAATTTACATTAAGTTGGTCTTCTTTTGTAGTTAAGAGATGTCTTTACAGAAACCACCCCCCCATTTTTGAATTTTTGGAAAAATACTGTTTTGTTTTTTTTTTTTAAAGTCTAGTTAAGTTTCATTTTGAAATAGTTGATTTTAGAAGAGTTTAGGGAGGCCAAGGTGGGAGGATTACTTGAACTCAGGAGTCCAACCTGGGCAATATAGTGAGACCCCATCTCATTTTTAAAAAAAGGAAAAAAAAGAGTTTAAATCTGGCAGGGCCTATTGATAAGTGAGGAAATCCATACACATAAGAAAACTGATGCCTAAAGAAGTTGTCCGTAGCATTTATGTCCACTTTGAAGTGTTGGGGATAAATTCATTCTTTTTCCCCTGAGAGTATGTATACTAAAGAATAGTTTTTAGATCTGATAAAAAGGGTGCTGTGTATGATAATATTAATTAGTCACATATTAAAAATTGATAGTTTGACAGTTTTTTCTACTAGAGATATTAATTCAGATCTCCTATAGTAAATCTGAATATACAATATTTTTCTATAGTACAGTTGTCCCTCAGTATCCGTGGGGGATTGGTTGTAGGACCTCTCTCAGGTATCAAAATCAGAGGATGCTCAGGTCTCTCATATTAAATGGCATAGTATTTGTACATCCTCTAGTATAATTTAAATAATTGGCTATATGAATAGTTGTTATACTGTATTATTTAGGGAATAATGACAAAAAAATCCGTACATTTTCAGTACTGACACATTTAAAAAAATATTTTCAGTCCACAGTTGGTTGAATGTGGAAGCCACAGATATGAACGGCTGACTGTACATATACTATATTTTTCCTAGATACACTAATACACATATACTGCTATGCCATGAATAGAGTAGGACCAGGGTGAAAAAGGAGCATTTGATAAGTGGCCTAGAGAGAAGGTCCAGAATTTAAAGTCAGGGTTAACTCTGGAAAGAGAAAACTTGTCAATAGTTATTTATTGAACATCTCTTGAGTACTAGATAGGAGAAGGCCTCACAGAACTTTCACTTTTATTTGGCCTAGTAGGGAGAAGACTTGCTACTCACATTATGTTTTCATTTAAAGCAGTATATTACTGAGGATAAGGATTATGGTCATTAAAAAATTTTGCTGGTTTCCTGTATAGTGAATATTGAATGAATGAAGAATGCTTTGCACTGACTTGACATATATCAATTAACTTGTCCACAGGTATCTTCATAGTCATCACTTCTTGGAGTTGGTTACCTTGCTTCTGTCAATTCCAGTAACAAGTGCCCACCCTGGTGTGCTGCAAGCCACAAAAGATGTTTTAAAGTTTCTTGCACAGTCACAAAAGGGTCTTCTTTTTTTTATGTCGGAATATGAAGCAACAAATTTGTTGATCCGAGCTCTGTGTCACCTTTATGATCAAGATGAAGAAGAAGGTCTCCAATCTGATGGTGTTATTGATGATGCATTTGCCTTATGGCTACAGGATTCAACACAGACGTTGCAGTGTATTACAGAACTATTCAGCCATTTTCAGCGTTGTACAGCCAGTGAAGAAACTGACCATTCAGATCTCTTGGGAACCCTTCACAATCTTTATTTGATTACTTTTAATCCTGTGGGAAGATCAGCTGTTGGTCATGTTTTCAGTCTTGACAAGAATCTCCAAAGTCTTATTACTCTAATGGAGTACTATTCCAAAGAAGCCTTAGGGTAATTTTCTACTTACTCCTTAAATTTCCTATTATGTTAGGAAACTAGATCACTATTACTAGATCATTAATATAGTTGCTTAAAAGAAGGTGTTGTTTTGAGAGAAAAACACTATAATTATTTTTGACATAACACATAACTTGTTAAGTAAGGATTAGAGTGACAGAAATCTCTAATATATAAGATGTGTCTGTAAAGCAATGAAATGAACCTTTTAGCATCTTCTTTCAGTTTCCCTGTGATGTTAACAAAGATTGCAACTGTAGTACCCCTGCTGTTTTATTGTAGAGGGGAATTATTATTATTTTTTTAATGTATGTATTTTTAAGGCTAGTCAAGTGTAGCAGTGGTAGTGGAGAAGGAACAAAGTAATCTGTAACTAGTTGTGATTAATTAGTTATAAACACCACTGCATTTGGAACAGACTGTAGAGGAGAATTCTAAGGCACAGGAATATACATATACCTTAAGAGTAGTGAGGACTGTCTTGCTATCTTGTGCTCTTGCCTTTTAAGACATTCATGGTACTTTGGTTTCAGAATTGCTTTGACTAGTTGGGGGGAATTGAGAATGATAATAGTTTTGAAGAACCTGCCTGGTGGAGCAGAGGGTTTTAGTGTATGAAAAGAGAGACATGCCCTCTTCCTAGCTCATGTCACACAAAGCAATAACATCCAGGTAACGCTCTTCACAATGGGGACTTGGTATAACTCCTTGAGTGACAGCTCTTTTTGGCTGGGGGGGAGGTGCCTACGAAAGGAAAGCAACAATGGCTTCTGTGCCTATCCATATCTTATTAGTTCTATAGTGGAAGACTGAGTATTGAAGGCAAGTGATTACACTTGTTCCTCTTTATCCCAATTGGACAAATATTTTAAAGGAGATTAATGAAGTATACTTCCTAATCTTTTATTGCTAATGAAGTATACTTATTAATATTTCATTTCTCTTCTGATCTTATTTCTTGATAGAATTTTACTTTCTATGTGATATGTTTTCTTTTTATATACTTTTAAATAGTGTTTTCAGGTGAATTGGATGTGAACTGTAAAATCTGATTTCTTGTCTTCAGGAAATTAGTCATGTTTTATTGTAAATTCGCTTAATCTCTTTAAAACCAAGTAGAAAAAAAATGTTTAAAAATTGTTCCTAAAAAATTGTTTTTGTACCCAAACCTTACAAGCCTTATTTTGTTTCAGCGATTCCAAATCGAAGAAGTCAGTAGCTTATAATTATGCTTGCATACTTATTTTGGTGGTGGTTCAGTCTTCCAGTGATGTTCAAATGCTTGAACAACATGCAGCATCTCTCTTGAAGCTTTGTAAAGCAGATGAAAATAATGCTAAATTGCAAGGTATGGTACTGAAGTTATTTTAATGGTTTGTAATGTGAAGGAAAAAGCCTTTGAATATATGTAATTAGTACTTCATCATGTTTGGCTAATATACCTGGTAATACTCTATTTTTAACTTCCTGAAATTACGTTTTATGAAGATAGTTTATAAAACTAAAGGTTGATAAAATATTTTAGTATATAAATGAAAGGGTTTGAAAGTGCCTTTTTCTGGAAAGTCATGAAGATTGGTGTTTAGTTGAAATTTCTAATCAAAATGGAAGAGGTAGTAGTTTAAAGACAAACTCAAAAGTTCAGTTTTGGGTATGGTTTTGCCTCTGTTCTGCTGTATATATATTTTTAACTACAACACAGTTCAAAACATAATTTAGAAATCTGTTAGTGGATTAACACATATTTGCTATCCTCAAAAGTAAAGAAGAATGAATATGAACATTATTTTTTTTAAGTATATAAATGTATATTGAATGAGGCCAGGCGTGGTGGCTCACACCTGTGATCCTAGCACTCTGGGAGGCTGAGGCGGGCAGATCGTTCGAGCTCAGGAGTTCGAGACCAGCCTGAGCAAGAGCCAGACCCCGTCTCTACTAAAAATAGAAAGAAATTGGCCGGGCGCGGTGGCTCACACCTGTAATTCTAGCACTCTGGGAGGCCGAGGCGGGTGGATCGCTCAAGGTCAGGAGTTC
>CM052438.1:56354843-56370983 GCA_028533085.1 Varecia variegata
TTCTTTTGCTGCATCCCATAAGTTTTGGTATTTTGTGTTCATTTTAAAGTTTTCTGATTTCCCTTGTGATTTCTTCTTTGTCCTGTTAGGAGTGTGTTTAATTTCTACATGTGTGTGAATATACCAAATTTCCTTCTGTTATTGGTTTTTATTTCATTACATTGTGGTCAGAGAGTATACTTTGTTTGATTTAAATCCTTTTAAATTTATTGATCCTTGTTTTACAGCCAAGCATATATATGGTCTATCCTGCAGAATGTTCCATGTGCTTAAAAATATTGTGTCTTCTGCTGCTGTTTGGTAGAATGCTACACAGATGTCAGGAGTAGATGATTTATAGTTGTTTAAACCTTCTATTTCCTTTTTGGTTTTCTGCCTACTTATGTCCACTATTGAAAGTGGGTTGCTGAAGTTGTCAATTATTATTGAATTGTCTCCCTCTAATCCGATTTTTGTTTCATGTATCTCTGGACTCTGTTGTCAGTGTCATGTGTATTTATAATGTCTTCCAGATGCTTTTATTATAAAATGTTTCCTTCTTAGTCTCTAATAATAACTTTTGTCTAAATATTTGTCTTATTAGTATAGCCAACTCCAGTTCTGCTTTGGTTATTGTTTGTATGGTATGTACTTTTTTTTATTCTTTTACTTTCAGCCTGTTTGTGTTTTTTAATCTTAAGTGTGTCTCTTGTAGACAGCATATAGGTTAGATAATTTTTTATATTCTGCCAATCTTTCTTTTGATTGGCATATTCAATTCATTTATGTTTAGTTACTGATAAAGTAGGATTTATGTCTGGAGTTTTGCTATTTACATCTTATATATCTTATGTCTTTTTAGTTTCTCTTTATTTCCATGAGCCTTTTGTATTAAACAGGTATTTTCTGCTGTGCCATTTTAACTTCTTTATTTTTACTAGTTTTTTTCCTTATTATTATTTTTTTTTTTTTAGTGATTGCACTGGAGACTACAATTAGCGTTTTTGTTTTTGTTTTCTGAGACAGGGTCTCACTCTGTTGCCTGGGCTAGAGTGCAATGATGTCATCATAACACACTGCAACCTCAAGCTCTTGGGCTCAAGCGATCCTCCTGCCTCAGCCTCCCAAGTAGCTGGGATTGCAGGCACATGCCACTATGCCGGGCTAATTTTTCTAATTTTTTGTAGAGACAGGGTCTCCCTCTTGCTCAGGCTGGTCTTGAACCCCTGGGCTCCAGGGATCCTTCCATCTCGGCCTCCTAAAGTGCTAGGATTACAGGCATGAGCCACCGTGCCTGGCCAGCATCTTAACTTTAATACAGGTTAAATCAAGTTAATACCAACTTAATTCCAAAAGTATACAAAAACTACTGCAATATAGTTCTGTTTCTTCCCCCTTCCTTTATGCTGTTATTGTCATATAAATGACAGTTTTATTGATTATGAACCCATCCACACAGTATAGATAGTAATTGCTTTATTCAGTTGTCTTTTAATTCAGATAGAAGAAAAGAGTTACAAACAAAATATATTTGTGCTATCTTTTATATTTACCTTTGTAGTTAATCTTTATTTCTTCACTTGGATTCAGATTACTGTCTAATGTCCTTTCATTTCAGCTGGAAGGACTCTCTGTGGTATTTTTTTGTAGTGAAGATCTGCTAGTGACAAATTCTATTTGTTTGTTTTTTAAATCCAGGAATGTCCTAATTTCTCCCTCATTTTTGAAGGATAATTTTGCTGGTTATAGGATTCTTGGTTGATAGTCTTTTTCTTTCAGCACTTCGAATATATCTTCCTGTGTTCTTGCTTCTGTGAGCTCTGATGAGAAATCAGCTGTTGATCTTATTGGGGATCCCTTTTATGTGTTGTGTCACCTCACTCTTGCTACTTTTAAGATTCTTTGTTTTGGCTCTTAACAGTTTGATTATGATGTATCTGAGTGTAGATCTCTTTGAGATTAACATACTTGGAGTTTGTTGAGCCTCTTGGAAGTATAAATGAATACTTTTAATTAAATTTGGAAAGTTTTCAACCATTATTTCTTCACATATTCTTTCTGGCTCTTTCCTTCCTCTTCTTTTGGGACTCTTATTACGTATATGTTGCTGATCTTGATGGTGTCCTACAGATCTCTGAAGCTATGTTTATGGGTCTTCATTCTTTTCTTTTTTTTTTCTGTTTCTTTTTTTTTTTTTTTTGAGACAGAGTCTCACTCTGTTGCCCGGGTTAGAGTGAGTGCCGTGGCGTCAGCCTAGCTCACAGCAACCTCAAACTCCTGGGCTTAAGTGATCCTACTGCCTCAGCCTCCCCAGTAGCTGGGACTACAGGCATGCGCCACCATGCCCGGCTAATTTTTTCTATATATATATTTTTAGCTGTCCATATAATTTCTGCCTATTTTTAGTAGAGACGGGGTCTCGCTCTTGCTCAGGCTGGTCTCGAACTCCTGAGCTCAAACGATCCGCCCGCCTTGGCCTCCCAGAGTGCTAGGATTACAGGCATGAGCCACCGCGCCCGGCCCTGTTTTTTCTGTTTCTTGAAGTGGATAATGTCACTTGACCTAACATCAAGTTCACTGATTCTTTCTTTTGGTAGCTCCAAGTCTGCTGTTGAACTTCTCTGGTGAATTTTTCATTTCAGTTATTGTATTTTTCCACTCCAGAATTTGTATTTCGTTCTTTTCTTAAAAATAATTTTTAGATCTTTATTTTCTTGCAGAGTATTGTGTCAGTCTTCCTTCCAGTTTCCTTCCAAACATTTACTTCTTTGATACATTCTGAATAGTTCCCTGTGAATTCATATCTTCCTAAAGATAATAACTTTTAGTATCTGTAGGATAAATTCTGAAGTTTTTAGCATGGCATTCAAGAACATTCACTATTTGGCCAAAAAGCCACCTTTGCCACTCTCTCTCCCTTAGAAAACATTTTATACTATACCATTGTTCCATAAATCTCAATCTACTTTTATTTTTTCCCGTTGGTCATGCTTCTCTTAGCTTGTTGGTATGTCTCTATTCTTCTCTTGTTATTTTTCTTTTTGTCAAACTATAATCAGTCCATCAGTGCCTGTTTTAATGCATCCCAATTTGTAAAGTCTTTTGAGATTACTTTTCCTTCTGTACTCAGATGTTACTCATATTTCTGGTTTTTAGATCATTTATATATCTAGTTACCATTTCGTATCCCACTTTCTGAATATTATCTCAGTTAAGTTACCGTGTTTTAATAGCTTTTTCCGAGAGTACTTGTGTAGTGTTTTACACAGTATAATAGTTGAAGTATTTGACAAATGAATGAGGAAATTTGAAATAATGTCACACGCAAATATGATAGAATTTCCATTTTTCTAAAACAACAATGTAGATTATGGTTTTTAAATCTTCTTAAAATACTTCGTTACTACTTTTTTTTTCTTTTTTTTTTATGTTTTTACTTTTTCTCGTTATTCTTACAATGTCTTGTGATGCTATACTTCGTTACTACTTATCACAGTAATACATATACAGAAAACTTAGAAATGTGCTCAGTTTGACCCTAGATTTCCTAAGACTACTTTTAGACTGAATCAGAATTTAAAAGGCATTTTATTTTGTTCAAAACTGTTTCTGTTCATAATAATGAAGAAGAAAGATAGTATGGAGAAATGAAAATTTTAGATCATTCCAAGTATTTTAATTTGTTCATAGTTTTTATCTATCCCCTCAATATTCTTTGGTTTTTTTTTTTCCTTTAAATCTATGTCAATAAACTTTAGTGACCTTGATCTTCTTCCACTGGCTTCCCCCACCCCTTCTTTTAAATAGGCTTAACTTTTTAGAGGAATTTAAGATTCTTAGCAAAATAGATTGGAAGGTACAGAGAATTCCCATATGCCCACTGCCCCCACACCCAAACTCCCCAACTATTGACATATCATATCACAGTGATACATTTGTTATAGTTTATGAATCCACATTGACATGTAATTATTGCCCAAAGTACATAGTTTACATTAGGATTCAAAGACATTTTGATTTCTTGCTTCCCCAGTCTGTTTTCCTTTTATTTCCCTACTTGTCTTACTGCGTTAGTGAGGACTTTAGGACAATGTTGAAAAAGAATGGCGAGAGGGAATGTTCTTGCCTTGTCCCTGATCTTAGCAAGAAAGCTCTGATTTCTCACCATTTGGTGATGTTAGCCATAGGTTTTTTTTGTATGTTTTTTATCAAGTTAAAGAAGTTCCCCTCACTATTCCTAGTTTGCTGAATTTTTATCATGAATGGTGGTTGGATTTTGTCAAATGCTTTTTCTGCATTTATTAATATGATTATGTGGCTTTTCTTCTTCAGCCTTTTGATGTGATAGATTACATTAATTGATTTTAGATTGTTGAACCAGCCTTGTATACATGGGATAAGTCCCACTTAGCTCCATTATTAATTGCTGATTAGTAATTTCTAATGTTTTGTTTGCGATTTTTGTATCTATGTTTATGAGAAATAGTGGTCTGTAGTTTTCTTTCCTTGTAATATTTTTTTCAGCCTTTAGAGGACAGTCTCTTTAAAGAGAACTCTTTGTTAACTGTTCCTGTTTGTGTACTTTGATTATTTTTAACTGATTTTATTATTATTTTTTTAAATAAAGTATAGGCTAGACCACTTACTAACCTACCCACACCTCTCAATGGAGCAAATAAAACCCTTAAAGATTGAATGTTTATTGGATTTCTCATTAAAATTGTATTCCTAACACAGTGTAAATCACTTCCTCAATCTAATGTTTTCTGAAAGGAGCAAGTGTACTTCTGGCACAGTGTCAGTTTGAGTGGGATTTTGTTAAGAATGATTTTCATTCAGCCTTCATTGACATTTGCTTGGTTATAGGACAAATGGTATGAACTCCAAACAAAATTTTAATTCTTTATGCCCATTTTAAAGTACTAAATCCTTCATCCAGATTTGTGTGTACATTTTTATTTTGTGAGTCCTACTCCTAAGAGACCATATTCATTTTGAGTCATTTAAAACAGGACTGTGTTCTAAAGATATGAAACTACCCTTAGGTAGGTACATGACTCTCTACCGTAAGTATTCTTTCATATGTGACAACATGGATGGTTTTATTAACATGAACCAAGATTTATTTTGCCGGAAGGATTTTCATGTATTGAACTTTATCACTCCAAAATTTATTCTATTATGTAGCATACTTTTTAAAAGTAGAAAATAATTGTTTGCCTTATCTTCAGAAGGATAATTTCAGGTTTTGTCAGTTCTTTGTTACAGCAAGCATTTTATTAACTCTGGAGCATCATCAGTATGTTACATGTCCTACAAATGCCAGTGTATTTGCAATTGGATATTTTTGTTGAGAAATCTTAGTGTCAGTAAATTAATTACATGTGTTTACCTATTTATTTTGTGAGCCTTACTCAAAGAAAACTTATTTCATCTTTGAGCTAAATCCTTCTTAAAACTAGCCATTTCTACTGATGTAAAACCAAACATTGAAGGGAAGATTGCAGCATTTGGCTTAAATATCTGAATATTTGGAAGCATCTGTGCAAATTTCTCTGCTCTCAAATTTAATTTGTGTGTGACATTTACAGGGATGTTGTGGAGATGATAGTGGTCTCATGGAAGTAGAGGGAGCTCATCCAACACGGACGATGAGTATTAATGCTGCAGAGTTAAAACAGCTTCTACAAAGCAAAGAAGAAAGTCCAGAAAATTTGTTCCTTGAACTAGAGAAGCTTGTTTTGGTAAAAAAGAAAAACAAAAATAGAGCTTTCCTGAGACATATTTTCTTCTCAGTTTGACTAGTACAAGTATTTCATAGTGACCTTTTTAAATATAGTAAACCCTTAGCTGGGTATTTGTACCATTTTAAATAACCCATTAATAATTTGGAGTGAAGTCTTCCATGCTGTTTATGAATCTTAAAGAGTAAAATGAAGGCTTTTTGAATTGTTTCTTCTTTGGATGCATGGTGCCCCCTGCTGCTGCTGCTTAGAAATAAAATGACTAGTGTATTTGGTGTTTGTTTTATTTTAATGTTTAATGTTAAGTTGATAATTTCTGGATAGTGTTCCAAATTTAATAGCCTTTTCTACTAAAGAGTCAGTAGATTATGGGCATAAGTGTTCAAATTTTGCCTTCACTTTCTTACTCTGCTTTTATTTGTATCTAGGAACATTCAAAAGATGATGACAATCTGGATTCTTTGTTGGACAATGTAGTTGGACTTAAGCAGATGCTGGAGTCATCAGGTGATCCTTTACCTCTCAGTGACCAGGATGTAGAACCAGTACTTTCAGCTCCAGAATCTCTCCAGAATCTGTTTAACAATAGGTAAAACAAGCAATGTTTTATGATTGATTAGATATTGTTTATATAATGGCTAGAGTCTAGAGAGGGTCAGTAAACTTTTTTTTTTTTCTGTAAAGAGCCAGATAGTAAAAATTCTAGGCTTTGCAGGCCTCTGTTGCATATTCTTCTATAGTTTTTTGTTTCTTTCTTTTCTTTTCTTTCCTTTTTTTTTTCTTAATATACAAACCATGCCTGGCTTGCAGGCTATATAAAAACAGGCCTTGCAAAATGGACTATCGTTTACTGATCCCTGGTCTAAAGGATATATACCTCTTAATCTTTGAAGCACTGTAGCCATAATGATCATTCAATGTGATAGAATTAGTCTCTTTACTTAGAAAAATTAAACATGAGCAGTTCCTGTACAGACTGGTATAGTGCAGTAAATTTGCCTTTGGAAATAAAATCAGAGCTTTGTTTTATTTTACAGAAAGTTCAAAATTTGTCACAGCAGGATTAGTTTCCAAGTTACTGGTTTTTAAGGATATTTAATTCTCAAATAGCTTTTTGAAGGAGTTTTTTTAAAATGTTAATTTTAGTAACACTTCAGAGGGTCATATATTTATTATAATTGTGCCTTCCATAGATTGTACTTGAAGATAAGCTAAAATACTTGATTTTGGAATTCTGCCTTTTACCAAATGCTTTTCTTATTCTAGGACTGCATATGTGCTAGCTGATGTCATGGATGATCAATTGAAATCTATGTGGTTTACTCCATTTCAGGCGGAAGAGATTGATACAGATCTGGACTTGGTATAAATGATTATATTACTAAATATTTAGGAAAAACTTATTGTTGATTTTTTTGTTTCTTTTTGTATTATTAGCATTATAGTAATTTACATATTATAAGGCTGCTACACTCTACTTGGGGGTCACTTCAACATTATTTTTATGCCAGTTGCTCTCTTAACAGCATCCAGAACTTCGAGTTTTTGGGTTTTTTCTGAGACAGGGTCTCGCTCTGTTGCCCAGGCTGGAGTGCAGTGGCCTTATCACAACTCACTGCAACCTCTAACTCCTGGCTCAAGCAATGCTCCTGCTTCAGCCTCCCGAAGTGCTAGGATTACAGACATGAGCCACCATGCCTGGCCTTTCAGTTTTTTATGCTACTTGTTTTGCTTCTTTCCTAGTCAGTCATCTATATTTTGAGAATATGACTCTTAAGGGAAAAATTACATTTTTTCATAAGTTCTCTGAAGCAGTTTGTTTTCTTAGATCGGTAGTACATAGATTAGGGAAAAGTATCACACAAAATAACTCTTCATTCTTACCTTTGAGTTTAAGGAGAGGAATGGTGGGTATCTGTTCTCAGTTTGGGAGCTTATAGAAAATATATTTGTTATAGTATGAATGAGAATTAACATTCTTAAAAATCTTATTGTACCATATACTGGTTCTTTTCTTGATCAAAGAAACATGCTAGTGTTAATCTTGCGCAATAAAACTAAAAGAATGCTTCACCTTTAAGGTACATTTAGTGTATTGAATTTCTTTTTAGTGTAAATTGTTCAATGATTCTTTAGAACTGTGCTGTCCAGTAGCATTTTATGCAGTAATGGAAATGTTTTATAATCTGCCCTGTCCAATACAGTAGCCACTAGCCTCAAGTGACTGTTGTACAATTGAAATGTGGCTGGTATGACTAAAGGACTGAATTTTATTTTGATTTAATTTTTCTTTTTTTAAAAAATATCCTTTGGACATTTCCACATTTTGATTTAATTTTATTAATAATTTAAATAGGCATATGTGGTTAGTGGTTACCATATTGGGCAGCACAGGTCTAAAATATTTATTAGAAGTTGTATTTTTTATAACTGTAAGCTGAATCACAACTGGTTTTGCAATAATAATTGTAACCTTACATGGATTAGAGAAATTTTAGGTCTCTTAAATTTGATACATTTGAATAAAATCTAGGTAAACTGAATTTTGATTTCTCTGATGTGAAACCTGGTTGCAAACTCATAAATGCATAGAGCTTCTGATAATCTGTGGCACAGAATTTTTTTATAACAGAAATGTTGACTATATAAGGCTGGCAGGCTGTTATTTTCAGATTCTTTTGGAAAAGTTCTAGAGATATGACAGTATTAGTTTACATAGAGAAATACGAGGAATGCTAGGTTTCATGTTATGCAGTAAAGGTCTCCTAGATTAATAGCCCTGCTTTAAAGAATGCCACCAAAAAAAAAAAAAGTAGCTGAATTCCTAAGTTTTTTTTTTTTTGGTTTTTTGTTTTTGGGTTTTTTGTTGGTGTTTTTGTTTTTTGGTAACATGTTGCTTTTCGGAAAGATGAGGGATAGAGGTAGATCTGTAATTTATTTGTTATGAGAGTCAAAATAATAAGAATTTCTGTAGTTAAGTGTTACATTAGTAGTTACATTTAAAATGTATTTTGTTTCGTTTGTATGACTACAGGTCAAGGTTGACTTAATTGAGCTCTCCGAAAAATGCTGCAGTGATTTTGATTTGCACTCAGAATTAGAGCGCTCATTTTTGTCAGAACCATCATCTCCAGGAAGAACCAAAACTACTAAAGGATTCAAACTTGGGAAGCATAAGCATGAGACCTTTATTACTTCGAGGTAAAATTTATTCCACTGAAGATCTTGATTGTGGTCATATAAGCTTATTTATGTTATGTATTTTATACATATGTTAATGTATTTTAGGATGGACACATGACTGTTAAACAGAAAAGGAAATTGACAAATCACTTGAATCATGAATATTATTTGGATTTCTTTTTTTTTTTTTTTTTTTGAGACAGAGTCTTGCTCTGTTGCCTGGGCTAGAGTGCCTTGGCGTCAGCCTAGCTCACAGCAACCTCAAACTCCTGGGCTCAGGCAATCCTTTTGCCTCAGCCTCCCAAGTAGCTGAGACTACAGGCATGTGCCACCATGCCTGGCTAATTTTTTCTATATATATTTTTTTAGTTGTCCACATAATTTCTTTCTATTTTTAGTAGAGACGGGGTCTCACTCTTGCTCAGGCTGGTCTCGAACTCCTGACCTCGAGCGATCCACCCGCCTTGGCCTGTCAGAGTGCTAGGATTACAGGCATGAGCCACCGCGCTGGGTCATGGATTCCTTTTTTAAAGATAATAATTTAACCAGGATATATACCCAGTACATTTGTTATATTGTTTTTTATTGAGATTTTAGAAGGCTTGAATAGGAAGTGAACTGGATTATTTAGAAACATTATTATTCATAACAGTAAAATGTGAGTACCATTCTTAGCTAGTTTGTTGGACTATCCCAGACAGTAAGATAGACACTTGCAAAGTTAATAGAATTAGAATGAGAAAAAATTGAAATCTACTTTACAGTATTGTAAAGATTGACTATTATATTTTCACTGGAAATTTGAAAAAAAGAAGAATTTTTCATGGAGTGTTTTTGTTTTATTAGTGGAAAATCTGAATACATTGAACCTGCCAAACGAGCTCATGTTGTGCCACCACCAAGAGGAAGGGGCAGGGGAGGATTTGGACAGGGCATACGACCTCATGATATTTTTCGTCAGAGAAAACAGAACACAAGTAGACCACCATCTATGCATGTGGATGACTTTGTTGCAGCTGAAAGTAAAGAAGTAATTCCTCAAGATGGAATACCTCCACCAAAACGACCACTGAAAGTATCACAGAAGATTTCTTCTCGTGGTGGATTTTCAGGCAATCGAGGAGGACGGGGTGCTTTCCACAGTCAGAATAGGTTTTTCACACCACCTGCTTCAAAAGGTAATGACTAATGTGTTAGAATATTGGAATATTACAATATTGAATGAAGGTGATTCAGATGGAAGAGATTCAGATACAATATTTCCCTTTTACTATAGTTAAGCTGTCTCTAAACCAGTGGTACTATTTGCATGGTACTCAATTGGATAGAAGGAAGAAATCTTTTTCTTTTAAGTTAACCTTTGATAAATTGCACTTTTAGTGATGAATTTAAAAGAAATCTTGGCTGATTATTTTCCTTTTTACATTGAGAACTTTATTCTTTCTGAGTAACATCCATACATTATTTTCACAATTGTACTTATCAACAATTTCCCTTTCTCTTTCCTTCCTCCTCCTCCTCCTCAAAAAAAAAAAAAAAAAAAAAAAAACCCACACACAATTTCCTTAAAATTGTTCTGTGTAGTTCACCATTGTTTTGTTCAATCTGCTTGCTTCTTTTTTTTGAGACAGTCTCGCTCTGTTGCCTGGGCTAGAGTGCCATGGCGTCAGCCTAGCTCACAGCAACCTCAAACTTCTGGGCTCAAGCAATCCTCCTGCCTTGGCCTCCCAAGTAGCTGGGACTACAGGCATGCGCCACCATGCTCAGCTAATTTTTTCCATATATATTTTTAGTTGGCCGGATAAATTTCTTTCTATTTTTAGTAGAGACGGGGTCTCTGTCTTGCTCAGGCTTGAACTCCTGACCTTGAGCGATCCTCCCACTTCTGCCTCTCAGAGTGCTAGGATAATCTGCTTACTTCTTAATGTTATATTTAATCTGTTTTAAATTGTTTCAAGATTTGAGAAACCGATTACATATTTATAGAAATTATACCTTACTAGTGATTGATGACATGTTTTCATACCTGCTGAGTTAGGAGGGTGGGAGTGAAAGAGAACAGGAGTCTACATTAATAGCAAACACTTAGGTGTGTTAGGAACTATGATAAGCACTTTACGTATAATACCCTCACATCCTCATGCGGTAGGTTCTCTTAGTACCCCCACTGTGCAGAAGAGAAAATTGTCAGTGAGCTGACCAGGACACATAAATATAAGTGATAGAACCAGTGATTGAACTGTGGCAGTCTGGCTTTAGAGCCTCTGCTCTTAACCACTGTGTGATGTTGCCCACGATGTAGTAATGTAGTATATTCAATTTACCTAATTTCAGTTTCTCTTCCATTACTTTTTTTTTTTCCCCCAGAGACAGAGTCTTGCTCAGTCACCCAAGCTGGAGTGCAGTGGTGCAATTATAACTCACTGCAGCCTCAAACTCCTGGGCTTAAGCAATCCTCCCACCTCAGCCTCCTGGGCTTAAGCAATCCTCCCACCTCAGCCTCCTGAGCAACTAGGCCTACAGGCATATGCCACCACGCCTGGCTAATTTTTTAATTTCTTCATAGAGACTGGGGTCTTGCTGTGTTGCCTAGGCAGGTCTCAAACTTCTGGCCTGAAACCATCGATCTTTCTGCCTTGGCCTCCCAAAGAGCTAGGATTATAGGCATGAGCCAACGTGCCTGGCCCTATGACTTTTAAAGATAAAGAAAAACCTGTCGGCCAGGCGCAGTGGCTCACGCCTGTAATCCTAGCACTCTGGGAGGCTGAGGCAGGTGGATCGCCCAAGGTGAGGAGTTCGAGACCAGCCTGAGCAAGAGCGAGACCCCGTCTCTACTAAAAATAGAAAGAAATTATCTGGCCAACTAAAATATATATAGAAAAAATTAGCCGGGCATGGTGGCGCAGCTACCCGAGAAGCTGAGGCAGTAAGATCACTTAAGCCCAGGAGTTTGAGGTTGCTGTGAGCTAGGCTGATGCCACGGCACTCACTCTAGCCCGGGCAACAAAGCGAGACTCTATCTCAAAAAAAAAAAAAAAAAAGAAAAACCTGTCAAATTTTTGTTAATCCAAGTGAAGTTGTCAAAAAGTAGGTTTTGATAGTGTTGTTTGTGTTTAGGAAACTACAGTCGTCGGGAAGGAACAAGAGGCTCCAGTTGGAGTGCTCAGAATACTCCTCGAGGGAATTACAATGAAAGTCGAGGAGGCCAGAGCAATTTTAACAGGGGTCCTCTTCCACCATTACGACCACTTAGTTCTACAGGTATGTATCCTTATTACTTGATGTTGCTGAGAGAAGGGAAATGAATTCCTCCTTTTCAAATTGTTGAATATCATATACAATTGAACCCTGTGCACTTCCCCAAGAACTTAACTGCTAATAGCCTACTGTTGACTGGAAGCCTTACTGATAATATAAACAGTCAATTAACACATATTCTTTACTGTATTATTATAATAAAGTAAGCTAGAGGAAAGAAAATGTTATTAAAATCATAAGGAAGAGGAAATACATTTATTCATTAAGTAGAAGTGGATTATCATAAAGGTCATCACACTGAGTAGGCTGAGGAGGAGGAGGAAGAGGAGGGGTTGGTCTTGCTGTCTTGGGTGGCAGAGGTAGAAGAAAACCCACATATAAGTAGACCCACACAGTTCAAACCTGTATTATTCAAGAGTCAATTGTACTCTCATTCTGGGAGAGAATATTTTGGAATGTAGGGTTAAAATGCTAAAGTTTATATCCTCGAATAATGGCCAATGTATATCTTCAATAAAAATAATCATAATTTGAGATTCTGAACTGTTTTATAATCGGAATAGTTTCATGGTAATGTGCTCTATTTTTATATTTCAGTAATGAAATACAATCCTTAAGGTACCTTTTTGACCACAGTATATTTTAATAACAGAGATATCTTTATTCACATAGTATATTCTTTTTTTGTTTATTGTATTGTCTTTGGTATATAAATACATAACCTCATTTTTCTAAAACATTACTGTATCAAGTCCAAAATTTGCTCATCACAACTAGCTTTTAGTTTCAAATGTACATTTTTTTAAAATAACAGTTTAATTTGGGATATGATTCTCACATAGCATACACTTTATCTGTTTAAAGTGTACAATTCAGTAATCTTTAGTACATTCACAGAGCTTGCACATGAGTTTTAAAAGAGTAATTCTTGGTTTGAGCTCAGTGTCATACGTTAATATTTATACAGTGGGAAAGGAAAGGATATTGGAACTAAAAACTATGTTCTTTCTTTTATAGGCTACCGTCCAAGTCCTCGGGACCGTGCTTCTAGAGGTCGTGGGGGACTCGGACCTTCCTGGGCTAGTGCAAATAGCGGCAGTGGAGGCTCAAGAGGAAAATTTGTTAGTGGAGGCAGTGGTAGAGGTCGTCATGTACGTTCATTTACAAGATAAAAACGTTTCTGGAAACATCCTAAGTGTATATGAACATTTCCTAAGGACAATAAAAAGAAAATAAGACATTGAAGGACCAATTTAGACTTAGCAGTTATCTGGAGACATCTGAGAGAATATTTTTATCTGAAGAAAGCAGATTTTGTTTGATACCTAATGAGATTTCAATAAAAATCCAAACTTTTTATGTATGTTTGTATATATTTTTCCCCTTTTTGTATGACTATTTATTTAGAAAATTTCTAGGTAGAAAGAGAAAAACTAAATGATCTATCTGTTTTGTATTTTTCTTGCCTAAAACATAGATGTTCCCAAACTTTCTCACCTCATGACACCCTTTAGTGTCTTAGTAATTTTTTCACAGCATACCTAGGCCAAAAGAAATATGTAACACTTCTTTTCATTAAGCAATTAGGCCCAATAACTTAATAAGAATTTTATGTCATCACCACTAGTAATTGCAGACACTGCAGAACGTCCCAAACCTTGGAATCTGTATCATTTTCTATTCCACTCTGCTTCTTGCATAGTACTTTTTATCAAACTGCCGAAAACCCAATTTTAGAAAGATATGCTGACATAGAAAAGAATATAATATAATGTTGAAAATGTAAACTACCTCGAACCTAGTAGTTTATATGATGTCCAACAGGTGTTGCTGTTTCCCTCAAAAATTTAAAATATCCTGTAACATACATGTTAATTTACTAAGGTGCCCTGGTACACAGTTTGAGAACCATGGCTGTACCAAAAGAAACAAACCACTCGTCTCCTTCATGTTAGAAAGGAATATGAACTTACTTTGTGTTTCAGCTTTGGACCCACTGACACCGTTTTATTATGCAATTATTTAAAGCCTGAAATGAGTCATATCATAATACTATTATTTTGGGAATCAGAAACATCTAATAGAAGCTGGAATTTATATATAGAAGTAAAGCTTATAACTTTGAGAAAGTAGCCATATTTTCCCCCAAGATATGTCTTAACGCACTGAACCTATATAACTGGCATAAAATATAGAGTTCTCGTAAACAAAAAAGGAGTTGTATGAGTCTTATTTCATACTTTTATCACTCTTTGTTTTGGGGAACTATTTGTGAGTAAAAAGATGGTTTCTGATCATTAGGAAAACACCTTAAGAAAAGCTCAGCTCTAAAGATTCTCATGATTAAGTGAAAGATAATGGAAAATTTTTCATACCTAGTGGCCTCAAAAAACCTAAGTTCCTTAGTCTGCTCGAGCTGCTAACAAAATACCATAGACTGGGTAGTTTAAACAATGTAAATTTATTTGTTACAGTTCTGGAGACTTGGAAGTCTGAGATCAGGGTGCCAGCATGGTTGGGTTCTGGGGAGGGTCCTGTTCCTGTTCTTGCTGTGAGCTTCCATGGTCTTTCCTTGGTGCATGCTTGAGGACAGAGGGTTTTTGTGTGTCTTCCTCTTACAAAGGCACTAATCCCATCATGAGGTTCCCACCCTCATGACCTAATGTAAACCAAATTACCTCCCAAATGCCCCACTTCCTAATACCATTACATTAGGGCTTCAACATATGAATTTTGGGGAACATATATTCAGCATAACACCAAAATAACCTAAACTCCCTTTAATCCCGAAACTTAATAGGTTCATCTTCCCTAAAGACATTTCGTACATTAGGTAGAATTTGAAATTTGCCCCTAGTGTCTGATATAAATACCTGTAAAAATTGTTCACATGTTTTCTAAGTAACTATGTTTTCTAAATAAGAACATGGCTATATATAAATACATATTTTCTTGGGTTTTCGTTAGCATTAAACTGAATATAATCTTTGATAAATATCAGAGAGCTGTTTCTGCTATTTAAGTTTCTTAGGTTAATACCTAGTAATTTGGGCAAGTGAAGCTAATAAATTGTTAGAGTAGAAGCAAAATAACGTCAGGCAAGTTAAAATGTCTTGAGTAACTAAAAAGTCTTAGAAAAAATGAGGAGAAGGAATCTTAACATAGTTACCAGCCCTGTACTCATATATCACGTACTCTTTATAACAGTCCAACTAAGGAGGTATTATCCTAATTTTACAGATCGAGAAAACTGAGAAGCTTGACTCAAGCATGGTAGAAACAGGATTTAAAATCAGGTTGGAGCCAGGCATAGTGGCACATACCTGTAGTCCCAGCTACTCAGGAGGCTGGAGGATCCCTTGAGTCCGAGAGTTTGATTCCAGCCTAGGCACCATAGCAGGACCTCCGTGTCTTACTACTACTACTAATAAAATCAGGTTAGCTATTTCCTAATTCCTTACCTCTCCTTTTCATCTTGGATAGGTAAAAAGTTACTTTTTAGGTTAAGTGTGTGAGGGATCAGAATTCATAATTTATCATATGGAAATTAAGTTCCAAAGACTTAACATTGTGTTTTAGTTATTTCAGAAGTGAGCCTTATGTAAGACATTTCAGGGAATGTTTTGAGTGATAATCAGAAATTAAAAATGCCACATACATTTGAGAACAAAGTTTATAGCACAGGAGTTTATAGAATGATTTATTTCCTAAGAATAAGAAGAAAATACTGTGAAATATTGCTATGTTTTATTTACAAATGACGCTGATAGTAGATCAGGTGCAGTGGCTCATGCTGGGCCAATCCCAGGGCTTTGGGAGGCCAAGGTGGGAGGATTGCTTGAGGCCAGTTTGAGGTCACAGTGACAGTCTGGGTGACAGACTTTCTTTTGGGGAAAAAAAATAGTTAAGATGAAAAAATTATATATGTGATTTTTATTTTTAAATTCATAAGAGATTAGGAAGTAAGGAGCAAGAT
>CM052438.1:56371483-56390427 GCA_028533085.1 Varecia variegata
TTTTTTCTATATATATTTTTAGCTGTCCAGATCATTTCTTTCTGTTTTTTTAGTAGAGACGGGGTCTCACTCTTGCTCAGGCTGGTCTCAAACTCCTGACCTCGAGCAATCCTCCCGCCTCGGCCTCCCAGAGTGCTAGGATTACAAGCATGAGCCATCACGCCCGGCCTTCACACAACTCTTTATTCAACAAATACTCTTTATTGAGTGCATTCTATGAGACTGATAATGTACTAAACACTTGGGTACAGAAGAGAATAAAGCAAAGACCCTGTCCTGATGTTATATTCTGGGAGGAACAGAAAGAAAATAAATAAGCATATGTTAGGGAGTGGAAAGTGTGATGAAACACTATGAAGCTGGGCAAGGAAGACAGAGTATGAGACAACAGAGTAATGAGCAGTCAGATAAGGCCTCCTTGACAAGGTGACATGTGAGTAATGATTTGGATGAAGTGAGGGAGGAAACCAGGTGCAAAATCTGGAAGAGGATTGTCCCAGGCCACTTTAGCCAAATCTGTTTTAGATTTTCTGAACTTCCCAGATAACATTAAAGTGGGCTGTAGACACTCTGAGGACTGGTTTGTTTCTTGGTCACCCTTACTCTTTCTGTGTCCCAGCCCAAAGAAAGGAGTGGTGTGGTTTACTAGGGTGCCCAACCTTGGCAGGCCTCCGATTCCAACTCTTGTAACTCCGGTCCCTGGCAGCCGCCAAAAGCACAACTCAACCTTAAAAGTGCCTCTTTATGACCAGAAAAAGTCCCCAGGGTAAAAGCTCCTTAAGCACATTTTTCCTTTTACTAAATGTTGTCAAATTACTCTTTTAGATGACTGTACCTATTTACATTCCATTTCAGCAGCAAAAGAGTTCCCCTTTGTTTTACAACTTCATTAAACCCTTGATATTTTTTAACTCTTAATTTTTGTTAAACTGTTGTGTAAAACTCAATGAACAACCTTTGAACATTCTCTTTTCAGACTTTCCTTTCTAATTTAACATTTCTCAGGGCTAGCGGACTGTGTCATGGCCTAGCACTTGGAAGGTGGTCAGTAAATACCCACTGAATAATGTCATGTCCCTGCTTAAAATCCTTTAATGCTTTTCCAGTTCCAGAGGAGTCTCCCCCTTTTTGAGAGTCCAATAATCACTCATTTATTTTTATCTTCCCAGAATCTAACACAGGGTTTGGAAAATATGTCGCAGGCAACACTAAATCAATGATTTTTGGAAGAATGAGTATCAGAATAACATGCACCTCTACAATGCACATATTTTTATTATTTGCCCACACCGAGTCATAACTTGTGTATTACTTGTCCAAGTAAATGGTGAGGTCTGTAGCCCCAGCATTTACATCAGTGTCTGAGTCTGACTGTAGGCAGCAAATTAGTTTAAAAAAACTAATTTTTTGGCTGGGCGCGGTGGCTCACGCCTGGAAGGCCGAGGCGGGAGGATCCCTTGAGGTCAGGAGTTCGAGACCAGCCTCAGCAAGGCAGAGACCGCCGCCGTCTCTACCAAAAATAGAAAAATTAGCCGGGCATGGTGGCGTGCACCTGTAATCCTGGCTACTCGGGAGGCTGAGGCAGGAGGTTCGCTTGGGCCCAGGAGTTTGTGGTTGCTGTGAGCTAGGCTGACGCCACGGCACTCTAGCCCAGGTGTCAGAGCGAGACTCCGTCTCAAAAAAAAATAATTTTTTTTTTGAGACAGGGTCTCGTTATGTTGCCAAGCGGGCCTTGAACTCCTAGGCACAAGTGATCCCCTCCCGCCTCAGCCACCCAGGTAGCAGGAATCACAGAGGCGCAACAGCACTCCCCACAAAAACTACTTTTCCCAACTGAGCCGTAAACCGGAACTAAACTTGGAAGCCTCTCCAGGGAAACGCAAAAGCACATGCGCAATGATGCTGTAAGGTCATCCAATCAGAGTCGGGCTGAGCCAGGCGCCGCCGCGGGGAGGTAGTGCGCACGCGCGGCATGAACGCCCGCGATTGGCTGCGCGGAGGCGGGAGCCTTGAGCTTTTGCGGCGGTGAAGGGACGTCGGTCTACTTACGGTTCTTGTCTGTGCCTGCGGTTTCTGTCAGATTTTCGCCGGTGTGTCCATGGAGCGGAACGCTCGGGAGGACATCTTGTAGGCTCGTGCGGGTCAGAGCGGGGAGTGGGCGCCGGAACAGGCCTCCGAGGGAGGAGGGAAGGAAGGCGGTGGGAGCGACCACGGCGGTCTGCGGGTCTGGAGCTATAAGCGCGAGGGACTCCCTGTTGCTGGCCATAGCGTGGCCCGGAGCAGAGGGCGGGCGGAGCGGGTGGTGGGATGTGTGTTTGCGTGGGGAGGCCCCCCGAGAGGCGGCTCCGGGTAGTGGTGCCTGAGCGCCCGTTTTGTGGTCGGTGCGTGCAGGCTCGTTGGCGTTTGGGTCTCTTTGCCTTTCCTGCACTGTGAAGCTACTTCCCCCAAGGCCAGGAGGTGAAGGCTTTGCTAGAGCCATGGAGGGTGTCAGTGCGAAAGAACTAGGGGCTCCTATAGGGACTTTTACCTCTTCTCTGGTCAGTGGTTCCCCCCCATTAACCTTTTAATTAATTAATTACTTATGGAAGATTTTCTAGGCTGGTACAGGTGCTCCTTGATTTATGAAGGAGGTTACCTCCCCATCAACCCTTCCTAAGTTGAAAATATCTTGTCAAAATGCATTTAAAACACCCAACCTGTCTAACATCATGGCTTAGTTTAGCCTACCTTAAACGTGCTCAGAACGCTTACATTAGCCCACAGTTGGGCAAAATCGTTAACACAAAGCCTATTTTATAATAAAGCGTTGAACATCTCATGTAACTTACTGAGTACTGTAGTGAAAGTGAAAAAGAATGGCTGTGTGGGTACTTGAAGTACAGTTTCTACTGAACGCGTATGGCTTTCTTGTACCATGGTTAAGTCGAAAAATGGTACGTCAAGACATCTTAAGTCAGGGACTATCTGTGTTTTGGGGTCACAAAATTAAAGGAGCAACTAAAGGCATGAAGTGAAGTAACTACTACCTAATGTAGTTAGAAGTCGAAAAGCAGAAACAGCAGGGGGTTCTTAGTAGAGTTTTGTTTAGATCGTGGCATCCTAGAGGTTTGATGGTTACACAAAGCCCGACCAACCCCTAGATTCTGTTTATGGTTGTGTGGGTTGAACTACATCCTTCTCTATAGCACTCACCTTATACGTTAAACTCCCAATCGATAATAATAATTATAGAATAGTAACATTATAGGTAACATTGAATGTTCCTTGTCTAGCTTTGTTCTAAGTGCTTTAAGTATTTCACTTAATCCTCCCAATAGTCCTGTGTGTATGATTATGGTACCGCCCCCCTTTTATAGATGAGGAAACTGAGACACAGAGAAAGTAAACTCTTTGTGCAGGATCCCTTGCTGGGAAGTGTCAGTGTAGATTTATATTAGGCATTTGCCTTCAAAGCTGTGCTTTTAATTACTACGCTGTATTGCCAAGTCTTCAGGCTATCTGATGTGTTGCAGTTGTCAGCCTGGTCTGGCCATTTTACTTAGAAGGACTGAAGCAGATAGGTGTTATACCCATCATGGAAGTTGTAGCATCACAGCACAGCTGTCAAAAGGCTTTATTCCTAGAGCCTGGGAAAAGGGCCCAAACAGCACTAATTTAAAATCAATGAGGGTGCTGAGGTATTTAGGGGGAAATGTACTGATTTCTGCTGTATACTTTGAAATGAGTCAATGAATTAGGTGGCTTGATGGATGCCCAAGGACATATGTAATAGCAGAGTTAGAATTCTAGCCAAGGCAGGCTGGCTGGCTTTGGAGTCTTGTTTTCTTAACCACTGCTCTGTGCTGCTTCACAGTGAATTCTCAAATTCACTTTTTTATTTATTATTTACTTATTTATTTATTTTTGAGACAGAGTCTTGCTCTGTTGCCCAAGCTAGAGTGCCGTGGCATCAGTCTAGATTACAGCAACCTCAAACTCCTGGGCTCAAGCAATCCTTCTGCCTCAGCTTCCCGAGTAGCTGGGACTACAGGCATGTGCCACCATGCCTGGCTAATTTTTCTCTCTATATATATTTTTAGCTGTCCATATAATTTCTTTCTATTTTTAGTAGAGACGGGGTCTCGCTCTTGCTCAGGCTGGTCTTGAACTCCTGAGCTCAAACGATCCACCTGCCTCGGCCTCCCAGAGTGCTAGGATTGATTACAGGTGTGAGCCACCTCGCCTGGCCCCTCAAATTCACTTTTTTAAAAATTAGTTTACAAAATAAATAGGGTTGAAAACTTAGAAATCATGTATTAAATGATTTTAGGATTTGAGGTGGTGATTCGTAAAATTTAGTGTTGAAAGAAATTTTAACATCTAGTCTATTCTTTATTTTACAAATGAGGAAATTGTGTCCACAGAGTTTAAATAGTTTGCCCAAAGTTAATCATCCCTTAAGTAGCAGAATCGGAACTGTACTCTGGTTTCCTTTGTTTCTACTGTTGATATTTCCAGCTACTGTATTTTTCTAGTGTTCTTTTAAAAAGATGTTAGAATTTTCACAGCTTTACAGGGGAGTCTGGCTAATGTAGAGAATAGAACCTATTACATTTCGTCATATAGACATTTTTATTAATGCTATTTAGAATTTATTAGTTTAAGAAGGCTCATCATTATCTTATTTTAATTGAGCAATAGTCAACTAAAAGCCTTAAGTTTTCTGTTTGTTTGTTTTCTTTGAGGCAGGGTCTCGCTCTGTTACCCAGGCTGGATTGCAGAGGTGTCATCATAGCTCGCTGCAACCTCAAACTTTTGGGCTCAAGTGATCCTCTTGCCTCAGCCTTCTCAGTAGCTGGGACTACGGGCTAAGTTTCGTATTTTTTTGTAGAGATGGGGTCTTGCTATGTTGCTCAGGCTGATCTTGAACTCCTGGTTTCAAGTGATCTTTCCACCTGGATGGAGCTCTCAAAGTGCTGGGATTACAGACGTGAGCCACAGCCCAGCCTAAGAAAGCCTTACTTTTTTGATCTGAACTTCCCATTGTTCTATTTCATTTGACCATTAAGTAAATGAGTCTAAATGCAGGGTCTAACATTCACCTTATCTTGTTTTAGTTAATTTGTGTCAACTTCAAACTTGTGGCCAGGCATGGTGGCTCCCGCCTGTAATTCTAGCACTCTGGGAGGCTGAGATTGGAGGATCGCTTGAGTTAGGAGTTCGAGACCAGCCTCAGCAAGAGCAAGACTCCGTCTCTACTAAAAAATAGAAAGAAATTAACCAGGCAACTGAAAATAGAAAAAATTAGCTGCGTGTGGTGGCGCACTCCTGTAGTCCCAGCTACTTGGGAGGCTGAGGCAGGAGGATGGCTCGAGCCCAGGAATTTGAGGTTGCTGTGAGCTAGGCTGATGCCATGGCACTCTAGCTCAGGCAACAGAGCAAGACTGTCTCAAAAACAAAACAAAACAAAAAAAAAAAACCAAACTTGTGTCAATTACATATTTAGTGACATGTAATATTCTGCTTACCCATTATAAAAAGGAAATGAGTTTAATGAAGTTGTTTTGGCATGACTTGTTGAGACAGAATATGTATTGATTTCTGGTATTGGTCAATACTGTTTCTAAAGTGGTCACAAACCATCTGTTTCATAGTTTGCTCTGAGATTAAAGATAATGCTAATAGAGATCTGTTTTGTCCTTGAATAAGAAACCGAAGGGTGACTTCTACTAATCCTTCAAATTATGTAAGGGCTTGTTACTTATGTATTTCATAATTTTAAGATTGCTGATATTAGGAAATGTCTAACCATCGATATCGTGGCTTAATTGGCTGTACTTTTTTTCTTGGATACATAAAATAATGGCACATTTTATAATTGATGGCATTTTAGATTTTATGAAAGATGGTAATTAAAAAAATCTAATTGATGACACTTTCCCTATGATTCTTATTATTTTTTGAGACAGAATCTTGCTCTGTTGCCCGAGCTAGAGTGCTGTGGTATCAGCCTCGCTCACAGCAACCTCGAACTCCTGAGCTCAAGCAATCCTTCTGCCTCAGCCTCCCAAGTAGCTGGGACTACAGGCATGTGCCACCATGCCCAGCTAATTTTTTCTATATATTTTTAGTTGTCCAGCTAATTTCCTTCTATTTTTAGTAGAGACAGGGTCTTGCTCTTGCTCAGGCTGGTCTCAAACTCCTGAGCTCAAACAATCTGCCTGCCTCGGCCTCCCTGAGTGCTAGGATTACAGGCGTGAGCCACCGTGCCCGGCCTTTTTTTTCCTTTTTTAAAAATTGGAATGAGGCTGAACATGATTTGTGGCCATTTTTCATTTGATTTATCCAAAACATTTCTCATGTCATTAAACATTATTTTAAAGTGTGTGTGTGTGTTTTTTTTTCCATTAACGGCTATAGAATCATTCATACAAACAAATACTAGCAGGGTGTGGTGGATCACACTTGTAGTCCCAGCTACTCCAGAGGGTGAGGTGAGAGGATCACTTGAAGCCAGGAGTTGGAGAACAGCCTGGCAGATATAGTAAGATGGTGTTTCAAAACAAAAACAAACAAAAAAACTAAATGCCTTCTATGTGTTTAGTAGTGGGACTATAGTGAGGAACGGAAGATAAGACTTCATGCTTGAGATTACAGCTCAGGGGAAATGATAGGGCAATTTTATTGCAGTGGGAAAATTGCTTGGGTAGTGCACACATAGGACGAGTCTCTAATCCATCCAGTCTTTGGGAGGAGATGAAGAGGACTCATAGTTTAAGAATCCTAAAGGATAAGGTAGAATTGATCAAGCAAAGAAAAATGGGAAAAAGCATTCTCAACACTGTATAGGGGAGAGATTGTTCGAAAGTCTAAGGGGAAAGAGAACATGGCTAGCTTGGGGACCTGCAGTAGAGACTGACGCAGTTTTACTGGTGGTATATGATGAGAGTGTATTTTATTGTGTCGGTGTACTATAAACTGGTTATGGATATATAGGTTTCCTTTGTTTTTCCCTACTATATGTAATACTAGCATGCTTGTACATAATTTAAGTATATCCCTGATAGTTCCTTAGGATAGATTGCCAGAACTGAAATTTCTGAGTTAAACAAATAACTTTGGTAGCCATGTACGTCCTTGCTGATGGCTTATCTCATGTAACGTTTTGTGAAGTTGCTTTGAATTGGAGTGTTTGCTACTATCCATTGCAGAAATATGTATGTGTGTAATGTCCTTGTCTTTCATCACCTCTATCCAGTCCTAGTGGAAATAGTATTGAGAGAAAGTTAGGAAACCTCGTTCTAGTCTTTTGATTTATATTTTTTAAAATTCTACAGTTTTAAAAGGAAAGAGGGTAGTCATAAGAAATTGAATTATAAATGTATCCGTTAAATCAGTGGTCCCCAATCTTTTTGACAATAGGGACTGGTTTCGAGGAAGACAGTTTTTCCACGTAGTGGTGTGGTGGGGGTGTTGCTTCCTTGGCTTCACCTCATCATCAGGCCTTGGACTCTCATGGGGAGCACACAACCTGGATCCCTCCTATGCACAGTTTGCAGTGGGGTTTGAGCTATGAGGGTCTGATGCCACCACTAATCTGATGGTGGATGGGGCTCAGGCAGTGATGCGAGAGATGGGAAGTGGCTGTGGGCGTAGGTGGGGCTTTGCTGGCTTGCCACTCACCTCCTACTTTGCTGCCTGGTTCCTGGCAGGCCCTGCTGCCCAGGGGTTGGGGACCAGCTTTAAATTGTTAGGATTTCATTCATTCATTCATTAATATTTGTTAGTTATTGTAATGTCTGCCGTTGTGGTTAAAGCATGATTACTACTCTTATGTGGTTTATGGATTAATGGAATAGAAAAAAAGGCAACATGCTTGGTATTTGTATGTGAATTGTATTTCCTTAGATTTTGAAATTTTTATTTAAATTGTTTTAAAGATGGTATCATGATTATAATATTATCAAAATTGACAAAACATGCTCAAGTTTATACAATTCATATTTAAATCTTAAATACCTTTCAATAGTTCTTTTTTTTTTTGAGACAGAGTCTTACTCTGTTGCCCGGGCTAGAGTGCCATGGCGTCAGCCTAGCTCACAGCAACCTCAAACTCCTGGGCTCAAGCAATCCTACTGCCTCAGCCTCCTGAGTAGCTGGGACTACAGGCATGTGCCACCATGCCCGGCTAATTTTTTCTATATATATTTTTAGCCATCCAAATAATTTCTTTCTATTTTTAGTAGAGATGGGGTCTTGCTCTTGCTCAGGCTGGTCTCGAACTCCTGACCTTGGGCGACCCACCCACCTTGGCCTCCCAGAGTGCTAGGATTACAGGCGTGAGCCACCGCGCCCAGCCCTCAATAGTTCTTGATGAAAATAAAATCTTACTAGCTGTTAAATTTTTCTAGGGCTTATTACAGGCTTACTCTTTTACCTTTTAATTTTTTAAAATTTAAAAAATTTTTCGAGACAGGGTCTTACAGTGTTGCCCAAGCTGATCTTGAATGCCTATCCTCAAGGGATCCTCCCACCTCAGCCTCCCAAGTACCTGGAACTAGAGGTGTGTACCACCTCTCCCCTCTTATCTTTTTAAATACATAGTTGTTGTAGTGACGAGCTATTATATTTGGGGGTGATTCTAATCATACTTATTGATGATTTCTGTTCTTGGTATTTTTCAGGTCACTACTGCTGAATATGAGACGATCTGCAGCACCAAGTCAGTTGCAGGGTAATTCCTTCAAGAAACCAAAATTTATACCACCAGGAAGAAGTAATCCACGTCTGAATGAAGAGATTACAAAACCAAATCTGGATATAAAATTATTTGAGGTAAAAAAAAAAAAAAAGGACTCATAATATAGAGAAACATATTTTTAAAAATGCCATTTAAAGAGTTAATAATACTTACTGCCTATAAGAATTTTCAGTATCTCTGTCAGTGTCTTCCAAAGACCTTAGAAATAAAGATTACATGATTTTTTTAAAAAAGGAATGACATACAGTTGGGTCTATAAAATAAACTTTTGGTAACAGTAAATAAGTAAATAAAATTTAAGAGAAGCGGTAGCGATTCTTATAAAAATTATTCTAATCAGTGTTCTTTTTAAAGTTACTGCATAAATAAGTGAAAACTTCTTTAGATAAGGTGATTTAAAGAGAAAACATGTAAATAATGATTTGTATCATTATTTCAAACATTTATTTAAATTTTATCTATAAAAAATGAACACTGGGGGTGAGAGAAGAAGTGGAAGGGGAATAAAATATAAATGTATTTATTACCACTGATCTGTACACTTAAAAATGGTAAAAATGGTAAATTATATATATATATGAAGGAAGAAAACAGATTTTTTTTTTTTTTTTTTTTGAGACAGAGTTTCACTCTGTTGCCCTGAGTAGAGTGCTGTGGCGTCAGCCTAGCTCACAGCAACCTCAAACTCCTGGGCCCAAGCAATCCTTCTGCCTCAGCCTCCCGAGTAGCTGGGACTACAGGCATGTGCCACCATGCCCGGCTAATTTTTTCTATATATATTTTTAGCTGTCCAAATAATTTCTTTCTATTTTTAGTAGAGATGGGGTCTCGCTCTTGCTCAGGCTGGTCTCGAACTCCTGACCTTGAGCGATCCACCCGCCTCGGCCTCCCAGAGTGCTAGGATTACAGGCATGAGCCACCGCGCCCGGCCTAGAAAACAGGTTTTTTAATGAGGATTGGGAATTGCCATATCATCTTGTTTCTGTTAAAGATAAGATGATTTGCTTGCTTTGTGATACTGTAATATCAACATTAAAGAAATTCAGTGCTCATCAGCATTATAACACTTTTGTAAGGACCAGAAATATTATAAATTAGAGGGAGAGGTGCAAAAGGTTGTATTGCAGAAATTAAAAGATGAAAAGCAAAAGCAAAAATAGTTCTTTCAGGCAGCAATAAGACCTGGAAATAATTCTACTGAAGCAACTTATACAGTAGCTTATATACTTGGGAAAAAAGATAAGCCATTTGGTGATGTAGAAATTGTGAACGAATGCATTGCTGAAGTTGTAGGATGCTTCGTAGACCCCGATAATGTTTCAAAGTACAAACAACTGCCTCTTTCAAGGAAAGCCATAACTGATTGACAGCATGAATTAGCTTTCAACTTAACAGAGCAAATTCATGCATACTTCAAAAAGAAAGTATAGGCCGGGCGCGGTGGCTCACGTCTGTAATCCTAGCACTCTGGGAGGCCGAGGCGGGCGGATTGTTTGAGCTCAGGAGTTCGAGACCAGCCTGAGTAAGAGCGAGACCCCGTCTCTACTAAACAAAAAATAGAAAGAAATTATATGGACAGCTAAAAATATATATATAGAAAAATTAGCTGGGCATGGTGCCGCGTGCCTGTAGTCCCAGCTACTCGGGAGGCTGAGGCAGAAGGATTGCTTGCCCAGGAGTTTGAGGTTGCTGTGAGCTAGGCTGACGCCACAGCACTCACTCTAGCCCGGGCAACAGAGCGAGACTCTGTCTCAAAAAAAAAAAAAAAAAAAAAAAAAGGATTAATAGATCTTGATACTCTCATTTCTTTTATCTTGCATCAGCAAAATCTCTGCTAAAGCTGCTGTTTTAAGTGACACTTTGCAACAAGGTATAAGTATTGTTAACTATATTAGTGCAAATGCAGCATGGCTTCATTGGTTTTATAACATGATAAAGGTGAACTATGAGGTATTCAATGTGGATTTGCTGTATAGTTCTAAAGTGCATTGGCTATCGCAGGGACAGGTGTTAGCCAAAATTTTATCTCTGTGAGACAGATAGTTAAATTTTATGAACAGAATCAGGAATGTGAATTACTGAAAGAAGATTTCTATAGGAATGCAGCATTTCTGTGTGATATCATATGAAATCAAAACAGTGAGTATTTCTTTGCGAGGTAAAACTGTCTATATATGATATGTGGCCAAAAATCCAAGCATTGAAAAAAGCTATCCTTTTTCAAAACACTTCTTCAAAAGGAAATTTCAGATGAACATTTTCCCCAGTTAGCAAAGGTCATTGATAAGCAGGATGGTATATGGGAATCATCTGAAGAATACACAGCTGTTATAGACCTATTAATTCAAGAATACAACAAAAGGTTCACTGACTTTGAGAATTATGACCTCACACTCAGATTACCATTTGAGCCTCACCTAGTTGATATCACCAAGGCACCTACAGAACTATAGATGGAATTGTTTGAGCTCTCAGTAGATGACATTTTAAAGTCTTTGGTGCTAAGAAAGATCCAGTTGAAATATGGAAAAATGCAGTAGAATGCCCATGCCTTTGCAAACATGCCTGAAAAATGTTCTCTTGCTTTTCAACCACTTATTGGTGCGAATCTACATTCTCCTACCTAACCCAAATCAAGATGCCCTTAAGGTCACAAATGACTGATACCCATCTAGAGGATCAACTGAAACTGCAGACCTCGTTGCTGCAACCAAATATTCAGATGCTTTCCAACAAAAAGCAGACATAACAAAGTCATTAAAGGGTTAGTTAACTTTAACAGTGTTTATTTTTGGAAATTATTAGGTACATAATAGATTTTTACAAAATAATGTATATTTTTAAGTATATCTAATTGAAGTTTCTTGAATGCAGCCTTATCTGATTACAGCTAATTAATGTGGTCTTCCAAAATGAAAAGGTTCCCCACCTCTGGTTTAACCTCTTCATGAACTGCCAGATTTCTTTTCAAGATGGCTGTACCATTTTCATTCCCACTATCAATGTATGAAGATTTCAGTTTCTCCACAAATTTGTCAACATTTGTTATCTTTTAGATTATAGCCATACTAGTGAGTCAACTAGTATCTCATTGTGGTTTTGATATATGCATTTCCCTGATAGCTAATGTTGAGCATCTTTACATGTTTTTGTTGTCCATTTGTGTATCTCTTTGCAGAACTGTTTATTTAAATCCTTTATCCTTTTTTTTTTTTTTTTTGAGACAGAGTCTCACTCTGTTGCCCCGGATAGAGTGCAGTGGCTTCATCATAGCTCACTGCAACCTCAAACTCCTGGGCTCAAGCGATCCTCCTGCCTCAGCTTCCCAAGTAGCTGGGACTACAGGCACTTGCCACCATGACTGGCTAATTTTTCTATTTTTTTGTAGAGACGGAGTCTCAAGGCTCTTGCTCAGGCTGGTCTTGAGCTCCTGACCTCAAGCGATCCTCCCACCTTGGCCTCCCAAAGTGCTAGGATTACAGTCATAAGCCATGGTGCCTGGCCCCTTTATCCTTTTTTAAATTGAGTTATTTTGCTTTCTATTATTGAGTTGTAAGAGTTTTTTATATATTCTATATACAGATGTCTTACCAGATGTATGATTTACATATATCTTCTCATTCTGTTGGTGGTTCTTCCCTTGATGGTCTCATTTGTAGTACAAAAGTTTTTAATTTTGATGAAGTCGTTTACCTATTGTTTTGTTGATGGTACTTATGCTTTTGGTGTCCTATATAAGAAGATCATGAATATTTACTACTATGTTTTCTTTTAAGAGTTTTGTAGTTTTCTTGCATTTCAGTACATGATCCATTTTGAGTTAATTTTTATGTATAATGTGAGGTATTGGTCCAGTTTCATTATTTTGCATGTGAATGTCCAATTGTTCCAGGATTATTTGTTGAAAAGACTATTCTTTCCCTATCGAATTGTCTTGGCACCCTTGTCTTGAGGTTTATTTTTGATGTAGTTTCTAAGGACTAATTTCAGGTTAAAACACTGCTTTACTATTTTTTCTTTTAACTGTATCAAGAAATGAGTTATTTTACTTTTTAAAACTAATGAAATTGGCATTTTTGAAGTTATACAGCAATTTTAAGCAAAGTAACATGAGAAGCCTAAAAGTATTAGGCTTAGCAGTCAACTTTACCTTCTTTTTACTTTATTCCATTCCTAATTTTTGTTCTTAAATTATTTATCTTAGATTGAATTAACTCATGGTAAGAAAATTTTGCTTTCCTGACTTCAGTGGTTTTTACTTAATTTTGTCTGATAAGTACAAAATATGGGACAAACTGAACATCAAAATAAATATACTAATGGATTATAACCCATTGAATAATATAGGAGTCCGAATCCATACTAATATATGTAAATAAATGCATAAATAAGTAGGGAGAAGAGTAAGCTGTTTCTAACAATGGAATGCCAAATCATAGAAATAGAAGTAAAGATGGTATTATAGAATATCAGTGGATGCCCAAACTAGTGGGTGAATGTTTGATGAGGAAATGGGATATTTGAATAGACTCAAGTATCTCCTTACAAGATCCTTTAAAAAATTATAAAGGGAAAAACACTAACTTTGCCAGAAGACCCGGCAGACACCACCTTAGTCAAGTGATCGAAGTTCATATCTTTAGTAATGGGACAAACTGATACTATATGTCTCCTGATATGATGAACTGTGGTATTCCTGCCCAAAATGCACAGTCTGAAACTAATCATAAGGAAATATTAGACAAATCCAAATTGAGGGACATTCTACAAAATAACTGGTCTGTACTCTTGAAATTTCAAAGCCACAAAAGATGAATGAAGGTGGAGAATAAAGAAGACTAAAGGAATATGCTGATAAATGTAATGTGTGATATGAGATTGGATCCTGGCTTGGAGAAAAAACTATAAAAAACATTATTGGGATAAGTGATCAAATTTGAATATGGACTGTGGATTAGATAATAGTATTATACCAATGTTAAATTCTTGATTTGATAATTTTACTGTGATTATGGAAGACAGTTTTTGGAGTCACACTTTGAAGTATTTAGAGGCAAAGGAGTTTAGTATCTGCAGGTTAATCTGGGTAAAGGGATACAGGAGTACTATTTTTGTAATGTTTATGAATTTGAAATTATGTCAAAATGTTGCATAATGAAATTTGTGACCTTCATAAGTTGACTTACTTTAAAATCTTAATCAAGTTCTTTTTTTGTCTGATTACTAACCGTAAAATTTATTATGATAAATACTTATGGTAATATGACAACTTTGTTATTGTGAGTTCTTATTTTAAAAAATTTCCAATGTATATTCTGGTAGGCAGAAACGAGCCCTCCCAAAATGTTCCTATCCTAATCCTTGGAATCTGTTAGTAAGTTACCTTACGTGGCAAAAGGGACTTTGCTGAAGTGATTAATGGTAAGGACCTTGAGATGGGGAGGTTATCCTAGTTATCTGGGTAGGTCCAATATTATCACAAGGGTCCTTAGAAGTGGAAGAGAGAAATAGAAGAGGGTCAGAGAAAGAGATATGATGCAACATAGCTGGCTTTGAAAATGGAGGAAGAGGGCTAAAAGTCAAAGGAATGGCTTCTAGAAGTTTGAAAAGACAAGGAAATGGATTCTCCTGTACAGTGTCCAGAAAGGAATGAATGCAGCCATGTTGACAACCTTGATTTTAACCCAGAAAGACCCAAGTGAGAGTTCTAACTTACAGAACTATAAAATGATAAATATGCATTGTTTTATGCCACTAAGTCTGTGTTAATTTGATATAGCAGCAACAGAAAACTCATATGCAAACTCAAAATTAGTGAAAATAGCACATAACAAACTCCCTTGTCTGTATTACCTGACTTCAGAGATCTTGTTTCATCTTACCTCTCCAACCCCTTCCCCAGTCCCTCCTCACTTATTTTGATGCAAATTCTAGGAATATCTTCATTTGTAAATTTTTAACATAGGTCCTTAAAATATAAGGGCTCTTTTTAAAAGTGATAATAGCATTATCACATGTAAAAAATGAACAGTTTTTAAGTGTTGCTTTTAGTACTGAGATATTTAGCAAGAAAAACAATATTTGACTATGAGAATGGCATGTTATGATTTGTTTTAAAAACTCTTCTGAAATGTTTAAAATACACTAATTATAAGCATAATTTTCATTCTGTCATGTTTTTCAGCTTTGATAACAATTTCAAATTGTTCTAAAAATCAAACAATAAAAATTAGATTTTAATTTATTTTAAAATATCTAGTTGATTTAGATATATAGAAACTGGTAGCTCATATTTTAATTTGGACTCTATTATATAAAAATATGGGGAATTAGATTTAATTTTTGCTTTAAATGTGTATTCGGTTCTTTTAGGGTGCTGCGAATAAAAACACCTTTCTTGAGTCACAAAATGATCCAAGAATATGCAGTTTAAATCTTCTGCCTACTGAAGAAAGTACTAGAGAAATTAATCACAGGGATAACTACAGTGGGAAATACGGTTTTGAAGCATCTGCTTTGGCAACATTAGATCCACCTCATACAGGTAAGACTGAGCTTTTTATTGACTAGGTTTATACTTGGCCAATCATATTACAGTATTCTTTAAATGATTATTCAAGAATGAATATATTTGAAAATTTTTTATGTAATACCATTAGATTGTTGGCAATTCAGATTTTTTGTCATAATTTATCTTTAGTGCTTGGATTGATAACCGTGTGATTAAGATATTGTGCTTTATAATAGGTGTGTATTTAAGACTGTTAAGTGTAAATTTGTTGGTCGAATATGATCTCTTCCTTAAGTACCAAGATTGTGTTTTAAGATTTGATTTTTAAAAATTTTTCTATAAGACGTGTGAATAGCACTAAAGTTGGAGAGTTGAACTTGAAATGAGTGAATTCTTAATTCATTATAGTCTGGAGTAACTTAAAATCAATTAGATTCAAGTTATCAAGGTATGTACTTGCAGGAAAACCAAGCACATCTCTCCATTGTTGAATTGAGTTAAAGTAATGATTATGGTTCTTTTTGTATATGTAAGAGAGCATTTTTCAGGTAACTAAAAAAGAAATAATTAAGATGGTTCACAGATGTTTATTTGGCCTTGTGAAAGGCATCATTAAGACTATGTTTTTCCAAATTACATTTTATTCATTTTTTGGTTGAATGAACAGATTCAGGGAGCCAGCCCCATCTGTTGGACTACAGAATAATAACTGCCATCCTTATGATACCAGTGTAAATCAACAAAGTGCCTTAAGCACTTAACTCTTTTGATGGATGTTCTTAGGCTTTGTGATGATTAATGAATTTTATCTATGAATGCGTTTATATCTTGTTGGGGCAGAAAGGAATTCTGCATTTTCCTAACTGGCCATTATCCTAGTGTTATTTATGTGCTCTTCATAACTTTTCTAAAGCTGTAACTAGTGTGGCGATGGGGTTGAGAGGGACTTTTGGAGCCAGTGTCAATTTAGGGAGATTCCTAGAGATAGCTGTGAGCATGGCAGTTTAGCTGCTGCCCTTTCTCCCTGATTTGCTCTCCTTTTTTTCCTCCTTGCTTTCCTCCCTTCCTCTTTCCTTCCTTCCATCTTTGTTAGGTGAATATCCTGTTTTCCCAGGCTTTCTTCTCTACTTTTAAGCCTGAGGCAGATAATGATCCATGTATGCCCATTTCTTTTCTAATCTACTCACTGGAAAATGATATTTAGACTCTGGAATATAACACATTCTGTGTTAATGATTTTGGGCTTTATGTTTTACTATAGTTTGTCATTCTCTTCCCTGCTAAATATGAGAAGGGAGTTAAGAGTTAAGATAAATTGAAGAGGGAGTTGATTTACTCAACCCTTAATCCCTTAATCCTTTCTCTGATTTAGTACATTCACTGGACTGTGGAATCTGTGCCAACCTCCTGATACCCTTCTGCCTCTCGTTCAAAGACAGCTTAAATTGGGGAAAAGAGCTTTGTGAGAAATGTTTTGTTCTCTATGGTGGATTGCTGGAGAGGGATGTGGTACATAGAAAAGCGCAGAGATGAGAGACCTGTATAGTGTACACTCACCTTTTGACGTCCTTTTAATTCTAGATCTGAAATCCACCCTGAAATGAGGTGCATACTTGTATGTGCAGTTAAAATATTAATATGTCCCCATTTCCCCCATCACCTTTTGATTTGGAAAAATTCCTACATGTAGAGAAGTTGAAAGAATAGTCCAGTTAACGTCCTAAACTCAACAGTTACTAACATTTTGCCTCATTTATGTATTCTTTGTCTTTGTATATGTGCACTCCCTCCCCCCATGTTTTGAAAATAAGTTGCATATATCATGCCACTTCACCTCTAACTACTTCAGCATGTATTTCTTAAAATAAATGTCTTCTCTTACATGACCACACATCATTATTATACCAAACATAATAGTAATTTGTAATATTTAATAGTCAGTTAATTAATAATACCATTTTTGCTTTGGTTTCTTTCTCAACTGAAAAAGCCCTGATAAGTACATTTTCACTCTCTTGAACTTCACCAGGTCTCTTCATAACACGTTTGTAGACAATATTGCTAGTTGAGAATGAAGGTATAGGTCTACCACTAATGACTTCCCCAGGGAATGTGACTTTTTTGGAGGTTGTGGTAGAAGGGCCCACTTCTGTCTTTTTTTTGTCCAAGATCCACAACTGCTTCTATTCATGAACAATCCAGCTCAGTACTTTTGAGCCCTTGCTGTCTAAAACCAAATCCTGGGAGAGGGGAGATACAGCAGCTTGAATTGTGTCCTTTAAAACGATATGTTGATGTCCTAAGCCCCAGTACCTGTGAATGAGACCTTATTTGGAAATAGGGTCTTTGTAGGTGTAATGGAGTTAAGATCAGGTCATACTGGATTACCGTGGACCCTAAATCCAATGACTGGTGCCCTTACGAAGTGAGGGAAATACAGAACACAGAGGAAAAAAGGTCTGGTGATGATGGAGACAGAGATTGGGGTACTACAGCTGCAAGCCAGGGAACACCAAGGATTTCTGGCAACCACCAGAAGCTAGAAAGAAGCAAGGAAGGATTCTCCCTTAGAGCTTTCAGAGAAAGCATAGCCCTGCTGACACCTTGATTTCACACTTCTGGTCTCCAGACCATGAGAGAATAAATTCTGTTGTTTTTAAAGCCACCCAGTTTGTGGTACTTTGTTACATCAGTCTCGGAAGTTAATACAGTAAGCCCTAAACCTCTTGGATATACAGAGCTATACTTTCTTTAGAAAAAGAGAAATTCTTTCTTTTTTTTTCTCATTCTGATGAACTATAAAGTGAGACCGCACTATCTTGTATTATGTTTTGTCTATTTGCCTAACTCTCAGTCAGTAAACTGTGAGGTGCAAAGGCAGGAATTTTCTTTTGTTGAGGTTTTAAATCAAATAGTATGGATTCAAAAATATTTTATGACTGAATTAAGGAATCTTGAGAACTTAGGATTCTTAGGTCCTTGGAGATGGTTGGACATATTCTCAGGGGTTTATACGTTCTCAGAGAAATTAGAACTTTGTATTTTCTTTTAAATTATATGAATTAAAGTGTATATATACATGATCTTTTGAATGGCCACCTTATAATTTAGTACTGTTATAAGATTTCATGCCTGCAAACGAAAATAGGTAGATAGAATGTGTAAGTGGTATACTCTTACCAAATGAAGGTTTTCCATATTCAATAAGGATGTTGAAAGAATTGAGCTATAATATTCTCTACTGGAGAATAGGTTTGTTGAATACAAAAGACCTCTGTCGAATCTGTTGGTATCATATTTATATTGTAATTAGTATTTTAATTTCAGTAAATGATTGCTATCAAAAATATGATTTTTGCATTTTATTGGTTTTATATTTAATTCATAAATGTTTGTTTTTGTTGTGATAAAATATATATAATACAAAAATTCACCATTTTAAAGTGTATAATTCAGTGGCATTTAGCACATTTGCAGTGTTGTACAACCGTTACTTCTATCTAGTTCCAGAACATTCTTATCTCCCTAAAAAGAAACCTCAGACCAATTAAGCAGTCACTCTCCTTTCTCTTCTCTTTCTAGCCCTTGGCATCACTAATCTACTTTCTGTCTCTATGGATTTACCTATTCTGCATATGCCATATAAAGCAAATCATACTATATGTAGTCCCTTCTGACTTTAAAAAAAAAAAA
>CM052438.1:56390927-56424656 GCA_028533085.1 Varecia variegata
TACAGTTAAGTCTTAAACGTATGAATGGGAAATAATTTTTTAAAATTTGTGATCTGCTGATTGGTGAATTTTTTTAATAGTGACCTATTTCTTTATATAACAACTTCAGACATAACTGTAAGGAATCAGACATTGAATATTCAGTGCTACTAACTATATCTTTTTCCCCATAGAAAGTTCCACACAGAAATTTAAAAATTGAGGAGATAATCCTTTGTCCTTTAAGGCTCTTTTATGAAGATTTGGTTGAGGGAAAAAGTAGGTTTTATGATTTGGGGGGTGTTTGCCTTGGGGTGTTTGCATTGTGTTCGAATCCAGATTATTGAGTAGTGTCAGTACTCCATTCTGCGAGAGGGGAGACATGATAGGTGTATCCCTTCCCCGTTTAAAAAAAACACCATGTGAAGATAATTCCCCTCTAACTAGTTTGCCTTTAGTTCTCAGGATAAAGAATGGCTTTTGAGGAAACCTATACTGGGACTGTTCTTTTAAAATCCTGCCTCAGATGGAGGTGAATAAATTTGCTCAATTTTATCCTGCAGTCAGGCTGGTAAAAAAAATGTCCTGGTCATTAGAATATTGACCCTGTCATATACATCCTTGCAAATTATGTTGAAGCATGTTTGAAAGTACTTAGGTATTATCCAAGGCCATTTTCAGGAGCATGGATTATCAAATTCTGTCCTGCGTATAGAGCATTGTCTACTTTTTCCCTAAGATGGTGCACTCATGGGAAGAAGCAACAACCAGATGATAAACATATGAGCAGTAGTTCTTAATTAACATGGGGTCTAGAGGATTGTGTGTGTGTGCAGGGAACTATTTGGTGTAAGACCTGAAATTAAGGCTCAATTTTTGAAAAAATATATTTTAATAAATTTTATTGTGTATATTTGAGTTTTAGAACATGATATGGGATATTTATAGACATAGTAAAATGGTTACTATAGTGAAGCAAATTAACATATTCATCATCTCGTATACTTTTTTGTGTGTGTGACAAGAGCAGCTAAAATATACTTATTTAACAAAAATCCCTAATCTGATACAGTTTTACCAACTATAGTCTTCCTATTGTACATTAGATCCTTAGACTCATTAGTCCTACATATCTGTTACTTTGTATCCATTGACCTTTATCTCCCCATTTCCTCCCCTAAGACAATCACATTCTCCTGTAGGGCCAGAAGGCACCTCACCCTCTTAATACTATTAATACAAAGTCTGCCTTCCACAGTTCCTGGTTGTTCACTCTTTCCAAGTGCAACCCTGGTGTGGCTCTCTGTGAATGAGGTATCCTCCTCCCCCAGGCTGTGAGTAGTTGTGACTAATAAACTGCTGTCAAGCTAACCTGTTTAGTGTCAGCTATCATGTGTTTGGCCATTCACATAACCCTAGAATAGGAATACCTTCCTCACCACTTGAATAAATGGGAGGCAATTAAAACAGAGGGGCACACAAATACATGCATTTTTCTAAGGAAAGGGGCCATAGCTTTACTGGGTTTCTCAAATAGTCCTGTAACATTTGCCATCCTTCTGCATCAAGGCTAAAAACTACTGCTGTATAAACTTTGTGAGATGTATTCCTTATGCTGTCTTTTGGAAAATTTTTTCATTCCCTAGCATGTAATTTAGTGTAAGACTTCCTCACTTACCTGGATTGGATGAAAGTGGGAATATGTGTCTTTAGGCAGTGCTTTTATCTAGAAATCTGCTTTATGCTTTTTGGAGGTCCAGTGTAGAATAATTGAAATACTGATGGCATTATCAGTTAATATGCTTTTGGTTCAAGTCTTAGCAAAAATACTGGCTTATATAATTGAAGGTTTTTATTGGCATGTGTAACTGGAAATTCCAGGCTTCAAGGTTGACTGGTTTAGCAGTTCAAGGGATGTCATCATGAGCCCAGTTTCTTTCTGTGTTTCCCATCTGTCATCTACAGGATTGGCTTCATTCTTACTCTGGCTTCCCTCATGTTAAATGATAGATCCCAACTACCATTGGGCCACATATTTTCTTTTTCTCATGTATTTGACGACAGGCAGATGGTTCTTACTCAGAATCACTAAATAAGATTTTTAACTTTGTACCATTACTGGGCCATTTTCCTGGGACCAGGGAGTTTCCTAACCTCAGACTTAGTTTACCACTGTGAAGAGGAATCCTTTCTGGTTTCTGAGAATCCTTAATGTACCAATCAGGCACATACCTTTCATCCTCTTCCCTGCAAGTGCGAATTATTTCACCCAAATTTCCTGGCTGCTACACAGTAGAGGAGGGAAGGAATAAATGTCGTGAGATACCACGAACAACCATTATGTTAACTATACTGATAGTTAGCTAATTGCTAGTTTTTTGCCAGCCAGTTTCTGAGGCTGAAGCTCCTTTACCTTGAATTTTTTTGTTTGTTTGTTTTTGAGGCAGAGTCTCACTCTGTTGCCAGGGCTAGAGTGCTGAGGTGTCAGCCCAGTTCACACAGCAACCTCATACTCCTGGGCTCAAACGATCCTCCTGCCTCAGCCTCCTAGGTAGCTGGGACTACAGGTGCACACCACCATACCCGGCTAATTTTTTCTATTTTTAGTAGAGACGGGGGTCTCGCTCTGGGCTCAGGCTGGTCTTGAACTCCTGAGCTCAAGCAATCTTCCCACCTCGGCCTCCCAGAGTGCTAGGATTACAGGTGGCTCATGCCTACTGTGCCCGGCCGTTGAAATATTTTTATACCAAGGACAGGACTTGGCCAGAGATCCTTAATAGATGGCTGGGAGCTATGCTATGAGGATGTATATAAATTTAGGTTGTATGGAGTAGGCCTGTGATTCATATAGCATTGGTGGAGTAAATTTTGTAATTTGACTCCTTCAGTTCTGTAAGGGTTTTCAAAGTCCCTGAATCCTAGGTTTTGATTGTCTTGACTGCTTAAATCACAGAATATCACCACCGAAGCACAGTGATGAAGTGTGAGATATTTAAATGCTTTAACTGAGAATAACTCTTAGGGTTTGGATTTACCCTACTTTTTGCCCTACTTTTATGTGGCAGATTTTCTTTTTTTAAAAACGTCTTATCTTCCTGTCATGTTGCATTTTGACTATATCGAACACAGTCTTAGGTACCTCTTAGGATTTCCTTGGCACCATGTGCCTCATAGACTGCCCTACTGCCCCTGGAAGCCAACCATTTGCTTCACCTGAGCAACGAGGGACCTATTCCTTGGTGGCCATCACCCAGCCAAGCTGATGAACCATATGCTAGGAGGGTCTGGCTCCTTCTGTGCCACTTCTAATCTTAGATGAAGCACCACACCACAGGCTTGTGGGTAGCTCCCTGAGTATCTGTAGAGGCTAGATGACACAGTCTGGAATTGCAGTATAGTTCACTCCTATTGGAATGAACTTCGACCAGTGGGAGATAGGAGACAGGAGAGAACCTGCCAGGTAAATTCCTCTTTTTCTTTGTGGACTACTCTGAGGTATAGTTTCTTTTTGTAGCCTATCAGGAGACATTCCAAAGAGAGTACCAAGTGGGTGCATTTGCCAAGTGACCTGCTGGATTTTTTCATAGCTTGTTGTAAAATGGTAGCCAGAACTTTGATGCCTCAGTTTACCTTTTACCCTTAATACCCTGTGTATGTACCTCCCAAGTAAAGCATCAGCATTTTAATCAGGCTCTGTTTGCCAGAGGACTGGGCTAAGACAAATATTAATAAGGCATATAATTCTTGTTTTTTGTGGACTCTTTCCTAAAATATGGAAATAGTTTCAGTAGGCTTTTTTTTGTCTAAAAAAAAGCTTATGGAAAAAAAACTTATACCTACCTTACAATTATTCCTTATTAAATTTAGTAGATCTAATTATAAAAATTTTATTTTAGAAATTTAGCTTTATTCAAACTTTACACATTTTAATGGCTAAAGAGTTTAAAATATATTAACTGCTGTATTTATTTTTATTTTCTTATTTATTTATTTATTTATTTATTTATTTTTAAAGACATAGGTATTTCACTATGTTGCCCAGGCTGGGTTTTTTTTTTTTTTTTTTTTTTTTTTGAGACAGTGTCTCACTCTGTCACCCTGGGTAGAGTGCAGTGGCATCATCATAGCTTGCTACTATCTCAAAATCCTGGGCTCAAGTGATCCTGTTACCTGAGCCTCCCGAGTAGCTGGGACTATAGGCTCGTGATGCCTGGCTAATTTTTCTATTTTTAGTAGAGATGGGGTTTTGCTCTTGCTCAGGCTGGTCTTGAACTCCTGGCCTCAAGGGATCCTTCTGCCTTGGGCCTCCCAAAGTGCTAGAATTGTGGGCATGAGCCACCGAGTCTGGCCCTATTTTCTTTTTAAGGATAATTTTTGAACATTTTATTATAATAATTTAAAAAATACATAGAAGTTGAAAGAGTTTTACATTGAACACCCACCTTGAGGCTACAATTAAAATTTTACTATATTTGCCCTATTACATATCTGTTTATCTGTCCACTAATTTTTAACAGTGGATTCTAAAGTTGCATATGTTAGTATGTTTTCCTCAAAAATAATATGCAATTCCTTAAGATCAATGTACCTAAATACAATTCTCCCAATAAAAATATTTAAGACCTGAAACTATGAAAGTACTAAAAGAAAACATTGGGTAAACGCTTCAGGACATTGGTTTGGGCAAGGACTTCTTGAGTAATATACCCCTAAAGCACAGGTAACGAAAGCAAAATTGGACAAATGGGATCATATCAAGCTAAAAATCTTCTGCACAGCAAAGGAAACAACACAGTGAAGAGACAACCCACCGAATGGGGAACATATTTGTAAACTACCCATCTGACAAGGGATTAATAACTGAAATATATATAAGGAGCTCCAACCACTCAACAGGAAAAAAATCAAATGATCCGATTAAAAAATGGACAAAGGATCTGAATAGACATTTCTTAAAAGAAAACATACAAATGGCCAACAGGTACATGAAAAAATGCTCAATATCATTAGTCATCAGAGAAATGCAAATCAAAACTACAATGAGATATCATCTCACCCCAGTTAAAATGGCTGGAGAGAGAGGAAGAGAGAGAGGGGAGTTATGGAGGGGAGAGAGGTACCAGACTCTTTATAACATTCAGTTCTCATGGGAATTAATAGAGTGAGAACTCAATACAAGGAGGACAGCACCAAGCATTTCTTGAGGGATCCTACTCCATGACCCTAACACCTCCCATTAGGTCCCACCTCCAGCATTGGTGATCAGACTTCAACATGAGATTTGGAGGAGGCAAATATCCAAACTATATCACATTTCAAAGGAATGGCTTGCAGGTCCTTGAGAAAGATACTACAGAGTTACATGCACATCTCAAAGGGACAGAGGAAGGATTCACAATTTATACCCTTTTTAGTAAGTGCCCTAAGAAAGGAAGGTCTGGGGCCTATAATGAGGTGTTGACTGGAACAAACCGTAAGTTCTTTTGACAGCCCTGAACTTCTCCAGACTGGAGCTCAAAAGGAGGCTGGGTCATTCCAGGGGGAACTAGGCTATTAGAATCCATGCTAGGGTTGGTCAAGGCCCTTAATGCAAGGGTTTGGATGGAGTAGCTATTTGCGAAGAGTTTTTTACAGCTCTCACTACTATGCCCTGGATATTTTTGTTTTCATTTTAGAACATGTAGATCCTACCTCTTTTTTTGGTTTAGTTGCTACAGAGTATAACATTGGTCCAAATGCGTCATAGTTTATTTAGGTTGCTTTTAGTGTTTTAACTATTAAAAACAACACTGCAGTGAACATCCTTGTGCATTTGGTCTGGTGAACATATGCAAGTATTTCTCGAGAGTAGTCAGATCATAATGTGTTTGCGTTATACTTAAATATGGTCTGCCAAATTGCCTTCCAAAATGGCTGCCATCATTAGTGTATGAGAGAATTTATTTCCCCAGCTTCTTCAACACGTGCTATTAGACTTTTTAACTTTTGCCAATTGAATGGCAAAAAATTACTGTTATATTTAAATTTGTACCTCCTTAATTACTTATGAAATTGAGTTCTTTAAATGTTGGATGTTTCTATTTTACTCATTAAATTCTGTATTCTACATCCATTTCATTGCATTTTTAAGCATACAAATTTAATATAAGCTTTATATGACATAGAAGCCTTCATAAGTAAATGAAGACCCAAAGAAATGGGTAAAGCTGTGTATTATTTTTATAATTTTTAAAATTTATTTTTAATTTTTTATTGATACATAATAGTTATAATATTGGGGGTATATGTGATATTTTGATGTATGCATAGAATGTGTAATGGTTAAATAAAGGTAACTAGGATATCCATCATCTCAAACATTTATCTTTTTTTTTTTTTTTTGAGACAGAGTCTCACTCTGTTGCCCGGGCTAGAGTGAGTGCCGTGGCATCAGCCTAGCTCACAGCAACCTCAAACTCCTGGGCTTAAGCGATCCCACTGCCTCAGCCTCCCGAGTAGCTGGGACTACAGGCATGCGCCACCATGCCTGGCTAATTTTTTCTATGTATATTTTTAGTTGGCCAGATAATTTCTTTCTATTTTTAGTAGAGATGGGGGTCTCGCTCTTGCTCAGGCTGGTCTGGAACTCCTGAGCTCAAACAATCCGCCCACCTCGGCCTCCCAAGTGCTAGGATTACAGGCGTGAGCCACCACGCCCGGCCACAAACATTTATCTTTATGTTGGGAACATTCTAATTCTCTTTAGCTATTTTGAACCACACAATAAATTATTGTTAACTATAGTCACCCTACTATATTATTGAACACTAGGTCTTATTGTTTCTAATTGTAGTCTTGTACCCATCAACCAACCTCTTTTCATACACACCACATCGAACTCTTTATCCCCTATCCCCCTCCCCACCAACCTCTGGTAACCACCAATTGACTCTACCTACATACGATCTATTTTGTTAGCTCCCACATATGAGTGAGAACATGTGATATTTGTGTTTCTATACCAGGCTTATTTCACTTAACATAATGACCTACATGTTCCATCCATGTTGCTGCAAATGACAGGATTTCATTCTTTTTTATGACTGAAAAATATTATGTTGTATATATGTATCATTTTCTTTTTTTTTTTGAGACAGAGTCTCGCTTTGTTGTCTGGGCTAGAGTGCGTGCCATGGAGTCAGCCTAGCTCACAGCAACCTCAAACTCCTGGGCTTAAACGATCCTACTGCCTCAGCCTCCCGAGTAGCTGGGACTACACTCATGCGCCACCATGCCCGGCTAATTTTTTCTATATATATTTTAGTTGGCCAGATAATTTCTTTCTATTTTTAGTAGAGACGGAGTCTCGCTCTTGCTCAGGCTGGTCTCGAACTCCCAACCTCGCGCGATCCACCCGCCTCGGCCTCCCAAGTGCTAGGATTACAGGCGTGAGCCACCGTGCCCGGCCTATTTTTTTGTTTTTTTTATTTGCTCTTTTCACTCACCATATGTTTTGGAGCTTGTTCTACGCTAATATTTAGAAATCTGCTTCTTTCATTTTAATGCTGCTTGGAGTAGACCATCATATGGATGTACTCTGGTTTTAACTAGTCCCCAGCTCATGCATGTGCTTTTAGATTGTTTCCAGTACTATGCTTCTACATAAAATGCTTCATTTCGCCTGTGTGGATTTGAGTATTTTCCTAAGATGGATTCTGAGAAGTAAAATTACCAAAATTTTAGATGTTTTTACTCATATAACATTAATAGATACTCCCAGATCACCATACAAAATGCCATTTTACATTCCCTTCAACAGTGCAGAAGTGTACTCTTTCCCTTATCCACTCTTGACATTTGCTATCTTAAAAAATTTTGCCAATGTATGGATGAAAATGATTTTTAGTGTACATTTTCCTGATAATTAGATTGAAGTTTTTTTTTAGTATTTCATTTCTTAACAGAATACCTTTATTCTGAAAATAACAAAATATCTAGATAAAGTATATATCCTGTGTTCTTGCTTTCCTTGATTGTCTTTGAATGTTTTAAAAGCTCAGAAAAAGCTAGAATGACTTTGAATACCTTGTTTTTGGGGCGAGCCAATTTTTAATTTGTATGTAGACGACAAGAATCATTTGCATTACTATTAGTTTTCTACAATTTACTGTAAAACTACTCAAAAACAATGAAAGGGGTAGGACTAGTGTAGAATCACATTTCCCAGTAGGGTATGCCAGACAACACAACACCTAGCATTCCATGGACTACTCGACAATCTTTCACTTTTTGTCAGACAGATAATACATTTAAAATTTCTAGAACATTGTCTGCCTTGTAAAGAAAATAAAAAAAATCTCAGGACCCCTTATGCAAAAAGGAAAGCTAAGCCTGGAGGATGAGTCATGCAACACCCTTTTCCAAATGAATAGCTATTGCTAACATTATGCTTTAGCCAGATCCCCAAGGAAAGGTGAAAGGCCTCATGCATTTATGAAAGACTGCCCCCACAGATCATTTGTAAGTAAATTCTTTGCTGGCCTCCTAGCAAGGAAAGGCCAATTGTAACATTAGGTCTGCAGTGTAAGTCTAGCTCCTAAAACTAGTCTCTTTGATTCCACACTGATAATGTCGATTATAAGCTTATCTTCCCAGGTGCAGAGCACAGACAAGAGGAGCTGAATCATTCTTCCACCTACCCAGAGATGTGTGCATAATTGATTCTTCCTTTACTCTCTTTTTCCCTTCAAACATTTACCTGTTCTTATATAAAATGTAGATTTCCTGGGCACTCACTAAAGTCTCACAAGAATGTAACCATTTCCCCTCCTGCCTTCCAGCCCCTCTTCCTACAATTGCTCCCCTTTGAGGGAATGTTTACATACTAAAGCTCCTGAAAACCTCTTTGGAAAAACAGATAGATACATCTGTGGCTTGTGTTTTTCTCGGAAGCCCCTTAAAGCTGGCTTAATAAACCTCAGTTGATTGAGATCCTTGCCTTAGTCACACATTTCGGTTGTTGGGCTCATAGAGAGAATTCAATAAATTTAATTTGCATCTCTTTTGTTAAAAGAATAGGGGAAAAAAGGCAATTGAGAATTTATAGCATTTCTGTGAAACTGCAGTTCCCTGGATAGAGGCTGTATCTAGACTCAACTTTGATTTCCTTGGGGCTTGCACAGTTCTTGGGGGCATTTTTATAGGTCTTCAGTAATTGTTTGATTGAATTGAACTCTGTTCAAGTATGTTCTAATTCATTCTCCTATCTGGAGAAATGTGTATCATGAAAAAATAGGCTTGCTTTGCTTACATTATTTATCATATATTTTCAGATTGGGATTAGAAAATATATTGTAAGCATTGAAACTGGTGGCCTTGAAAATGGCTAGACTAGTTGTTTGCTTTCATAGTCCCAATTGTGTGAATATAGCTAAATAAAAGTCCTGCTCTATTATAGTAGCAAATGTGATTTTGTTGTGTGGAGTCTTAAGGCATGATTATGCTGTTTCTCACCATGAATAGTGATTTTTTACACATGATAAAGCAGGCTAGTATATTCACGTACATTACAGCTAGAATAATCCATTGCTTTAAAAACATTTTTTATCTGCTTTTTAGATTTCCTGTTCAAAAATTTCTTCTTAAATAACTGAAAAAAATATGCAGGGGCTAATGTAGATTGCAAAATGAAGGAGAAGCTTAGCTTTACTGTGGAGTCTGAGTCTGGGTGTAACCTAACTAGCTAGAGGATATGCAATTCCTGATTGACAGCAGGACCAGCATTATGCAGATTTTGTAAGGGAGAATACTAAGCTTGGAAACAGTGGTGAGGGGCTCTGTTAGGAATTACTACATTCACCACTCATATCTTTTAGTTTTCTGTCTACTGGATTTGTAAACAAAGAGCACAAAACAGTTCCTCTTTTGTTTTTATTAAAGTGATACTGCAATGCAGTTTCAGTCTATCAGCTAGGCATACATGAGTGGAAATTCAATATTTTCACAAAATTAGCTAATTTTTAGGTGTGTTCCATGCTTATCTCTATACCTTTGTGTATTAAATCCTACCTCGAGCTGTTTCCTTTATACACAAGTGTGTTTTGCTTGTACCTTCCTGTCGTCTTCAGTGCAAAGCTTTATGTAGGTCAGGCTTGGCTTAAGCAGATTTCCTGAACCTGCGTCAGCTTAAGCTGGAGGAATTTTAATAAACCCTCCCCTGTAGGCGTGGGCCTAAATGAGGCTAGCCTAGTTAAGCCTGATCTTTTTTCTGTTTGTGAAAAGAGCTGGGCAGAGCTGAAGGCTGCTTGGTGGTTTCTGAAACTGCCTACTTAATTTGAAAAGAACAATGGTAGGAAAGGCTAGATCTTCCAATTTTACCTTATCTGAAAAGCTTGATTTGCTAAAGCTTGTGAAGCCATATGTGAAAATTCTCGAAGAACACACTAATAAACATTCAGTAATAGTGGAAAAGAATAGGTGTTGGGATATCATAGCAGTTAACTATAATGCAATTGGAGTAGACCGCCCTTCTCGAACAGCGCAGGGCCTACGCACCCTTTACAAAAGGCTCAAAGAATATGCCAAACAAGAGCTATTGCAGCAAAAAGATACCCAATCAGATTTTAAAAGCAATATTTCTGAGCCAACCAAGAAAGTTATGGAGATGATACCCCAGATTTCCAGTTTTTGCCTGGTAAGAGACAGGAACCACATACAAAGGTAAGCTTTATTTTATTTTGTTGTGGAAAATTATGGCGCCTCCTATCTATTGAGCTTTGGCTTAGTTGTGATAGAGATATGCATAGTAAGCATCCCCACAAGGGGAGCAATGAATAGTGTCTTTGTTTTGCATTCTTAAAAAAAAAAAAGTGAGGCTATAAGGAATTTTTCTGCTACATTTGATTTAAGCTACTTTTTTTTTTCCCCTCCCCCTTCCCTCCTGTAGTTTCTAAAAGTAAAGGTTAGGGAGGAATAAATGGCATGAAATTTGTGGCATCACTTCATAAACTTTTTAAGCTTTAAAATTAAATTATTTAATTAGTTTCTGAGAGGTACCTTTTTCTTATTTAAGATTACATTTCATTGGAATTTTTGATTTTACATAACATTTATGTAAAGTTAGCAGTCTCCAGAGAAATGGAACCTTTGCTTTTTTATGAATTGTCAGTGTCTGCACTGAATTGTCACTGTCTACACTTACTGAGCATGCACTGAACTAACAAATAGAATGAAAATCAATAAGTAAACTTATTAATGACATGATTGTGTATATGAAAACAATTTAAATTATTATTTTAGAACATTTAAAATAAGTTGAACACAACTAAAGGGAGTTAATGCTTAATTAGGAATCCAGATTACTTAATAAAATTAAAAGTTTTTGTTGTTGTTTTTATTTATTAATGCTCTAGTTTCACTTTGATCTTGGGCCATACAGGAAAGAGTAAGCTTTCTCTTACTACTTTGCAAGGATATGAAACTCTGAATTTTAATAAACACATAAGGGCAACTGGGCTCTTTTAGGGTCAGACACAATTTTTTGGTTAAATTTGTGCTCTGTATAACTACTTGCTTGGGAATCTTCAAAACTATTATCTTGCCACAAATTCAAATTATAACCCCTGGCAAAAGATAAAAATGGCAGCTACATTCTTCTGAACCGTTTAGGGTGATTTAAACAAATTATAAACTCATTGTTAAGGGGCTTTTCAAACAAAGCTTTATACAATGTGCTTTTCTATTGCTGGATATATAAACAAATCATTGATCACCTGTGTAATCCCTTTGAAATTTGTAAAGAAGCAGAGAAAATTTTTTAGCCAAGTATATCTGTTATTTTGGTAATCTGTCTTCTTGCCATATACTGCTTATTTCTACTTAATTGTACAGTAAAAAAAAAAAAATAACCACCAGTGGGAATCCAGGACATGGATACACAGTGGATTAATTCTTGGAACCACTAGTTAAAATGTTCACTGTTATGACAAATGATGAAATCCCAATACCCTGGATATTAAAAAAAGATCCACAGTAAAATTGTAATATGTTGTGTTACTTATTCAGAATTTTCTCCCTCTAGAACCATAGAGAAAAGTGTTTTTTGCATTACAGGTATAAACCTTTTAGGTTTTAGGTATTAAGTATAGTTTTTTTATAATTTGAAAACTACACATAGAAACTGTAATTTTAGTTGTGTATTTTAAAAATGCAGTGAGTATAGAAGAGAAGCAATAAATATATAAATGTCTGTTTACATTTTTACCATTTGTATGCATATACATACAATATACATATACACAAAAGTCTTTTGGGACACCAACATTTTTCTGATAAAAATAAGTTAATTGATTTATGCCTTTCTATACCTACTTTTTAAATAATACCAATTTTTTAGATTTTTAAAGGGAAGAATGTAAGAAACATGCCATTTAAATTCTTATGTTAGTGTGTTTACACTGCCATTTGCTATATATTATTTATTCGTTCAATTATATATTTAATGTGCTTCTACTTATTTGAATGACATCTTGAATGTTAGTTAATATCTCAAAAGTTTATGATTATTCTATAATCTTAATTATGCTTCTACATGACATGCCTGCTAATCTCAGCAAACTCTCCCTTGATAAGGAAAATATTACTGTTTGTATTATTTAACATATTTAAAAATATATACCTATTTTGTAAGGCTGTTTATTTCTACAACTCACATTGATTTGTATCTTTGTTTTTGCCTGTCCCTAATATCAGATTATACTTTGTGGTCTTTTTGTTTTTGGCAAGGCCAAGGCTAAGAAGATATGCTTTTTGTTTTTGTAAACTGTTTGATCCTCAAAGTTCAGACTTATACATTTTAGAAGTCTTTCTTTATTGATAATTTTTGTGATCTTCTCCAAAGTTTATTTTTTTAAAATTTTGTTATGCCTTACTTGAAATGTTTTTAGTAAAATGTAATGGAATAGTCTGGATATAAGGCATATTTTTAATTTACTTGAGAATATAATGTCTATGTTTATATTCTGTCATTCATACTAATTTGGAATAGTAATTGAGTGGATTTTTAAAAACTTAATTTTCATATGTAGCTTTAACCTTTCCCATTCCACGTTTTAGCAGAGATATTAATAAAAGCAGATCTTGCTAATTTGAATTACATTTATAACCCATTGTTTTATTTTTGGAAATCATAAAATGACAAAAAAAGACAACAAAAATGAAGGAATTTATATAATCCATAAATAAATATTATATACAATGTATGTATTAGTTTCATTTTATCTGTGAAATAAGTATGTGCTATTTCTGGCAATTTAATGCCATTGGTAAGTGACATATGGAGAGTTTTAATTTTTTCCCATACGTTCTACTTGAACTTGTTCCAGCATTTTAATTATCTACATAGAATGTATTTTTTTAAACTATGTTACTTATCATTTGTAAAATGTTCCCTAAATAATGTTAAATACTTCCATTAATGTTCCAATAATCTTTCCCCTCTAAAACTTTTATTTTTAAGTTAGAAGCATAATTTAAAAAAAACTCAAGAAACAAGATTATATATTCTTCATGTTATACATGAAATTATTTTAAAAAAACACCTTCATAGATTATATGAAATTATTTTTGAAACAGAATTTTTGGGTGTGTTGCATTTATAATGTCATAACAAATATTATTTCAAGGTTTAAATTATGCTAAAATTGTAGTTGTCTCTACTAGGAATCCATATCTTATGGAAATTGTGTGTAGATTTGATAAACCTTCAATACATCTATAGGCCATTTAAAAACATTTCATTAAAAAAATCATGTCATTTGTTCATTTATTTAATCATTCAACATATAACAAACAAGTGGTAGAGAAAAACCCTTGCTTTTGTGAAATTTACCTGACCAATGGTTGAAAGACACAAAGAGAACAGCTGAGTCACATGGTTCAGGATAGGTGTAAAGAGGAAATGCCATTGTATTTGAAATAGGATAGTTAGAATGATACCCTATAGTTGGGCATACCCCAAAGCCATACAAAATCTGTTTTTATTTTTTTGGCAAATGCAGAAATCAATACCTCCCATAGATGCCCTTCCACTGTCCTTCTAGAAGACATGGGACTTGGTGGTTTTTAGATCAGTCCAGAAGAGCAGAAGGAGGAGTTCTAGGGCTAAGGTATGAATATAACAAGGCTGAGATGCATTAAATGGCTTTTGACACCACCGGAGAACCACAGAGTTGTAGGGACAATTGGTTTCTCTTTGAGAGCATTAAAAATGGCATTTCTTTTTTATTTACTTCATTGACTTTGTATAATATTTGTAGTTTCTTGCCCTTTTAAAAGCCCAGTTTTGGCCGACATGGTGGCTCACGTCTGTAATCCTAGCAGTTTGGGAGGCCAAGGTGGGAGGGTTGCTTGAGCCCAGGAGATTGAGGCTGCAGTGAACTGTGATCACACCACTGTATTCCAACCTGGGCAACAGAGTTGAGACCCTGTCTCAAAAAAATAAAAAATAAAAAAAGCCAGCCCAATTTTAAAGTTAAGGATGTGGGCGCGGGGCGGGGGAGACCTGTATATATATACATTATTTAAATCCCAATTTTAGTCACTTTCATTTGTTCCAAGTGTTAACATTTTTTTGTTTCATGACTTTCTTTATAGTTTTAAAAGCTTTATAATTTAATGTATATTAAATATGAAATTATGTTATAAATATACGCTTGTCTTCATTTGATTTACATTTTATAATGCTTTTTTGTGTGCTATAGTGCAAACTTGGATGAGGAGGCACAGGCTGGTACCAGTTCACTACAGGTAATGTTGGATCACCATCCTGTTGCTATTACAGTGGAGGTGAAGCAAGAAGAAGACATTAAACCACCTCCTCCACTGGTTTTAAATTCTCAACAGAGTGATATTTTAGAGCAAAGAGAAGAACATGAATTAGTACATGTTATGGAAAGATCCCTGTCGCCTTCACTTTCCTCTGTTGATATGAGAATGACATCGTCTCCATCTTCTATTCCAAGGAGAGATGATTTTTTTCGCCATGAGAATGGAGAACACTTTAGGTCACTGTTAGGATATGATCCTCAGATCCTGCAAATGTTGAAAGAGGAGCATCAGATAATTTTAGAAAATCAAAAAAACTTTGGATTGTATGTTCAGGAGAAGAGGGATGGATTGAAAAGAAGGCAGCAGCTAGAGGAAGAGCTACTAAGAGCAAAAATTGAAGTGGAGAAGCTGAAAGCAATTTGCTTACGGCATGATCTACCTGAATATAATAGTCTGTAAGATTTTTTTTCAATCTTACAATTTGATAATTTTAATTTTGGCCAAATTTCTTTAATTTTGAAATATCCTGAAGCAAAATACCTATTCTTGAAAAATGTTATTAATCTCTATAATGGAAAGGCTTTTTAAACATGATTTTCTAATTATTTAATTTTCTTTTGAGACACTAAAATTTACTGATCAGATGGCATGGTTATATCTTTCATTGTTTTTTCTTCTAAGAAGTTTAATAATTGGCCTTACAAAAGATGTTCTATTTTGGTCATTAAAATGTATACAAATAGGTATACAGACATACATATTCTTTCAATGTTCTGAGTCTTTAACATTTTTAGTTAGAACTTTGAAAGCTGTAGTTAAAGGTTATTAAGTCAGTTTAGTTTAGAAGCTATACTAACCTAATAAGAAGCTTGTCTGTATGTCATTGATTTTTATGCTTTCATCTTTTGAAGGAGTAAGTCCTAGGATTTTAGAGATAGAAGATACTTGAAGAACACTTTTTTCTACCTCTTCAATTTAGAGGTAGTGAAACTGAGGTCCAGGGAGAACTTACTGACTTAATTAAGGTAACAAAGCTATTTATGGCAGAGTAAGGACTAGCACTCAGTTTTTCTTTGTGTAATTTCCCCTGCTGCTATTCCATAGAAGTAAAAATCCACTAAAATATTCTCCATATTTAAATATTGGAAGCATTTATTTCATTAAAACTACATTTAAAGATCGTTAGGTTATGAAATCAGGGGGATTGTATTAATTACTCCTATTCCACGTCTTTTTTTTGTTCTGGAAAAGTATGGTAAAGTATCCTATTGAAGCTATTATATATTTTGGCTGTGTGATTTAATGTCATAATTCATTTTAAATGTCTTATTCTGAAAGACATTTTTTCATAGTAAAAATCAGAATGAACAAAATTAAGATTTTACTTAGAATAAAAATAGCAAAGAAATCATGTTTATAATTTATGATATAATCTATAGTCTTTGTTTGTGTAAATGTTATTTTAGTTTTTGTGGAAATAAATAAGACCTCGATTCTTAAAGCATACATACTGAATTTATGTTAAATCTTTAATATTTATATTACTTAAGGATTTCTCTTATATTTTTTGTTGTGGTTTTTTCTGAGAAAGAATTTCTAAGCCAAGTTTTAGAATGGTGTAGGTAGAATTTCAGCAGTATATGAAAGAAGGGATGTTTGAAGTCAGTGAGCAGCTGGCAAAAAGACATAGAGAATGGAAAAAAGTGGATCAGGGCACGTAAGCACAAATTCAGTGCTAAGCCAGTGATTTTAAGTGAGTGTAGAGAGAGCCAGTTTGAGTGTAGATTTTAAGAGAGTGTAGAGAGAGCTGTGGTAACCTGGACTAGGAAGGACATCTCACTGGACTAAATGGGGTAGCTGCTGTTTAGTTCCAGCAGAATTTTTACATGCAGGAATAAGCCAGAAATCTGCACTTTTTTGTGTGAAATTTTCTAATTTTAAAATGTTTGCAAGTAATTCTAAATACTTTTAAAACACTATACGGACAACATATGAGTGGGCCTTATTGAGCCATTGGGTTTCAGTTTGTGGCTTTTGGAGTAGAGCAATGGTTCTTCAAGTGTGGGTCCTGACCAGCAGCAGCAGCAGCATCACTTGAGATTGAATTAGAAACTCTTGGGGGTGGGGTCCAGCAATCTGTCTTAATAAGCCCTTTAGAGGTTCTGGCACAAGCTAAAGTTTGAGAACCAAGGAAATAGGGTATTTTGGAACAAGTCATGGCGCGTAAATCATACTAGATTGTTCAAAATTTTTGTTGAAGAGTGGTTGAAGGTTAACTGGGGATGTCAATTTGGGTAGTGGTTGCTGCCAGAATTTGAATTACATTAAATATAATTTTTAAGGAGTCAGATTTAACTGAATGTACAATAAGAAGCCATGGAAGACTTTGGGTTAGGGGAATGATATGATTAGAGCCATGATTTAGGAAAAGTGACAGGGATAGGCATTGTAGTGAGAGGAAATTAAATCAGAAATTTAGGTTAAGGCTATAGAAATAGAAAAAATAAACATGAAATGAACTCTTACAGTACTATTTTAGCAGTTGATTCCTTAACTTCAAAAAGAAGGCATTTTATACCTGAGATTAGAGTTAATTTTTTGTTATAAAAGTGTCTTGAATATATAATTTGATATATCCTTTTGATAATTTTTATCATCTCTCTTTTATGACTTTTCTTTGCATCTAATGATTCTTATAATTCTAATTTGAGGTAATTTTTTACAATATAATTCTACTAAATATATCTTTGCAATAGTAAGCTTTATTTTTTCAAATTATTGAAAGCAAATTACTAAATGAAATGTAATTCATATTGCAGTTGCAGCATGCTACCAAGAATTGATAATGAATTTTCAATTGGAATGTTGACTTTGTACACTGAATCAGTTTTCCCAAATGTGTTCTGTGGAACTGGACCTATGAGATGTTTCTAGAAAAGAGAACTGTGTTCAAAAAATGCAACATGCACCTTTTTTGGTGGTTAGGTTCTAAAATTAGTATGGAAGGTAAAAATTATGTATACACAAAATTGCCCTTGAAAATTCCTTGGCTGCCCATAAAATAGCATAAACATAATCTGCTACAATCATATTTTCCCCCAGTATTTTTCAAGATTGCTGTTTTCTTTAGTTGTGTCAGGTGACATAATTCATTAGCATTTAGCGGCTTTGTAGAATAAGAAACCTATTTTCACTTTTTTTTTTTTTTTTTGAGGAGAAGGAAAGATAAGTTTATTAATTTGCTGGCAAATGAGGAGGTTGGCAGACTGTCTCAAAGTACCAACGTCTTATTTTCAACATATTTTTAAACATCAGAATTATATTCCTTGCAGTGAGTTTATTGCAGCAATTTTTGTGAGTCTTGTTTAATTTTAATTTACAAAAGTTTAAATGCATATAATTCTGTGCCATTGTCAAACCACCTCTCCCACATAATCATGATTAGCATAGTACAATTTATGAGAATTCCTATATAAAGAAATTTTTGGAGGCTATTTATTATCTTGCAGAATATCTTAGGGAAATTCATAGCTATATCTTTTTTTTTTTCCTTTTTAGTATTGAGACTTGAGTTTGGAGACTATTTAGCAAGTAATATTAGCAGTTTTTGCTGAGGACAAGTTTCACTAAGGGGAATGAATAGGGGGAAATTTTGCTAGTACCAACAGAATATAAAGTTGGCCTTCTATCTGCAGGTTCCACATTGAGGAGTCAGCCTACTGCAGATTGAAAATTTTTGGGGGGGAAAATTAAATAACTATACAATAATAAAAAAAATACAGATTTAGAAAACACAACATAACTTTATATAACATTTACCTTATATTAGGTATTATAAGTAATCTAGAGATAAAGTATACGGGATGTGCATAGGTTACATGCAAATACTACACCATTTTATATAAGGGACTCGAGTATCCGTGGATTTTGCTATCTGTAGGGGGGTGTGTCCGGGTACCAATCCCCCTGGGATACTGAGGGATGACTATACACTGAAGCCACCAGATATCCTACATACCCTAGAGAACTGTTTGGGGCCATGAGCGTTACCTATAAAATGTAATTCTGGGAAAACAGAGAGAAGAATGATTTTATTTTTAAAATGTAGACTTGATTCTATAGAAATATATTAAATTTGAAAAATATACTAAGTCAAAAGATTATTTCATCCAATACATTAGTAATTTAGGTAGTAGATAGATTATTTTTACCACCTCCTTACGTTTCTCTTATCCATGTGAATTTAAATGGATAAGTTGTTACAAGTTAAGTATTACGACTTTCTAAAGGTAGGATTTATAATGGCATTCTCAGAATAGTTAATGAAACTCATTTCTAACAAATGCCAGATTTTTTAGAATAGTCAAATCAAGTACTTTTTTTTGTATGATGAGACATCATGTTGGTGTTATTTCATTTTTCAAGAAGTCACTCTACTCTGTTCTATTTTTACTTATGTGAAAATGCTTAAAATATGAGTTATTTTCCATGTGCCTTCAGAGTAATGTCAAATTTTCAATAGACATGTTTATATAACTTAAAGTGTAATAAATTGTATTTAATATATACTGTAGATGATGATGGTTAAATGCTTTGTTCATACATGTTCTTTTAAATGCAAGATAATACATTGTACTGATGTGTGTACTTCTCTTGTGTGCCATAAGACAAAGAATTCAGTACTATAGAGGTAGAATTTTTTGATGCAGCATGATTGAAATAAATTTATTTAGATGATTATGTTATAATACATGCCAAATGTACCATATCTAAATATCATAATTCACTTCTTTTTTCAAATGTTAAGATCCACAAATTCTCAAAATCAAATATTTGATGAATTTGATTATAAATAATAATTAGATGAAATAAAATTGTCACATACTTCACAAATACAAAAGAGTAAGTTCTTAAAATATACAAGTTAATTAAACATTAACAGTTATGCTGAATCTTTGTATATGATTTTGAGAAATTGTTCAATATATTTTCATATATCATTTAAATTGTTTGATTAAAAATAGTAGTTACAATTTGAATATATATTATTTTTAGTTTTCAATTGCTTTGTAAATAGCAGAAAGCAAAATAAATGAAAAAATGAAAATAAAAATCCATCCTTGTCAGCCCAAACAATTTAACTGAAATGAAATTGCACCTTTTTAGTAGGTCTTTTGTGTTTTAAAATTATGTGTGAACTTACCTCTATTACAATGATTTTCTTCCCTAACATTTTATTAAGAAACCTTTGAAACATACAGAAATAGTTGAAAGAATTTCGTTAAGTATTCATATGCCTACCACCTAGATTCTGCAATTAATGTTTTACTATATTTGCTTTATCACATATTTATCCATCTGTCCATCCAACAATTCATTTTTTAAGACAAATGTTATTTTAAAACAAGTTGTAGAATTACACAAATTTACCCCTAAACACTTCAGCATGAATATTATTAACTAGAGTTCAATATTTGTGCCCATGTGTTTTTTTAGGTAAAATCTGCAGACAGTGAAATGCACAAATCTTAAATGTACCATTTGATGAGTTTTGATAACTGACTACTGTTCAAGATTTGGAACATTGGCCGTATCTTGTGGCTTATGCCTATAATCTGGCACTTTGGGAGGCTGTGGCAGGAGGATTACTTGAGGCTAGGAGTTTGAGACCTGCCTGAGTAACACAGAGGCTCTGTGTCTACAAAAAATAGAAAAATTAGCCAGGTGTGGTGGCTTGGGCCTGTAGTTCCAGTTGCTTGGGAGGCTGAGGCAGGAGGATTGCTTGAGCCCAGGTAGAGGTTGCAGTGAGCTATGATGATGCCACTGTACTTTAGCCCAGGCAACACAGTGAGACCCTGCCTCAGAAAAAGATTTGGAACATTATCATCAACTCAGAAAATACCCTCCTGCCCCTTCCTAATTATCTCCTAACATCTCAAACATTGTTCTAATTTTTAGAAAATCATAGATAAGTTTTGCCTATTCTAGACTTTCATATAATTGGAATACAGTATGTATACTTTGTTTTTTCATTCATTTGAATGTTTTTAATGTTCATCTATGTTCATCCATCCTCTTATCAGTAGTTACTGCTTTTTGTTGCTGAGTAGTATTCCATTATAAATATACCATAGTTTGTTTATCTGTTATCTTTTGATGGCTTCTGGGCAATTTTCAGATTTGGGCTATTGTGTATAAAGATTCTATGAATATTCTTGTACAAGTTTTTTGTGGGCATAATAGTAGAGAACCATATACGTTTAACCTTTAAGAAACTACCAGAACTTTTTCTAAAGTGATTGTATCATTTTACACTTCTGTCAACAGTGTATGAGGTTTTTTTTTTTTTTTTTCCGAAATAAAGCTTTGCATGTTCAATGATTGGAATGTCAGAATTGAAATTGATGAATAACTTTTCTAATATTTAAGTGAATTCAAAATGCTGGGCAGATAATTTACATATCTGGGAATATTGTAGTTTATTTAATTTTTCCTCCCATTTTTAGCACTTACTGCATATATGCTCTTACATGAGATATTGAAGAAATATGATGAAATGTATAGTCACTGTCATGCGTGTAAAGTATAATTCAGAAAATGATCTTTAATGCAAAGAAATATCTCCTAGGTTTATTTCATACATAATAATACTTGTACTTGGTTGACATTCAGTCTCTTATTAGGTAAAGAAAACTATGGATGATTATTGTGTTTGAAGGGATTTGTATATTTGTTTATTTTTTAGTGTAATAAAAACTTTATATTGCAGTTATATGTTAATGCATATTAGAAGTTTTGGTATTTTTAAAACTCAGAAGATACAATCTATAAGAGTACTTACATTCTTTATTCAATTTGATTATATGGTACATTTTAAATTTTATTTGTGCCACTGAAAACAATGTGTGTATTTAGAATTGTTAAACAAAAAAATATTAAAGGCCTGGGTTTATGGGATGTCCATTTAAGTCATCCCACCCTGGAGTGGCCATGCTTAGGACTCATTCATTAAGATGATAATGCTTACTATTGATATCAAATTACATTTTTTCCTTATTTCTCTTTTATCAAAGCATAGTTTTAAGCATCCTTGTGTTGTGAATCTTTCTGGTAGGCCTTCAAGTCTCTTGTTTATGCAGACCATTTTTAGGTATTGATTTCACAAGTACATTACAGGGCCAAGGGGGAAATAGATCAGAACCAAGTTTGGAAATAAAAAATTACAGACCTGGAGCGGTGGCTCATGCCTGTAATCCTAGCACTCTAGGAGGCCAAGGTGGGGAGGATTGCTTGAGGTCAGGAGTTTGAGACAAGTCTGAGCAAGAGTGAGACTGTCTACTGAAAATAGAAAAAATTAGCCACGTGTGGTGGGATGTGCCTGTAGTCGCGTCTACTTAGGAGGCTGAGGCAGTATCACTTGAGCCCAGATTTTGAGGTTGCTGTGAGCTAGGCTGACGCCATGGCACTCTAGCCTGGGCAATGGAGCAAGACTCTGTTTCAAAAAATAAAATGAAACAAAAAATTACAGTTAGAATGGAATTGTTAGGGGTGGTTATTCTGGCACATAGCAAGTTAGTCAATAGGTTGTATAATACAAGTTGTCTAGATATAGAAGGTTATGTTCCATGATCCCATGTTCCTAATGATTTTGATTCTACTTTTTAGAATAATTTACCCTCTCCCTTCCCTGCCCTATGGGCTACATAATTTTTAAAATGGAACTAAATGGAAAAGTGACAAGGACAAAATGGTGATGATGGTAATAAACATTTAGGCAGCACTTACTATGTGTCAAGTACTATTCTAAGTGTTTTACATACTTTTGCTAATCTATGCTCACAGTAGGTCTATGAGGTAGGTGTTAGTATTACTTTCATTTTATAGATTCATAAACTGGCACAAAGGGGTTAAATAACTTGTTCAGGGTTACAGAACTAGTAAGTGGCAGACTGAAGATTCAAACCTAGCCCGTCTGGCATCATAGTTCATGCCATTCTGCAAAGGAAAAGGGTATATCTAAGTCTTGGAATCTTATGGTATTTCAAAGTAAATTACAAGTAACTTCTGAATTCTCAGAATTATTGTCTTTTGTTCATATTTTTCCTGGGGGTGGGGAAGACAGCAGGGAGGGTTTTGGACGTAATGGTCATTCCTTTAGACCCTGGGAGTACAACCGAGTATTTGACTCTAGGATGTTTTTCCTAGCCATTTTGGTGAAGACATTCTTTTTACCCCCACTTTGGGGCAATCTTGAACTATTTAAAGGGGAATTACACTTTTCTTTTGGATAACTAATAAAAAACAGAGGAACAACTTGTGAAAATGCAGAAAAATGTCAGTCTTTTATTCAGTGCACAGTGCTTGCTACTGGTAGATTAATACAAAAAGGAAACGAATTAAAATTGGCTAAAGTTGCACACTGCAAAACTTTTTGGAGTTCAAAAACTTTTCAAAGCATCTTTTTTGTTAATGCTAAAAACCTCAGAACTTTATCTGAGAAAATCAAGCTTGGTAAAACAACAAAAATAACACATGACCAACAACTACCAATTTAAAAACTGGTAAATTATCTTGACTAAATGATGCATTAATATGATCTTAATATTTACATATGCAAAATTTGACTCAGCAAAACTGCATTTGGTAGCAATTATGTTTATAAAAGAACTCATTGGTAAAAGTTCTAATCAGTAAAACATGATACATGAAAAATGACTGAGTCAAATTTTTATTATAAAGTTTACTTGGTCAATAATTGATCCCCTGAAGATAACAAGTCTTTAAAATGAAAATAAAAATGGACAATAATGGAAATGAATTTTAAGATAATTCTATTTTAATTAAATATTTTCATAAATAAGTCAAAATGTACTTAGAGTGAATATAGCAGTTTTGAAAAGTATCTGTTGCTTTGGGAATATGATGATGAACAAAATCAAAATAGACCCCTCCTCAAAACTTTATAGTTCAGTGGGGAAAGCTGACATTAAATAATTTATTACATAACTAATTTTTGAGATATTGCTGAGGTAATAGGGCAACTTGATCTGGTTTGGCAATCAGGGAAGTTTAAGCTGTACAGAGGAGTAGAAATTAATTTAGATAAGTGATTTGGAGGAGGATAGGTAAAAGTCCTTATGGCTGGAAGTAGCATGCTTCCTTCAAGATAATTATTGGATTTTAAGTAAGAGGGATATATGATCAGATTTACATTTAAAAGTAGATAACTATAATAAATCTGGGAAATGGTTTTATGGAATAGAGATGGCAAGAAAAGATCTCAGTAGATCTGTTGGGAAGTTCCTGCAATAGTACGGAAATCCAGATCAGAGATTAAAAAAAAAAAAAAGTGAAGCCAATGGAGAAGGCAAAAATAATACATAGCTTTGAGAACCTTTTAGGGGGCAGAATTGTCTGGATTTTGTGGTTGATTGGCTGTGAGACTGAAAAAGTGGAGAGTGTCAAGGATGATTTCCAGTTTTCTGGCTTGAATAAGTATGGGACATAGGAAGATAAAAGGAGGAGCAATTTTTGGAGATAAGTGGACATGGTAAGTTTGAGATTTTTATGAGACATTCATGTAGACATGTCTAGGAGGCAATTGGATATACAGATATATGGATCTAGAGTTGTAATCTGAGCTAGAGAAAAGATAGTTGTTAGTACATGGGTTGTATTGAAGACATGGGAGTGGATGAGCTAATTAAAGAGGAGTGGTGCACAGTGAGAGAAGAGGGCCTAGAACTCAGTTCTGAAGAAGTCCAGTAAATATTAAAAAAAAGTAGATGAAATATAAACTGGTAAAAATGTTTAAGAAGAAGCAACAAAAGAAGTGAGAGGGAAATTTGAAGGATGTTAGAGAAGCTACAAATATGAGTTTAGTATTTCAAAGAGGAAGTGGTCAACATTGTCCAATGCTTTTGAGAAATTTGATTAGAACTAAAAAATAACCTGCAGATTTATTGACAAAGAGCTCCTGGTGACCTTTAGCAAGGGCAGTTTTGGGGAAAGACTGTATTGGAAGCCAGAATACAGTAGCTGAGGAGTGACTGGGAATTTGAAGACGCAGAGGCAGTGAATGGGGTGTTTGGGTACTTGAAGTGGAGATAGTGGGGGTAGACAACTTTTTCTGGAATTAAAACTTCCCTTTTCCTGCATGTGTTTCTTCCTGAAACATAACACACCACAGAATAATCTTGACCTGATTTTTCCATGCTATATAGCCTTTTCCATGATTTATTGTGGGGAAAGGAATTTATCAAGTAGGAAGAGTGACCTTGTTAAAAGCTCTTTATTGCTCCTAAAATGATGCACTAATTCCTCCTACACTTCCATATTTATTAAAAAAAAACAAAGAATCAGGTTTTGTCTGGCCCTTTTAGTAAAGCATGTTGATTTATTGATTTAGGGTACAGTCATGTGTCACTTAACAATGAGCATAGATTTTGAGAAATGTGTCTTTAGGCGATTTTGTTGTTTGAAGATCATAGAGTGACCTTACACAAACCTAGGTGGCATAGCCTACTAGACACCTAGGCTATACGGTATAGCCTACTGCTCCTACGCTACAAACCTGTGCAACTTGTTACTGTACTGAATGCCATAGGCCATTGTAACACAATGATATTTGTGTATCTAAACATAGAAAAGGTACAGTAAAAATATGGTATTAAAATCTCATGGAACCACCATTGTATATGTGGTCTGTGGTTGACCAAAATGTCATTATTTGGTGCGTGACTGTATAGTAAAGTGTTTAATAATTTCTAGTAAATGAGTGGGCTTATTTCAACCTGGCTCATTCTAATCTGTTAAATGCTACATGTTGCCAAAATGTCTTGTCTTTTTTTTTTTTTTTTGGTGGGAGGCAGGTGGTGAGAGGAATAGAAAGGAGTGTTTAAATGACCTGGGTTTATTTTAAATTTTACAACAGCTTAGTTGTAAAAAAAAAAAAAAAAAAAAAATCTTAGTGAATATCTCCTATTAAGGAAGATGTTAAATGGATTCCTGATTCTTCTAGCACAGTCAAAACTTATGTTCTAAGTATTTTATTAATATTTTACACATTAAAATTTAATGTTTATATTTTTCTTTAATTTTAACAGAATTTCTTACTAATTTAACATCTCTTTTAAGTCTGTTTTCTACTTAAAAGTTTAAATGAAATTTTGAAATTAGTAGTAGTTGAATGTTCCAATCCATGAAATAGGAGCTCTGCTTATTTAGATCTTTGTTAATTTTTTTTCAACAGAGTTTTAAAATTTTCAGTGTATGGACCTTGGATGCCTTTTGTTAAATATTTTTCTAAGTATTTCTTGTGTGTGTTTTATGGCTACTGTGAATGGAATTTTTAAAATTTTAGTTTCCGGTTATTTCTTGCTAGTCTATAAAACTACAATTGATTTTTACGTATAAACCTTCCATCCTGTGACTCTGCTAAATTTGTTTTATTAGTTCTAGTCATTTTTAGATTCCCTGGGGATTGTGTATCATCTGCAAATGCTACAGTTTTATTTCTTCCTTTCCGATCTTTATGCTTTTTAGGCTTTTATTGGCTTATTGTAATGGCTAGAACTTCTAGGATGATGTTGAATTGATGTGGGCATCCTTATTTTATTCTTGATATCAGGGTATTTCCTTTTTCTTTTCCTATTTAAGTAAATGGTGTATTTTATTTTATTTATTTATTTATTTTGAAAAAAATGAACTTTTAATAAAATGAATGAGCCTTTTTGTAACTTTTTATATAATTCCCAAGTTACAGAAGTGTTGCAAGAATAGTACAAGGAACTGTCACATGCCCCTTACCTAAATTCACATATTGTTTACATTTCCTCGAATTTGATTGTTCATTTTCTCTCTCTCTCTGATTCATTTGAAAATAGGTTGGAGATATCCCTTACCCATTAACCTCAAATACTTTAGTGTGTATTTTCTGAGAATAGGAATACTCTCAACATAACCTTGATACAATTATTAAAATAGGAAGATTTACTGTTGAAACACTGCTACTATTTAATCCAGAATTTATATTCCAAGTTCATTAATTTTCCCAATAATGTCCTTTAAAACTTTTGCCCCCTGACCCATGATCCAATCCAGGATCATGTATTGCATTTAATTGTCATGTCCCATTAGTTCCCTTTAATCTGAAACAGCGCCTCAGCCTTGTTGTCTGGTGTTCCTCGTGATTAGATCCAGGTGATGGAGCATTGGCCACGGCGCATTGTTCTTCTCATTGGGTCCTTTCACATGTCACCTGTAAATGGTATATTTTAAAAGGTAGAAAATTATTTCACTTTGCTTTTTAAGCTCTGTTGTTTTGATAACTTCCTTGCTTCAGGTGGGTATTAGATAAAACACATGGTGAAGGGTTCTTCAATAATGGGGGAATGAGATTTTTGTTTTAAACTAGCCTGCCTTTTATCCAGCCATTGAAAATCTAACATACAAGTTAGGTGAGGAGATTGAGCTAGGAAACAAAAACATTTTAATACAATTTGGTCTCATTTTTACTTTGCTGTTTTGCATTTGTTCTCATTTGGAAAAATGTTACATATCATGGTCCAGCAATTCCACTCTTGGGTCTATATCCAAAGAAAATAAATATATCAAAGAGATATCAGCACTCTCATGTTCATTGGTGCATTATATTAACATTAGTCAAGATATGGAATCAACCTAAGTGCCCATCAATGAGTGAATGGATTAAAAAATGTGGTATTTATACACAATGGAATACTATCCAGCCTTAAAAAAGAAGGAAATCCTGTCGTTTGTGACAACATGGGTAAACCTAGAGAATATTGTGCTTAGTGAAATAAACCAGTCACAGAAAAACAATTCCTGTATGATCTTATTTATATGTGGAATCTAAAAAAATTGAACCTCATAGAAGCAGAGAGTAGATTGGTAGTCACCAGCGATTGGGGTGGGGATGGGGCATTGGAAAGATGTTGGTCAAAGGATCCAAAATTTCAGTTGAGGAGGAATAAGTTCAAGAGCTCCATTGTACAACATGGTGACTATAGTTAGTATATGCTTGAAAAATGCTAAGAAAGTAGATTTTAAACATTCTTACCACAAAAAATGAGTATGTGAGGTAATGGATATGTTAATTAGCTTGATTTAGCCATTCCACAATAATATGTTTTGATACATACATCAAAACAGCATATTGTATACATCAATATATGCAATTTTATTTGTCAATTAAAAAGTAAATAAGAAATTACAGGTTTTTCTTTCAGAGAACTCTGCAATCTTTATTTTTCCTTGACTTGTTACTGTTAATTAAATCAGTTTGTCAAAACATGATTTTAGATGTTTTCTCATGCTATAGATGTTGAAATAATCCCTTTAATTGCTAGAGTTTTAAAAAGTTTACAATGCTTTTATTATTCTACTTCAATTGAGTTCATATGACTTTGTGACAATAAGAAATTTACATTTATTGTCCTCATGGTATTGCTAGCATCTGACATGTGGATTTCTCAATTTATAAAATGCTAACATGAATATGATTGAATATTGTTTCATACTACTTAATACAATCTGATTTTTTTGTGCTTTTTTTGATTGAATGTCTTTACTACTTATATATTAAAGTCATCTTTAATAATGTGGGTTTTTATTTTTTATTCTAGTTCATTCAGCCCCTAAACAACTAGCAGTATCCAAGGGACAAGAAGAGAAACCTGATAGCCTAGTTAAATATTTCAGTGTTGTTTGGTGTAAGGCTTCAAAGAAAAAACACAAAAAGTGGGAAGGTGATGCTGTTCTTATTATAAAAGGAAGGTCATTTACATTAAAGAATTTGGAAGGCAAAGACATTGGAAGAGGTATTGCAATATTATTTAATGTTTATGATTTGGCCTAAAATTAGTATATATCTCCAATCACATAATTGAAATATAATCAGGTTTTATAAAGAGACAGATTAAGATGTTCTGTAATTGACTTTCATGCCTCAACTGTGTATGATATATAAAATTACCTCATAATGGTTAGTGAGCCATTATGAAGTGTTAATTGTTAGTGACAATCATATGACCTATGCTAGCTCATTGAGGCAAATCCTATCCCGTGGTTTCATTTTTTCCAAAAATAATCAGCTAGCAATAGACAGCTATTTTGGCACTTTTCTGAGATAAAGCTGTTTGTCTTGGTGTACTTTTTTTTGGAGAATGCTAAGTGATAAAAATTGAAAAAGATGTTGATATCAGGATTTGAATGATAGCTAATTTCAGTGCTACTCAATAAAATTTTGAAAAACAGAGCAAAGAGATAATGGTTAGGCCTGCCCTAGATTAACACATCTAAATTGGAGGTTACCATTATTTCTGTTACAAAATGTTGCCAGCATAACACAAGTTAGCCTATAAATTCAGAATGCCTAAAACCAACTATAGTTTTTTTGCATTGTCTCTCAGTGTTCAATATTGAGAATGGCCTATAATTATAAAATCTGTTTTAAATGTTCATTCATTAAAAAATATACTTCATAGTTTTTAATAACTGTTATGTACCAAGCACTATGCTTGGTACATATCTTGAAATAAAGATTCAAAGATGATTATAATTTATAGTTTAATGGGGATAAGGCAATATAATTGATAACTAGAAAACAACATAGTTGTTTCAATGAGAATTTTTACTAAGTGCAGTGGGAGCATAAAAGGACCATTTAAATCTGCCTAGGAGAGTAGGAATAAGCTTCAGAGGGGATACTATTTAAGGTAATATTTGAAGGATGAACAGTTTTGGAGGTTATAGGAAAAGGGCATATGCAAAAGGGAATAGCATATGCAAAGACACAAAGGCATGAGAGAATTCAAACTACTTCAGTGTTTTAGGAATGTAGTATATGAAGAGTAGTGACAGTGGTAAAAGTTGAAGTGGAACTGAATTATCTATAACAATGTTTTATTTATTATAAAAATATGGAACTACTATATGTATACTATTATGCTCAGTGATTAGAGGAATTAAAAAGAAAAATACATACATTTCGTATTGTTAAAGTAAATTGGGCTAGATTTTTAGAGAATTTATTCATGCACTGGTGGTGTTTCTTGAGTGAAGCTATGTTCTAAATCCAGCTAGAGAGGTAAAAATTATCAAAATTACTCTGGAATATCTCTTACTGATCAGGTATAGTATGCATGGTTTTATGAATGTGTAGTTTATAATAAAATGATCTTTCAGTTGCAAGTAGCAAAAAATGCAAATTAGGCTTAAACCATTGAGTTTTTACCCTGACTATCCAAGTAGAATCACCGGAGGTGCTTTTAAAAATGCTGATGCCCAGGCCCTGACCACTGAGTGCCTCATTTATTTGGCCTGGATGGTAGGGAGAGGGACTGGGCATAGGTATATTTTAGGTTGCCAGGTGATTCTAATATCTGGCCAGATGTTGAGATCTACTGGTTTAAATAAAAGGGGATTATGTTGGTTTTCAAAATGAAAACATCCAAACGTAGGACTTTGCTATTTAATTTTAACATTAATAAGTGTATCAACCTGGAGTTAATTTTGCAAGTTATATAATCCAAGCAGTTTTTCTTTTAAATAAGTTTGATATAAAAGGGAACCTGTGGACTTGGGGCCACATGTGGCCCTCTAGATCCCCAAGTGTAGCCCCTTGACTGAATCCAAACTTCACAGTACAAATCCCTTTATTAAAGGATTAGATTATAAAATATCCCACTTTTTATTAAAGAGCTAGAACTTGAAGTATCAGTGGGCTCTTGTCACAACTCTATTTTAACTTTGCCATCTCATGTGAAACAGTAGGTACTAGTTGTGGTAGCAGTTGCTCTAATTCTCCTTCATGTTTCCAGCTGTATGTAAGTGGAACTAGAGATACCATGGTGTTTCTTTAGTTTATTTAAAAGAAGGAAGGGTCCATATAGCCTGTCAATCTATTAATATTTTCTTGGCTTAATTTTTCCAGATAAGAGATGGCAAAACTTTAAAGAGTACAATACACTGTATTTTTTTTTGAAATTACTGTTTGTTTATTATAGCTTATTATGGGGGTACAACAGTTCTGGTTAAGTATATTGCCCATGCCCCTCCCAACCCCCTGAGTCTGAGCTTCAAGAGTGTCCATTCCCCCGACAGTGCACATTGCACTCATCATGTAGGTATATACCCATCCCCTCCCCCACCCCTAACACCCCGAGTCAGATCTTCAAGCATGTCCATTCCCCTGACAGTGCGCATCGCACTCATCATGTAGATATATACCCATCCCCTCCCCCCACCTCTGTCTGATACCCAATTGGTATCATTCCCAAATGTGCACCCAGGTGTTGATCAGGGAAACCAATTTTCTGGTGAGTACATGTGGTGCTTATTTTTCCATTCTTGGGATACTTCACTTAATAGAATGGGTTCCAACTCTCCCCAGGAGAACCAAAGAGATGTCGTATCATCGTTATTTCTTATAGCTGAGTAATAATACACTGTATTTTCAATAATAAAAAACAGTCTTGTTTTCTGTAAAGCATGGCTAATTTTTTTTTTTGTTACATACCAAGCATGTTAACAAAGCATGGCTAATTTTTTTTTTCCTACTAAAATGATAAATTATGTTTCCATTCTGGCTAATGAGTTAATATGGGACTATTTACATTCAAAGCACGGTTTATATGCTGTATAGTTATGGGAAGGTGACTATTGTGTCATTTTAGAATGTCAGTTTATTCAATTAATTTTTTTCTTTTTCATCTTAAAGGCATTATATATAAATTCAAAGAGCTTGAAAAGATTGAAGAGGGCCAAACACTGATGATTGGTGGAAAAGAAATAGAAGTCATGGGTATAATCTCTCCAGATGACTTCAGCAGTGGCAGGTGTTTTCAGTGTGGAGTAGGAAGTCCTGCTATCCCAAGTTCTTCCCAGGCTTCCAGGAAGAGTTTCTCTAACCCTTTCAAAAGTGTCTGTAAATCAAGTTCAAAGGAAGATAGACAGAATGATTTCCAAAATTACAAACCACGCCATGATCCATATACACCAAGTAAGATTTCTAAATAATTTGAATATTCTGTTTTTACTTTCAAAAGATTTTTGGTATGTGAATTTGAAGTTTAATTTTTTTTTTCTAAAGTTTTTAGGTAAAAACATAAATTTTTCTTCAGGTACACAATCTGACATAAGGGATAATGTTGAAGTTGAATGACAGTATCGTTTGGGAATTATTTCATATAAATGCATAATCCTAAGAATACAGTAATCAAAATACATGTGTTGAAGGAAACTTATCTAAATTGTAGATGTATACATACACATCTATAATTTTGAATAAAACATATTTTTAGTAAAGAGAAAAATTAGTAAATTTATCAATCAAGATTAGGATTATACTTCTGGTTTGAAGATTATATACCCCAATCATAATCATTAGCATTTTAAAATATTGAATGGTGAAATATCATACAAAGAATTCAAATTTTACTGGTGAAAGTTCAATTCAATGAGTTAATTTTCACACTGATGAATCTAATTTTAAAAATCCCATTAAAAGAATGAAACTTAACCTGTTTCTGCTTGTTCTTTTATTTGTTCACTTAGCAAGTATTTATTGATTGCCTTTTATGCAGTGGGCCTAGAGATAAAACTGTCATCACAGCATTTCTCATTAGTGAGGAGGACAAGTAAATGTGAATGAAAATACAGTGTAGTGGATGTAGAAATTGGGAGATATACAGTAGGCTTTTTTCTTAGGAGTAGCAAAATAAAAGTATATAAAGTAATAAGTATTTTTCCTCCTTGTAAGTATTGTGGAAATATAAGTTTTGAGATAAAGGGATCTCTGAGATCATTTAGATCAGTCCCCACATTTGAAGAAATTGAGGCCCAGAAAGATGAACTGACTTACCTAATTTCAAATAATCAATGGCATTATTGGGACAAAAACCCAAATTAAAAACTTTTAGGCCGGGTGTGGTGGGTCACGCCTATAATCCTAGCACTCTGGGAGGCCAAGGCGGGAAGATTGCTTGAGATTAGGAGTTCAAGACCAGCTTGAGCAAGAGTGAGACCCTGTCTCTACTAAAAATAAAAAAAAATTAGTTGGGTGTCATGGTGTGTGTGTCTGTCGTCCCAGCTACTTGGAAGGCTGAGGCAGGAGTAAGGCTTGAGCCCAGGAATTTGAGGCTCCAGTGAGCTATGATCACATTACTGCACTCTAGCCCAGGTGGCAGAATGAGACCCTGTCTCAAAAAAACAAAACCAAAAAAACCCCCTCCTAAGCCCGGGTGGCAGAGTGAGACCCTGTCTTCAAAAAACAAAACCAAAACAACCTCCTCCTAGTTCTGTATTAGCTTCTTCCAAAGACTTAATTGAAATATAGAGAATAGAAGCTTATGCTTCTGAATTTTCTCTGTTTATACAAATATTTTGCCTGTACCACCAGCTCTTTTAACAACCTTCCTTCTCCTCTTTATTCTTCTTTCTCTTTGTACTTCCTATTACTTAATAGAGGACTGTGGGAAACTGCAAAGTATACTGTGCTTATTCAAAGATATGAGTTAGTGCCATGGTTTTTGCCACTGAACTAACTGGTTCTTTGACCTCTTGGGGGTAGGCAACTTACTAATGTTTTGCCTCCTCGTGTGTAAAACGTGGGTCCTAATAAACCACCATAGAGATTTAATGTGCCTAGTATTAATATTTATTCTGTCCAATAAATATTTATTGAGTGAATGAAAAATTTTATTGTGACATTTATGTGTGTATGGGTATGTAAGTGTGTGTATATATATGTGTGTATGTAATATATGTGAATATATTTGTGTGTATATGTGTGTGCTTATATATATATATATATATATATAAGCACTTTGTGTAACTGGTTGATTATTCTCATTTATTTATTTTACCATGCCAAGGATAGAATTAGGTTATAGACTTAAAACTAATGTGTGAGAGATTTTGTTA
>CM052438.1:56425156-56480426 GCA_028533085.1 Varecia variegata
CTCAGACTTTCATTTTGATTTCTAACTATATCCTGCCTTCTACAGTCTCCTGGTATACATTTCTTTGGTTTACTTCCAGAGAATAAATGTTCTATTTGAGAAAGAAAAGTCAACTGGTCACATAGGAGGAGGGCCTGGGTTCTACTTACCAATGCTGCTGTAATAGTCTAACCTCCTTCCTTCTGAGGCAACTTAGCAAGATTCTATGGTGTGGTGAACTTGTACATGTTTCTTACTGAAACTCCCCTCTCTGGGCACTTAGGTTTCATTTTCTCTATACTCCTATGTAGGTCACTGTTTTACTATTCTCTTTCTGTTTTCATATGTAAATGTAAATGTCTCCTTGTTTTTTCAAAGATAGAATTTATGTTTCTGTTCATTTTTGTATTTTGCTCATTCTGCTGTTTTACTATTTTAAAACTGGAAGTTTAGTTATTGACTTTAAGATTGAATGTGAAAAAGTACCTATGTTTTAATTTTACAAGGTAATTGTTGCATGTTCTATAAATATCAGTGATATTATTGTGGTATTTTCCTTCAACTAAAGAAAATCTAATATGGCCTTGAAAGTGTACGTCAAGAATCTTTCTTTTTGATTCACAGGGTGGTATTGGTATCCAACTATACACAAACTTTGAATATTTTACAAGAAGTATGCAAGCGTCATGGATATGCTTATAGAAGACTTGATGGACAAACACCAATCTCTCAAAGGCAGCAAATTGTTGATGGCTTTAATAGTAAATACTCTTCTGATTTTATTTTTTTGTTAAGTTCAAAAGCTGGCGGTGTGGGACTTAACCTTATAGGAGGATCTCACTTAATTCTCTATGACATTGATTGGAATCCAGCCACTGATATCCAGGTAGGAATATTTGTGTATTAAATAGAGATTATTGAATATCTAGAGATACAATGTCTGCTGGGGATACAAATATGATGATGATATATAATAACTGCTGCATATTGAGCCCTTATTTTGTATCAAGACTCTGCTAAGTGCTTTCCATCTAATTAATTTTCACAGCAACCCTACAAGAATGGATATTAGTAGTCCCATTTTACAGGTGAAGATATGGAAGCTTGCCTTCAGTTTATAACTTGTAAGAGGCAGAGCTAGGATTTACACCCAAACCTGTATGTCTCCAGACTCTTGTTCACTGCATGCTTGGGCCTTCAGGATGCTCATGACCAGCAGGGAAAGACAATAAAGTGTTATGGATGCTATCATCAGTGTTTGTATACACTACAGTAAGGGCATTAACTGATTAACATTAACTGATTTAGGAAAATATTTTAGAAGAAGCCTTTGGTTTTCTTTAGTGTAGAGTCTATCTTTATGTATTTAGAAATTTTTACCTATAGATTTAGACCTCATTTGGTATCTGCATTAGGGTATCCAAAGGCAACCAACCCTCAGGTTGGTAATTCACAAGAAGGACTTGTGGAACTGAGAAAAGCAGCTATATTCACAGTTATATTACAGTAAAGGATACTAAACTCGGCAAAGGAAAAGGGTGCAAAGGGCAGACAGAGTCCAGGAGAGACTAGGTACAAGCTTCCAGTTAGTTGTTCTTTCTCAGTGAAGTTACATGGACAACACATAATTCTCCCAGCATTGGTGAGTGACAACACATATAGAGTATTATCAACTAGGGAAACTCGGTGTCCAGAATTTTTGTTGGTGGTTAGTCCTGTAGGTATGGAGCACCTGCATGACTAATCTTAGGTACTCAGTCTCCAGTCCTTCCAGAGATCAAACTGTTACCATCTTCCCACATCTCCCACCTATATTATTACATTGTTAACATAAACTGTCTGGTGTGGCCCAAGGCCCAGGTAAATAAAGATACTCTTATCAGGCAGGATATTCTAGTACTTAGAGATGATCTCTTAGGAGCTAGTGGAAGGCCAGACTTTTCTTTGGAATGTGCAGGGTTTGAACATCAGCCCTTTACTACACAGTATCATTGATAAATTCTTAAACCACAGGGGTCTACCTGGATCCTAAGCTGATTACACATAACCTAGGCACTTTTCAGGAGTGAATCATTAGCTGCTTGGACTGGAATGAACTCTCCTTGCCCATGCTACACTTGGTTCTTTGTGTCCTTTCTGTCCAAACTCCTTGTCCCATTCTTTGATGAAGCTATACCCTCTCACTGTTGCATGTTATTTTATAGTACCATGGTTAGTGTTCATCCCTTTCTTTATCCCAGGAAAAAGTCTGAAGTGGGGCATGCTTGGGCATGCCTTGGATTTGTTTTTTTGAAGCTATAAATAAAATCTAGAATCCCTAATCTTAAAATATATTCCTACAAATTGCATATATGGAAAGGGCCATCAGTTTCTACTGTACTCTCACAATTCTATCTTATTTTCCATAGGCAATGTCTAGAGTATGGAGAGATGGTCAGAAACATCCTGTACATATTTACAGACTCCTAACCACAGGTAATAGCCCTTCATTGTGATTTAAAACATATTAATATATCCTTTGAGTGATTAAAAAAATTTTTTTGTTAGTCTGTGCTTTATTGTGAAGAATATATTATTTTGTTAACTAGTATGCTAATAAACATGTTTTACCTTACAAAAATAATGGATATAAAGATCTGAAGGAAATCTAATGAATGTTTTCTCTTCAGGTACAATAGAAGAAAAAATCTATCAAAGGCAGATTAGTAAGCAAGGTCTTTCTGGGGCAGTTGTAGACCTAAACAAGACATCTGAACATATTCAGTTTTCCGTAGAAGAACTTAAAAATTTGTTCACATTACATGAAAGTTCATGTTGTGTAACTCATGACCTGCTTGACTGTGAGTGCACAGGAGAAAAAGATCATACAGGTTAGTTGTATTTTAATTGTTAATATATAAAGTTAATTTATCTCTCTTTAGCAGTTGAAAATATTTAAATAAAGAATAACTTTTAACTATTTACTATTTGTATATGTTAGTTTTCTTTTTCCCTCAGGTCATAGGGCAACTGCCAGATGGATATTTGAGAAAATATTCAGTAGAACCTTATTCTCTCAATTTAGCTTCTTATTTCTGAATCAGTTGTGAAAAATTGAACTTCTTTAGGGAAATCTTTGAAATCCTGGTATTAATATAATGGTTTTGGAGTTAGAAAACTGTTTTTAATATTTATTTCTCTTTTACAAAAGACATACTCTTAACAGAATAATCCTACTGTTTATATTGTATAGAATTTATTCATAATGAGGTCATACTTTCTGAGGCACACAGCATGGGCCACTGTACATCTCAGTACTTGATGTAACTGTTAGTGCTGCTTAAGTAAAGCTGAAAACATCAACTGCAGAATTAGACAGCATTCAGAAAGGAACTAGTTCAAAAGTAGGACTGGAGCAAGCAAAGTACAGTGGTCGAAAGTTACTTGATAAATTATTTTAAGATAGGCTTAAGAAATTAGACCATATGAGACTGACATGGAAGAATTTATGTTTTATATTAACATAAAATATATTTGATATAAATTATATATAATCTACATTGCATATAAGTAATAAATGTAATCATGAATAATAGTATATAACAATGTATTAGGTATAATATAATGATGTTTATAGTATATAAAATACATATATATTTTTATTTTTTAGTGGGTAGATTTTAAATTTCAGATAAATGTTTTCAGGTTTTCTCTTTATGGCCATTTTGGTAATTTCAAAAAATTGACATTTGGTCCTCTCTACTAAATACTTTTTTCTGTTTTAATAATTTCTTATTTCCTTTCCTCTTTTTTCCTTGTATTTACTCTAATTTTTTTTTCTGATTTTTAAGTTTAATACTTAGCTCAATGATTTTTCAGTCATCTTTTAAAAAATGGGTATTTAAGACTACAGATTTTTCTCTAAGCTGAATCTCATAATTTTGATATGCAGTCTTTCATTATTCAGAAATATTTTGTATTTTTCATTGTGATTTCTTCTTTGACTCATGAGTTATTTAAAAGTATGTTTTAAAATGTATTTTAGTTTTTGTTATTGAATTTTGAGTGATACACTGTAGTCAGAAATATGATCTACATGATATGAATTCTTTGGTAACTATTGAGACTTGGTATATGATCTAGTATTGGTCATTTTTTGTAAATATTTCTTTTGTGGATGAAAATCATGTGTGTGTCATCTTAATTGCTTAGTTTAGAATTGTGTCATGTTAGTCAAATTTTGTTATGGAATCAATTTTTTCTTATTTTACAGATTTAAAAATTTACTAATTTAGCTTTTTAATTAGTAATGTATTTACATGGCTCAACTATTTAAAATTATAAAATGTATGTGTGCAAATTCTTCCTCCCACTCTACCCTCATCTGCCTAATTTCTAGCCCTTCTACCCCATAAGAAACCATCATTATTGATTTTTTTGTGTATCCTTCCAGATATATATGTATGCCTATGTAAGCAACTCTGGATATATAGTCTTGCCCAGTTTTCCAATAAAGGATAGCATAGTATATGCATAGTTCTATAGTATATCTTGAGCTTTTTACATATCATTAGAGAGTTTCCTCATTCTTTCTTTCCCTCAGCTATATAATCCTCCATTGTACTGATGTATCATAATTTATTTATCTGTCCCCCATAGATGTACAGTTAGGGTCTTTCCAATCAGTATAAATTTTTATTCATACATCTTTTTCCATATGTTCAAGTATATCTGTAATGTAAATTATTAGCATTGCTGATTCAGAGAATATATACATTTGTAATTTTAATAGTTATCGCCAAAACGTCCTCTGTTGGATGTTGTATCAAATTACACCCCACCAAAACTATTTTAGAATGTCTATTTCCCCATAGCCTTGCCAATTTAGAGGATTATCAAATGTTTGAATTTTTGCCAATCTGGTAGTAATAAAATAGTATATTGATATAGTTTTAATTTGCTTTTCTCTTATTATGAGTGAAGTTGAGCATTTTTTCCTATGGGTAAGAACCATATTTCCTTTATGTGAACTATCTCTTCATATTGTTTATCAATTTTAAAAATTAATAACCTATTTCTTTGTTAGATGTATCTGTTATTGAAAAAAGTATGTTAAAATCTGATGGTATGACAGTGGATTAGTCAAAGTTTATTGTTATTCTGTCATTTTTTGCTTTATATATTTTTGATATCTTCCTTGTGAAATATCTTTAATTATGGTTTATTTATTTTATTGTTTTATAGTGATTGCTTTATCTTTAATGCCTTTTGCTTTCATTTTGTCTTCAGTTAATATATTATTACCAGTTTCTTATTGTTAGTATTTATCTGGTGTATCTTTTTTCATTCTTTTACCTTCCTTAAATCTCTCTGTGTTCTTATGTTTTAGGTATCTTTCTTGTTCACAGTGTAAAGCTAGATTTTTTGCCCAGTCTGATAATCTGTTTTAACTAGACCATTTGGTCTGTTTACATTTATAATTATTGGCATATTTTGATTAATTTCTACTGTCTTTTAATGTTCTTTTTTTTTTTAACAAGGGCTTAGAGTGGCTGTCAGTCTTTGATTTTTCAGTGTGTTTGTTTTTTCTCCCTCTCAAATGCTATCTTTGCTGGGTGTATAATTCTAGTTGATAGGGTTTTTTTTTGTCAGTACTTTGAAGGTATTATTCTATTGTCTCCTAGATTCTTCAAGCAAGCTGTCATCTCTTTTCTTAAAACTTCAATGATTATGAACACTGATAGGAATTTGGTGATATTAAGGAATGACTTGAGTGGTTTTTTTTTAGGTGTGATAAAATTTCGAAAAAGTCTTTACCTTTTAGAAATGTAGGGTGAAATATTTATGAGTGAAATGATATATGCTGTGTATTTATTGCAGCATAATAAGGAAATAGAGTGTGGGGTCTAAATAAAACAAGATTGGCTGTTAGTTAATTAACAGTTATTAAAGGTGGATGTATATACAGGTTCTTTATTTCTATCCTATCAACTTTTATATTTATTTGAAATTTACCATAATTAAAAGGTTAAAAAAATACAACCTTCAAGCTTCCCATTGCTGTTAGGATAAATACTAAAAATTTTAAAGTGGTAAGTTAGTCAGAGTAGGCTAAATGCTGCAACAAGAAACTAGAAGAGCACAGTGGCCTACCACAATAGAAATATGTTTCTCACTCATATAACAGGTCACTGTGGGCATGTAGTAGACAGAGCCAGACTTCTTCTACTGTGGGCTTTTCTGTCCCCCTGGGCCTTAGAGTCCTCTGCTGAGATTCCTTGCATTTTCCAGCCATCAGTGAGAGAAGAGAAAGAGTAGAAAATTATGCAGTTTGGGGGATGATTATAGTCCAGATCTGGAAGTGGTGTAGCCACCATTCCATAGGCCAAATTCGGTGGCTACATCGAACTGCAAGGGAGGCTGGGAAATGTGACTAAGTACCCTGGAGGACAGAGAAATGGATTTGGTGAATAATGACTTGTTTCTGCCATTCATGTTTTACATAATCCAGTCCTTCAATATGTGCTTCAGCTTTCATGACTCAACTTTTTCTCTTGTGTTATTCTTTGCCTTTGGGCATTAGGCTCCTATTAGTTCCTTAGCTGTGCCAATGTCCCTTCCTTTTCATAGTTTTTGTATGTACTTATCCTGGAATGCTTTACCTCTCTTCCCCATCTAGTTCTTGCCTCCTCATCTTTCAGATCTTAATAGAACATTTCCTCAGGGAGCCCTTCACTTATACCCCAGACCAGGTCAGCTTCTCTTGTCATATGCGATAGTTCCCTGTATCTTTCCTTCATACCCTTTCCTCTGTTTGTAATACAACTCCATAGTCCCTCCTTGTCTTCAATTCTAAAATCTGGAAAGCTAAAAGACCAAAAGGTTTTTTTCCTTCATACATTTGCAACAAAATTATTTGGTGGAAAAACCTTACCTAAATTGATGTAAATTTTTCAGTAGTCTTTATTTAACCCATTTTCTAAGACTATTTATATGACTTGCTGCAGAATATAAATGAGTCTGATTACAGAGTGCTGACCCAGATTGGGCCAATTATTTTCTGAATTTGGAAGCATGTCGGCTCCACAGGTTTTAGATAATGGATTGTGGACCTGTAGTATTGTGTGATTATTTGTTTAATGTATATCTCTCCCACTAGACTGTAAGATCCTTGAAATCAGAGATCATGACTATATTTGTTTACCATTTTTGCCCCTAGTTCTTAAATCAACACATAGTAAACAATTTATAAGTATTTGTAGACAGAATGAATGAACTAAATTTGTTTTAACTTGAACCATGATGATCAAATGTAACAAAACAAAAAAGTATTGTGTATAGTAGGATATTGGTTGGCCTAAGGATTTTCTCATTGTTTTACTTATTTCAGGTGATTCGTGTGAAAAATTCACTCTCTCTAGACATTGTCAGCTTGGTCCACATCACCAGAAATCTGACTCCCTGAAACCTCTTTCTATGTCCCAGCTGAAGCAGTGGAAACATTTTCCTGGAGATCATTTAAATCTTACAGATCCTTTTCTTGAAAGAATAAGAGAAAATGTGTCATTCTTTTTTCAGAATATAACTAATCAAGCAACTGCCAAATAATGAAAGAGGATTACTTCATGACATTCCTTTGTTCCTGTTTAAAAAATTATTGTAGTAATTAAATGTAATTTTTGAAAAATAATAGAATTATTTAAATTATAATAATGTATTTTATTGCATAGTATATCATAGCTTTGATATAATAGTCAAAATTAAGTTGTTTAATTTTTTGTATATATTCTTAAATGTTGAAAATGAAACATTAAAGACATGCTTCTATCATATAATTGTTTATTAATAATTATATGATTAATATGCTTTTATTAAGTATCTACTGAGAAATTTTTGTAAGTAATATGAAAAGGTAAAATAGTTGGTCTCTGCCTTTGAGAAATCTAAGCTGAGGACATAGATGTGTGAGAAAATGGAAAAAGGTAATAAGTTTAAATTATAGCCCAAGGGAGAAAAAGAATCAGAGGCTAGGAATGCATATGCTAAAGATGTTGACTGTAATAGTTGCTGCAGGCAGTTTGAGTGAGAGTATTCAGTAGCTTGGGGCAGGAGATGAAGGACTTTGGGACACTATAGAGCACTAGTTCCTCGTCTGGGACCCCACATTCATGAGGAGTGACATGCAGTCTATAAAGCCATACCCACCAAACATTGTTTATACACCAAGTAAAGGTTTACCATAATTCGAGGGGTTGTCTGGAGTAGTATTAAAAGGGAGTTTTAATGCACAAAGCAAGCTTTAGAAGACTGATGCCTGCAAAGAAAAAGGAGCTACTCATTTAATCTCCAGTTGGGGCTTCTGTAATCAGCTTTTGCTTCCATTTAGGAAAATGTCTTTTATAGTGAACACAGCCATACTTTGGATATAACTGTGGGTTTGGTTCTAGACCACTGCAATAAAATGAATATTGCAATAAAGTGAGTTACATAAATTTTTTGGTTTCTCAGTGCATATATGTTATGTTTATACCATACTATAGTCTATTAAATATGCAATAGCATTATACCAAAACCAAATGCACATATCTTAATTTAAAAATACTTTATTGCTAAAAATTGCTAATGATCATCTGGGCCTTCAGTGAATCCTAATCTTTCTGTTGGTGGAGTGTCTTGCCTCGATATTGATGGCTGCTGACTGATCAAGATAGTGGTTGCTGAAGGCTGGGGTGGTGGTGTCAATTTCTGAAAATAAGACAACAATGATATTTGCCACACTAAAGAAAGATTTCTCTGTAGCATGTGATGCTATTTGAAAGCATTTTACCCACAGTAGAACTTCTTTTGAAATTGGAGTCAGTCCTCTCAAAACCTGCTGCTGCTTTGTCAACTAAGTTTATGGAATGTTTTAAATCCTTTGTTGTCATTTCAACAATGTTCACAGCATCTTCACCAGGAATAGATTCCATCTCAAGAAACCATTCTTTGCTCTTCCATAGGAAGCAACTCCTCATCCATTCAAATTTGATCATGAGATTGCAGCAATTCAGTCACATCTTCAGGCTCCACTTGTAGTTCTTTTGCTGTTTCTACCACATCTGCAGTTCCCTCCTCCATCGAAGTCTTGAACCCCTCAAAGTCATCCGTGAGGATTGGAGTCTTCTTCCAAACTCGTGTTAATGTTGCTAGTATGACTTCTTTCCATGAATCATGAATATTTTTAATGGCCTCTAAAATGGTGAATCCTTTCCAGAAGGTTTTCCAGTTACTTTGCCCAGATGTATCAGAGGAATTACTATGGAAGCTATCGCCTTATGAAATACATTTCTTAAATAATAAGACTTGAAAGTTGAACTTACTCCTTGATCCATGGGTTGCAGAATGGTGGTTGTGTTAGCAGGCATGAAAACAACATTAATCTCCTTGTACATCTCCACCACAGCTCTTGGGGTGCATTGTCAATGAGCAGTAATATTTTGAAAGGAATCTTTTCTTCTGAGCAGTAAGTTACAACGGTGGATTTAAAATACTCAGTAAACTGTGCTGTAAACAGATGTGCTGGCATGCAGGCTTTGTTTATGGAGCACAGGCAGAGTAGATTTAGGGTGTAGGATTTGGGGAGTGGTAAATGAGCGTTGCCTTCCACCTAAAGTCATCAGCAGCATTAGACCCTAACAAGATGGTCAGCCTGGTCTTTGAAGCTTTGAAGCCAGGCATTTACTTCTCTCTAGCTGTGAAAGTCCTAGATGGCATCTTCTAATATCAGGCTGTTGTATCTACATTGAAAACCTGTTGTTTAATGTAGCCACCTTCATCAACAATTTTACTTTATCAGCAATCTTCTGGATAACTTGCTGCAGCTTCTCAATCAGCACTTACTTGCTCTTTTACCTTGTACTTTTATATTATGAAATGGCTTCTTTCCTTAAAATTCATGAACTGACCTTTGCTAGCTTCCAACTTTTCTTCTGCAGGTTCCTCACCTATCTCAGTCTTCATAGAATCAAAGAGTTAGGGCCTTGCTCTGGATTAGGCTTCGGCTTAAGGGAATGCTGTGGCTGGTTTGATCTAGTCAGACCACCTCTCCATATCACCAATAAGGCTGTTTCACTTATCATTCGTGTGTTCACTGGAGTAGCACTTTTAATTTCCCACAAGAACTTTTCTTTTGCATTCATAACTTGGCTAACTGATGCAAGAGGCCTAGCTTTTAGCCTGTCTTGGCTTTTGACATGCCTTCTTCACTAAGCTTAATCATTTCTAGCTTTTAATTTAAAGTGAGTGATGTGTGGCCCTTCCTTTCACCTGAACACTTACAGGGTATTTTAGGGTTATTAATTGGACTAATTTTAATATTGTTGTGTCTCAGGGAATAGAGAGGCCTGAGGAGAGGGAGAGAGATGGGGTAACTGCTGGTTGGTGGAAGAGTCAGACCACAACGTTTATTGATTAAGGTTGCCATTTTGTATGGGTGCGGCTCTTTGTATGCCAAAACAATTACAATAGTAGCATCAAAGATCACTGATAACAGATATAATAATAATGAGAAAGTTTGAAATATTGCAAGAATTACTAACATGTGACACAGAAACATGAAGTGAGCACATGGCTGTTGGAAAAATAGGCCCACCTTGACGCAGGGTTGCCACAAACCTTCAATTTGCAAAACACACAGTGTCTGGGAAGTGCAATATAACAAGGTATGGCTGTGTTGTCTTGAAGTGTTAAATAAAGACTTAATTATGTATCATCAAATATGAGTTCTTTCAATTTGTAGTGCCATACCTAGGCAGTTATATATCTAGGATTCACGAACAGTTTGGGACCAAATTTGTCAGTGAGGAAGTAGTCAACTAGTAATATGTATAAATGTTGTTTCTTGGCCCCATGCATAGGTTCCATGTATGAAGCTTTACATGAAACTATTTTTTAAGAGACAGGGTCTTGCTGTGTTGCACGGGCTAGATTCTAACTAAAACTTCTTTCAATGTCTATCTTGCATCATCTATTCTCAGGCATAAAATTCTTTAAAAAAAATTGATAAGGGACTGACAATTTTGTTGTCTGTCTTAACTGTAGTGCTTCCCAGACTGCCCTCTTCAGGACAAAGGTGCTTTTTTCCCCAGCTGCCAGGGGCATCGCCTGCTGACCACTCAGCCAAATCTCTCCCCAAGAATAGCCCTCAGCTGAAAGGAGCTGCCTCACCCAAGGTTAGGCTCCTCCCCAGGTTGACTGGCATTCAGAGACTTGTGGATGCAGGGTCAAAGGCCCATCACCCTTACCTCAACTAGAGGCAGCTCTATAAAGGACCATTCCAGCTCCATAGGTAAGGATGCTGGGACTATTTCAATAACAGAGATGCCTACCGTTCTCCATAAAGTTGTTTTCTAAGTAGTGTGGAAAGTAAACTTCACTCCATCTCTCTGCTTCACTCTGAAATCTTCCTGGAAGGCTACAATATCATGTATACTGCATGTGAATGATTTTGTAGTAGAAATTTTAGAAGAGGCTGAGTTTCGTGAGAGAACCCATGTGAAATGGGACAAAGGCAGCATGTGTGACACAGGAGCCCAGAGGCTGAGAAGTGCAGCAGATGGTAAGCTGTCTGGAAATTGAGGAAGGCGTTGGACTTTGACTAGCCAGGGGTTTGTGGGGGCTCAGACTCATTTAATTCAGATGTTAAGGTTAAAATATTAACCTCAGTTAATATCTGGGTTGCATATGTAAAGCACCTTTTTCTATGGCAGAAGCACAATTGATAAGAATTCTCCTTCTCCTCCCTTTTCTGTGTTCCCAGTCCTTAGCCAGCTCTGCTATGTAGCACTTAGCACACTGTCTGTAATTACTTATTTACCTGGCGCTCTCTCCCATTAGGCTGCATTCTTTGAGGATAGGGATTTCATTTTATAGTATTCTTGGGACCTTGTATGGTCCCTGGCACAAAATAGCTACTTAGTAATTGAATGAATGGATGAGGTATTTTGCCTCTTTTGCTTTCTTAATCATCTTGATCATGTTCCTTGCTCATAGATCTCAGTTTGAAGGTATTTATTAGGCCAATTGCTGAGCACAGAGCTGTGCTCAATACTGAAGAAAGCAGAGCTAGCAGTTTTTACTTGCCTTCTGGCAGGATACAGATTCTCTTCCTTTTTTGCTTCCATGATCTATCAATCTGCTGCATGAACTGACAAAGCTGTCAGTGCAATGGGTAATAATTTAAGTCACATACATAATTCATTTGTAATTACATGAATACACCTTTATGTGATAATGTTCTTACTCTAAATGACAATGTACATACATTTCAATCACATTCTCATTAGGATTGAATTATCAATACTAACTGAATTAAAACATGAGCAGCTCCAATTTGCAGAATTAAAGTTCTAGACAGCCTATTGATCCATTTAACAGGGTGTATGATAAAGAAGCAAGTCCAGAAAACCTAGCTGGTATTTCATTTGAGTGGTGCAATCATGATGTACAATCACATTGCCTGGGCAACTTAGTGTCCTAGTATAATGTTGGCAAGATTGAAATTCTGACTGTGACTTGCAGCAAACAATATGTATAATCAGCAGAGGGCACTGATTTTCTGAGTTGTTCCCAAATTAATATATTGTATACTAGAGGAGTTCGTAGATATGTTACTTTGGTGTTCAAGGAAGGATTCAACATGACTTGTTACAAAGGGATGTTATTTTCCCTTACCTTGCGTGATATGGATTTTTTTGGTTTAGACCAGTTTCCTGTGGCACTCTTCTATAGCTAGCTGTGTTCTGCTTTCAAATCATTGCAAACTTCCAACCTTGAGATGCTTTGTTGTCCAAAAAATCAATACCAATTCAGGATACAGCCTTTATGATAAAAACTACAGGGGGAAAAACCTTATTGACACAGAACGGTTTGTTGGAATTTGTTACACTTACTAGAAAACCTTGAGGTGTTAAATGTAATTTAATCTTTACAATTTTTTTTTAGATTTATAAAAAAAATTATAGCTCTTTTTTGAGTAAGAAGACAATGAAATTCAAACAAAGCAGACCAAAATAAATAATTCCTTTATTTTTATTTTTGGAGGAAATGTCAGCAAAATACTGAAGACAGTTTTTGAGTAGTTTTAAAAATGTATGACATCATATGTATCTACAGCATAAAAATTCCTTTATGCCTGCAATATATTTATGATCATGTATTCCTTTTTTATTATTAAAAATTTCATCTCAAGATGCTATGTATTATTTATGTAGTAATTATAGATAAAGTTAGAATTCAAAATTGGGAGTTAAAACCCTTCCTGAATAATTAATTTCTGGATGTGTCTGTGAGGGGGTTTCCAGAAGAGGAAGACTGAGTAAAGAAGATCACCTCACCAATGTGGGTGGGTATCATCCAATCTGTTGAGGGCCTGAATAGAACAAAAAGGCAGGAAGGGTGAATTTGCTACCTGTGTGAGCTGGAACATGCATCTTCTCCTGCCCTCAGACATTGGAGCTCCTGGTTCTCTTCTGGACTCAGACTGGAACTTAGACTATCACCCTTGTCTTCATCTATCTGGGCCTCTGTAACAAAATGCCATATACTGGATAGCTCATAAACCACAGGAATTTATTTCTCACAGTTCTGAAGGCTGGTGAGTCCAAGATAGAAGGCACTAGTAGAGCCAGTGTCTGGTGAGGGCTCCCTCTTGGTTTTACCCTCAGTTTCCTAGGCAGCACTTTGTAGCTGTGTCCTCACATAGTGGAAGGAGCAAGAGGCCTCTCTTGGGCCTCTTTTATAAGGGCACTGATTCCATTCATGAGGACTCTGCCCTTAAGACCTAATCACTTCCCAAGGACGCCACCTCTTACTGTCACATTGGTGATTAGGCTTCAACATAGGAATTTGGGGAGAACACAAATATTCAGACCATAGCAAACCCCCTTCTTAGGCCTTCATACTCAGACTGGAACTTAGACCATCGGCTCCCTTGGTTCCTAGGCCATCGGACTCAGACTGAATTATACCACTCGCTTTCCTGGTTCTCTAACTGGCAGACAGCAGATGGTGGGACTTCTTGGCTTGCCATTCCCATAATAAATCTGTCTCTATATAGATCTATATATCTCTATCTCTGTCCCTGTCTGTATCTCTGTATGTCTTCACTTCTGTTTCTCTGGACAGCTCTGACCAGTACAGACTGTATACCATTGTTTAGCATCTGAGAGGAGCAAATTTATAGCTGCTACATTTGCTTAAAGAAAACATATAGGAATATCAATCTAATGCTTCTGTCTCCTATATAATATAATGGTGCTAACTAAAGGTTTAGTATTTGTAAATATTTTATTATGTATGAAGTATAGCGATTATGGACTAATATAAATAAATGAGAGGTATTGTATACTTTAAGATAGGATCAGAGATTTTTCTGAAGTACACCAAAATGAACAGGTGAAAATTGAGTGCTTGAAACATAAGTGATAATGTACACTTATTTAGCTTTTTTCAGTGTTTATCCGGTTTGCTCCTTACAACAGTGCTGGGAGTTGGAAGGAGCAAGTATTCTATTATCTCCATTTTACAGATTTAAGGCTTAGAAAGACGAAATGATTGTGCAAGGTCATTCAATGACAGAGCTGAAACTTGAACACTACCTCCTCTTTTAACTCAAAATTTAAAGTTCTTTCCAGTACACTATGCTGATTTCACCATGCCAGGTTCCTGAGATAGATGTATATGTGAGAAGGAAAATGAACTAATGTGAGTGTTTCTTATCACTTTTCTCTTTTCAAATGAATTCATTAAAGAATTGGGTTTTGGATTGAAGTGTATAAATTTCCTAAGATCTGAATATTATGCTCAGGAAATGAATTTTCATGTCCTCAGCAGACAGATGAGGACAGAAGACTTTATGTAAATTATTAGCCTTGGGAATATGATGACAGTGAACTTTAGACGTCTTTTAAAGTATTAATGCTGTAACATATATATCTTATTTTACTGCGACTTTTTACTCATTTATTCATTTTCTGTGTGACAGATATTGTACTAGGTGTGAGGAATACAAAAATGATTGAGACATAGCCTTTTCCCTGAAAGAGTTATCATTTTACTGGGGTAGACATACTTATAAACAGGTGATTTTGATGTGCACAGGGAACTCTTGAGACCACAAGAGAAAGGGCACTTAACTGACTGTGGGGCCCTGGGAAGATTTGCTGAGGCAGTGACCACCAAGCTTCCTCCAAAGGGCAAGTCATTTCATAGGATGGGGGTGGAGTAGAAGACCATCTCAACATCTTATCCCTCATTTTTGTTGTTAATTTTTATCTTGATAGAAATATTTGGTACATACAGATGTTTATTCTTTCACAGAACAATAGAAATGACAATTTACAGTTGATACACTAGATTTGATTACAGCACTCATGGTGCTTGGATAGCTCAAATTGACAATCAACTCAAGACATGGTGGGCTGCATCCCGCTTTAAGTTACTTATCTTTTAATCATACAGGGCAGGCAACAAGAAAGCTTGAATTGTAAAAGCAGAGTGGACCTTTTGAGTCTAGCCTGGGCTTCCAAGTGTCCCAGTCACTCTGCACAGGGGATACATGTGGTCATGAGAGACAAGACTGAGCAGGTGTAGACAAGCTCCATTAGTGGGAGCCATCGGCTCTAGGATTCCTTCAGTCTTCTTACCTTGCTAAGGTTGGGAAACAATGAGCACACATGGAGGTCAAAATATCCCTTTCATTTTTGATAATAGCTTAGCTGATAGACTTGGCTTTGTATCCATTACCCAGTGCGCTTGTTAATACTCTGTCCTGCCTGTGAGGAAGTGTTTCCTGGGTAAGCTTCATGGTGTGAAGGCACTGAAGAGAGCTTGTGTTTTTTATAAGCAGACTAATTCTCGGGAGGAAGGAAGTAGAGATATTTCCTTTCTTTTTCATTTACAATTTTTTTATTGAGGTAAACTTCACATAACATAAAATCCACTATTAAAAATAGTTTATTGAGGTGAAATTTATTTAACAAAATTGGTCACTTTAAAGTGAACGATTCTGTGGTATTTAGTATATTCACAATGTTATGTAGTCATCACATCTTATTCCAAAACATTTTCATCACCTCAAAAAGAAACCCCATACTTGTAAGCATTTACTCCCAGTGCTGGGATGAACTGTGACCATCCTGTTCCTTTCATCTTCTTCTCTAAAATAGCAGCAAGGGAAGGGGCTGACTGAACATTTGAGGTTGTGAAGAGGTTGTTCCTGAGGGTCGTGAGAGTAGGGTAGGAATGGAAAGTGTGCTGAGCAAGGCTTCTAGTCTGGTCCGTTATCCTACCTCCTGGTTGTCAACAAACAAAAATTCCAGTGGCTTCTAGTGCAGGCCTGTTTTAACTTTCCATTCATATTAATTAGAAACAGAACTGATATGAGATTTCTCTCTCTCTGTTTCTCTCTCTCTTATCTACAGAGAAATTTATTTGCGAAATTGGCTCAAGTGATTGTGGAGGCTGACAAGTCTGAAACCTGCAGGGTAAGCCAGCAGGCTGGAAAGTCAGGCAGAATGTCCTTGTTGCACTTTTTTTTTGTTTCTCAGCTCAGGTAACAAAGCTGAGTGCACATTATAGTTTTGAGGCAGAATTCTTTCTTCTTTGTGGTACCTCAGTCTTTGCTCTTATTGCTTTCAACTGATTAAATGAGGCCCACCCACATTATGGAGGGTAATCTGCTTAGAGGCAACTTACTGTCAATATTAATCACATCTAAAAAATACCTTCCCAGCCACCTCTAGACTAGTTGACACAAAATTAACCATCACACCATTCATTCTTATTTTTCATTCTTATTCATTTTATTTTTAATTAATAGTAGTTATATAGTACTCACTATGTGCCAGGGACTTTTCTAAATGAATATTAACTCATTTAATATGCTGCTTTTTTTTTTTAAGAGACAGGGTCTTGCTGTGTTGCCCAGGCTGGAGTTCAGTGGCAACATCATAGCTCACTGTTACCTCAAACTCCTGGGCTCAAATGATCCTCCTGCTTCAGCCTTACAAGTAGGTGGAAAACCAAATGTGCACCACTACACCTGGCTAATGTTTTTAATTTTTTTGTAGAGACAGGGTCTCGCTATGTTGTCCAGACTGGTCTTGAACTCCTGGCCTCAAGCCATCCTCCTGTGTTGGCCTCCCAAAGTGCTGAGATTACAGGGGTGAGCCACTATGCCTGGCCCATTTATGCTTATTAATGAGAATCCATTATATGTACATGAATACAATTCTTAGTGTATATTAATAATTCGTGGCTTGTTAGTATGGTTCCCCAAATCCTTGCTTTTTCCTCTTATTTATCTATTTTTTTTATTTATTGAGACAGGATCTCACTCTGTGGCCTTAGGCTGGAGTGCAGTGGCAAATTCACAGCTCTTTGTAACTTCGAACTCTTGGATTCAAGTGATCCTCCTGCCTCAGCCTCCTGAGTAGTTAGAACTACAGGTGTGCGCCGCTATGCCCAGCTAATTTTTTTTATTTTTTTGTATAAATGGGGCTCACTATGTTGCTCAGGCTGGCCTCCAACTCCTGACCTCAAGCAATCCTGTCTTGACCACCCAAAGTGCTAGGATTATGTGAGCCGCCGAATCTGGCCTTTTGTTCATTCTTAATCTGAGTCACTTCTGTTCATTCTTAATCACTTCACTCTTATATTTGGATTTATTCCTCTGTGTATCCTCCCTTTCCTGGGCTATGCCCTTTCCTCCAGCATTCTTGGACTCCTCGCTGCTATTCTTTGGCTGTATTATCAGAGAACCTTATAATAGAGGTGCTTAAACAAGGCAGAAGTTTATTTCTCAGGTAAAAGTCTGGGTCAGCAGTCTGGGCTGGTGTGGTAATTTCAGTTACTGGGGACCCAGCTCCTGGGTTGCTGTTGCTCCTTATTCCATTCTGTGCAGTTTCCACCCTGTAGTACAGACTGGCTCCAGCAATCATGTTTGTATTGCAGCCAACAAGAAAGACAAGGACAAGACTTCCCCTTAAGGGCTCATTCTCACAATTGCATACCACACTTTCACTTTCTGATCTCATTGATCAGAACTAACACATGCCAAGGTGGAGGTATTCTTTTTTATTTTTATTTTTTCTTATTTTAGAGACAGGGTCTTACCCTGCCACCCTGGCCGGAGTGCAGTGGTGCAATCATAGCTCACTGCAACCTCAAACTCCTGGGCTCAAGCCATCCTCTTGCCTCAGCCTCCCAAGTAGCTGGGAGTATAGCATGTACCACCACACCCAGCTGATATTCTTCATAAATTTCCTAATCAGATAAGTCACTCTTTCTCCCAAGGGCTGGGGTGAATAAAGGAGCAAAAGGAGGCCAGGAGTTACATAAATTGAGCTCTCTTCACCAGAAGGGTGAGGAAGAAGTACTTCCCCCTAATAATTGACATGACTGTCCACAATTTTAATGAGCACTAATGGATGCAGAGTCATTCCCTAGACAACTGAGGATGGTGGGGAGTGTGGTACCCAATAAGCTTTGGAAAAATAGTTTATGACAGGGTTTTGCAAAGAAGGTACAAGAGGCTTTGGAGATCTTTGTTTAGAAAGCATTGTAGACAAAGGAATAATTAACATATATTTTAACATTTGATGAGACAGCAAGTCCAGAATGATGACATGTTCAAGTAGAAAGGGAAATATAATGAGAGTCTAATTATAGAATAACATGTTAAAGATACTTACGTGAGACTTACTGAGGCACAAACGCTCCACTCACTCTCTCATTAGCTAAGTAGACCTTTGGAGTTTCTGGTCTTCCCCAGCTCCTGATCCACAAATATTTAGCAACAAGGCTAGATGGGAATTCACATTGTCCAGTATTCTGTTGCATGGAAGCTTCCTTAGTGAGACATCAAAGGAATCAGTTCCAGCCCATCTTAAGCAAGGAGGCTCTGTGCCTTTGGTTACTGCTTTGCCCTAGATGAGAAATCATTTCCACTAACTGCACTGGGTTTCGACTCTCATGGTTATGTTCCATTGTAAATATATTTAATGGTGTCACCTGACAGAGAGAAATAATGGAGAGCTGTTTTATTTCTCTGAAGCTCTGAAAAAGAAGGAAATTTCAGAATTTAGAGAGAAATCTCAGGTACTTGCTTTTTACGAGAAATATTACCATGAAAATGCCACTTGTGCATGCAAAGGGAAGAAAGCTGTTATGTTGGAGAGATGTCCAGTGGATCTAATGATTTGTATAATTCTGGGCTTATAAAAGAATTCACTTTTTAAAAATGATGTTTCCAGCAATTTTCTGCCTATCCCAAGGGAAACAAGGCTTTCATATTGATTGAAGAAACAGAAAGTCAGCATCCCTGCAATGTGATGGTCAAAGCCCTTGGCTTGGGATCAGAAGATCTGGAGGTTCTAGTCAGAATTCTCCCATTGACTTGGCTTCTAATTGTATGGAAGTCACTTAATTTTTATACTTTCTTGTAATAATATAATAAATCATTCATTGGTTGCTTATTGTGTGCCAGATATTTTGTTAAATGTTTTCTACTCATTATTTCATCTATTCCTCTTGACTATCCTAAAACAGTATTATTATTATTACCTTCATTTTACAGGGGAGGAAACTGAAGCCTAGAAAAGTTAAATACTTCCCAAGAGCACAATGAATGCTACTTCGTGGTAGAAGCTGGATCTAATCCCAGGTCGCCATGGCTTTAGAACTTGCTTGTATGCACCAGCCCTAAATTCATCAGCTAAATGAAAATTTAAGGAATATCTTACAGAAGTCATCAGTGTGATGGAGTGTGGGCATCCACCTTTTCACTTGTTCTCATATCGATATTTATTTATCAGGAACATGATCTCAGAAAAGCAAGGATTTAGGGGCTTATGAAGCAAAATGTAAGAATAGAAGATAAGGAGAAAGCTTAGGTCTATTTCAGAAAAAAAGGAAAAAAGATTATATATAGTATATCTTAAAAGAGTAATTGTTATTGTGATACCCATGAAGGAGATTTGTTATTTTATCTAATTATTTGTCCTGATTAAAGAATTTGGTGGTCAAGGGATATCTATAGAGGAGTTGGAAACAAAACCAAACCAAAAGCAAAGGGGAAACTACCATTTTGTGAGAATGACCTGCTGGTGGCAGCAACAGCTCACAGCAGTTGTCTCTCATCACATCAGAAATTCCAGGCATGTCTTAAGGCACATAGCTTCCTGTTTTTATAAGATTTCAAATCACAGGCTGCTGTTATGATAGCTATAAAAACTGGCAAACCATTCTAGCTATCAATATGACTGACAGGATTATTTTCCTCAACACTTTATATTGCCAGAGTTTTACACTCATTTTTTTCCCCCATGGGTTGTGTGGGTAGAGGGAGGGGTATTAAGTTATTAATTAAATAAAAAGTGAGCAAACTTTAAAAATTGATGGAAATAGTATGTTTGTTGAAATCAGTAACAACTTAGTTATTAACTTCTGATTTTGTTGTAAGATGAATATGGGTTAATAAGCTGACTTTTGCACAAAATGAAGATATATTTATTACTTTACTATGAATATTTTGAGAGACCTCCAGTAATGATTTTTCAGTTCTCCATAAACATTATTAAAGGATTTTTTGGTTGTCAAATAGCTTTGAAAACACAAAAACAATAATGTTTATTCCATAAGTAGTAGAAAACAAAAATGTATGTTTCTGTTGCTTTATTTATGCCTGAGGAAATGCCCATAAGGAGAAATTTTCAACTGCTGCAGTGTCAGAGCCCTTGATGAAGGCCAACCTCTGGTCACCAGCTGGAGCTGTGTCGACTCCCAGCAGTGCCTTGGAGGCCCCCATGCAGAAGAGTCAGGTGGTCACACAGTGATGCTTTGACCTGGATGTTACTTCCTGTCTGGGTGGCTTAGTCCCATAAGCTTCCTTATCTCTGAGCCTGGGTTTCTGATTCCAGGGGTGGGAAAGAGTTTGTGCTGCTGAGGAAGATGAGTAAAAGAGCAACCCTTATTGTTAGGACTGTCTGCAGACCACATCTAGGCTCCTCTAATGGAAGGGGCAAATACCAAGGCTTAGAGGATGCTGAATACCTTTTAGGTAAAAAGGGATCTGCCCACAGGTTGGACCTGGATAGAGCCCTTTAACAGGAGAAATGTGATCAACCTCTCAGGACATCAGTCATTCCTGTACCTTGAGATGTTGGCGCCAAGCAGGTGCTTAATACAGGTGAATTAAATGGACAAGTGAATGACTAAAACAAATAATAAAATGCAAGAGAACTCCTTTCATTTCTTCAGTAGGGAGCTCAATGTCTCATCTTATTCATTTATTCGTTCATTTGCCATGCAGTGTTTGAGAATTTATGATATTCTAGGTTTTTTAAAAACACCTAGATTCAGAGTTGCTTTTTTTCATTTCTGGTTCTGTCGTTTGTAATTTTGGTGTGAGGAATGAGTTAGGAATCTAAGCTTTAGAAAATAGTTTTCCAGTTGTAGCAACACTTAAATAATCCATTCTTTCCCCACTGATATGAAATGTCACCTGTATCTTTTAGGTTTATTTCTGGATTTTTTAATTCTACCTATTGATTTGTCCATTCTTGAACAGTTTTTAATTACTGTGGATTTACAAGATTTATTAACTTTTAGGAGATCAAATTCCTCTGTCGTGCCCTTCTTTTTCAGTATTTTATTGGTTATTCTATATTTTTCTGGAATTATTTTATCAATTGATTTTGAGAAAAAAATGATATAGTATTAGTCCAGGAATATGGAATGTCTTGCTAGGTATTCATGTCTTTTTTTTTTATGTTTCTGAGAACTATTGTATTGTTTTTTTCTTATAGAAGAGGAACATTGCTAAACATTACTGGCTTATAGTTTACAGCTAGGTGCTCAGTCATCACCTCCTGAGGGTGGCCTTGCTAACCACTAACTATACTATTTGAATAGCATACTGCCCACCTTCCTATAAATTTTTTTCTCCAATTTTTTGTTATGTTAAAATACATATAACATTTACAATATTCACCCAGAGTGTACAGTCATAATGTTGTGTAACCATCAGCACCATCCATCTCCATAACTCATAAAAAATTTTTTTAAATTTATTTTTTAACTTCTTTTTAGATATGGGGTCTTGATATATTGCCCAGGCTGGAGTGCTGTGGCTATTCATAGGCATGATCATAATGCACTACAGCCTCGAACCCTTGGGCTTAAGTGATTCTGTCTCAGACTTCTGAGTAGCTAGGAATACAGGCATGTGCCACTGTGCCCAGCTTGCATAATTCTTTTTATCTTGTGAAACTGAAACTCGTTACCCAGGAAACAATAACTCCCTGTTTCTCTCTCCCCTTGGCTCCTGGCAACCATCTGGTGGTTCTATTGTCCCTTTAATTTTGACTGCTCTAAGCATCTCATATAAGTGGACTTACACAGTATTTGTCTTTCTGTGACTGGCTTATTTCACTTAGCATAATGTTGTCAAGGCTCATTCACGTTGTAGCATATGCCAGAATTTCTTTCCTTTATAAGGCTAAATATTATTTCATTGTGGTATATACCAGATTTTACTTAACCATTTATCTGTTGGTGGACATCTGGGTTGCTTCCATGTTTTAGCTATTGTGAATAACTGCTGTGAACATGGTATACAAATATCTCGAGGCCCTGTTTTTAATTCTTTTGGCTATATATCCAGAAGTGGATTGCTGGATCATATGATAATTCTATTTTTAATTTCTTGAGGAACCACCGTGCTGTTTTCCACAGTGGCTGTACCACTTTTCATTTCTACCAACAGTGTACAAGGGTTCCAATTTCTCTACATCCTCACCAACACTTGTTATTTTCTGTTTTTTTGGATAGTAGTCCACATCCTAATGGGTGTGAAGTGGTATCTCATAGTTTCCATTTGCATTTCCCTAATGGTTAGTGATGTTTACCATCTTTTCATGTGCTTATTGGCCATTTGTATATCTTCTTTGGAAAAATGTCTATTCAAGTTTGCCCATTTTTTAATTGGATTTTTTGTTGTTGAGTTTTAGTTCTCTATATATTCTGAATATTAATCCCTTGTCAGATACATAATTTGCAAATATGTTCTCGCATTGTGTGGATTGCCTTTTTAGTCTTTGATATTGTCTTTTGATGCACAAATTTTGAGCATTTTCACAAAGTCCAGTTTGTCTATTTTTGTTGTTGTTACCTGTGCCTTTGGTGTCATATCCATGAAAGCATTGCTGATTCCAATGTTGTGAAGCTTTTGCCCTATATTTTCTTTGAAGCATTTTATAGTTTTAGGTCTTAGATTTAGGTATTTGATACATTTTGAATTAACTGTTGTATATGGTGTTAGGTAAGGGTACAACTTCCTTCATTTGCCTGTGGATATCCAGTTATCTCAGCACCATTTGTTGAAGAGATTATTATTTCCCCACTGAGTGGTCTTGGCACTCTGTTAAAAATCAATTCACCATATGTGTAAAAGTATATTTTTGGACTCTTAGTTTTATTCCATTGGTCTGTGTATCTATCCTTCTGTCATTACCATATGTTTTGATTATGGTAGCTTTGTAGTAAATTTTGAAAGCAGGAAATGTGAGTCTCCCAGCTTTGTTTTTCTTTTTTGAGATTGTTTTAGCTATTCAGGACCCTTGACATTCCATTTTAGGATTGGCTTTTCTATTACTGTAAAAAAAAGTCATTGAGTAATAGAGATGTATTAAATCTGTAGATTACGTTGGATAGTATTGACATTGTAACAATATTATGTCTTCTAATCCGTGAACATTGGATGTGTTTTTATTTATGTCTTCTTTAATTTATTTCAGCAGTATTTTGTAGTTTTTTTTTGTATAAGTCTTTCACCTCCTTGGTTAAGTTAATAAATATTTCATTCTTTCTGATGCTGTTGCAACTGATTTTTGTGTGTTAACTTTATATCCTGCTACTTTAATGAATTTATTTATTAGTTCTAGTAGTTCTTTTGTGGAATTTTTAGGGTTCTCTACATATAAGATCATATCATCTGTAAACAGAGGTCATTGTATTTCTTCTTTTCCAATTTAGATGCTTATTTTTTCCTTCTCTTGCCTAACTGCTCTGGCTAGAACTTTCAGTATGATGTTAAATAAAAGTGGTGAAAGCAGGCATCCTTACCTTGTTGCTCATGTTAGAGGAAAAGATTTGAGTCTTTCACCATTGAGTATGATGTTCACTGTGGATTTTTCATCTGTGGATTTTATTATGTTAAGATAGTTTCCTTCTATTCCTAGTTTGTTGAGTGTTTTTATCATGAAACAAACTAGGAATAGATGTTGAAGTTTATCAAATGCTTTTTCTGCATCAATTGAGATAATCATATGGGTTTTTCCCCCTTCATCCCTTAATTCCCTACATTGACCAGTATTCATATGTCGAACCATTCTTGTGTTGCAGAATGAGTCCCACTTAGTCATGGTATATAATACTTTTAATATGCTGCTGAATTTGGTTTGCTAGTTCTTTGTTGAAGATTTTTGCATCAGTGTTCATAAGGGATATTGGTCTGTAGCTTTCTTGTAGTGTCTTTGTCTGGATTTGGCATCAGAGTAATGCTGGCCTCATAGAATGAGTTAGGAAGTGTTCCTTCCTTTTAGTTTTGGAAAGGTTTGAGATGAATTGGTTTTAGTTCTTTAAATATTTGATAAATTTCACCCATGAAGCCTTCAGGTCCAGGGCTGTACTTTGTTGGGAGATTTTTGATTACTGATTCTGTCTCCTTACTAGTTATAGGTCTATTCCGATTTTCTACTTATTTATATTTAGTCTTGGTAGATTTTGTGTTTCTAGGAATTTGTTTCATCTAGGTTATCCAATTTGTTGGCTCCAGTTGTTCACAGTATTTTCTTACAGTCCTTTTTATTTCTGTAGAAACTGTAGTAATGTTTCAACTTTCATTTCGGATTTAGTAATTTGAGAGTCCTCTCTCTTTTTTTCTTCGTCCATCTGGCTAAGGATTTGTCATTTTTGGTGATCTTTTTGAAGAACCAACTTTTGATTTCATTGATTTTTCTCTTTTATTTTGTTTATCTCTGTTCTAATCTTTATTATTTCCTTCCTTCTGCTAGCTTTGGGTTTGGTTTGTTCTTCTTTTTCTAGTTCTTTAAGTTGTACAGGTAGGTGGTTGATTTCTTTCTTTTTTTTTTTTTTTTGAGACAGAGTCTCACTCTGTCACCTGCGCTAGAGTGCCATGGCATCAGCGTAGCTCACAGCAACCTCAAACTCTTGGGCTCAAGTGATTCTGCTGCCTCAGCCTCCCAAGTAGCTGGGATTACAGGTGTGTCCCACCAAGCCAGGCTAATTTTTCTATTTTTAGTAGACATGGGGTGTCATTCTTGCTTAGGCTGGTCTTGAACTCCTGAGCTCAAGCAATGCTCCTGCCTCAGCCTCTCAGAGTGCTAGGATTACAGGCGTGAGGCACTGCGCTTGGCCCCTTTTTTTGTTTTTTAATGTAAGTGTTTATAGCTATACATTTCCCCCTTAGCACTGCTTTCACTGCATCCCATAAATTTTGGTATGTTGTGTTTTTATTTTCTGTCATCTCTACTTTCTAATTTCCCTTGTGATTTCTTATTTGATCCATTGGTTGTTTAAGAATGTGTTGTGTAATTTCCACAAATTTGTGAATTTTCCAGTTCTACTTCTGTTACTGATTTCTAACTTCATCTTCTTGTGGTCAGAGAAGATACTTTGTATGACATCTATCTCTTTAAACCTATTGAAACTTAATTTGTGGCCTAACGTATAATCTATCTTGGAAAATGTCCCATGTGCACTTGAGAAGAATGTAGATGTTGTTGTTGTCTAAGGTATTCTATATATATGTATCTGTTACATCTATCGTTTTATTGATCTAATAGTTCTATAACGGTTTTTTGTGTTAAGTCCTCTATTTCTGTACTTCTGTCTGGTTGTTTTATGCAATATTGAGGGTAAGGTATTGAAGTCTGCAAATAATATTATAGAGTTATGAATTTATCCCTTCAATTCTGTCAGTTTTTGCTTCATATATTTTGATGGTCTGTTATTAGGTGTGTGAACATTTATAATTGTTGTATCTTCTGATGTATTGAAGCTTTTATTAATATATGATATCCTTTTTTATCTCTTGTAAACCTTTTTGACTTAAAGTCTATTTTATCTGACATCAGTATAGCCATCCCTGCTCTCTTTTGGTAACTGTTTACATAAAATATCTTTTTCCATACTTCACTTATAATTTATTTGTATCTTTGGATCTAAAGTGAGTCTCTTGTAGACAGCATATAGTTGGAACATATGTTTTTATCCATTCTGCTAATCTCTGTCCTTTGATTGGAGAGTGTAATACATTTACATTTAAAGTCATTATTGTTAAGGAAGGAATTACTTCTGTAATTTTGCTATTTGTTTTCTATTTGCCTTGTAACTTTTTTTGTCCTTCAGTTTCTGCATTGCTGCCTTCTTTTGTGGTTAGTTTTTTTTTTTTTGTAGTGAAATGTTTAAATTCCTTTCTCATTTCCTTTTGTGTATATTCTGTAGCTATTTCCTTTGTGGTTATCATGGGGCTTATATTTAAAATCCTAAAGTTATAACACTCTGTTTTGAATTTATTCTAGTTTAACTTCAATAACACAAAAATTCTGCTCCTTTAAAGCTCCATTCTTACCCATTTACATTGTTTATGTTACAAAATTACATCCTTATACATTTTGTGCCCTAAAATGTAACTTATAATTCTTTTAAGTGCATTAGTTTCTTAAATCATGTAGAGAACAAAATGTGGAGTTACAAACCAAAGTTACAATAATATAAGCTTTTAAACTAGTAATTTTTTAAACAAAACATTTTAGTCTCTTAAATCAAATAGAAAACAAAAAGGAATTACAAACTTGTTATAATAATACTAGCTTTTATAATTACCCATGTATTTACCTTAATTGAGATCTTCATTTTTTCATATGTCTTTGATTTATTGTCTAGTGTTCTTTCATTTCACCTTGCAGAACTTTTCACCTGGAACACAGGTTGTATGGCAGGACTTTTCACCTTGAGCATAGGTTGCATGGCAGTTCTAGTAGTAACTAACTCCCATATAACTTTTGTTTATCTGGGAATATCTTAATTTCTCTCTAACTTTTGTAAAGGATGGTTTTGCTGGACATAGGATTCTTGGTTGACAGATTTTGTTTCGTTTTGTGTTGTTTTTTTACCACTTTGACTATATCAGCCCATTGCCTTCTGGGCTCATTTCTAATGAAAAATCTGCTGATAGACTTATTGAGGATCTCTTGTATGTGATGAGTCACTTCTCTTTGGCTGCATCCAAGATTCTCTCTTTGTCTTTTGAAAGTTTGGTTATAATGTGTTTCACTGTAGGTCTCTTTGAGATTATCTTACTTGGAGTTAGTTGAGCTTATTGGATGTTTATATGCATATCTTTTATCAATTTGGGGGATTTTCAGCCATTATTTCTTCAAACATTGTCTCTACCCCTTTCTCTCTTTCTTCTTCTTGAATTCCCACAGTGCATGTGTTAGTCTGCTTGATGGTATCCCTTAGGCTCTGTTCACTTTCCTTCAATCTTTTTTCTTTCTGTTCCTCAGACTAGATAATTTCTATCGTCCTATCTTCAAATTCACTGATTCTTTTCTTTCTTTCTTTTTTTTTTTTTTTTTTTAGGAGATAGAGTCTTGCTCTGTCACCCAGGCTGGAGTGCAGTGGCATGATCATAGCTCACTGCAGCCTCCAACACCTGGGCTCAAGCAATCCTCCTTCCTCAGCTTCCCAAGTAGATAGGACTACAGGCATGTGTCACCACACCTGGCTAATTTTTGTATTTTTTGTAGAGACAGTGTCTTGTTCTTACTCAGGCTGGTCTTGAACTCCTGGCCTCAAGCGATACTCCTGCCTCAGCCTCCCAAGGTGCTAGGATTATAGTCATGAGCCACTGTACCCGGCCAGTCTATAATTTCTTCTAAAAGTTTTAAGGTTTAGGATTTATGCTTAGTTCTTTAATTCTCCTGGACTTTATTTTTGCAAGTGATGTGTGATAGGAATCTTTTTTTTTTTTCCCTGCTTGGATAATTAATTGTCCTAATAACATTTTTGAACAAATTCATCCCTTTTCCTAGACTGGAATGCAAGGTCACCTCTGTCATATTTCAGATTTCCACAGTTGCATGGATAAGTCCTGCATTTTGAATTTTTTAATATTGGTTTGTTAGTCTAACCCTGAAGAAATACCACACTCTTATTTAATAATTAACGTAACTTTATAACAAGTCTTAACATGTGAGTGGAAAGCCTTACTTGTTTGACTTAAAGTTTGTACTGACTTGTTCTTGGTCTTTTGTTCTTTTACATGGATTTTAATTTCAGCCTGTAAAGCTACATGGAATCATTGACATTGTTTGTTTTGACTCTAGTCCCTTTTAATAGTAATACAAATATATTAAGAGTAAATTTGAAAAGAAGGTCTTATCACCTCAAAAAGTCACTATATGTTTGTGTATTTTTTTATTATGTTTTCTATACTAAATTTAAATTTCTTATTAATAAGCCTGCTTCTCTCTTCCTGGCTTGGACAGTTTCATATCCCTGTCCCCATCCTCCTACACTCTTGTTCCTAACCCCTTTCTTTTCTTCTTTCTGCTACAATCTTTGAACATTTTCTAACAGCTCAGCCCCAATATATGTTCTAAATTATTTCAAGAAATCCCTGTTTGCAGCTACTTAACTATAGATTTTCTAATAATGGCCCACATCAACCTTTCCTCCCAAATCTTAGTAGATGAAACCGTGTTGTAATGTTTTGATCCTTTGAGCTTACATAATCTTTAGACTTAGTGTTGCACCTACATCTTTCCCAAATCTTAGTAAAACAATGTCAATGGTTCTGAGACTTATTACATCTTTGATGAATATTCATTTTCTCTGGACAGTGAGGTAAGTTTCTTTTTACCCTGAGATGCTATAATTCTGTTGTTTCTTTGGCTTTTAGTAGGCCTGTTAGCTATGCACACCCATAAAATACCACAAAAAAGTTTAAAACTTCTACTTTGTTTAAAGTGCTGATGAGGTCACTTTGTGTTCCAGTATTTTTTGTATAGGTCATTTTTGGTATCTTCTACTTCCAGCAAATCAAAAATGCAATTTCAACTGATGTTTGGAATATACTTTATATAGTGGAGATAAAATCAGTAGAAACCAAGAAACATGAACAAGTCCTGGCAAAATGTTACTAGACAATACCAAATTCAAATTTTGGGTTGGGGTTACTCTGCTGGAAATGAGCTCTCCTGCCAGGACTCAGAGTTTCACTCACCTCTACTGAAAATGCTAAATGTTCTGATAATCAGATTGGCTCAGGTTCATTCCCTCTCAGAGAGGATTTCCATGTCTCCCTTGGAATGAATCCAGAAGAACAGAATCCAATTGTCTCTTTCTTGCAGCACTGCCACAACATGCTCCTTCACCGCTGACTTTAGTTGGAAATTTCAGGCTGTTGAGCCATCAACCACAATTTTAGGAGCACCGCCATGCCCCATGGCCACGAGCAGAAATCTCTGTCAACAGAGATCTTTTATTTGGGCCCCACGCTAGCAGGGTTGATTGCCTATGTAAAGACCTTTGATGGTTCCTGGACTGGGGAAACTCCTCTTATAAATAAATAAAAAGAATGGTGTCTATATTTAGTGTTAATAACAGGCTGCTCCTTTTTCCATCCAGACCTTGTGAAGCACATGCCATTAGGCAATGGTGGCAAAAGCCCTCTTTGTTGCTGCCAGCCACATTTCCTGGTTACATGTATTCATTCACTTCATTCATTAATGTCTTGGTCACTTGGATCACTGTCTGTTTCCCCAACACTACTTCTGTCACCAGACAAATAGTATTTGTGTATGCAAATTTTTCTTTTTGAAACTCAGAAATACTTTAAACATACAAAAAAGTATATAGAGCAATGTCATAGTAACTTGAAGGAATTAAGAACATGCCGCCCCAAAATATATTGCTCTGATATACTGACCATTCTGAGTCAAAGGCACATGAAAAACAGCAGGTACAAGATCACTCTGACCTTCCTTCTGTCTCTTAAAAGCACGAGCTGAAATTCCCATGTGAAAGATGTCCTTCCTATACCAGAAGGAAAGTATCATTCTTATCATCCAGAACAGGAAGTTGAGACCAAGGGAAATCTGTATAAACCTTGTTAAACTAACCCTTATCTTCTTGTACACTTCTTCTTTTTTTTTTTTTTTAATTTCAGCTTATTACGGGGGTACAAAAGTTCCGGTTATATATATTGCCCATGCCCCCCCATTCCCCCGAGTCTGAGCTTCAAGCATGTCCATTCCCCAGACAGTGCACATCGCACACATCATGTAGGTATACACCCATACCCTCCCCCCACCCCCCCACCTCTGTCCGATACCCAATTGGTGTTATTCCCAAATGTGCACTTAGGTGATAATCAGGGAAACCAGTCTGCTGGTGAGTACATGTGGTACTTATTTTTCCATTCTTGGGATACTTCACTTAATAGAATGGGTTCCAACTCTATCCAGGAGAACCAAAGAGATGCCATACCACCGTTATTTCTTATAGCTGAGTAATACACTTCTTTACCCAATTAACTGCCCTGCCCAAGCCCCCTTGCCCTGTCACATTTTCATAGTTTACTACTCTTTGTCCAATTCAGTGTATGTGTTCAGTTCTAACTGTATCTGTGGGTCTTCATTTACTCATGAGGGCTCCCCTGCCATGTAGAACTTGTGTTCAGTAACTTCAGATGCTTTTCTCCTGTTGGTCTGTCTCCTGTCAATCTGGTGCTCAGGCCCTCCCAGAAAACCCTAAGAGAGTGGTGGTAAAATTTTGCCTCCCCTACACTGCTTGTGTCCGTATCACACGACTTTACACAATCGTAACATCTTGCTGTGTTTGCTTCGTATCTTTCTTCATTAAAAAGTAAAAGCTAACAAATACAGTGAACTCCATTCTGACCCATTCCTCTCCCCAGAAATCATTAATATTCTAAATTCAATGCTTATCATCTCCAAGCATGTTTGATACTATTACTGTACATGTATTTGTCCATAACGTTTTTATAATATTGTTTTGCAGGCTGTAAAACTTCATATAAGTGTTATAATTCTGTATTCTTTCCACCTACTCTTTCTACACTACATATTTTTTAAAAAAATTTATCCATGCTGACATATGTATCTCTAGTTTTTCATTTTGATTGCTGAATAATATTCAACTGTATGAACATACCACAATTTATTCATTTTTTTCTCCTGTTGATGGGCATTTAGGTTGTTTCCAATTGTTTTGCTCTTAACAAACAATGCTCCCAAATTTATTCTTGTGCGTGTCTCTGTGCATATGGGCAAGACTTTCTCTAGAAGTAGAATTGCTCACCCATCAGGTATATCCATGTTTATGGGAAAATTACTCTCCAGAATGATTTTTGCCAGTGTATACAGGAGTGAAATTGTATCTTAGTGTTACTTTATTTTTCATTCCCTTAACTACAAGCAAAATTGAGAATATTGTCACATTTTTATTGACTAGATTTTTTCCTCTGAGAATTTTCTACTTTAAACATTGAACATTCTCCTTTTCTTATTTTTTGATATAAATTCTTTATATATTTTGAATAATCTTTTGCCAGTTGCATGGCAAGTATTTTCCTTCAAGTGGCTTGTAGTTTCATTTTGTTAATAGTGTCTTTTGATATGTAGAGGTTTTTAAATTCAGCGTTTCCTTATGCTTTTCACTTCTTGTGTTTTGGTGAAAAAATCCTTCCCTACCCTAAGGTCATAAATATATTTTTCTAAATTTTAGTCTAAAAGCTTTAGTATTTTGCTTTTCTCATTTAATTGTTTAATCTGAAATTTATTCTTATATATGCCATTTGATAAGGATCTAATTTCACTTTTTTCCTTATGACTAACCACTTAGTCCAATACCATTTACTGATTAGTTGAGTCTTTCCCCATCAACTGTCAAGTTTTTAATACTGTGGTTCTGTTTCTGGGCTCTCTGATATCTCTCATTGATATGCTTGGTTATCCCTGCACCAGTATTATGTTATATTAATCACTGTAGCTTAATACAGAAGTATGTTCTTCATCAGGCTTTGGCTATCTTTGGCTTTTTGCTTTTTCATATGCATTTGAAAATCAGCCTGTCAAGTTGGCACAAAGAATATTTTTGGTATTTTGATTGGATTTGCACTAACTTTATAGGTTGATTTTGGGAGACTTGATCTCTTAGTGATAATGAGTCTTCTCATCTATGAACAACGAATAATTCTCCAGTTATTTGGGTTTTTTGTAGTGTCCTTCAATAATGTTTTATGACTTTTCCCACAAAAATTTAGCTCATAAACTATAGATTTAGTCCCTGGGACCATATAGTGTTTTTTTTTTTTTTTTTTTGAGACATTGTCTTGCTCTGTTGTCTGGGCTAGAGTGCTGTGACATCAGCCTAGCTCCCAGCAACCTCAAACTCCTGGGTTCAAGGGATACTCCTGCCTCAGCCTCTCAAGTAGTTGGGACTATAGACACATGCCACCATGTCCAGCTAATTTTTTCTATTTTTAGTTGCCCTGCTAATTTCTTTCTAATTTTAGTAGAGATGGGGTCTTGCTCTTGCTGAGGCTCTTGCTCTTGCTCGAACACCTGACCTCAAACAATCCTCCTGCCTTGGCCTCCCAGAGTGCTAGAATTATAGCCATGAGCCATTATGCCTGGCCTATATAGTATTTATTATTTGTGAAAAACATGATATTAAAATGTACTATTGCTACTTGTTTGTTGCTGGTGTATAGAAAAGTAACTGATTTTTGCCTATTGATCTTGTATTCTAATAACTTGCTGAATTCTAATAGTTTGTAAATTCTCTTGGATTTTCTATGTTGCATATATCAATAGTTCACTCCTTTTTAATACTGAGTAGTATTCCATTGTGTAGCTGTACCCACAGTTTATCTATTTACTTGTTGATGGGCATTTGGATTGTTTCCAGTTTTGGGCTCTTACAACTGAAATTGCTGCAGAGATTTATGTAAAAGTCTTTGTGTAGACACACATTTTTGTTTCTCTTGGGTATAGACCTAGTAATAGAATAGTTGGGTCCTGTGGTAGGTGTATATTTAAAAATATTTTGCCTTGTTCTCAGCAGGATAGTTGGTTGAATTACCTAATCTGTTACAAGAAGTATATGTCCCTTATATTTTCTTGTACTTTTGTGGGTTTTTTTTTTTCTATTTAAGTCCCTGCCAGAATTTATTTTGGTGTAAAGAGTGAAAATCTCTAACATTTTTTTCAGATAGTTAATTGTCCCAATACCATTAACTCTATACATTTTTTAATTCAAATTAAAAAAAATTATAGGTATATAATATTAATAGTTATATATCTTTATAGGGTACATGTGATGTTCTGATGCAGTCATACAATGTGAATTAATTAAATCAGGGTAATTGGAGTATCCATCACCTCAAGCATTTATCATTTCTTTGTGATAGGAGCATTCCAATTCCACTCTTTTAGTTACGTTAAAGTATACCCTAACTTATTGTAGATTTTAGTCACTTTGTTGTGCTATCAAGTATTGTTCATTCTATCTATCTAACTATATTTTTGCACCCATTAACCATCCCTATTTTATCCCCCCTTCCCCATTACCCTTCCCAGCCTCTGGTAACCATCTTTGTACTCTCTGTCTCCATGAGATCAATTCTTTTTAACATTTAGCTCCCACATATGAGTGATAACATGATAGATTTATTTTTCTGTGCTTGGCTTCTTTCACTTAACATAATGTTCTCCAGTTCTATCCATGTTGTTGCAAATGGTAGGATTTCATTCTTTTTTGTGGCTGTATAATATTCTCCAGTTCTATCCGTGTTGTTGCAAATGGTAGGATTTCATTCTTTTTTGTGACTGTATAATATTCTGTTGTGTATATGTACAATTTGTTTATCCATTCATCCATTGATGGGCACTTAGGTAGCTTCTAAATCTTGTCTATTGTGAATAGTGCTGCAATAAATATGGGAGTACAGATATCTTTTCAATATACTGAATTCCCCTCCTTTGGATGTATACCCAGCAGTGGGATTGCTGGGTCATATGGTAATTCTATTTTTAGTTTTTCAAGGAACCTCCATACTGTTCTCCATAGTGGTTGCACTAATTTACATTCCCACCAACAGTGTATGAGGGTTCCCCTTTCTCCACATTCTGGTCAGCATTCATTATTGCCTGTTTTTTTGATGAAAGCCATTTTAACTGGGGTGAAATGATATCTCAATTGGACCTTTGGTTTCCATTTCTCTGATGATTAATGATGTTGAGCATTTTTTTCATATACTTGTTGGCCATTTGTATGTCTTTTGAGAAATGTCTACTCAGATCCTTTGTCCATTTTTTAATTGGATTATTTGTTTTTTTCCTATTGAGTTATTGGAGCTCCTTATATGTTCTAGTTATTAATACCTTGTCAGATCAATGGTTTGCAAATATGTTCTCCCATTCTGTGGGTTGCCTCTTCACTTTGTTGATTGTTTCCTTTGCTGTGCAGAAGCTTTTTAGCTTGATGTGGTCCCATTTATCCAATTTTGCTTTGGTTGCCTATGCTTTGAGGGTATTACTCAAGAAGTCCTTGACCAGACCAATGTCCTGCAGTGTTTCCCCAATGTTTTCTTTTAGTAGTTTCATAGTTTCAGGTCTTAGTTTTAAGTCTTTAATCCATTTTGATTTGAGTTTTGTTTATGGCAAGAGACGAGAGTCTAGTTTTACTCTTCTGCATATGGATATCCAGTTTTCCCAGTACTATTTATTGAAAAGACTGTCCTTTCCCTACTATATGTTCTTTGCACCTTGTCAAAGATAAGTTCACTATAGATGTGTGGATTTATTTCTGGGTTCTCTATTGTGTTCCATTGGTCTATGTGTCTGTTTTTATGCTAGTATCATGCTGTTTTGGTCCGTACAGCTCTGTAGTATAATTTGAAGTAAGATAATGTGATTCCTCCAGTTTTATTCTTTTAGCTTAGGATGACTTTGGCTATTCTGGGTCTTTTGTGGTTCCATAGAAATTTTAGGATTGTTTTTTCTATTTCTGTGGAGAATGTCATTGGTATTTTGATGGGGATTGCATTAAATCTGTAGATTGCTTGGTGTAATATGAACATTTTAACAATATTGATTTTTCCAATCCATAAGCATGGAATATCTTTCCATTTTTTTGTGTCCTCCTCAATTTCTTTTTCTTTTAATTTAAAAAAAATTTTTATGTTTTTTGTAGATAAGCATTGAATCTTCAATTTCTTTCGTCACTGTTTTATAGTTTTCATGATAGAGATCTTTCACTTCTTTGGTTAAGTTTATTCCTAGGTATTTTATTTTATTTGTAGCTATTGTAAATGGAATTACTTTCTTATTTCTTTTTCAGATTTTTTACTGGTGGCATATAGAAATGCTACTGATTTTCGTATATTGATTTTGTATCCTGCAACTTTACTGAATTTGTTTATCAGTTCTAATAGTTTTTGGGTGGAGTCTTTAGGTTTCTCTAGATATAAGATCATATCGTCTTCAAACAAGGATAATTTGGCCTCTTCTTTTCCAATTTGGATATCCTTTGTTTCCTCTTGTCTGATTATTCTAGCTAGAACTTCCAGTACTATGTTGAATAACAGTGGTGAACTTGGGCATCCTTGTCTTGTTCTAGATCTTAGAGGAAAGGCTTTTAGGTTTTCTCCATTCAGTATGACACTAGCTGTGGTTCTGTCAGATATGGTTTTTATCATGTTGAGGTAAGTTCTTTATATACCTAGTTTTTTGAGAGTTTTTATCATGAAGAGATGGTGAATATTATCAAATGCTTTTTCAGCATCAATTGAAATGATCATATGATTTTTGTCCTTCGTTCTGTTGTTATGATGTCATAACATGTGATGTATCACATTGATTGATTTGCATATGTTGAACCATCCTTGCATCTCTGGGATGAATCCCACCTGATCATTATGAATAATCTTTTTAATTTTTGTTGAGGATTTTTGTGTCTGTGTTCATCAGAGAATTGGCCTATAGTTTTCTTTTTTGTTGTGTCTTTGTCTGGTTTTGGTACCAGGGTGACGTGGGCCTCATAGAATGAATTTGGATATTCCTTCTGGAATAGTTTAAGTAGGATTGGTATTATTTCTTTGAATGCTTGGTAAAATTCAGTGAAGCCATTGAGTCCTAGACTTTCCTTTGATGGGAGACATTTTGTTAGTGCTTTATTCAGATTTTGGATTTCTTCCTTGTTCAATCTTGGTAGGTTGTATGTGTCTAGGAATTTATCCTTTTCTTCTAGGTTTTCCAGTTTATTGGCATATAGCTGCTCATAGTAGTCTTAATGATCCTTTAGATTTCTGTAGTATAAGTTGTGATGTCTCCTTTTTCATCTCTGATTTTATTTATTTGAGTCTTCTCTCTTTTTTTCTCAGTCTGGCTAAAGGTGTGTCAATTTTGCTTTATCTTTTCAAAAAGCCAACTTTTTGTGTTGTTGATCTTTTGTATTTTTTTGTCTCAGTTTCATTTATTTCTGCTCTGAACTTTATTATTTCTTTTCTTCTAATAATTTTGGATCAGTTTGCTCTTGTTTTCTAGTTCTTTGAGATGCATCATTAGGTTGTTTATTTGAAGCTTTTCTGCTTTTTTGATGTAGGCATTTATTGCTATAAACTTTCTTCTTATTACTGCTTTTGCTGTGTCCCATAGGTTTTAATATGTGTTTTCATTTTCATTTGTTTTGAGAAATTTTTAAATTTCCTTTTTAATCTCTTTATTGACCCACTGATCATTCAGGGGCATATTTTTTAATTTCCATGTATTTGTATATTTTCCAGTGTTTCTCTTGTTATTGATTTCTAGTTTTATTCCATTGTGGTCAGAGAAAATATTTGGTATAATTTCAATGTTTTTGAATTTTTTAAGACTTGTTTTGTGGCCTAACATATGGTTTATCCTTGAGAATGATCCATGAACTAAAGAGAAGGGTGTGTATTCTGTAGCTATTGTATGAAATGTCTGTAAATATCTATTAGGTTCCTTTGGCCTATAGTGCAGATTAAGTCCAATGTTTCTTTGTTGGTTTTCTGTCTGGATGATCTGTCCAATACTGAAAGTGGAGTGTTGAGGTCTCCAGTGATTATTGTATTGGGGTCTATCTCTCTATTCAGCTCTGATAATATTTACTCTATGTATCTGGGTGTTTCAGAGTAGGTGCATATATATTTAGGATTGTTATATCCTTTTGCTGAATTGACCCCTTTATCATTATATAATGACCTTCTTTGTCTCTTTTTACAGTTTTTGTCTTGAAATCTATTTTATCTGATAGAAGTATAGCTATTCCTACTTTTTTTTTGTTTCCATTTGCATGGAATATCTTTTTCCATCCCTTTATTTTCAGTCTATTTCAATCTATGTGTATCTTTACAGGTGAAGTGGGTTTCTTGTAGACAACATATAGTTAGCTCTTGTTTTTTTTTTTTAATCCATTCAGCCACTCTATGTCTTTTGATTGGAGAGTTCAGTCTATTCACATTCAATGTTATTATTGATAGGTAAGGACTTACTTCTGCCATGTTGTTATTTGATTTCTGGTTGTTTTGTTAACTCCATATATTTGACAGCAATATAAATAAATTAATACTGAAAGTATACTCTTAAAACTCATCACAACACTGAATGAAGATTTGGAAATCTTATTAACCAAAATAAACAGAAACAAGGGCTTGTTTCTTCTTTCCAAGAGGTGTGCTTAGAAAGTCAAGAGGGACGTGAACCATTACCAAATGAAATATTAATTGTGCTTATTTTGAGGCTTTTTTGGGCCATATTTAATAGAAAAACAGAAAGCAAAAGATATTTTAACCTCAAATATTTATCTGAGACAATAACTTCCTATAGTCTTTATTTTTCCTCAATAACAATTATGTAACTTTAAGAAAACAAAATTATGTTACTTTGAATTTTAATCATGTTCATTAAATGTGAAATGAGGATAAAAAATGAAATAGTCTTTCAAGTAGGCCAGTATGAAAAAATATAAAACAGAGTTAGTGCAAGTCTCTCATATGATTCGTAGTCTGAAAACAAACATTTCTTCTTTCTTTTTGATTTCCCAATGAGTTCTAAATTTACATTTCTATAAATAAAAAAAAGAAGCTACTGTTGGTAAAAAAAGAAGCTAGCACTGCTAGCTCTTTTAGATGTCTGTTGATTCCCAAAGCATATGTGTTATGATTTTTTGATTACCATGTTAATAAAGATAATTCTGAATATTGTTATTTTAGGTTACAACCCTATTATCATTGCTATAAGGAAAAGATAAAATAACTCTTGCTCAACAACTATGGATTGCACTTGGGGTTTGAAATATTGAACATTTGGTAAGAAAACAGGTTTAACATAATGCATGATTTGTGTAGAATATAAATTTGCTTTTAAGAAGATGACATGAACTCAGTATTTCAAATACTGTAAACTCTATTATTAAACCATTTTCTATTATGAATTCTCTAAGCTTTGATCTATTTTTAACTTAAGTATTTTAATTTATTCATTCAGCCAACATTTGTTACTTCATTTATTCAACAGATATTTGTTGATACTATGAACAGGCTTAGGCACTATTCTAGATATTAAGGGTACAGTGAGGAACAAAGATGGACAAGGTTTCTGATCTCATGGAATTTGGGAGAAACAGAGAATTAATGTACGAATAAGGTAATTGTAGGTAATAATAGATGCTATAAAGAAAATTAACTGTTTGACATGGGGGATAGTGGTTATGGTCAGTAGCGTACAGGGGCATGGCTCCCTAATATGTTCTGAGCACGGTGCCAGGTCCCCTGGAAGATGTGAATCCAAAACAGTGCCTGAGATCTGGGCTTTTGAAAAGATCCAATCCCATCTCTTCCCAGAGGCAGATTTCCCAGGAGCTAACACTAAGGCATTCAGCCTTAGGCCCCCTCACTTGCATGTAGCAGAGTGTTCTAGATGGAAGCCAGGGGCAACCAGGACATGTTTTCTATGTAAATATTTCAGGGGAATTGTCCAAAGCCCTCTCAGAAGAAAAGGATTCAGATATTTAAGGTTCAAGTAATTAGTTGTATTTTCTATTTTCATTCTGAATATTCACTTTCTTAGCTAATTTTGTATTTGTATACTTGAAATCTTTTGCTTCAAAAGATCCTCCCTCCCCAAACATGTATAAGCTCCAAGCCCTGTGAAACCTGGTTTTGTTCCTACCTGTTAGCCTTTGTCTATCTTTATGACTCTGGGAAAGCTATTTAAACCTTTTGTGCCTCAGTTTCCTCATTTGTAAATGGAAATATTACCCCTCCCCCCTGCTTGATTTCCACTGAATTTTATTTCCTTCTGGGCATATGTGTGTAGTTCCAATTTAATAGCGAGTACATGTGTTATTTGTTTTTCCATTCTTAAGATACTTCACTTGGGATAATGGTCTCCAGTTCTATCCAAATTGTTGCAAAAGGCATTAATTCACCCTTTTTGTGGCTGAGTAGTACTCCATGGTATACATATACCACATTTTGTTAATCTGCTCTTGAATTGATGGGCACTTGGGTTGATTCTACATCTTTGCAATTGTGAATTTTGCTGCAATAAACATTTGAATGCAGGTGTCTTTTTGATAAAATGACTTCTTTTCCTTTGGGTAGACACCCAGTAGTGGGATTGCAGGATCGGTGGGATTGGTAGGTCTACTTTTAGTTCTTTGAGGAGTCTCCATACTGTTTTCCATAGAGGTTGTACTAATTTGCAGTTCCACCAATAGTGTGTAAGTTTTCCTTTCTCTCTGCATCCATGCCAGCATCTATTGTTTTTGGACTTTTTAATAAAAGCCTTTCTAACAGGGGTAAGATTATATCTCATTGTGGTTTTAATTTGCATTTCCCTGGGGATGACTAGTGATGTTGAGCATTTTTTCATGTTTGTTGGCCATTTGTGTATCTTCTTTTGAAAAATTTCTGTTCATGTCTTTTGCCCACTCTTGTAGATATCAGCCTAGGCAAAGAATTTATGACTAAGACCCCAATGGCAATTACAGCAACAACAAAAATAAATAAATGAGATTTGATTAAATGAAAAAGTTTCTGCACAGCTAAGGAAATAATCAACAGAGCAAATAGACAACCTACAGAATGGGAGAAAATATTCATAAACTACACATCCGATAAAGGGCTAATATCCAGAATCTATGAAGAACTCAAGCAAATTAGCAATAAAAACACAAATAACCCCATATACTTTTCTTTTTTTAAATTAAAAAGTTCAGTAAATAGTAGCTATTATTAATATATAGGGAAGTTTGGATTAGTAACCCAATAATCTGGCATGTTTTGTTTCTAGGAACGTTGTGTTTCCCTCATATAAAGGTTCTTCTTGGCATGGTAGCTTATCTCCTCTGACTAACACAGAAATAGGCAACCTCAGTGTCAAAGTTCCAAATATGATGATTGACTATAACTTCATAAATACATAGTATGGTATTGAATGTTGGGTTAGGTAGAATGATGAAAGAAAATGTGTTTGTTCATAATTATTCAACTCATCCAAGATTTCCCTGTATTATTAGAGAACGGTAGCATAAATTGACTGGGGCTTTCCATAGGGCTGTTACAAATATGAGAAGGAGAAGACCAATGTGGGCTGCAAATATCAGCAAAAGCTTCAGAGGACATGTGATGTGAATTCGACCCTGATGATGGTGTAGATTTGGACAGGTGGACCAGATGGCTTAGGATTCAAGGTATCAGAGAAGAGAAATGTTCTGGAAGAGTAGAAATCCAAGTGTAGGAGGTTAGGTGGAGAAGACATGGAGGTCCTTAAGAGGAGCCTTAATGAAGGATTAAAAAGTCATAAAACCCTTTAAACAATAACACACAATTTGAAATTTCATTTAAATAAAAAATTGAATTTGTATTGAAAAAAATATTTTAAATTTTATCTCTGTTACTAGTTGACTTCATATTCCAGCTGGCTAAGCCTTTGTTCCTAAAGCCACAAAGAAGAGAAAGCATTTGTTTTACCTTGGCAACAAATCTGTGGGTCATAAGTCTGAGAAGTGATTCAGTCAGTCATGACTTGCCCAAACAGTTAAGGCTCGGACTGACTCATTAATGACCTGTTTTATTAATAATGGTTATTCAGCTAACAGAAAGGGAATACTTTTCAGATGATGGGGTATCTAGAAACCAGCTTTAATGGGCTGTGGGTAGCCCTGAATGTTGGGGCAAGAACTGCCCATGGGAGTGGGGATAGCCACCACACTCTAGTTAGTTGTAGACAATAGATACTGCACCTAGATACATGCCTGTATGGCTAGACAGGCGAATGGGAAGCTTCAATAGTGAAGTAGAGGACATTTTAAAAATATTTAATGAAAAACATTCCACTAAGAAAAGGGTCTTGCGTGACTACTCTATTTAGGCAATTTGAATCAATGTCTTACTGCCCAACACAAGCCTGGGGCAGCCTTGAGGCTGCCTGTCATCATGTAACCCCTCTTTAAAGAATGGACAAGCAGGAAGCAGCAGGACAGATAGTTACAGGCAACCTCCTGGCCAAAGGCCAAGGACTGTGTGGGGGTCAAATCCAGGAAAGGCCAGTAGGTGAAGAGAGTGTCAAATCAGGCATCAGCCAAGGCCACACTGAGCTTTATGTTATTGTAGGAGAAACTGGTCTCTGTTAACCCAGTTTTGACTGAACGTTGTCAATTGTTTCATATTGGGTAACAAAAATGAGTATTAGATATGTTTAACACTTGGAGTTTCAGTTGTAGAAATGTTAGCAGGATGCGTGAGATGATTAAGTTATTCTCTTGAGATTTAAAATTTTTTAATTCCCTGATCTTCTCTCTTCTCCCCTTTTCTTCCCTCTCTTCCTTCATGTCTTTCCTCCCTCCCTTCTCTAATAAGTATAATAAAAACACTGGACCTTTAAAATCTGTATATGTTGTTTTTATATGGGTAACTCTATCCAAAGTAACAAAGTTAAAAATGTCATGATAATTTTTGAGTATAAATTCTAAAGGAAAAACTTTAGACAGATTAAATTTAATAGAGTTTAATTGAGCAAAGAATGATTCATGAATTGGGCAGGCCCCAGAACCAGAACCAGTTCAGAGAACCTCCAGGGCTGACACATGGTTGGATAACATTTGTGGACAGAAAAATGAAAGTGATGTACAGAACATAGAAGTGAGGTGCAGAAACAGCTGGATTGGTTACAGCTGGGCATTTGCTTTATTTGGACACAGTTTGAACAGTTGGCTGCCTGTGATTGACCAAAAGATGGCTGCTATGATTGGCTGAAACTTAGCTATTCGTTACAGAAGCATACTCCCAAGTCAGGTTTTCAGTTTATTTACACACTAAGTTAGATTGCAGTTTGTATGTAAGGACTCAAATGTGTGAGTACAGAGGCTTTCTCAGGCCAAATTTAATTTGATTTTACAATTCATCTCTTTCAGTCAGCCTCTCAATTTTGAGAGACTGACCAAAACTTTGGACATTGATGCAACTCTCTGCCATCATTGTAAAAGGACTTATTTGGTCTCAGTATGAAATTCACAGGTCTTATTTGGTCTCACTGTGTAATCCGTAAGTCACAATGTCACATTAGTTGAATAATTCTTTAGGTTCTTGCTGACTTAGTGAAAGTGAGCTCAATGGATGCCTGCATACAAACATTTAAGACTTGAGAGGACACAGTGCACAGGGGAGCTATTATGATAACTATCAAGAGGATTAGACCAAAAGACCAACGTGTATTCCTTAGCAAGAGTCCTTATGAAATGATCCAAACCGAGTCAAGTCAAAGTTCAGGCAATGTAGGCAGATCCACAGTATTTGAGTCTAATTGGTCATAGTCCTTGTTTGGTGTGTGATGGTGATTAAGGACCATGGTTTGCTATAAAATGACCTGATTTAAAGAGGAATTCATTTTTTGTTATTAGCCTGGTAACACAAGTCATAATAATCTGGAGACCCACCAGAGGAAATATAAAGATTAGAAAACCTTGGAAAACCCAAGCTTGTCATACACCGTTAGGATGCCTGCAAACCAACCGTTAGTTGCTCTTGTAAACACATCATGTGTTTCTTTCTCCTGAGAAATTTCCGTAATGTATGGTGGCATTGTCTAACAAAACAGCAGTATTGGTCACCTTTTAAATTAAGCCTTCTATAGTAACAAAATCAGGGAGAGAAAGGTACAATATTCAGTTTTGTTCCATACCAAACATATGCCCCAAATTAGGCAAAAAGGAGATCTAAATCTGAATGATGTTTTTTAGTAAGTGTTTTTGTTGAACTCATATGTTATCATCCACCTTTTGGAGAGTGGCTTCTACTTGTTTGAAGCCCTGGGATGTCTGATCGGCCACAAAATCCAAGATTTTCCTGAATTTAGGGATTAGCTTCAAATTCCATACAATTGGTACCCTACTACTTGCCAAGAGAGTGAGCTCCAGGAACTCCACTGGAATCTTTCCTCAGTGGAAACTAGCTTAGCTTTGTCTGTTTCAAGGTTGGTGCTAATTTTAGTTATTAACCGTTTTGGCCTCTGAGCATAGGAGCTATTACGGGGACTTTGAGAGGGAGCTATTTAAAAGGCAGGAGGGAGCCACCCCAAATAGCAAGATCTGAAGTAGAAAGGAGGGAGAACAGAATAAACAGATTCTCTGCAGACCCAATATAGGCCCTTGGGGATTGGAAAAGAGGGCTACCCACTTGTGTTTGAGCAGGGGTCAGTTAAATTTGTTCAGCCATAAATCTGCATGGCTCTTGAACACAGTCTGGTGGGAAATCTACTTTTTTGCAGCTCCTATATAACATGCTATAAATAAGGTGTATAACCACATTTAGTGAAAAAGGACCCTACTGGATTTAATCCAGTGATATTATACACACAAATAATTACTTTTACCCACATAGGTAATTCCCAGGTCTTGAATGCATGATTCCTGGAAGCATAATATACCTTCTGCAGGTACCACTCTGATAGGTTTTCTATATTTGGTAATGATCAGATTATTAATTAGAAAGGTTAGAGTGTTGTTTGTAGTCCATGTAGGAAAGCAAGTAACAGTGATGGTTAAAATATTGAGAATAGCTTTCCACACTTCCTTTGGAGTTTCAGGGTGACTCTCATTGGGTACACAGAGAGGCACTGGCGTTCATGGGATTGTTTCCTGATATTTTTGGCATTAGCCTACAAATCCAACAATTGCTGTGGTTTTGTGCAAGAGCATAAGCTATAGCTAAAGCCATCCACTGATTATGGTCCCAAGGATTTTCCCATAAGGGAAAGGGAAGGATTAGTACAACAGAAAATGAGAAAAGATGATAAAGCTTTCATGATGGCAGAGAAGTCTTGATCCATGATCTTGGGAAAGCTGTTCACATCTAGGATGTTATCTGCTTCCGGGGAGAAATTTCCCTGGCTAGCTTTACTTTAAAGTTTCCAACAGGTATTCAGTCTAAGAATCTGAATGGGTTCATTTGAGCTGTGAGATGTGGTTCCAAGATTTGTGTGGATCCAAGATTTGAAGCCTTGAAGCTTCACTGCAGTGTGGGTGGTGAGAAGAACTTGGTATGGTCCCTTCCAATGGGGTTCAAGGGCAGTCTTCCTCTGAAATCATTTCTGGAAGACCTAATCTCTGGTTTTTAGACTATGAAGGGTTTGATTGTCCTTGGTTGGATCGCGAAAATCTTCCTTTACTGGATGAAAATACACTTTGGCATAATGCATTAAATCCTTGCAATATTTAGTCACATAAGTGTTTAGGAGAGTGGGAGATGCATGAAGTTCTATTACTAGGGGCATAGGACTTCCAGTGACTATTCCACAAGGAGTCAACTTATGTTTTCCAGTGGGAGTGGATCTGATTGTCATTAAAGCCAATTGTAATACCTTTGGCCAAGCCAACCATATTGATGCAGTTAACTTTGCCAATTTCAGTTTTAAGATGCCGTTTGTTCTTTCAATCTTTCCAGAACACTGAGGGTGACAGGGACAATGGTAGTGCTATTGTGTCCATAACATCTTATTTAACTGCTTTATAACTGCCAAGTAAAATGAGTTTCCCCTATTGCTGGAGATTTCTCCAGGAATGCCCCATAAAGCAAATACACTTTCTAATAATTTCTTAGCTGTTGTCACAGCATCAGCTTTCCTGCATGGGAAAGCCTCTACCCAACCAGAAAATATACAAACTGTTATAAGAACATAATGATACCCCATTGAGGGTGGCACTAAATGAAGTCCATCTGTAATATTCAAATGGTCCATCAGGTGGTAGAAATATACCACCTGGAGTTTTGACTTTTTTCCCAGAATTGAGTTTGACAAACCAAACATTGGTTGTAAACTATTTTAGCAATTTTGGGACAGTCATTCCACCAATATTTTTTCATAATGTGGATCATTTTGTCTGTTTCATGATGAGTTGGGGAGTGCAGAGCTGTTAACAATGGAAGCTTTAAAGACTGGGGCAGAACAAGGCAGCCATCCAGGCCCTCTGTGAGTCCCATTTAACACTGAATTTACATCCATTTTGATACCAGTTTTATTTTTCCAAATCAGGTGCATTGCACTGTTTATTAAATAGGTCGTCATAAGGGAGTCGACTTGGCTCAATCTTATGGAACTCATTCAAATTGCATATCCTAACAGTTTCAGCACTAGCTGATTTAGCATAAAAATGGGCCAGGGCCCTTTATGTTCAGGTTCAGTTTTAGGTATGAGATTCAATTTTAATAATGGAAAATCTGTGATTGTAACAGGTTAGCAGAAAGGAGTTCATCTATTTGGAGTCCATTTTTGATGGGGTTCCCACTAGAAGTAAGACACTCTCATTTCCATAAAATGCTGAAATCATTGACTACTCCAAAATCGTATCTACTATCTGTATCAATATTTACTGAATTGTCCTTAGCTATATGACAAACTTAGGTGAGAGCAAAAAACTCCACAGGTTGAGCTGACTTAAACTGGGGAGGAATTCCCTTCTCTGTTAGCTCATTTTGAGTTGTAACAGCACATCCTCCTGATTTTTTTCCTTCTGAGTTTTTGGCATAGGACCCATCAAAATAAAGTATTAACTCAGGATTACCCAGTGGAGTATCTCATTAATCAACACGGGCAGGGGGACGATTTCCAATACTACACTTACACAATTGTGGTCTTCATTGTTAGGTAGAGGCAATAGAGTAGCAGCGTTAGATAGGTTGCAGCCTTGTAGATGAAGATTAGGAGACAGGAGAAGAATTTCATAAGATGTTAGTCTGTTTGCTGAAAAATGCTGAATTTGGTTGGAATTTAGTAGACTTTTCACAGCATGTGGGACTTACAAGTTAAGTTCATGTCCTAAAACCAGCTCAGAAGAAACTTCTACCAATTTGGTAGCTGCTGCTACTGCTTTTAAACAATTAGGATATGCCTTAGCTACTGGGTCTAATTGCAGGCTCTGATATGCAGTGAGCCTATACTTTCCCCCATGTTCTTGGGTAAGAACCCCTAATGCCTGATTGTTATGTTCTTGAATGAACAAGGTAAAAGGTTTAATGTAATTTGTCTGAAAGCTGGTGTTGTAAGGCCAATTTTATTTGGTTAAAACCTTGCTCATGACTGTCTTTCCAGTGTAAGGTGTGACTCCATTATTTTTAGGCATGTGTCTCAATGTATAGAATTTATTTATGAACTATATACATTTACTACTGTACTAACTGAATCGAAGTTATAATGTTTTCTTCCCAACTTTGGTGGATCCACTTGTGTACTTTTTGAAGTGCATGACACTCCCCACCCCAACCCCAAGAACTTCACATAATGGTTTAAATAGCTACTTAACTAGTTTAAAGAAAGTTTTTAAAAAATATTCCCTTAATCCTGATCACAGGAAACAATTTATAATTTTCAGAATTTAATCTTTGTTGTCAATACTGTGCCTTCTGAGTTTACTCTCTGTCTCATCAAACCAGTACATAAGGTTCTGAAGAAATAGTATGAGGTAGAGTAGGGAGCTCCTGGGAGGTGGTACAAGGCAAGAAGTTAGAGACAGAGGAGAATTTTTTTTTTAATTCAATTTTATTTTGTGTCTATTGTGTGCCAGGACACTAAGCTGCAGAAGAGATGGTCTCTCTCCTGAAGTTGTTTTGAAAAGTCTTAGGCCGGGTGCAGTGGCTCGTGCCTGTAATCCTAGTGCTCTGGGAGGCCGAGGCAGGAGGATTGCTTGAGGTCAGGAGTTTGAGACCAGCCTGAGAAAGAGCGAGACCATTTTCTTTATAAAAAATAGAAAAAATAAGCTGAGTGTGGTGGCATGCGCCTGTAGTTGCAGCTACTCAGGAGGCTGAGGCAGGAGGATTGCTTGAGCCCAGGAGTTTGAGGCTGCAGTGAGCTATGATGACACCACTGCACTCTAGCCCAGGCAACAGAGTGAGACCCTATCTCAAAAAAAAAAAAAAAAAAAAAAGTCTTGGTAACTTAGAGCAATTTGTCTCTTTTGGAGGAAAGAGCCAGATAACCCTAACTATCTAAGCATTGGCTTAACCCAAAGGAGAAGGAACAATGGGTAGAAACAAAAGTTGTTCCCACTAATTAATGAACATTAATTGAATACCCATTCTGTGCCAGACTCTATTCTATATATGATCTTATTTAATAGTCTCAAGAATTTTGTAAGATAGGCATGTTATCACTACCGTACAGGAAGAGGAAATGGGAGCTTAGATAGATGAAGTAGTTTGGATAAGGTCGACAGGGGGTAAGTGGTGTAGCTAGGATTCTAACCGACACAAAGTAGTTACCATTTATTGAATGTTTCTTATGTGCCAGGCACATAAGTGATAAGTGCTTATTTATAGTATCTCATTAAATTTTCAGGACAACCCTACTGAAGTACCATTATTTTGCCCAGTTTACAGGTAAGGAATCTCGGACTCTGAGAGTTATTCAGAGCACACAGCTTCCGAGTGGCAGGACTATCATTGACTTCTTTCTCTGATGATGGGACAAGAAGGTATCAGGGAAGGGAAAGATGGACCAAGACTCTGAGAAGTAGCCTGTGGTGGGACGTGATGGCGGATTCCCATGGTCTAAGTGGGCATTGCTTGCTAATAGACTTATTTATAGCCCTAGAAATATAGGCTATCTGTAAATAGTTGAGTATGCTTTCACTAAACTATGCTTTCACTAAACGTTTAGTAAATTTGCTTTTAATCTTGTCTATAGAGCATGAGTGTTATGTTCTTCCCAGGAGACATCTGGGTACAAAGGCTTGATTTAAGAACAATGGCAAGGGATTGTGTCTAACATAAATCCTACTGACTTCACTATCTCAGACTTACCCTGGTGCCCAGCTGACAGAGACCCCTCAGAATGGATCTCCTCCACCTCTTTGGAAGGAAGACATCAGGGTTTATTTCTAGGCTGTTCTTGAAACTTGCCTTTGCCATTCATCCTCATTATCCACCCTTCAGTCTTCTGAGTCTTCTCACCTGAAGGTCTTAGAGCTCTGCTGCATTTCAGGAGCTGCAGGCAACCACGTAGGTAAATATATTTTTATTTTCCTCTGATCTCATAAAAGTAGAATTGTGAGTTGGTTATATTCTCCAGAGAGCCAAAGTTAGATGTGTCCAGGCAAAGAGTTAGTCACACAAACAGAGCAGGTTGCTAAGCAATATAATACACATTTCACTAATTGCAGCAATGGCACTGTTTGCTCTCAGTGCCCATGATGTATGGGGGGCTCCAAGTTAGAGTCTCAAGGACATAGGAACAGGGAAGACCAGAAGGGTCATATGTGGTATCTTTTGGTTTCAACCCCATTTTCCTTTTACCTTCTCAGATCTCTTTGGATGATTTCACACTTTGTGGTCAGGAGTGAAGTGATGAGATGTGAGAATCAGAGAGGGGGCTGATATGCATGTCAGTCAGCTGAGATGGTAACATAGTTGGGCTTTCCTTGTGTGTGCATGCATGTGGAATAATTGAACTTGACAGACACCCACACTGAATTCTGGTTCTTTAGGTTCCAGCTCAAATATCAATTTCCGCCAAAAGCTTCCCAAGACTGGATTAGGTGTCTCCTGGTATGATGGATATGTGCTTTTATTGTTGTTATTGTTTTTTTTTTTTTTCATTGAAAGCAATTTGTTTCTGGATCACAAAATACAGGGGAAGGAGCAGGGTGATGCCTATAACCCCCTGGTTGCACATCTTATCTTCCCAGTCTGCATCTATAAGTACTTTGTACAAAAACAAGCTCACACTGTCCCCTTAATCGTCTTCTCATATTCTACCAGCTGCAAAGTATATAGTATATGACCGGGTTGGAAGTTAAACCAGATGCCCTATTCAAAAGGCAGGGCTCCCCTTTAATTATTGAAACTTAAGTAACCGGTAGTTTTATCGATTTTCTAAAAGTCTCATGAACAAGTAGGTTGATAAATTATGTCTGCACAAGTCCTAGAGTGATTTAACCTTATAGGTGTGCAGTGTCTGAGGCCCTTTCCTTGTCCCCAGCTTTCTATGTCCCAGGTTGCCTGTGGCACCTGGACTGCTGCCCCTGGGTCCCCCACATCCCAGGGTGGCGATGGAGGAAGGACAGGCCAGCCAAGCATGAGGAATAAAGTCTTTATTGGGCTCAGACTAGGAGTCCATGGGTCTTGAGGACCTCTGTGTATTTGTCAATTTTCTTCTCCATGTTCTTTTCGGCCTGTTTCTGTAGCCTCACGAGCTGCTTTTTCTTCCGGTAGTGGATCTTGGCCTTCTCCTTCCTCTTCTCCTCCAGGGTGGCTGTCACTGCCTGGTACTTCCAGCCAACCTCGTGAGCCAGGCACCCCAGATAGGCAAACTTTCTCGTAGGCTTCAGACGCACAACCTGGAGGGCAGCAGGAACCACCATCCACTTTTTCTTGTCATAGGGTGGTGGGATCCCATCAGACACCTTGAGGCGGTCCAGGGCAGCCTGGCCTCGCTTAGTCTTGTGGGGCAGCATGCTTCGCACAGTCCACCAGAAAATGCGGCTGGGGGCCCAGAAATGGTAGGGGCCATGGGAAGGGTTGGTGTTCATCCATTTGCAGAGGAAGGCCAGGTACTTCAGCTTGTTTTGTAGAAATTGCCAGAAAAATTGATGCCCTCGCAGCACACAACCACCACCTTCCAGCCCAGCAGTACCTGTTTGGCCACAATGGCCACCAAGCGGCCCAGGAGATGGCCTCGCCCATCGAGTACTAGGACCTGCCCCTCCACCATCTTCGGCAGCCGCCTGGGAAAAGCTATTGTTGTTATTGTTTGGGGAAGAATTCCCTCATGTGTAGTAGGTATGGGGTCCCTTATTCCTCTTCCCAGGAGGAGGAAGCTGAAGAGGGGGACATGCTTTCTCTCCCACTCCCTAGCAGTCCAGGTCTCATCCAATCACATTCTACTTTCTGGAATTTTCAATCATGAGTGAATGACACAAAGACGAGAGATGACTACAATTCATTTCTTTTTTTCCAGTGGCAGGGGCAGCTGCCTCATGGAAGAATTCCTTCCATTTGGCATTTGGAGCCTTCTGAGGTCCTCCCCATTTTCTGGGCTTGTTCCTCCAGCCCCTCTAGATCCTCTGAGCCCCATATTGAAGCCCCCTTCCCCACAGCCTTCCAGGGAATCTTTTTGTCTAACTCACCCAGAACTTCCCAAACTTGACCCAAGAACCCTGAATGAGTCACTCTCTCATGAGCTCTCAAGAGTCTCTGTATTATTCATAGTTTCTGATGGCTGTTGTAACACATTATCAAAAATTTTGTGGATTAAAACAATGGAAATTTATTCTGTCACAATCCTAAAGACCAGAAATCTGACCTCAGTATCACAGGGCTGAAATCAAGGTATTGGCAAGACCATGCTCTTTCTAGACACTTGAAGACAGAATCCGATCCATTCCTTTTCCAGCTTCCAGTTCCTGGTGGCTGCCAGAATTCTTGGGCCTGTGCCTTGTGGTCACACCACTCCATTCTCTGCCTCTGTGGTCACATTGCCTTATCTTCTTTTTTTTTTTTTGAGACAGAGTCTCACTCTGTTGCCCAGCCTAGAGTGAGTGCCGTGGCGTAAGCCTAGCTCACAGCAACCTCAAACTCCTGGGCTCAAGCGATCCTACTACCTCAGCCTCCCGAGTAGCTGGGACTACAGGCATGCGCCACCATGCCCGGCTAATTTTTCTATATATTTTTAGCTGTCCATATAATTTCTTTCTATTTTTAGTAGAGACGGGATCTCGCTCTTGCTCAGGCTGGTCTTGAACTCCTGACCTCAAACAATCCTCCCGCCTCGGCCTGCCAGAGTGCTAGGATTACAGGCGTGAGCCACCGCGCCTGGCCTGCCTTATCTTCTGTCTGTGCCAAATCTCCCTCTGCTTCCCTTTCCTAAGGACACATGTGATTGCATTTAGGGCCCACCCTGGTCATCCAGGATAATCTCCCATCTCAAGACCCCTAACTTAATCATATCTACAAAGACCCCTTTTTGCCAGGATGTGGATATCTTTTGGGGGCCCTTTTTCAGTCTACCCCAGTATCCTCAGCTTACTCCTCTGGGGCTGTGGTTGTCAGTTTACTCACTTGTCTCCCTTACTAGATTGGGAACTCTTGGAGCTCAGAAGCAATTTGTCTTGCCATCGTTTATCCCTGGTGCTGAGCTTCTGGTAGGCACACAAAGATGTCTGTTGAATGAATCAATAAATAAGTTAAATTCAAGATGCAATTCTTATTGCATCTTTTCTTCAGCACAAGTTTTGAAATGTAAATATTTAGGGGCAAATTTTATCTCTTATAATAGGCATGTTGACAGCCACGCTACCTGTCTGTTTAGTAGAGTTACTTTGCTTTTGAACTTCTAATGGCTCTTCTTTACTGCAGGACTAGGTCAGCAGATATGAAGCCTGTGGACCACCATTCAGCTCCCAGGCCAGACAGTTCTAATCTTTTCTCAAAAGCGCAAACACTGACTTACAATCCTTGACGTGACACGGTGTTCCAGGTGGCCGCTGCTTGTTGAGTGACATTGAACTGCAAGATAAAAATTTTCATGTCATCATAGTCAGAAGACAAAAAACCAAACTCCTCAGTCTGGTCCCACTTCTCTCTCATTATTTCCACTGTGAACTCTTCACTTCAACTAGGATCAAACATACCACATTCGTTCTCTACTCTAAATTCATAACATTCTCTCTTTCCTACCCAGGCAGTCACCTCCCTTCAGGTTCCAAAGCAAGTCCTCACTTTGAACAGAAGAGATTTTTTCTTTAACCTTGACATGTATAATTGTTTCTTCTCATGCTGCCAAAGGCAATCTGTTTTCTCCTCACATCTCTATAATCAGCACCTACTCACCCCAGTAAGGTTCCTTTTCTTCCTCCATCATGCTAACATTTAATTTATTATCTCTTCCCCCCAAAACAAAATATTAAACATTTCAATTCTTTTCTGAGTTTCCCAGAGGAGACTCTCATGATCTGCCAAGTGGCTCCATCAACTGCCAAGTGGTGCCAATGGGCCCCCACCTGCATTGTGTCTGGTTAAGGGGACTGTTCCAGGTGTGTCTGGTTCTGACCAGCTGTAATGTGAACTCTATCTCTGGGCCAAGTTGGAAGGATCCACAAGCCTCTGACCTTTACCTTCTCCACAGGGTGATCTCAATGGCAAAGTGAATGATAACATTTCCAATACAAACAGCTTAGTCACTGTTTACAGTCTCAGAGTAAAAATTGCAAAGAAAATTCTCTGTCATGTAGGTACCTGAGGTTAATGTTTAGTGCCAATATCTTTTGGGGAATGGGACAGCCTTTAGCTTCTGCAATGAACAGTCCCCAAAGCAGCTTCTAAGACATAATTTCTGCTTTTCCTCCAGGCCAGTGCCAGACCAATTAGGAATAAGACCTCTGCTCGATTATTTGCTTTGCAGCATCACAATATGGAAGTATTGCTCATGTTTAGGTTGTTTTCCAGTGCACAATGCCAACCATCTGATATTTGTGCTAAGAGGGATCACTGAGAGAAACATTAGTAGGGGCAGCTTACCAACATGACAGATTGTGGGGAGGCCACTCAGCCACAGTAATGGGCATTTGGATTCTCCAATGTCCATCCAGAAAGGGAGGTGAGAGCTGCACTCTTCAGATGCCTGGAATTTCGCTCTTGGTTGCAGCCACACATAAACATCTGGTCAAGGCAGGCAGGCAACACTGATTAGTGTTGTTTATAACAAATAACAAATGATCTTTTTTTTTTTTTTGAGGCAGAGTCCTGCTCTGTCATCCTGGCGAGAGTGCCGTGGCATCAGCCTAGCTCACAGCAACCTTAAACTCCTGGGCTCAAGCGATCCTTCTGCCTCAGCCTCTCAAGTAGCTGGGACTACAGGCATGCGCCACTATGCCCAGCTAATTTTTTCTATATATTTTTAGTTGTCCAGCTAATTTCTTTCTATTTTTTTTTTTAGTAGAGATGGGGGTCTCGTTCTTGCTCAGGGTGATCTCAAACTCCTGAACTCAAACGATCCGCCCGCCTCGGCCTCCCAAGTGCTAGGATTACAGGCGTGAGTCACTGCACCCGGCCAAAAAATGACCTTAATTTGAAAAGAAGCTATTTTGTTTTTTCCCTATTACCTGGTTTTGGGAAGGCAAGAATGTTCTCAGAGAAAGGACTTCTATCAAATATTGGATTCATAAACAATGAGGGCATGACAAGAGGAAGACCTTGGGAAGACATGGTTCTCACTGTTTGCAGGATGTTCTAGAGGAGTGCTTCTCAAACTTTAATGTGCTCACCAACTCCAAACCACAGATCACAGTTCTGCGATAGGGACTCAGAGTCTGAATTTCCAACAAGCTCCCAAGGGATGGCCGATGCTGTTGGCCCATGGGAAGCTCTGTGAGAAACAAGGGCTTGTACCAGTGGTTCTTGTGTGGGGCAGGGAAGGCATGTATGAGAGCTAACCGAGGAAATCCTTTCAGATTACACATTCCCCTCTTTCCCCACCAGGACTCTCAAATTGGGGTTAACAAGGGGCAGATGCATTTTTTTAAAGGTTTTATTGAGGCATAATTCACATGCCGTAAAATTCACCCATTCTAAGTGTACAATTCAGTGGTTATTCGTATTAGTTATATAACTATCATCACCACAATGTTAATAATTTCCATCACTCTAAAAAGCCTTGTGTCCATTTTCCATCATTTTCCATTTTCACCCCCAGCTCTAGGCAACTATTAATACTATTAATCTGTGATCCACCTCTATAGATTTGCCTTTTCCAGATCTTTCATATAAATGGGATCATACAATATGTGGTCTTTTGTGTCTGACTTCTTTCCTTTAGTATGATATTTTTGAGGTTCATCCACACTGTAGCATGTATCAGTACTTCATTCCTTTTTATGGGCATATGGGCTTTTAAAAGCCTTCTCAGCGATTCAGTGGCCTCCTGTTTGAGGACCACCATATATATATATATATATATATATATATATATATATATCAGTTTAGAAATTATCATCTTCTTTTCAAAATGAGGAAGCAGAGTCTAAACAACTCCTTCATGCAGTTATGATTGAAACCAGTATCTCTGTCTTCAACCTTAAGGCTCTTCCCGTGATGCACACGTTCTGTAAACCCAGGATATAAGAGGTCTGGGGTCATGTCAGGCACAAAGTGCTCTAAAGACCAAGACTCACCAGAGTGCAATCAGGAGAAGACTTTGCGTCAGTCTTAGCAAGGGTTGCAATCAAAGGAAATAAACTTCCAACTTCAAAACAACCTTATGAAAGGATTTAAGTCTTTACTGAAATCCCGGGACGAGGCATGGGGGAGAGGCGCTGCACCGCATGATACACAGCAAACTCACGGTCCTCTTTGAGTGCCACCTCCCCCCACATTGCTCTTAGCCCAGCTGCTGTCTCTTCTTCTGGCCATCCCTCCGCGTCCGCTCCCCTCAGCTTGTGCTGGCGGCTGGTCTTCCACTACCTCCTTCAGGGAGGTGTGATTTTCTTTGTTCCGGGAGTTCCTTGGCCTGTTAATGAAAATCGACTTAGTCTTTCTCGCCATTCTCTCCCTTCTCCACTTGTGTCTTTTTTTTTTTTTTTTTTAATTTCAGCTTATTATGGGGGTACAAAAGTTCTGGTTAGATATATTGCCCATGTCCCTCCCATT
>CM052438.1:56480526-56555022 GCA_028533085.1 Varecia variegata
CCAAGGATTTGTGAGGGTGGAAAAGGCTATGACTAGGTTTCAATTTTTTCTCTCCTGTTCCACAAGTGTTGGAGGTGGGTTGTGTTTTGGGCTACCACAGCCCACCTTTTGAAGAGGCTTCCAGAGGGCCAGGCATTAATGCCTATTGGCCGAAGTTCAGTCTGAGTGGGATGAAATCCACCCCTCTTCTCGCCTGGGCTTCCTTGGCTCGCTGCCATCCAGGACTCCTATGCCCAATTTCAGGCTCGACTCGGCCTTTCTGGTAAACACCTAATAACAAAATACTTAAGGAAACTTGGTCCTTTTAAAACTTCATAGTTTTCACTTCACCCTCACCTAATAGTTTTCCTCTTGTTCTGGACATAGATAAACTGTTCATAGTGTCTCTTGTTAGTTATTAATTATAAATTATACAAATATATTTAAATATATAATTATAAAATTACATATAATTAAATAAAATTATAATAGCAAAATAATTAATGATTATTTATTACTTATTAATTCAGTCCATTTATTACATACTGGGCATGGCGCAGAGCAACTCGGCAATTTGACAGTTTTAGTTCCTCTGATCTCTGCCATGACCTGGGTGCTTCTCCCTGCCTTGTGTGTCTTTTCCTTATTTAAAAATGAAGATCCAGCCACCTAGATTCCCCAGGATCCCAGAAAGACAGAGTTAGAAGGGTTCTCAGAGCTTATTTTCTCCAACACTCTCATTTTCCAGGTGAAGAAACCAGCCCCTCAGGGGTGACGTGTCCTGCAATTGTTGTCATCTTTTTAGCTCCACTTGTGTGGGGGGAGTCTAGCTTGTCTGAGAAACAGAAGGGAAGAAGTCAAAGAGAATAGATGCTGCAGAGAGCCAAAAGCAAAAAGTGATGTAGTGAAAGCTGGGAAAACAATAACATTTGAAATGGAAGTCAATTCCCAGACTCTCTCTGTCGCACCCATCATCTGGTTCAGAGGAGTGATGAGAATATTGATGTGCTAGAGTTAGGTGGGTGATACTTTAGGGTTTTAAGGGAGAAAAAGATTCTGGATAGTTCTGGAAACCACACGTCTAACACATTCCTGGCACACAGCAGTTGCTGAATAAATATTTGTTGATTGGCTCAAGTAAGAAGACAACAGGTAGGCATGTTTCAAAGCATGTGCAAAATGAACAGGCTGCAATTTCGGCATTTGGTCTCTGGGTACTGATCTTTGAAACTTCCCATTAGTGAAGAGACTGTGTCCACCTACAGCAGATTCAGCTGAGTTCAATTCCACAATCAAGACATTCTGAGTGCTCCTTGTTAATCCTTCCCAGAGTATGGAACTCAAAGGGAATAGAAAGGAGAGACAGGAAACATTAAGTCTCATGGGTCTGATGCCTAACTTTTGTTTAACTGGTAGTAGCAGTGCTTTGTAGCTTGTAGAACAATCTCACATACAATTTCCCATTCGGTTCCCTCGGCAGGCCTGTCAAGCCCAGGCTCTTGAGAACAAACGTCAGGCTGCCTGAGCCCGGTCAGTGCCTGGTTTTCTGCCTGCTTGGAGTTCTTCCAGGCCTGGCCACCCCGTGAGGTTTCCATGGCACCCTGAACAACTTATCCCAGCATCCCCCGCCTGGCCTTCCCAGGGTGCTGCTTCTCGGTCAGGACATCCTCTGGCAGAGCTTGCCCCCTTGCAGCTCCCGTCTCCCTCGGGAGATGTCCTGTGCCCAGTGACCATGACTCATGGGCTACAGGAAGTTCTTGGCATGCTCCCTTCATGCTGAAGCAAAATGAATGGCTCAGCAGTTGTGCTGGTGAAGGAGAAAGGCACGGGCAACCGCAGAAAAGTGCCTGGTTGAAACACCTGCCCGTCTGTGGGGAGGTGGGCCCCGGTTTGGCAGAACTGGTGACTCCTACATGGAATCGTGGGTCAGACAGAGTTTGTGTGGGGGTCTCAGGTGCTCTTGCATGTCCTTTCACTTGCCTTTCCCTGTCTGAGCCAGGTGCTCCAGACTTCACACACACGGGCGTTCCTGCCTCAACCTGCCCACCTCAAGAGGCGAGTGTGGGTTTGTTCCCTCTCTCCTCATCAAACCATCAGCAGTCCTCTTTCCTCCACGAGCCTTATCTCAGCTAGCACTGAGGGGGAAAGCCACAGTTATACCAAGCCACACGTAGCTATACTTGCGCTGTTCTGTAAGGAGGTATTTATCTATCATTCATTCATTCATTTGTTCATTTTCTCAAAAAATAATTATTTATTAAGAGTTCACCATGTGCTAGATTCTGGGCTATAATGGCAAGCAAGTAATACCTGTCCTCTACCCCAATGGGGCTTACAAGACGGTCTGCTGGGAGGACGGGATAAGACGGCAGGAGAGAGGAAAGGACAGTGTGCCTCGGAGCATAAAGCATGGACATCTAATCACTTATTGATGGGGTCAGGGCTTACTAATTCAGGAGGGGAAATTCACAGGGTGGTATCTTAGGCAATGCAACACATCTTGGGAGGGTCAGTGCTCTGAACCATAGGTTCCAGTTCTAGCTGAGTGACTTCAGCAAGTTAGTTACTTCCTGACCTTGTTTCCCTCTCAGGACAGCAAGGGCTTTGGTCCTAATGGTCTCTAAGGTCTTTCTCAATGCTGCATCCAGACCAGGCGCGGTGGCTCACGCCTGTAATCCCAGCACTCTGGGAGGCCGAGGTGAGAGGATCACTTGAGCTCAGGAGTTTGAGACCAGCCTGAGCAAGAGTGAGACCCCGTCTCTACCAAAAAGGAAAACAAAACAAACCCAGCCGTGCATTGCGGCGGGCACCTGTAGTCCCAGCTACCCAGGAGGCTGAGGCAGAAGGATGCTTAGAGCGCAGGGGGTCAGAGGTTGCAGGGAGCTACAATGATGCCACTGCACTCTACCCAGGGCGACAGAGTGAGACTCTGTCTCAGCAAAAACAAACAAGGAAACTGAGCACCAGAGGAAAAAAAATACTGCATCCAATGTGTTTCTCTAGGAGGCTGAATCTTTTCCTTTTTTGGGTAACAGATACCTTTGAAAACTGTTGACTTTCTCCCAAGAAAAATGTCCTTAAGCCACACAACATTCTGCATATAATTTCTGGGGACTCCCTCTGTGTTGGGCAACACCTGGTGAATTTCCAGTGACTTTGACACAAGGGCAGTGGAAGCCAGGGAATTTGTCTGTGTTTGTGGAATGTTGACATCAACCATTAAAGCAGAGCTAAGGGTCTAGGAGCCTCTTGGAAAGTAAACTCTGGGAAATGTTCAAGCAAACCCTTCTTACCTCCTTTTGTGTCTGTGGAGCTATTCGCCTTCCAGGGCTCTTGTAATTCTCAGGGGAGTTGACAGGCAGTAGAGAGGAGTCATACAAGTGTGGGCTCTGGTGCTATGCTGTGGGGGTACAAAGCCTGCCTCTGCCACAAGCTGGCTGAGTGATCTTGAGTTAATTAACCTCTCTGTGCTTCAGTTTCTTCCTCTGTAAACTATTGGGTATAATAACACCATCAATAGGTCTCATGGGGTTGTTAGGAGAATTAAATAAAGCGAAACACAGAGTTTGGCTCATGGTAAGAACTCAATAAATGAGAGCGACCATGAATATTAAAGCAGACCTTGTATGTTGCTTTTCTGTCTCCTAGTTCCAGGAAAGACTCCATCTAGAATAGATTTAAAAGTGTCACCTCCATGCTGACTCTATCAGCTGCAAGTATTGGAAGGCCCAATTAAAAATAGCTTACATGACAAGGACACTTAGTATCCCACAGAACAAGATCTCTGCAGTTGATGGTGCCAGGGCTGCTTAATTCAGAGCTGGATGGTGTTAACCACCACCTGATCTCTTCCATCTTTCTTCTCAGGGGTCCTTGGCAGCTTGACTTTATTCTTGGGCCTGCCTCTTTGAGGTCAGAGGATGGCTGCTGCCACCTCAGGCATCAGGTGTGGAGGGCTCACCTGGCTGCAGAAGAAGGCATTTTTCCCCATGGATCTCTTTTTAATTGGGAGGAAACACCCTCCCAAAGCCCCTTAAACCCTGCTTTCCCCAGCAGACTTCCCGTGAGACCCTCTGGCCAGGATTGGGTCACAGGCCAGTGCTTGCTCTCCCTGGGAGGCTGTGAGGTGTCTGGTCACCGCAGCTGCAGCTCTGGGCTGGGAGCATCGCCAGGGTGAGCAGTCTGCACCATATGCCTTGCTGGCATCAGGGGGTAGGCCCTTGGCCCAACCCCATCCCTCCATGTCTCTTCTGCGACAATCCCGTGTTTCTTTTTTAGTGTAAAATGTATTAAATTAATATTGTCCAGTGGAATGGATGCTTTGGGAAGCTGCACCTCATGTAACCTGTAGCTTCCGTGATGGTGGCACATGTGGACCCCAGTGTGAGTGACCCAGAGCAGCTGCTCTATATATGCTGGTTAAAACTCATTGCAGTACTCACTGGGCAGGTTTTCAAGAAGTGGGGAGACTCCAGCAGAAAGCTTTGAACCCCCAGATTTCTGTGCTCCTTGGATGGAGGTAGTGGTGGTAGCTGTGGTCATGGGGCAGGTCTTTATTGCAGGAAGAGAGTGATGGGCACTGCCTGTCCTTGACTGGGGTGTGGTGACCCATAAACCACCATCCTCTGCCCCTGCTCCCTGCCCCTGGTGATGAGCAGAGACGATTCTTCCCACGTAGTCCCTGGGGAAGGGGACTCTGTACCCCAAAGCCTGCTTGGTAGCCATCTGGTGATAGAGTCATCTGAGGGAAATCTAAAGATCCCTCTCTTGTCCTGAGTCCTTGCGATGCCCCAGGCCCTGTACGGGGCACTCGTCATGCACTTGATCGTCACAACGACCCTGTGAGATAGTAGTATCCCCCATTTTATATGAGGAGGAGGGGTCCTCCTCATATAAGTAAGTGGCAGAGCTGGAATGGACCACTGACCTATGAGATTAGCTATGTGACGTGGCCCCGCACCCCCACCCCTCAGCCTCCCGCCTCTTCCTCAGCTTCCCACAGTGGCAGTGTGGCCCGCATGCTGGAATGGCCACTGCGTGGTCTCTCCTGCTTTGGTGGCACACACATACTGGGACAGCCTGTGGTATTACTCTGGCTTCACAAAGGAATGAAGAGGCCTTGTGGAAGGCCCTTCCCATTTGGCAGTGTGGGGCAGAGGTGCCACACTCCCCCTTCCTGCCACTCTTCTGCTCTCTCAGGGCCCACGGGGTGCTCTGAGTGAACCCTCCAACTCTGCCGTACCTCGTGCACAAAACCCCAGCCCAGGACTGCCCCCCCATTTGTACGTTTTGCTATAGATGTCACTGCTAGTTGTCAGTACTTTGGCTTTTAAAAGAAAAGGAGTTTTCCAGGCCAGTAACAGGTGAAGATTTGCCAGGATTGTGCAGTGAGCCATCTCTTCTCAGAAATGCCTCTGGCTAGGTGTGGCGATTGCTTTAAAGTGAGAGGATGAGAGCCCTGTGACGCAGAGCCCCAGATCCTGCAGTAGCAGATTGTGGCAGTTCCCAGGCCAGCCCTGGAGGTGGGTGGCGGGGGCGAGCATGGCTGGGAAGGTCTGTTTGTTCTTTGCCGACCAGAGAAGGCTGCAGTGCACATCTGGATTTAATCAGCTGTCAGCTGGTAACTAAATATTAAAATGCCCACAGAAGATGTCTTTGGCTTTCCAGTTTATAGCAGAGTTAGAGGTGCATGCGTTTTGCCACCCTGGGGCATGACATTTAATCAGAGGGGATTTGTTTTTCATTCCGGAGGTTGGCTGGCAGTTGGCTTTCCAGGAGATAACATTGTTTTGACTTTGAATCAACGGTTTCTTTTCAAATAAGTTCCTCCTCATAGCCAGGATTTCTCTCCCTTTGCCAAGGGAACAACGCTTCCCAGGGTTCCTGACAGGCCCTTGTGTAAGTGCTGGTGATGAGTCACGTGGAGGGTTTGGCTCCAGGGTGGGAGTGGGGGTGGGGGAGCTGGGCTGGCCTCTCTCAGGCGTGGTGCCAGGCTTCACCCTCCACGCTGCAGAGAAGGGCCTCTGTCCTCTTGTTTATAGGCCCACTTCTTTCGTGCTGCCGAGAAGGGCCTACTTACCCAAGAAGGGATATTTCTCAGTTGCCTCAGGCTGGGTAATCTCCCCGTCAATGTTTTCTGGAGTGTGTACTCGGTCTAACGTTGCCTGCTGTGGGGATCCCAAGGGGTAGAAGACAGAACCCCTGCCTTCTAGAAGAAAATAATCCAGTGGGAAGACAAGACACACACATCTATGGTGAAAGGACAAGACTAAAGCAACAGAGCGAGTGTCATCCCCAGTTGGGACACAATTCACTATCAGAGGAGAGGCCAGAAACTTGGAAGGGAGGCCGAGCTTCCTGTGGTTGGTGGGAAGTAGGGAGGTGGCGTGGGGAGGGGAGTGAGGGCTTCTGTAAAGGGACTGAGCTGTGTGGGGATTTAGAGACCTAGGGAATTTGGACAGCAGGATACTAGTAATCATATCGATGGTGGCCATGCTAAGCATTGTATGGATATTAATTCAATCTTCTTTATGGTGGATGCTACTATATCTATTTTATGGATGAGAAAACTAGTTTAGAGAAATTAAGAGACATGCCCAATGTCATACAGCTAGAAAGAGAGAATCTAGGATTTGACTAGAAGTGAGTCCATATCCAAAGTCTCTACTTTTGTCTTTTGGTGGTTGTTGGGAGATGATTTTCCATGAGCCTCTGTTTCTGCACATCTTATGAGTGGGCACTGGCTGCTATTTGTTTGGTACTATCTTTTCAAAGATGTTTGTATAGTGAACAGTCTTGGAAGATAGCAATAATGTTTCCTTCCAGAACAAGGGACAGTCACTTTCACTGCTCATTCTCATTGAGGTTCCCTAAGCAATGGAGTCCTCTCTTGTAATGCAACCCTGCCACATGAGCAAGCGTCAACTGGCCTCTTCTCATTGCTCTGTGGGAATTTGAGCTTTGGGAGCCAGCACCAAATATGTCGATGCTCGTGCTGCTTGTTGTGCTGTGAGTAACAAAACCCTTTGTCTCTGACCCAGGAGTCTTGTGTCTTCTGCCAGCATTCATAAAGCCATGGTAGACTAAGTTGCTTGTTTGTAAGTAGGGCAAAATCGCAGACCCTTTATAGTTCGTGATAGTGGGATGGGGTGTGTGTGTATGTGTTTTTCTGCACATGGAAGCCAGACAGTATGAAAATAAGGGAAGACCCTGGAACTTTGCAGGTCAAGACAAGTGGTGGGAATGGAAGCCCTTGTTGAAGGTCAGTATGTGCATGAGTTTGCCCAGCATGGAGAGCTTGTGTAAGGGAGAAGTGATAGAGAAAGCTGAAGGAATAAATATGGCTAGCTCATGAACAGTCTACAAACTGAAAAGAGCATTATGAGAAAAAACTATGAGAAATAAGACTGGAGCCTGGGAACATTTCTTCAGCATCACATAGGAATGAATGTTCATGTAGTTCAACAACAGGTATGACAATGTACTCTGAGCACAGGCTACAAGGACACAGCAACCCACACTCATCCTGCCATCCCCAGCTGCCTCATGGCTTGTGGACCACCAGTGGTATTGATTTTCCCACTTCATGCCAGCCCATTTCTCTGTTCCCAGACAAATCCGAGCTTCAGCAGAAAGCACTTGAGCAGCCTCAGCTCCCCAGTGCTGGCACAGAGCTGGTATTTGAAACACCTTGCTTTGTCTGGGCAACTGGTTTGCCTGCACTGTGGCTGAGGACAGTGGCCTGCCTGGGACCCTTTTCCTTCTCAGCCAGACCTGCGCCTCGTCCAGCTGACTCAGGCTTTCATCCTTCCTCACCCTAGATTGCACATCCAATGAGTTCCTAGCTGTTGTCTTTGCCTGCCTAGTTTGAGGTGTAACCTGCCGGGTTCACTTACCGATCCAGAAGGACAGTGATGAAGATGAAGATGCCCTCAGGTGTCTGACCATCCAGCAGGAGTGGAAGACAGCTCAGCTTCTTTATACAGCCTTTCCCATGGCCTAGCTTTCCCCTGGGAGTATGTCTTCTCTTTCCCTTTCTTCCTGGTTTGTGGATGCATTACTTAAGGCCCTGAACTCTTTAGGGCGGTGATTCGTTCCCTTGGTGTGGAGATGCACATGAGATCGCAACTGACTGTGGAGCTGGTGCAGAAGCCACAGTGGGACCTGGGAGTAGGGGAGGGCAGGGCAGAGACGAGAGTGGCTGGCGGTGCTCTGCCTGTATCTCCCTGGCCCTCACTCTCTCCATCCGTGCCTGCCCTACTTCCAGCTGCCAATACCATGTCTCTTTGCTGAAGGACTTGCTTTGGCTGCCAAGGCCCACTTTTCCCATGTGCCAAGAAGGCTGGAAATGCCAGGGCATTAACGCCTTCAGGGAACACAGAGAGAAAAGAGTGAAGAAAATGGACTAAGTATTGGTGAATTCTGGTACAACTCAAATGGTCTATAACACATATCTAATTGGAGTGCCTTAATGGAGTTGGAGGAGGCAGAAAAATATTTGAAGAAATGGCCACATCCTATTTCATTATGTTAATAAACTATAATTTATTTAATCATTCCCAATTGCTGGGCATTTAGGTTATTTCCAATTTTATACCATTAGAAATAGCATTCTAATGAACACTCTGGTACATTAAAAAATCTTTTTGGATCTTTCTATTTCCTTGGGATAAATGCCTACAAGTATGTATGTTGAGCCAAAGGATGTAAACATTTTTTAAAGCTTTTAAGATTTATTTTCAAATGGCCCTGCAGAAATATTGACCCAATTTACACTCCCACAAGCAGCCTATGAGGTGCCTATTACCCTACCCCCACACACACATTGGTCGGTCTTTGCCATTTTATAGGCAGAGTGGTTGCAAAGTTGCATTATCACTTTTATTTCTCATTGACAGAGCTGTCTGCGTAGGTCCATTGCCCATCTAAGCATTGTGTTATCCAACTTTTTCTCACTGATGGGTGATCTTTCTTTATATGTTAACTTTCATCTGTCATGTATTTGTAAATATTCCTCTTGGTTTTTCATACTTGTTTTTGGCATTTTGGATCAGCACCTATCATGGTTCATTTCTAGTCATCTTTTGGACTGGTAGCACCAAAATATGTTGACAGTGCTTTCCAGCCCATGGTTCATGTGTCTCTTGTTAAATGCTATTGCCAGTGTCAAGAGTAATGAAGATTAAAGGTCTTTATTCAATGACACGGGCATGAAACAGGTGTGCCTGGCTGCTGTGTATAGTTGTGTAAGTCATTCCTGCCCGAGGACCCCAGGGATTCCCCTCCCTCCCCTAGCAGGGGCCTGCATTGGCCTGGGAATATCTTCTTTTAATTATCGTAAAGGCACTGTGTAAGTCAGGGATCTCCAGAGAACCAGAAGAAATAGGAGACATGAGAGAGAGAGATACAGATAGAGATTTTAGGAATTGGTGCTTGTGATTATGGATGCCAGCAAGTCCAATTTGCAAGGTGGGCCAGCAACCTGCAGACCCAGGGAGAGCTGACATTCTAGTTTGAAGGCCATCAGGCAAGAAGAGCCAATATGGTAGATTTAGTCCAAAGGCAGTCTGCTGGAGAACTCTCTCTTACCTGGGAGAGGGTCAGTATTTTTGTTTTATTCAGGCATTTGACTAATTTGATGAGACCCGCCCACATTATGGAGGGTAGTCGTACTCTGCTTGATTCTACTGATTAAAATGTTAATCTAATCTAAAACCTACCAATGTAACTATTTATTTTTAAAAATATTTCTTTATTTTGTAGAGATGGGGTCTTGCCATGTTGCCCAGGCTGGTCTCGTACTCCTGGCCTCAAGTGATCCTCCTGCCTTGCCCTCCCAAAGTGCTGGGGTTACAGGTGTGAGCCATTGTGCCCTGCCTTACATATTAATGTCATCCAAAAACACCTTCACAGAAACACCCAGAATAATGTTTGACCAAATATCTGGTGACTCAGTGAAATTGATACAAAAAATTAACCATCACCTAGAGGCCAGCAGTTCCCAGTGATGCCATTGTGTAATTTCAAGCTTTGACCTCTGAGTAAAGAATTTAAACATAAAAATACTTGTCTTTAGGAGACTTGAAATGAAATAATTTGGATAGTGTTCTGTATGTAATAGAATGGGACACAGATTTGTCTGGAATGAAGTCTCACCTGTAATGAAGAAACATACCCTAAGTGAGGGGTAGAATATAATACATACATCAATATGAAGTATAAAAGGGAAATATCTTGTTCTCATCTTTATTTCAAATTAATACAGTTGTAAACATACAGGTTTGTATCTAAATTTTCTTCAGTGTCTCAAATTGAGTGTCTTTGAATCTCTTCTCAAAACTCACTAACATTTATTTTCATATCTAATTCTTATAACAATTCTGTAAGGAAGATGGGCAGATACTATGATTCCTCATACCAGTTTGTCTCTCAGACTCCAACTATTTGCTCACTACCTTCAAGATTCTTGCCTTACCCTCTGCTATACCTATACTATTAGTTGCTTTAAGTCTACTCACCATTTTTTAATTTAAATCCATTTAAAATATTTAAAAATCATATTTTGCATCACTTGTATATTAAGAACCAGTATTACCTATCATAAATAGTAGGTAACCATACCAATAAATACAATAAAGAATAAAACATTTAGGCCAGGTGTGGTGGCTCACACCTATAATCCTACAACTTTGAGATGCCAAGGTGGGAGGATTCCCTGAAGTCAGGAGTTCAAGACCAGCCTGGGCAATAGCAGGACCCCCGTCACTACAAAAAATAGGAAAATTAGCCTGGAGTGGTGGTGCACACCTGTAGTCCCAGCTACTCAACCTGTAGTCCCAGCTACTCACCTGTAGTCCCAGCTACTTGGGAGGCTGAGGCAGGAGGATCCCTTGAGCCCAGGAGTTCGAGATTGCAGTGAGCTATAATTACACCACTGCACGCTAGCCTAGGTGACAGAGTGAGACCCTGTCTCAAAAATAAGGAAATAAATAAATAAAACATTTAAAAATTTTAGCTATTATGTGTTGTCTAAGCTGAAGACCTGCTCTTTTTTAGTTAAAAAGAAAATTAGCAAGTGTTAGAGGCTTGTTTAAGGCTAGTCCAAATGGAAACCTTCCCCAGACATAATTAGTTGTTTTGAAAGGGATCTGAAAAGAGAATCCCTTCTTCTCTCTCTGATTGTCATCCAATCATTGCAAACCCCATAACCCCTAATGTGATGGTAATTAGGAGGTGGGGCCTTGGGAAGTGATGAGATCATGAAGGCAGAACCCTCATGGATGGGATTAATGCCCTTATAAAAGAAAGAGGCCTTGCCCCTTCTTCTGAGGACACAGCTAGCAGTGCTATCTATAAATCAGGAAGTGAAATTTCACCAGACATCAAATCTGCTAGCACCTTGATCTTGGACTTTCCAGCCTTCAGAACTGTGAGAAATAAATTTCTGTTGTTTATAAGCCAGCCAATCTATGGTATTTTGTTATAGCAGATTGAACAGACTACTCTTATACAGCATCTCTTGTATCACTTGATTCCCACACGTTGGAGAAGAAGCTATAGCTATATGGTCTAGGGATGACTGTTTTATTCATCTCTGTGTTTCTAGTACTTAGCATGGTTGATCAACAACAGACATTGAATGAATGAATGAATGAATGAACAATGATTCATTGAAAATGCTCAGACACTTTAGGTGCCCAAATTAGGATCAGAATTTACATCCCCTGAATCCAAGTCCCATGTGTTCTTTTCTGGATTGGTCAACATCTGGGTTTACAGAGACAACCATCTCTCCCAGGAGTTAAACGTTGGTCCTTCTGAAAGGTGAGGTTTGACTGGTTGGGCCCAGAAATTCTCCCAATCCTATGGGGGTGATTCCTTCTTTTAGTGGCTTCTGACACCAGCTAAACTCTGCTTGCACTGTTTTGGGGCTGTTTACAAAGTCAAGAATTATCCCTTAAACAATCGCTTCTTTAAAAAGCTCTGAGTAATTAGCAGCAAGAGGCTACTGCTGGGATTCTTTTGCCGGGAAGAACAAAAGTCCTGGAGGGCTTCGCTTCAACTTGCCTGCCCTAGAGCCTCCTGGAATGCCAGAAGAGTGTTGCCAAGACCTGGGATCAAAATCAAAGTAATTAAATAAAATCTTCCTAAGGAACAAAAAATTTTTCATAAGGGACTAATTGTTGGGAAATCCTTCAGTATTTTGCAAGTCTTAGTAACTGGTTCGTATTAGCTGGGGCTATTTTCCTTAATTGTTTTCCTTTAAACATTTAAACATTTTGACTGTTTTAACTTAGGTCTTCCCCTCTCCCCCTTTTTTTCTCTACAGTAGCTACAGCTGATTTAGTTCAGGAAGATTTTACTGAGAGTCTGTTGAATGCAAGCCCCTTTGTGGAGATGTGAAATACAATGTAATGTAATGAGGATAATAGCAGATAACAATTTTCCAGGCAATGTGCTAAGCATTTTACGTGCATTATTTAATTTCCTTCTCACAATGACCCTAGGAAGTAGTATGCTTATTGTTTTCACTTTACAGATGAGAAAACTGGGTACAGAGTTCCAGTAACTTGCCTCAGTCACAGGCAGGATTCAAACCCACATTTATCTGGCTTCAAAGACTGAGGCCTAAGCTGCTGCATTGTGTTCCCCTCTAACCATCCTGTCGGTGATTCATATAATGAAACTCTTAGCTGCAAAATATTTAGAACACAAAGACAACGTGCAATAAAAATGTGAAAATAAGTTAATACTTAGTTGTAAAACTATTAAAAAAGGATAAACGTTTACAAGCATACGTAGATACAGGTATAGAAAGTTTTCATTTTCTTTTCTTTTCTTTTTTGAAACAAGAGTCTTGCTCTGTTGCCCGGGCTGGAGTGCAGTGGTGTCAGCCTAGCTCACAGCAACCTCAAACTCCTGGGCTCAAGCGATCCTCTTGCCTCAGCCTCCTGAGTAGCTGGGACTACAGTCATGCGTCACCACACCTGGCTAATTTTTTCTACTTTTAATAAAGGCGGGTCTCGCTCTTGCTCAGGCTGGTCTCAAACTCCTGACCTCAAGCAATCCTCCTTCCTTGGCCTCCCAGAGTGCTAGGATTACAGGCATGAGCCTCCAAGCCCAGCCTAGACAGTTTTTATTTTCACTTTTTTGTTAGTATTTTAAGTATTCAGGCACATTAAGTCTTGAAGAGTAATAAGATGAAAAATGAAAGTCTTTCAGTTATATTGTGTATTTGCTCTATTATTTGAGAATCTTCAATTATGCTATTGAAGAAAACAAATGGAATAGATAAAACTTAGAAGAAAGGTTAGGTATAGATAGTGGGTAGCTTGTGAGACGTAGGCAGATGTGTTCAATTGATAGTAAGTTAGTAACCCATAAGACATATTATATGATTTTAAAAAATGGTGCAAAAAGAAGTGACACCTGCTAGAAACACCCAGTGTGCTCCCTCTCTGGCCCCACAAGTGCTATGTGTACAAATACCAACAAAACCCTGGTCAGTTGGTGAGATCTTTCTATGGCCAGGCCTCCTGGTGCCTTCATCTCTCCACTTGAACAAGAGTGTGTGCTGGGCCCCCTTCCTCACCCCTCAACTCTGATCCTCCAGCCATCAATGAAGAAGCCCTTGCTGCAGAAAGGGAGGCAGGACCTGAATCCTGAGCTACACAGGGCAGATTATACATCTGTTTTTCTCTCTGCAGACCCCAGGTGTTAGCCTGCCCCATCTCCTGCCCCTTACTCCTGGCTGTGAGCTTTAAATTTAGCTCCCTGCTCGGTGAGTCTGTCTGTTCCATGACCTCTGGGAGAGCTTGCCTGCTATTGTTCTTGGAAGCTACTAAAATTGCATCAAGGTAATTTTCTAAATGACACAACCCTATTCCTTCCTACCCCTGGCTTTCTCAGTGGGGTAATTCCTTTGAACTTTTCCTGGTTTTCTGCATATGTTCTTCTGTTTCTCTATGTATCAACTTTAATCCATACCAATTGACACCCCATATAAGAGATATTAACTATATTCTCCCTCATCTCCTTTGCTTCTCCACTTCTATAATACTGTAGAAAATGTATTACATTAGATCTTCTATCGAGAACTTTTATAACTTTAAAAAATGAACTTAATTTGATTTATCAGCTTCCTTTTGTTTATTTTTTCTCATTAAAAAAGTAATAAGTACACACAGTAAAACAGAGAAACAGTATGAATGGGAACAAAATAAAAAGAATTCTCCTTAGCTGGCATCCTCCTTAGAGGCAGATACTGTAATAATTTATTAAATTTTCAGTTATAAAATTTATTTATAAATAAAAGCACACATGAATGGATTCCCTTTATTTTTTACTCTAAGAATATTAAATATTCTCCCATATTTTCTTCTAGAACTTTTATAAACTCATTTTAAAATCAACTTTATTGAGGTATAATTTATATATAACAAAATGTACTCATTTTGAGTGTGCAATTTGATGAGTTAGACAAATGTAACAGCCGTCTAATCAAGATATAAGACATTCCCATGACCCTAAAAAGTTCCTCCTGCTCCTTGGCCTCCTACCCCTGGCCCCAGACAACCATTGAGCGGCTTTCTGTCACTCCTGACCCTTTTTTAAAATCTTTGATTCACCTAGAATTTACTTTAGTGTAAGGAAAGAAGAAGGTCCAGTTTTGTTTTCTTCCAAATGGATAGCCAATGGTCCCAACCTGACTTATTCAATAATCTACCTTCCCTCATTGTTTTAAAATGTTACCTTTATCATATATAAAATTCCTATATGTATTTGAATCTAGTATTTGCATCTATATATCTTTCTCTTCTTTTGCATATCCCAAAGTGTTTCAATTACCACAACTATTTTATTTTAAAATAACAGAGCAATCCTCCCATCCTACCATGGTCATTCTTCTTTTCAATATTTGTTCATGGCTTATCTTGTGTATTCCATACAACACTTATACTTTTTTCCCTTTAAAACCAATTTGTCTAGTTCCCCTAATAATCCTGTTTTCTTTAAAAAAAATTAAGATCAGATTGAATGTAGGGATAATTGAACAATTCAGAGACCATTTAAATAAAAGTTTATAGAGACAATTGAGTTGATATTTTTATACTATTGACTTGCCCTATTTAAGATTAAGTATAAATTCTATTTATTTGAGTCTTATTTTATATTTTTACATAGAGATTTAAAGTTTTCTTCATGGAAGTCTGCACATTTCTTCTATGATTCCCAAATAGTTTGTCTTTTTTGTGCTTTGATCAATGATGTATTTCCTTTTGTTATATTTTTGAACTGGTCTTTTTGAAGCAGTGGTATAATAGCATAGTAGCTAAGCATAACAGATTCCCTGATTTCAATCTGATCTTTAGCTCTGTGAACTAGGGTGAGTTATTGAGTCCCTCTCTGTGCCTTGGTTTCCTTCTCCATTGAAAGAAGGTAATAATAGTGACTGTCTCATGGAATTTTTAGGAGCATTAAGCAAATTCTCTTTGGAAAGTACTTTAAAAAGTGCCTGCCCTATGGTAGGCGCTCACCAGATGTTAATTATGTGGCAGAGCTATGGATTCGCACCAATTTTTCAATCAACCACTTTCCTGAATTTTCATATTGTTTTAACAGTTTCTTAGTGGATCCTCTGTGTAATCGAGGTATATTGCCATTTTATCCATTAGTTTTAAAAGGGAGAGAGTATAGAATGAAATGGCAGCATGAACAGACAAAAATAGATGTGGTATAATTACTAGAAATAACAACAACAAAAAAACAGGGCAAGAGTAGAATAGCATAAGCAAAAATTTTTAATTGTTTTCCATATTGTGGCAGTAATATTAGTACTATTATTTTTTTGTTTTTCCTCATAGTTTCTTTTTTTCCCATTTTTTTTTTTTGGAAGGGAAGGATTTTTTTTTTTATTTCAAAATATTATGGGGGCACAAATGTTTTTGGTTATGTGGATTGCTTTTGTAATGCTTGAGTCAGGGCTATAAGTGTGCCTATCACCCAGTCAGCGTAAATTGTCACTGTTAGGTAGGTTTTCACCCATCCCCTCCTCACTGCTGCCCCCCCCATGCCGCCCCCCCCACCACCACTTGATTTCAATAAGTTTTACTTCCCTCAGTAGGACTGTTATTTCGAGCCTTTTATGTGCATGCAGAGTCCTGTCAAAAAAAAGCTTGGTAGTCAACTTGCAGAGGCTCCCACTGGCCAAAGATAGTCCAATTTGAGCTTGAAAAAGAAAGACAGTTGAAATCAATTGAAACCTATCAAATATATTTAACCTTCACAGTTTGGGCTTGTTTGGACCCATCCTTCTTGAGAAGGTTTTCCAGGTGTTCAAAGGGAATTGAGTGTTGTGAAGTCTTTGGTCACTGTAGCTGTATCAGCACTGGGAGTGCCCCAAGCCCAGTAATGCTGTGACTCTTGTAGACTCCTGGTGGCACTGCCTTGGTGGACGTGGGTAAGATGTAGGAGAATTCTCTGGATTACCAGGCAACATCTCTCACTCTCTTCCCTCTCTGTGCTGGGCTGCTGGAATTGGGAGAGGAGTGATGTGGGCACTTCTTCATGGCCACCAGTGCCAAGTCGCACCTGAAGCCAGCCCAGTCTCACCCAAAACCAGTGGTGACGGTTGCTTGGCTACCTCTGATGTTTATTCAAAGCCCAAGAACTCTTTAGTCAGCTGGTGGTGAATCCTGCCAGGACTCAGTCCCTCCCTTCAGGACAGCATGTTTTCTTTCTGGCCCAGTGTGGGTCCAGAAATGCCAAGGCAAGGCAAGACTGTCTTTCCTGCCCTCTTCAGTGCCTCTTTCCTTGATATAATATTAAAACTAGGTAGTATGATTGTTCACCCGATTTTTGGTTCTTCTGAAGGTGCTTGTTTGTATGGATAGCTGTTGAATTTGGTGTTCGTGCCGAGGGATGATGGCTGGAAGTTTTTATTTGGCCTTTTTGCTCCCCCCATATATCTCAAATATGTTTAAATCCATGATTTCTTCTAATACTGAACTGCATAAAGAAGAGAGAAATAATAAATCCATGATTTCTTAATTTATATATGTATATATTTAAATGCAATTGATCATCTTTGGAGGATGATGTCATTTTGAAAACTTGTAAAGAATGGGAAAGGGCTGGGTGCAGTGGCTTGTGCCTGTAATCCTAGCACTCTGGGAGCCTGAGGTTCAAGACCAGCCTGAGCAAGAGTGAGACCCCCATCTCTACAAAAAAAAAAAGAAAAAAAGAATGAGAAAGAACCAAGTATTTATCGTGCCTTCCCTATTTAAACTTTACTGCCAGAAAACCACATTGTAAAAGAGGAAGTAGCTCTTCATGTAAGTGTTCAAACTGACAAATGTGAGAGAAATGACAAAATTAGAATATCACCATTTTGTAATCCCTGATTAATTAATAGCTCTAGGCATTGAACCTGAACATCCTTTAATATAAAAAAGAGTGAAAACTAGACATTATGTGCCTCCTAATGAAAAAATATATAACCACCTTGAAAACAATATGCTAAGAGAAAGAAGCCAGTCACAAAAAAACACATGTTGTGTAATTCCATTTACGTGAAATGTACAGAATAGGCAATTCACTAGAGACAAGAAGTAGATTAGTGGTTGCCTAAGGCAGGGCGGGAGGGCTGGGGCTGTGGACGATGATAGCTAGAGGGCATAGGGGGTTTCTTTTTGAGATAATAAAAATGTTGTAAAATTGATGAATCAATATACTAAAACCCATTGAATTGTGCACATTAAATTAATGAATTGTATGGGATGTGAATTTTATCTCAAATCTGTTACCAAAAATCCCCCCCAAAAAAACAAACAAAAAGGAACCTGTTTTATTGTCCTGTGACAAAGACAGAAGCTGAGTTGATCTTGGCTCTGGATCCAGGTGCCCATTTGAGGAATACAGAGGAGACGAACATGCTGAACTGTACCAAGTGTGCGGGCAGCAAAGTCCAGACTACATGTTCACCAGATAAAGCATAAGAACAAGAAAGGTGGAGGGGAAACTTGTAAATTTTAAAAAGCCTTAAAAGACATATAATTTTGAAAAATAAAGAAGATTAAACTATAATGGCTAGGGATGCACACTTGGGTGGTAAAATGATAAAGTACCCAAAGAAACGATTCGTACAAAAGCGGGGAAGCTTGAGACTAGGGTAGTGAAAATGGAAGGGATTCTGGGGTGAGTAGCAAAGTCCTGTTCCTTGAGCTGAGTGGAAGTTAAATGGATGTTCTCCTAAGAGTAATTCATCAAGCTGTTCTTTTGGTTTGTGGCTTTCTTGCATCTTTGTTTTACTTTACAATAAGAATGGGATATTAATAAAAAATGTTTACAATATTATGAATTATGTAAATATTATTTCATGTACAGTATCAATGGGCAATTGGAGGAAAACAACTCAAAATCATACTGTACTTTAGCTTCATTCTGTATTTGAGTTGTGGTTTTCTTATTTTTGTGTTCTTTTCCCCGTTAGGGTTTCTATTTGTCTTTTTTAACTGTGGACAAAGAAGCACACAACTTCATATTATCCAAGATCATCCAGCTGCTTAACTTGATTATTAATGTGATTTCACTTCTCGAAGACTTATTCTCTGAGCTCCCTGAGTCTCTGATTTATTGTTTTAATATGGACTGGTTACTTTCTAAGCTGCTGCACAACTGTTATCTTAGGCTTTAAAAAATTTATTTCTTATTTTTTATTTTTACATTGAGCTACTGGGTTGGGTCCCCTATTTATTGGATTCCATGTTTGTTTTTTTCTTGGATTCCTTATTTTCTTTTGATTTGCTGGTTACTGTTAAAGGAATTTATTTTCAAAAGAGATTGAGAGGTAATTTTTTTGAGTTCTTTTATGTGAGACAATGTCATCATTTTTCCCTCACACTCCATTGAGAGGGAATATTAGGCTCAAAATAATTTTTCCCTTAGAGCTTTGAGAACTATTTTCTAACATCCATTGTTGCTTATGCATGTGACACCAATCTAATTCTTATTCCTTTATAGTTAACCTTCATTTTTTTTTAATCTCAGGACAAATAGATCTTCCCTCTGTCCTTGGTATTCAGAAATTTCATAATGATGTACCTTGGGTGGCTCTTTTTTATTTCTTTGCTCTGTGCTTGCTGAGCCCTTGTAATCTATAAAGCCATATATCTTTCCTCGGCTCTGGGAGATTTTCTCATGTTGTTTATTTTCTGTTTTTCTCCCCTGTATTTTCACAATTTTCTTTTTCTGAAATTCTTATAGGGGCTACTTCCTGGGTAAGTCCTCTATATGACTCTTAACGTTTTGCTTATTTTCTCCGTTTCTGTGGCTTTTGCTGTATATTCCAGGAGATCTCCTTGACTTTTTCTTGTAGCCTTTCTAATAATTTAAAAATATTTTGTTATATTTTTGATTGTTCCTTTTTTTTTTTTTTTTAACAGAAGCCTGCTCTAGGTTTTCTAGGCATTTTTGCCTCAAGTCTCTTTAGTTATACTAATTAACATTATGTTTAAGTTGTCTTCTTGTCAATTAGCTGTTTCCTTTGGGGTCAGATACCTAGTTTGATCACCTAGGTCCCGCTGTTCTGTGCCATTAGTTTCCACTGTTGTGTAGGTCTGTGGTTCCTGTGCATGGAAGCTGTCATTGTCAGCCCGGAACTAGTGGGTGGACTGGCAGCCTTTGCTGTAGGATAGGTGGGGAGGAGGCAAGTGCTGTATAACAAGGGCACGGCTCTAGGTTATGTATCAGTCATGGTTCTTTGGATGCAGGGGAACTTACAGGAAAGATACGGGGTAGCATTGCAAGCCCAGGGCAAAGCAGAGGAACGAGGCTCAGGGCAGGACGGGAGCTAGGGCCCACAGGAACCGGAACATCTCTGGGAATTTACTTTTAGGCAACAACCAAAGGTTAGGAACCAACAGCTTCTTCAGGGCTCTACTGGAGGGTGAAGGAACCTGAGCCACTTTCAGTGTTTGAGAGGTGATCTGATTGGCCTCACTTGGCTCAGGTGTTCGCCCCTTGGTCAAGAGAGGAAGACACTTTGGTCCACCATTTCTTGATGGACTGGACTGTAACCAATGCAAGATGATGGTTCCCCGAAGCAAAACTGGGGTTCTAAAAGGGGAATGAATGCAAGGCAGGCCAAATGGTGGGTGCCCATGACAGGTGCCAGCACGTGAACCCGCAGGCTTGGTCCTTCCTAAGGAGAACATTTTACTCTCTCCAGCAAGCGTAGCTCTGGTTTCTCCCCAGCAGTCACCTCCAGCCAATGGTTGTTCTCCAACTGTTTCAGCTGGAGGCCTTCAGTTCACCCTAATTTCTGCTCCACTTCCCACTCCCACTCTTTGTTCCTGCAGACCTTGAACTCACAGCCCCTCAGAATGGCTCTAGCCTTAGCTGCAGTGTTCTCTGGTGTATATTCTGAGCTGTTGCTGCTCCCTCCTGTTTTATCTGCCAGTACAATCTCATCGGCTCTCTTTATTCCCAGGAGTCTACCAAATTTCTGACTTGCTGAAGCCTTCCTTAGGTGATACGTTCTCCTTTCTTCTGTACTGTCACGTCCATGTGATTTTAGGAACGAGGGGCGGTAAAGGCCTGTTTACTCTGGCATGTTGGATCAGAGGCCTCAGTAGATAGATTAATCTCTTGGTTTCTTGAGTGTTTCCATGGTCAGTTGATTTTAAGGGCTTCTTTATTCTTGGCAAATAATCCACACTTGTTGAAAGTTACGTAGGAAGCCCCTGGCACGTCCCGCATTTTCCTTGCTCATGATGGAAGAGAGACTAACCGTTTATTTAGCTGTGCTTGGGTGTTATCAGCAGGCACGCCATAGTCCCAGGCACAAGGCACTATAGCATCTCAAACTCCTCTGCCAACTGGGCTGAGCTCATTGCTGACAGGCCTTGGCCCATTTATCTTTTCCTTTGCCTTTTGTGCTTGCCTGGATGCTAAATTTTAAAGAAAATTCCCTTCTCTCATCTCCGAAAAGAAACTAAAATGAGGATCTCTTCAATATCCAAAGGCTTAGGTTCCCTTTATTCTGAGAATCTTCCAGCTGAATACAATTTTATCTTTAGGGACGGGGCAGATCCTGGAACAGTTTCTTAAAAGCAGAAACCAGAAGACCTAAGGTTTTAGCCCCTGCTTTGTCACTTACCAGTGTGTGACCTCTGGGAAATCTCTGAGCCTTGGTTTCAACATCTGAAAAATGGGGCTAGGAATACTGCCTCTTCTTCCTTCACCTGGATGTCATAAAGGTAATATTTAAGGAAGCACGTTGTAAACAATTATATAAATGAAAGCAGTTGTTCAGAAGGGTTGGCACGTTTGAACCTACCGTTACAATTGCCTTAAGTGCATAGGCTCTAGACAAAGTGTGAATCTGGGGCAAAAGTTAGTGGTAAGGTGTGATCTGTGCTATAGAGAGTGTTGGCTCTGATGGTGCATTTATTGGTTCAACAGATATTCACTAAGCACCTTCCCTGCATCTGGCAAGTGCAGGGCGCCGGGGATAGAACGGTGAGTAAATCGGTGTGGTGCCTGCCTTCCGGCACCTACTGGCTAGAGGGGAGATGGACATCACCCAAGTAACCACCTAGGTCAATACAGTAGAATGTAAGCTGTAAGATAGCAGGCACTGTTTTGTTTCTGCCATGTCCCCAGTCTCAAGAATGCTCAATAAATCGTTAATAAATATTTGCTGGACTTGTGGCAATCCCTAGAAGGAAAAGCACAGGAAGCCAGAGAGTGACCATCAGGGCCCTGCTTAGCCTTAGGGCTGAGGAATGCCCTGACCACGTGGTATCAGTATAAAGGATGAGTAAGAAGGAACTGGGAGGAAGCGGGTGGTAGGGAGAGTTCCAGCCTTAGAGATTGAAGGAGGAAAGAGCTTGGCATGTTCTAGCAACTGAAAGGAGGCCAGGGACCTGCAGTACCCCAGGAACAGAGGCAGCAGAAACATGGAGGGAGGTAGGGCCAAGGAGAGGTGTCACAGGGACTTACGGAGCTTTCAAAACGTGGTCTTTGTCCTGAGAATGAGGGGAGCCAGTGAAGGGCTGTGAGCAGGAGAGGCCAATATGAGGTTTATGTTTTAAGTCCGCTCTGTGGTCTGGGAACTTGGAAAGGAAGCCACTGGAGCAGTTGCTTAGTTCAGACGAGAGAGAACAATGGTTTGGACCAGGTTGCCAAGGGGGAAATGGAGAGAAGTGCGTGCAATGAAGATTCATTTTGAGGTATTATTAACAGGACTTTGTGATGAATTGAATGTGAGGAAGGAGAGACATGGAAGAGTCAAGCGTGACTCTGGAATTTCTGTTTGTAGCTGAGTAGACGAGGGTGTGTCCATTGAGAGAGGGAACTCAGTGAGGCGTTGACCTAAATGTAAAAGTGTCTTCTGACAACATGAGCCCTTGGATACAGTTCAGAAACATCTCTGTCTGAGGGTTCTCCCATACAGTCCTCTCTTCTCGCCACCCTTTTATTTCCTACCCGATTTTGTTCTGTTGTCAATGGTTACCTCCAAGAACAACACCAAGCAACCTATCCCAGAACCCAGAAAGGCTCACTGAACAAATTAAAATGCTCAAATCACATGGTTTATTAAATAAGTTTAATAGATATAATGACATAGCAAGAAACAGGGAAAGTGATGGGGCTGGTTACACACTTAGGATAGGGTGCAAGGACCACACTGCCTGAATCCTGGGCTTTGCAATGTTCATATGTCCTGTCTCTTTCTGCCATATCAGTATTCCCTGCAGATGGTGTGATTACAAGGACTAAGTTTGAGTAACACAAATGGAAAGTACCTGGGAAGACACATATGCTTGTTTTATTTGCAAGACTTAGGGCAGGTAGACCTACCTGGCCACAACTGTAATTTACCAGTTAGCCAACTATTAAACAGAGGTGGGGAACCTGTGGCCTTGGGGCCACATGTGGCTTTCTGGATCCTTGCATGCCGCCTTTTGACTGAATCCACATTTTACAGAACAAATCCTAGTGTAGAACAAATATGGGTCAAAGATGAGAGTGTTTTGGATGCCACCAACGGGTGGTCAATACCAGGGTTCCATAGCTGTCAGCTCAAAGGCAGCAAAATCATAAATTTTGACTTGGTCTTTCCATCCTTTTTCAGTAAGTAACACTCTTCCTTGTTCTATCACAATTCCATTTATTCTATCTTTTTACAGCTCTGACAGGTTACTGATTTACTTACTCTTTATATTTAACATATCTTAACACTTCTGCCTAATTCTCATAAGCTACTTATTGAGTCATCATCTATGTTTCTTACCGTTCATATAGTTCTGTAAATAGGTTTCCTCTATTCTACTTATTTCTCTTGCCTTTTATAGCAAAGTTGAATATTCTCAATAATAAATAACACATACATTATATACTCTATTAAGAAAACTCTTTTGTATTTTCCAAAACACTTAGCACAGAGTTAGTGCCTTATAGTATCCAAAAATAAACAGTAGCTATTATATAAATATAATATGTTTACATTTTATATGTAGGCATGTCTTAACTTTAGTCAAACAAAATATGTAATAATCTGGGTTAAAGATGACATATTAAATGATGCTTATTGCCTTTATAAGCACTTTACAAATGATTCTCCACAGTAAATTCTCCTAGTGTATTTGAAACACGATCCAGTTTATAGCAATGATAATTATATGTCTGATCTTAGGTAATTCTTAAATAAATTGAGGTACACTTAAATCACACAGGGCATTGTTTATTACCTCTCCTTCCCAGTGGCTTGTTATCTTGTTCTGCCTTATAGATAGTGCTTTAAAAAAGGTAGGACCTAATACCACTCAAAAACATAAAACTGAACAGGAGGATTATATCAATTAGGATGGCAGTTTGGTTGCTATTGCTAAGACCAAAATACTAGTGGCTTAGAAAGATAGAAGTCTCTCTCTGTGGTGGCAGATTAATGGCCTCCCAAAGAGACCTGTGTGATAATTTCCAGAACCTGTGAATGTTACCTTACATGGCAAAAGGACTTTGTAGATGCGATTAAGCTTATAGACTTTGAGATTGGGAGATTATCCTGGGTGGGCTCTTCCAAGTGGAGAATCTTTCCTGGCTGTGGTCAGAGAGAGATGTGATGATGAAGGAAAAGTCAGAGATGAGACGTGAGGAAGATTCCGTCTGTTGCTGCTGGCTTTGAAGGTGGAGGAAGGAGCCACACACCAAGGAACGGCAGTGGCCTCTAGAAGCTAGAAAAGGTAAGAAAATAGATTCTCCCCAAGAGCATGCAGGAAGGAGCCTAGCCCTGCCAACACCTTGATTTTAGCCCAGTGAGACCCATGGCAGACTTTTGACCTACAGAACTGTAAAATAATAAACTTTGTTTTAAGCCACTAAATTTGTGGTAATTTGTTATAACAGCAATAGAAAACTAATACAGATTTTGGTACCTGGAAGTGGGGTGCTCTTGTAACCAATGTAATGAAGCTAAAAATGTAATGTCATTAAAAATGTTGAATTGGCTTTGGAATTGAACAGTGGGCAGGGGCTGGAAGAATTTTGAGGAGCCTAGATTGCCTTAGGCAGACTGATAGTAGAAATAAGGACATTCAAGTTTTTGCTGGTGAGGGCTCAGAAGAATCATCTTAGAGAATAACTGAATGATTGTGAAGAGACTAGAAATCTGGATTTTAAGGACATTTCTGGTGAGGACTCAGAAGGAAATGAGGAAAATGTTATTGGAAACTGGAGGAAAGTGGATCTTTGCCATATAGTTAGCAGAATTGTGACTTGCACTTACATGGAAAGCAGAGCTTGTAAATGATGAACTTGGATATCTAGGTGAGGAGATTTCCAGGCAAAGTGTTAAAGGTATGGCCTGGTTTCTTCCTGCTGCTTATAGTAAGATATGAGAGCACAAGATGACTGTTAAACAAAAAAGACCCAGGACTTGATGTTTTTGGAAAATACATAGCCTATTCAGATTGCAAAAGACACTAAAATGGAAAGATTTATTGATAGGAATGCATTTTCTAACAACAACAACAAAACTAAGCGTGTGGCTGTACAATCTTTTGCCACTATCTCAGAAAGATTAAAAGGTCAGAGTAGTAAGTCACATAAAAGCCTCTTCAAAGGGTGTGTCACACGGACACCTCAGTCAAACCAGAGAGCATCTAAGAAGCCTAAGGGCATTGGTCCCTTAGCCATCTCAGCAAAAGCAAAAATAGAGATGGGATTATCTAGCAAAGATCTGTGGACAAGATTCTTGCTTCATGGAGTGAATTCCTATGACATATGCAGGAGACCCACAAGGTTCTTGAGAACTTTATATGAGCAGAAATGCTGCCAGCTTGGCCTGAAAGGGACAGAGTATAAAATGAAGAAAGGCTATTAGACAATGCCTTCCCTGCCCTCCACCAAATTCTACATGTGGGAAACAAGCTGATAAAACTACTCAGCTGCAAACATGTGCTACCACTCATGAAAAGAGAAGGGCATATGGATGGAAAAGGAAGAAAGGAGAACTTAGAAGACAGGCATTTTTGGGTGCCCTTTCTAGATAGACTTTGTATGAAACGGGCCCTCAGTTTGTTTGAGATGAGCTATAAACAAGCCTGCTTTCCCATGGGAGTGGATTGTGGTCGTGTGTGCTTTCACATGTTCTGGGGCAGAACATCAGGGCTATATTTATAAGCAATTTATACAGTTATATCTAGCATGACCAGTGTTATTTTTTCATGATAATAGAAGCTAGTATAGAGAATGAGCACCATTTTTCAAAGAGATGTCAAAATTAGCCTTATCCAAGCTTAGTTTTTTGTGAAAACAAGTTTTTATTCCAATGTAAGCATAGAAAAGAGAGGAAGGATAGTGGCATAAGAGTAGAAAAGCACTAGCAGTTGTAATTTTGAAGTTCCTCTTTCATTTAGCTGGCAATGGATTGACTGTATTTCTAAAGACTTATGTGTTCATTTCACAACAGACTTGAATTATCTTCTATGTCTGCCAAATCTTATACTAGTTACTAGGGAAAATAGAGCTTTTTAAGACATGTTTCGCTGCTTGTGTTGATTGAAATAAATTGCCACAAATTCCTCCTACCCCTGTATTGGATCCTCTTCGCAATGTGACTTTGCCTCTGTTCCCATCAATGGGTGAAGGCTATTTTACATCTTGAATGTGGGCTGACCTTGTGACTTGCTTTGTCCGATAGAAAAGAGCAAGAAAGACACTATGGGTGTTTCAGCTGTGGGAGTTCAGGCCTTGCAGCCTCCAGTCCTGCTCTCTTGACATGCTGGCTTGGGATGCTACTGCTGCCATGGGAAGACCAAGGCTAGCCTTTTTGGTGATGAGAGACCACCTGGAGAGCGAGAGGCCCACCCAACAGCTGGTCATATGAGAAAGTTCATTTTGCATCATCCAGTCCCTGCTGAACTGCTGATAGTTGCCACATAAGTAAGCCCAGTTGAGACCAGGGAAAGAACCACCCATCTGTATTTAGCCCATACCAATGACCCAGAGTATCATGAGCTAATAAATTATTGTTCCTTTAAGCTACTAAGTTTTGGGGTGGTTTTTTATGCCACAATATACAACTGCTATTGAGGGGCTCACAGTCTAAGGAAGATTTTTCCATACTTCTTCATTCTAAAAGATATACCTAGGAATTTTTTATTTAGATTTGCAGTAATTCAAGTCATTGAGTTTCTCACATGTACATATTCCATTTTGCTTTTTTATCCTTATAGCCCAGATTTTCTGGATATCATATACTACTTTTGGATTTTGATAATAAGGATTTCTTTAATTTTATATCCAGTGTCTCAGGAGAAATTACTGTTGGGTTTATGTTCGACTTCTACTTGGCAAGAGCTGTTTTATACCATGAGAGGGGAGGGGGGAATCCGTGGCAGAGAGGGACCATCTACACTGGATTTGGATTCATTGCTAGAAGCAGGGATATAGTTTTCTTGGGCAGGTTACTTCTCCTCCTGCCTTCTGAGCGTAGGTGTTCCAGAGTGCTTTGTCTGGGCCTGACAATGAGAATAATTCTGACCAGTGCTCCTCTTACAGAAGGAGTGTACGAAGTTGAACAATGCCTTTGTGCTCCCCTACCATTTAAAATAGAATTTTACATTTCAGGTTTGCAAATGAGCCCCCAAAGGAAGTTTTTATTGAGCGGCATGTAGGAGGGATTGCCCCCCTGTGGTTATCAGTCTGTTAAAACTCACCGTCCCCCTAATGGAGTTTCTTCAGCTGAGAAGCCCCATCTGGGCTGGCACCAAGGATGAATTTGTCTCTATTCGTGGGTGAAACAACTTTCTGACTGCAGAAGATCTGCCTCTTCAGTACAGGAATGTGCTCACTATGACTGTATGTTTTAGGTCATAAATGAACTGGAAGCTGGGCTTGTATCTAGGAGATCAAAATATTTAGGATCTTGTGTGTAACATGATGTATCTGTCTTTTTTTTAAAATTCCCATTGGTTCTCAGCAATATATTCTTTCCTCTTACTTTGTGTTTGTGTGTTACATTTCTCTCTAATTTATGGCAAGAAGCGAGGCATTGTAATATTTAATATTAATTAGCCCATATTTCTCAGTGAGGAGCACGAGAGAGTAAATACTTATATACTTCTTGCCTCTAGTTGTTTAAAAAAGAAATTTACAGAGGGTTTTACAAAAAGAATCACTATCTTACCACGAGGATTATAAGGCCTTAGTCACCAAGAAGTTATGTAGCAGTCAATGATTTTGCAATGTGTGAGGAGTTTTTTCTTTTAATCTACCAATTGCTTGCCCTATTTTACTTTAAGACTTTCAGAAGTATTTGAGAAGAATAAGGTTTATTGAAATACCAGTTGAGGGTAACATAGTACACTGAACAGTACAGTAGTAATTTTATTGAATGTATGTGAAATGCTAAAGGGGTTATTGTTTGAAAATTTAAAAAGCTCATAGTGATTCCTAAGGAGCTTATTTTATGTCCAGAGAGTATTTGGAGACATGACAGGTCTTTTATAATCTGAGTGCTAGAAGCTCATGGTTCCTTTTGAGGAAAACTACCAGACCTATAACTCTCTTCTGGGAAAAACAGAAGCAGACAGTTCTTTACTCTTCATTTCTAGTCTGTAGACTTGTAATTCCATTACCCCTGCCATAGCTGAGGGGACCAGGGATTGATGGATTGATTGGTGACTGACCCGCAGGGAGCTACAGGTCAGTTGAGGTTGACAGGCCCATCTAATCCAATCTACCTTTGGGGAGAGTGAGCTCCATTCACTCAGAGAGATGCTGGCAGTCAAGTGGCACAGAAGCCAAGTGGCATGGAGACAGGCAGTAAGTAGAAGGCATGAAACAATAGTAGCTACAGGTAGGAAGAAGTAATGAGGCAGGGAATAAGAGAGGGGAGAAACTTAGTGCAGGAGAGACTACCAGTATCTAGGTCACCATGAAGCAGAGCCCCAGGTCAGGGAGCAAGGAAAGCCCTCTGAGGGGAGATGACAGAATAGCCAAAGATTAGTAGACATCTTCTGTGGCATTTGCTCATTTCACAGCAACCGCTTTCTTCTGAGAACCTTCTTTTCTCATAGTCGTAGGGCTTCTCTTTGGCAGCCATGTTTGTGGTTCATGGCTCTGCCTTCCAGGCTTCTGTTGATTGGACCAAGGGTGGCAGTATCTTCCAAGCTGAGCCAATCAGATGCTCTTTTCTGGGACCTGGAATTGGGACTGAGAGATGGGCTGTCCTTGCCTGTGGCTGGAGCAAAGGGAAGTGTGGCTATGGGGTGCGAAGATGCAAAGCTGGTGTGTGGAAAGAAAAGAAACAGATATGTGACAAGAAGCAGACATGGAAAGGCCATGTGGGAAGAGGGAAGGAGACAGTGCTTGAGTCTTGGCTTCAGATAGCTTTCCACTTCCTTGCTCTGATCCCTTGGAGACATCGCTTAGGGCCTCAAGATACCTGCATTTTTATAATATCCACCACTAATTTTTTAAAAAATGAAAGTGACTTGAGATGTTTCCAATTTTTGCAACGAAGAGTCTCAATGAGGACATAGAGCTTGTGTGGTTATCTGTGTTCTCCATGAAGACCAGCAGGGCAGCTGTCAAGATAGCTTCCTGCCTCTCTCACAATAAGCCTCCAGCTGAATATATCTCAGTTTCTTGCAACTAGAATGGACTAAACAAATGTTCCTGGAGAATCCAACATACTAATGGAATCATCCCATAGTAATGGGATAATGGAGTGTAGAGCTAATGGTGTTAGATTTTTCAAACACCAGATACCAATTACTATTTGAGGATACTTCTGCTATTTTCTCTTCTGGTTACCTTTTGCTTTATGTATGTCTTTGTGTCCTTGGAGGGCAGGGACTGTCTTGGTACAACTGGACTGGGGGAACCCCATGCTTAGCTTCTCAGGTTCAAAGTTCCCCCTTTCCCCATGTGAAGTCTCACTAGGATCCTGCTCATCGTGCTGACAGGGCTTGGCCTTCAAGGTAAACAGACATTTCAGCAAAAAATGTGGGTTTGGTGATTCTGATTTTATTAAGGGCAAGGATTATGCTGCTTTCATTTGTTTACTCCAGAGCCTAGCACCTGGCTCAATACCTAATAGGCCCTCCATGAAACTTCATCAAATGAAAGATTGAAAAATAGTTGTTCTCATTGGCAATTTGAAGGTATAAAAAATGGAACTTAAAATCTGATACCAAACCATATATATTAAGTTATATAATCTGAGCATACAAATGGATGGATGCCTAATAAAATTCTTTAGGGTAATAATTATGATGATGGTATCTTTGCTTTGCTATGCTTTGCTATGCATTTCTTATCCCAAGGTATGAATTCCCTAGTGTGGGAAACAGGGACAAGAGTACTGGTTCTATGTATTATTTACAAGGGGGCTTGCTTTCTCTACCCTAGATTGTGTTTTAATTTTGAAAGGAAAATGGCAAGCCCTGTTGCCACAGGGTCATGCATCACTCCTATGGAATTCTCCTATGGATTTCCTATGGAAATCATGACTACATGATTTCTCAGAGGTTTCTACTTACTGCATTTGTCAGAGGAACATTTATAGTTTTCATACAAATTTTAATGGACCATCTGTTCCCCATCCAACTGTGATGTTTCATATTAAGTATAGATGGCGATCCCTTGGTTGATCACAAACCATATTTGCTGTGTATTGGATGCTCAGAAAAATAGTGTAGATCCAGGACAAAGAAGTGGAGAGGAGAGAATGGGTTAGGGGGCAGAAAGTGGGAGCAGTGAATAGACGGTCCTGGTGGATCCCAGGCTCCCCCTGGGATCCTATGCTGTTCTCCAGATATCTCAAATAGTCCTTGCATATGCATTCCTATCTGCATGGTGTGTGTACATGCACAGAACATATGCACGGAAATACATATACCCTCCCCCCCGTAACGTGCACACACGAATATGCTACCCTGCCAACTTCTCTCCATATTTCAAAGCACATGAATGACTGAAGTTTCTCTGTGAAGTTTTTTCTCATGTATGCAAGCACAGCTCATCACTGCCCCTCTTGCTGCCCCCACTATTCTGAACACACAGCTCTGTGATAAGGTCTGTCATGTCACTTTGCAATGATGGTTTGGCATATAATGGCTCCTGCTCTGAAGTCAAATTGCTTAGGTACAAATCACAACTTTGTCAATGGGCTGTGTGATCCTGGATAAGTTACTTAATATCTCTGTGCCTTAGTTTCCTAATTTGTTAAAATTAATAATGACCACGTAGGATTGTTGAGAAATTAATTGAAATGGTACATGTAAATTACTTGGCAGAATACCTGGCTCAATAAAGGGCAGCTATTAATATTATTAATTGCTGGGTTTTTTTCCCACCCACATCTTACACCGGGACTGTCTCTTATGTACCCTTGTATTCCTAAAGCCTGGCGTGTAATAGGTATTTCACATGTTTGTTAGTTGAATCGTTCAATTGATGGCTCCCAGTGGCCTACTGGATCAAGTTCATGTTCTGTGGAATCAGAAGTTGGGGTTCAAATCTTAACTTTACCATTTTCTAGTTGTGGACAAGTTAATTGAACTTTCTACATTTCAGTATCTTCATCTGTAAAATGGAGATTATGAAAGTATCTAGCTCATAGGGTAGTTGTGAGGATTAAATGAAATAACCCATGTTCATAGTACCTGGAATATGGAAGAAAGATCACAATAAACATTAGTTATTATTCTCATTAATGTTATGAATACTATTACATTTAAAGCCTCATCTTATTTATTTTTATTTTTTTTCAGCCCCACATCACCCCACCCCACCCTCTAAAGGCTCATCTCAAATAGCACTATATGAAGCCTATCTCAATCACTCTAGCTGGAAGTCATCTCATTCTGTATTAAATCAGCCTATATAATTATTAAATGCCAACTATGAGCTAGACACTGACTGTGCAGTGGTAAATAAATCAGTAATGACTCCTACCTTCATCTAAGTTGAGGTTTGAGGGAGTCATAAACCTCAAAGTTCTCAGCCCATGGATTTGGAAGACAGGAAGAGGTGGGATGGCAAAGGAAGACTTTTGTTTTATTAGTGAGGAAATTCTTTCCCAGGAGCTTTCATCCCTTTACATCTTATTGGCCAGAACAGGATCATGTGCCTATATTTAGACCTCTGGCAAGGGGATGAGTTTACCTTGACCAGTTTAGACCAATCACGATCCATCCTCTGATGCCAGAGACTCTCCATCTACTCCTTGAACAGACTTCTATTAGAGGGAAGAGGGGGAGAAAGCTGCTGGAAGTCCATGCACTGGATTGCCACACTTTCACGCAGAGAGCAGCTGCAGGCCTCCCCACCACAGCCTTGTGCTGCTTGAAGGACAGGAGGAGGAAAAGAAATGCCCCATCCTGCAGGCAGCCTGGCCCCAGTGAGCAAGGAGTGAGGAGGCCAAATAGCACACGCTCAATTTCTTCCCCGATCTCACCAGTCAGGAAGGTCAGTCCTTCTCCATTGGAAGGAATGCATGTAGGGAGGGGACCAGGGCAGGCGGTGCCCAAGGGAGAGGAGATTGCAATTACAATAGTGTGCTGCATGGGCCCAGGCAGACACCACGCTGGAGGGGAGGGAAGGCTCTCCTGCAGGAGAGGGGACCCTGTGGTCTCTGCCTTCCTCTCATTCCTTGTGTTAGGACTGGCATCGCATTGCATGACATTCTGCGTCTGATCACTCTCTGTGTGCATAGCTTTCTCTCCTGGGTCCTGAGCTCCTCCAGTGTGGGGCCTTGTACCCTACACAGCCTCTCACATATGTCCTTGGACATGGTGAGGGCCCGGCACGTGGTGTTGAATCACTCAGTTCCACTGCCTGGGAGGGAGGCCCGTTGCATCCAGGCCTCCTGATGGAGGCCGGTCCTGCCAAAGGGTCACCATGCAAAGATGTAATTAGGGAGTTTTAAGTAACTGACAGGATAAGGTAATGGTGCGTGCTGTTCATTTATTCAGTTTTTCAGCAGACACATATTGAGTTCCCTCTGTGAGCCAGGTTTGGTCCTGGGAGCTGGGATACAGAGATGGATATGATATAGTCCTGCCTTCCAGCAGCTCCCAGTGTCTTGTGCAGGAGGCTGACCTATACGTGGCACCTCTGCACACGCGGATGTAACATTGTCCAATTTTTTTTCACCCACTTTCTGCTGTCCCAGCAGGTAGAAGCAGTGCCAGCATCTGCCCTTTGGAACTGTGGAGAATCTTATCCCATGGACCAGAGAGATAGATAGGAGTTAGATGGAATCTGCCAGGTCTTAGCTACGTTACCTTTCCCATAATCTCAGTTTCCATGTCTGTAAAAGGGGAATAATAGTGGCACCTACTTCATAGAGGCATTGTGAGGGTTGAGTTAGATAAGGCACGTGGGTGCCTGGCACACATGGTAGCCACTAGTGCCGTTACTTCATCTATTAGCTTCACCACCTCCAATAAATGCACCATTCTGGGTCAGAAATGATACCTTGCTTATGTAGAGAACACAAAATAACAGTTTGCTACTCAAAGATTGCTGCCAGATTTTAAATGGATTATGAAAAAATCTTTTAAAAAATAGCAGCAATTTAGACTTATAACTTTTTATCAATTAAGGGCTTGATTCATTTTCATTTTTTTAAAAAAAATTTGGATGATATTCATTGAAGGGGTGAGTTAAATGCATCCTACCAAAGCTAAAAAGTCTTGCTGTCTTTTAAGTGTCGGAGAAACTATGCAATTGTTTAAATAAAGACCTGGAAATCAGGAAGATGGTGAGAATAGGCAGACAGAGCAGGCGAATGGGATACTTACAAGCACGTATTAAAGATGTTAACTGTGCATGTCTCCAACCCGTCTGCTCATTCCTTTGGCTTTTCTTGATTTATCATTGAAGCATCCTTGTCATAGTAATTGGCTAAATCAAATCCTTTGCCTTGGTCTGGTTTTTGGCTCCTTGGATTAAGTAGTCTCATTAATCTTTCTGTTGCTGAACCCCAGGGAAAATATTGTGTTGTTTGGGAAACCAAATGTACATTGGGCCAAAGCTTTCAATGCAGCTCTTGGAGGATCTTCCTGTGGATTTGGTATTGTTGGGGAAAGGAACACTAGACTTTAAGCTCCTTGAGGACAGAGATCTGGTCTTATATAATTCTGTGTCTCTGGGGCTTAGGATATTGCTTAGTAATATTAAGTACTCAATAAATATTTGTTTAACTCACATTGTTGAACTACAGTTTGGTTGGGGCATAAGATTCCATGTTAACAGTTATTTTTGCTAAGCACTTTGATCTTACTGTGCAACTATTTACTGACTTCTTGGTTGTTTTTGAGAAGTCTTCTGTCCATGTAATTATCACTCCCCTCCTCCCCAGGGGTAATTCTATTCTGAAGTTGATGCTTATTTTTTCATACATGTTATTATACTTTTCCTAAATGTGTATTTACCTATAACATATTAGTGTGGTATTTTTAAAAAAATTATATAAGTTATTGATATCCTGCAATTTGTTTTTTCAAGTCACGATTATGATCTCAATATTTGTCTATATTGATACGAGTAGACCTACTTCATTCATTTTCACTGCTATATACTATTTCAGTGTGTAAATATACCACAGTGCATTTATTCATTGATGATGCTTAGGTGTTTTCTGATTGTTGCTACTGCAAATGATGCTTTTATGAGCATCCTTGTGCTGTTTCCTTGTGTAATATATAAATAAGATGCACATTTAAAAGTGGAATTGCTGGGTCACAAAGGATATGCACATCTTTGATGTCGATGGTTGGTTTCCAAAGTGGCCATCTGAACTTACACCCCCTCCAGCTGGGTATGAAAACAACTCACTTAACCTGGGCATTGTCAGACTTCTGAATGGGCATGCCCTCAATCCCTACTTTATACTTCCTTTCCAGTATTATCGTCTCTTTTTTGCAGATGACAAAACTGAGGCTAACGGGTGGCATGCTCAGAGAAAGAACAAGTGAATGAATGAATGAATGAATGTATGAATAAATGTGGCAATACTTTCTTTATTAATTATTTCTCCTATCAGAATAGAATTTACATGAGTGTAAGGATCTTTTCCTTAGCCCTTAGAACAGTCTTTGCATAAAGTAGATGCTCACTAGTTATTTGTTGCTTAATGAACAAATGAATTGAGGAACCTGGGCAGAAAATGTTTGCTTTCTTTAGGAGGCTCCCCTCAGCCTTCTGAGATACATTCTGCACTTACTCCGCAGGATTTAGAGGAAGAGCTCTAGCTGGCTTTGCCTCTGGAGCTGAAAAGGCCTGCAGCAGGCTGGGCTAATGGAGTGGAGGAGGGGTGATCACTAAGAATTTTTTTCAACGGAAAATTAAATCTGCTCTGCAGGAGTCTGATGAGAAGCTGGGGGCTGGTCTGAGGAGGATGCAGCTGGAGGGGCTGTCCATCTGGATCTCGAAGGCCTCTGGCTACTGGGAGGTTATTCTTAGCCATCTTTTCTTCAGTCTTTATTTTCTCTTAATCAGGGCTCTTTTGATTTCGCAATTGAAACCTTTTTTTTTTCTACTTCTGTAAAGCAATGATTTTCCGTATAGTAATTCTTTCCTTCTTTAGACTTCCCAGAGTGGGTGGGTGGTTCTTTTTGTGCTCAGACACTTTGCACATTGCCTCCCACCCAGCTCCTCCCGAGTATTTTTGTGGCTGGTGGAGACCTATGATGTGTACTGGGTATTTAATCCCCATCTTCTTGTTTACAACAACCTCCTTGCTAATTCTTTTTTCCTAGTAACATCTAATATGAGCACATTTCCTGTCCTTCCTCCTTCCACCTCATGTGTCCTGAATTTTGCTGGATTAATTTAACTTGAGCCTTAAAAGGCAGCAAGACCGAGGGCAGGTGGCTGAGCTTCAATCCTTGGCTCCTGCGTCATAATCATCATCGTGCTCGCTGACACAGTGCTCCGTGGTTAACAAGCACTTGCGCAGCCAGTAGCTCTTCAGTCCCCGGAACAGCAGAAGCCAAGGCCTCCGGGGTTTGGTGACATCTCCAACCGCACAAGGATGAGGAGAGGAAGGGCCTGGGTTTGAACTTGCTTTTCTGACGTTAAATCCCCTGCCTTTTCTTTCAGCGCAGGCAAGGATCACAAAGTCAAGTGCCTTTGGGGGCCAGGTAGATAGCATAAGTGAGACAAGCTGGTTGGTGCGGAATGTATTAGGGATTAGTAAGAACTGTGGGGAACTGGTGGAGCTTGCCTTGCCTAAAGGTATTAAAATGCAAAACATTTAAAGAACAATGGGGGAAAAACCCATTTATTTTATCGCCTACTCAGTGCCTGGTGTATAATCTACCTCTTTGTTGGAGGAGAAGGGAGAACATTTGCATGGTGTCCCGTTTTCCACTGAGTAGCGTTTACCTGCTGGCTTGGGCAAGCACTGCCTTGGTTGTTGTCAGTCCGTAGTATAGACGAAGCAGTGCGGTATGTTAAAGACTAAGTGACTGATTCTGTTTAGAGTAGAATTACAGCTTTTAGAATAGCATTGTAGATCCAGACACATACAGACCCTGGGCCTGCCTGTCATCCCTCCTCCCTTAGAGTTTTCAAGGGGTGGTATTCAAAGGAATATTATGTTAATGGTTCTGCAGCCACCCCCTCCCCCTTTTATTCACAGCCCCATGTTTTTCCTTCCTCCCCTTCTCATCCCATTTGAAATCATGGGACCTGGTTGCTCAAGTCTACATGCTGAGAGAAAGACAGTAACAGTGATAAAGAGGTGGGCAGGCCTCCAAAGGGAGTCCAAGTTCACCTTCTTACGTAGGACAGGGGCATGGAGAAAAGAGAGGAAAGCATGGCTCATGCCTGTAAGTAGAGAAACCCTGCTCACTAGGAACAGGTGGTGCAGTGAAGGTCATGGGCTCTGGCCAGTTACATAAAAACTGCTTCTTTTTTGAGGGGAGTTCGGGAGGTAGTAGGCCAAGGGGGGCTAGCCTGGGAACAAGGGCTGAAGTATATCCCCTACTCTAAATAGGACAATGGTCAAGACTGTGGCCCTTCGGTGCGCAGATCTGCCACCTAACAGCTCTGTGACGTTGGCTGGTTACTTAATCTCATTGCTCAGCACCTTCCTCCATAAAAGATGGGCAGCTGCAGCGGTGATACGGATTAACTGAGATGGGCATGGGTTTTGGTCAGTAAAGCGAGTTGTTTTTGTTGCTTTGAGTTCTGCCTCTTTGCTATACCTTTGAGCTACTCATTTGAGTTAGAAATTGAGGACGCCTCAAATGTCGGTAGAAAGAATACAGAGAGAATAATTCATAGAACAAGAAACTACAATATTTTGGCAATTTTTCCTCTTCAGAACCCACCACTTGCCCAAATACCCTGATTCCACCTTTTTTCTCCAGCTCCATATACCCTCAGATGGTCCCAGTGAGCTGGAGTCCTGGACCAGGTAGACGGAGCTCTACTAGCTAAGATTTGGCTCTCAAAGTGCTTACTGTGAGGTGTAACTGTGGTTTTTCTCTACATAGTCATTCCAACCTAACTGCCATTCAGTCGAAACCTTTCCCAAGTAGTTGTTTTCTCATTTGTCTACATGTGGCTTCTAGTGGGACAGAAAATTTTAATAAGCAGATTCTTTTGTCAGAACACAACATTGCTGTGCCCCTCCCCTCCCCAGTCTTTCAAGTTCATTTTCTTTGGTTTCACACAGACCAGTGAGAAATAGTTCAAAGCAGATATTGCCTAGCATAGAATTAGGTTCTTATGAATATGAAGTACTGGTTCTTATCAATGGGCAAAAGTAGAATTGAGAGACTATATCATATACACTTATAAACCGATTTATTCTTAGTTTTCACTCGCATGTTTCTGTTGAGACCAGTTGACAGAGTAAGAAGCTCAGTATGGAAAAAGCATGGAGAATTCTGAAATGCAGAAAATTCACCAATGACGTGTGTTTTAGAGTGGAGTCAGTGATACACCCTTGGAGAGCACTCCCTCTCTCCCTCTGCTCATCCCTCTTTCCCTCTGCCCTGCCTCTCTTTTCCTTCCCCCACATCTGTAGCCATTCCTTCCAGAAGCAAAGGGCATTGTCCAGAGAATGATGATCCCTGGTTCTAGATCCAGCTCTCCCATCTCCTAAGTGGTCATCACCCCTCTGGGTCTCTGTTTCCTTATGCATTAGATAAGTAGAATAGGGCTGGGTGGTGGCTCACACCTGTAATCCTAGCACTCTGGGAGGCCGAGGCGTGAGGATCGCTTGAGCTGAGGAGTTGGAGACCAACCTGAGCAAGAGCAAGATCCCGTCTCTACTAAAAAAATAAATAAATACAATAAAAGAAAAATAAGTAGAAGACTGGGGCCAGGACGCCTGAGACTAAAGGAACTCTAAGTTTTTATTATTCTGTGAATACCACCTTTGCCAGCTTGGGGCCTGGCAGGCCTTAGATAATCCCCAAAGCAGATGCATGCCTGTGGGATAACTGAGAATCGCCTCTAATCACAGCAGAGTCCAGCCACTTCTATAGACGCTGGTGCCTTTGGCTGCTTCTTGGAGCCACCAGCCAACCCAGAGATGAAGCTGGCTGGAAAAGCAGATGGATATGTTGGAAAGGCCGGCATCATCTCTAAACACAATCTGGGAAATGCCCATGTCCCCAGGAAGAGGTCACTGAAACCCTTCTATGGCTGGTGCAGTGCAGAGTCAGGCAAATCAGGTTTTGAGTCCTGACTCTGACACTTACACCAGCTGTGACCTTGGGCAGGTTCTCAGGTCCTGCGTCATTTTCCTCCTCCATAGAATGGGGGTAGCAATGTATCCACCGTGCAGAGCTGTAGCAAGGACTAAGGTCCCTGGAGGCCTAACAGTACCTACTAAGACCAGGTCCTCAGAGGTACTTAGTAAGTGGCCGTAGTAGTTACTATCCTGTGCCCTTTATTCACAGGAGTCTCTCGCAGGGACTCGCGCTCCTCCCCATGGCCGGGATGCCTTGGCTGGGCGCCCGAGGCCCCGCCGTGCCAGGGAGCCTGGTACAGAGATGCTGCTGATTGGGACGCTGATTGAATTCCCTGATTGAGGAGCCTGAGCATTCTGGCCCAGAGCAGGAGGGCCAGCAATATTTAATACAATCTGCGTGGGTCCTTAATTATTTTCCCAAACTACCCTTTTCAAGGGCTCTGTCCCCTTCCCTCACCTCTCTCTGCCCCCTTCTCTCTGGGTCCCTGCCAGAGGAGGGAAACGAAGCCTGTGGGGCTCCCTCTCCCTCCCCCATGCAGAGAGGTGACAGGAGGCAGGAAGAGGCTGTTTTCCTCGCAGAAGGCAGAAGATGCGGCTAAATCAAGCCCTGGCCATGCAAGGTGGCTGCAGCCCCATCCTGGAGGCTCAAGTCTCCGTGCACTCCCGGCTGATCCCTGTTTTCTTGGCAAAGCTGAGCTCGCAACCCTTCTTCCATCCTTTATTTGGACAGCTCGCGAGTGCTTTGCTGGGAAGGGCGATTAAGTGGCACTTAGTGTATTTTTCCATTTTCCTGTGTCCACCTGGTAGAAATAAAATAAAACAAAATAAAGGAGGCCCGGGATTGAACTGTCATTATTTTTTAAAAGGGGAGAGGGGGGTCACATGACTGCGAGTAACCGATTTCGCCAAGTGGCTGCCACTCGCAGAGTTTGCTGCAGAGCCGCCCCCTCCCGGCGGGGGCGCTGACGTCACGGAAAAGCCCCGTCGCGGGTCCGCCGGGCGGTTATAAACCGCGGGGCCGCGGCGGCTGCGGGCGGCGACACGGACGGCGGGCACCGCGGAGCGGACCCACGCGACGCGCGGACACACCGGCGCCCACCCGGCCGAGCCAAGTAAGGAGGGCGGCCCGGCGGTGCTCCCTGGCGCCCGGGGAGGGAGGGGGCCCGCAGAACTTTCTAAGTTGAGGAAAGAGCCCCTGGAAGCTGCGGTCTGCGCCGTGGTTTTCTGGTGAGGGGCAGAGCTCCAGGTGCAAAGGATGTCACTTCTCATCAGCAGGTTCCTTAGTTCAATTCGGTGGGAGGGTCACCTCCTCCTACAGACTGGATGGTCAGAGAGGGCAGCCCTCAATGGTGCTTTATGCTTTTGTTGTTTGAATGTAAGTCGGCCAACTAAGGCAGTGCTTGAAGATTTAAAAACCAGCTGGTCGTCCTTGTCCTGGTTAGTGGCCGAGGTGTTGGGGTGTGGTGGGTGGGGGTAGGGTGGGGGTCAGGTGGGGAGAGGAGTGTTTGTACGTTTCTCCCTCTCAGGAGTGGCTCTCACTGATTCAAATGTGAAAGCTTCTACTTTATCCCCAAGTAGCCCAGGGAAACACAGAGCTCCGTGCAAGGGAAGGCAGTCCTGCCAAGGGAAAGTTACAGGGAAGTTGTTGAATGTTATTTGGGAGAGTCTTTGGTCTTCTGATTTGCTTCAAGAAGGTGGGAATCTGAGTTGAATTAAAAACTCTCCGGGTGGACGTGGTTTGATAAGAGTGAAGCTCTTTCTCTGCAAATTTGATAGGTCTGAATGCAAGCAGGTCATTTCCCTGCCAGAATGACTAGGCTTGGAGCTGGGATGTTTTTCAAAGCGGTGTCTGTGGGCAAGAGGGCAGAGCTGAGGCATGAACCTGGAACAGGAATCCCCCCCACCCCAGCCCATAATGGTCTGTTCACGCAGCTGGAGAGCATCATGGCAACTTTACTAAACATGGAAGTTCCAATAAGTGCCTGTCCAGTGCAGCCAGGGGGAGTGATGTCATTGCCACGTGTTTCCCACCCAGGCACAAAAGCCTGCTGGACGCAATTAAGAGCCAAGTTTAGACAAGAGCGGCTAACCTGGCCAGCTGGTCCCCAGCAACATTAACTTGTTGCTTTTCAAGCCATCCCTGGAGGCTGTATTCCTTCCAGCTGCCTCTCTGCCTGCTCTGAGCAGGGATCAGGCTTCTTTGAGGATGGAGGAAGCCCATGGGCAGTGGGCAATGTTAACGGTACTTTTTGCTCTATGCAATGACAGTCTGCTTGAGGAACTGATTACCAATAGGGTGGGGAGTGTGTGTGTGTCCAGTTGCAAGCCTGGCTTTTGGGGGTTTTGGGTGTGTTTCATTGCTTTTCCTTATATTAGGGATACTTGCTTCTTGCCCCATCTAATGAAATGCCACTGATGACTGACCATGTGTTGAGTTCTTGCGCATGCTTACGAATGCTGACATCTTGGCTGCTTTGCTCCCTAGGACCCAACGATGACTCTGAATAATGTCACCATGCGCCAGGGCACTGTGGGCATGCAGCCGCAGCAGCAGCGCTGGAGCGTCCCAGCCGATGGCAGGCATCTGATGGTACAGAAAGAGCCCCATCAGTACCACCACCACCACAACCGCCACTCTGCTGCCCCCGAGGACCACTGCCGCCAAAGCTGGTCCTCTGACTCCACAGACTCAGTCATCTCCTCCGAGTCAGGGAACACCTACTACCGGGTGGTGCTCATAGGGGAGCAGGGGGTGGGCAAGTCCACTCTGGCCAACATCTTTGCAGGCGTGCACGACAGCATGGACAGCGACTGCGAGGTGCTGGGAGGTAGGTGGCCCAGCCCCGGTGGGCTTCTGTCCATCAGCAGTGGTCCAGGCAGAAAGAGCGAGAGTGGCTGGGGCTCTGCGGAGTTGGGAGCTGAGGTTGCGTATCCTTGGCACTGGTTAGGGGAACTGAGTCCTCAGAAAAGCCCTGGCACAGGCTCTTGGGGCAAGAAAATGAAAATGCTCGTAGATAGGACCAAAATCTGTTGTGCCTGGGCCAGAAAGGGAATTTCTTAGATTGTATTTCTACCCTGGCTGGGGAAGGCCGATTAAAGAGGGCAGAGCCAAAGTCAGGATCTGGGTTTTGCTGACTTTGACCTGAATGCTCTTCCCAGAGCTCAGTCTAGACACAGCCTTTATCTCTATAGCCAAACCAATTTGAAAAACTGTTAGGATGGATTGATCAATTTGTTTCCAATCAGTATTAGAAGCTTTTGAGGGTATAAAATAGCTTGAAATCTGTATTTGAAATAGTATTTTTTTTTTAATTTGAACTATAGCAATGATGATAAACACTTTGTATGGAGTCTTATAGCTTTTCTAGACAATTTTCCCTGTACAGTCTCATTTCAGATGTTTGTTTATTGAAGCCTTGCCTATTTCCAAAACTGTGTTGGGGTGACATTATCTCATAAATGCATGTACTCCTCAACTATGGGTAAAGCACAGCCCTATATTCCAGTAAATAATATGAGGATCCTAATAGCCAAGGGTATCCATTAAGTGTCTTTCAGCCACGGCTTCAGTCTTAGCACGTGTGACCAGGGTAGCTAGCTATGTGTCCCTATTTCCAGCTACAGAAATGAAGGGAGAACTGTCCAGTGCTTGCCCATGTCACACGGTGTGTCCGTACTCTCAGTTGCGACTCACAACTGAATCACAGGCTTCCAGGGTGGGAAGGTGTCTTCGTGATGACTCAGTTCTCCCCTCCACTCCATGCGTATGAATCCTACTCCTCACTACCCACAGCCCATTTCATCTGACGGTTTTATTCTTCTTGATTGTCTGTCTCAGTGTCAAGGAGTTCAGTGCTTTAGGAGGCAGCTCAGGAACTGAGCTATAAATGATGACTCATTGATGCAACATCGATTTCTCACCTCCCTCCTGGAATCTCGGGGACTACAGCTAAACAAGAATTGAGGGAGAAATAGTGCCGGTGTTGTACGATTGATTCTCCCTTTCCTTGTAAAGGCTGGCAGGTCACTGCTGCGGGAAGAGAGGCCAGGGAGGAGGAACTAACATTGGGGTGAACATTTGCAAGGGGAGAGGTGCCTTCTTAGGTGCCTTATGTTTGCTGCTGTTTATTTTGGTCCTCACAAAATTCCTGTACTCCTCAGTAAACTGAGTCTCAGGGAGACCAAGTGGCTTATCTAGAATCACCAGCAGGGAAGCTGGGTTTAGAATTTGGGATTTTACACTCTTAGTTCAGTGCTTTTCTCATTTTACCATGTATGGGAACCTGCTATGTGCCAGGCACCATGGTAAGTACTTCCCACACATATTTTTGATAATACTTAAAAAAAAATGGAACTAATTAATAGAGAATATTAATATTCTCTATTTTACAAGTGAAGAAATGGAGGCTTACAAAGTCAAGTGACTCTCTCAGGGTAAAAAGCTAGTACACGCTGTAACTAGGATTCAAACCTAGCTGTGGTGTAACCTAAATCCTGTGCTCTGTCACTGTTCCCTGAGGCCTCAGGGTTCAGCTTCCAAATGCTGCCGAGTCCTATGGCACAAGGGGTATCAGCCACGTGCCTGGCTACCATGCAGAGCAGGGTAAAATTAATGATTACCTTAAGAAGTAACAATAAAGTGCTTCGGGATTGACATAAGCAAGAGATCAACTGGGAATTTTTTTTTGTTTTTTTTTTTTGAGGGAGGAATTGAAAAAGTTAGTGGATAGTAGAGTTTCTATAATGTTTGTCCATTAATTAAAATGGAGTGTTATCTATCCAGAGGGTGGTAACCCCATAGGCATAAATTATTAAGAAGGGCCAACTCATACCTGGAATTTGGGAAGGCAGCCTTCTATATTTGGGAAACCTTTTTGTTGAGAGAGGGAGAGGAAGAGAGAAAGATGATCCTTTCTTTATCTCCTTAAACAGACAATCTTTGACAGTGAGAAGGTTCTCAGGTGACCCATCCTATCTAATGTGTCCTGTTTGAGTAACTTGATTTATACTGTGTAGGATGACATCACCTATCTGTAGGCCCATTGGAATCACTAGTTGGCCTGTGTTGCCCAAGAGGAAGGTTTCCTATGTTGTTTTTTTTCCAGCATTAACCATAAGAAAAAAAAATCTACACAATATTCTTATTATTTCTCCTAATAAAGATGAATGTTACAGTTATATTGCAATAATCTTATGACTCTGCACACATTTAATGCCATTCATTCATTCCTAAACTGTTACTGAACATATACCATGGCACTTGATGGGGTACTCTGGGGACATGGGGCTTCTTCCACAGAGATGCTCCCAGTATGCAATGGAGCATACTATGTACACCAACTATAAATCAAGATAGGATGTGATAAGTGTCTTGAAATTGGTATAAGGAGAGTGCTATGGGAATTCAGAGGTGAAAAGATTATTTCTGGTTGTGGATATCAAAAAAAAGCTTCATGTAAGAAGTGATCTCTGAGCTAGGCCCTAAGGACAGCTAGGATTTGGAGGCCCTGAGCTCGACGAGAAGGCTCTCCACACACACTGTGAAGTGTGGGAAGGAGCACTGGATTTGGAGTCTGATGAATGGGTGCTCTGCCCCCAGCTCTGACACTGACTTAGCCGGGTGCTCTGGGACAAGCTTCCTTATTGGTATAACCCGGGTAATACCTACTTCATAGGGTGTTGTGAGTATTAAAGGACATAACATATTAAGCATTTAGCATAGTGCCTGGCACAGAGTAAGTGTGGAATGAGTATTAGTTCGAGATGATTCTGCATCTATTATTTCCTTTTGATGTGCTTGCCTTCCAAACCTGGTGGTTCCATTGCTTGTAGCCGCTATCCTCTTGGGTCACTCTTGGCTGGGGACCTTTGAGATGTTCAGAGGAGCCCTGAGCCACCAGAGAGGACAGTATTCCTAGAGCAGGCATTTCTTCCAAGGTTCATTCAGATTCCTTGGGGTATGAAAGCTGAAAGCAGTTGAAAGTTTTTTGGGGAAGGAAAGCTGGAGCCTCAGAACTTTTAAGAGGTTGCATGTGCTGGTTCTAGTGAGTGAGACCACCTGTGTGAGTTCCACACACAGCACCTGAGCCAGTCTTGGGCAGGCAGGGCCTCCAAGCACAAGGGGTGTTAAAGAAAAAAATTTTAACCCAGTGAGGAAGACTTTATTCAGGACTATTGCAGTAGGCATAAGACTATCCCAGTAGGGGAGTGAGAGTTGGCTCAACTCCAAGTACAACAAGGACAAGTGGGCATTTATAGCCAAGGGGCAGGTTGTGTGGGTGTCGGTGGATGGAAAATTACTAAGAGGAGACATCAAGGTTAGGGGGATTCTTGCTGAAGTCAGGCCAAGGACTTAGACATCAAAGGGAGGGAGGGGATGAGGAATTTGATCAGACATTGAAGATGGGAGATCCTCACTAAACCGACTTAGCAAGGTTCTTGCTAAAACTGGATTCTGCACGGATGGATACGGAAGCCCACGATGGAGGCCTAGTAGAGAAGAGGGTTCAGAGGAGCCGGACTGAAGTTTGGTGTAGGAGAGTCTTTGTCCGGGGATCAAATGAGGAAAGACAGACTTGAGGTACACTGGCCCAGGGAAAATGGCTACAGCCACAGTTGCCCCCCAATAGCACCTCTGTTTCGCCCCGGCAGGAGGATTTCTCCTGCTTTGTGGGGTGTGCTGGAGTGTGCATGGACACCCCTAGCTTTGATCCAGATCACTGGGGAGGGGAGGACATCCCCAGACCAAGGCCACCAAGAAGCCTCACAGGCTCATGGGCCTCAACCCCTGCTCTGCTCCCTTAACCGGGAGCCAGTTTCCAAGAGCCCTGCTGGAGTTTGGTGTTCTTTTATTTCCCCTCTCTGCACCTGATTAGCACTTGAAAAGGCTAAAAGATGAGCTGAGCTACTGAGCTAGAAAGAGAAACCTAGAGCTTTGGTGACTCTCTGGCTGGCACCTGGTGAGTGGCCGGCCTTCAGGCAGGATGCACGGTGTGTTGGAAGCGGTTCTGGGGCACGGTAGCCGGAGGTGATATAGAAACCCATGTATGGGGATTGGGGGTGGCGAGGGAGGGGGCCACAAGCACAAAGCGGGGAGGAGATGTATTGTTTTGGGCTCCCAGGTCTCCAGCACTGTGATATTCAGGCAGAATGATCCTGCCAGGAAACTTACAGAGTGGCAGAGCATCTTGTTTCTACATTCACAGCTGTAATCCTCAGTCCACTTTGGCTCTAGACTTGTTCTGATCTCTCTTAAACCAAGAGAAAGTTGGGGTTTGCTTTTCCCCTTTGCTATTGGAATGTTTTTTTTGCTATTGTGTATGTTTTTTGTTGAACTGCCAGGCCCCCAAGCAAGTCCCCTGTACCTGCTGTTGGGTGCTGGGTGGGGGGCCAAGGGCAGAGAAGGTGCCTCATGGAGAGAGTTTTCTGAGCGCAGGAAGGGGTTTTAGAGAAAAGAGGAGAGCTCTGTGGCAGTAAGGGGCAGTCAGCTCCCATCCCTGTCTGCTGGTTTCCATTCTGTTGGATAAATTTGCGTGTTGTGGTCATGGGTGTTCCCCACCCCCACCCCCTGCAAGGCCAAAGAGTGTGTCCCACTGTGAGCTCACTCATGCTGCTTACTGTGGGCACAGCACAGGAGATGGGCACGACAGAGTTTCAGTCCCCCAGTGGGAAACAATTATCACTGATTAGAAGAATGACCTGGTTAACTCTCCTCATTTGTCCACGGTTTTCTTACTTTCCTTCTCCTGATTTCAGTTTCTAGGAGAAGAAACATTAAACCAGGAGCATCGCTTTTCATAAACTCCTTGCTATTATAAAACAAGAAATGCCCTGGTTCCCCCCACGTAGCTCTCTTACGGCAGATTTACCTGTGGCAGGAAGTGCTGAGTGTGGCGAGAACCAGCTTCCTCCACCTCCAGAAGTGATGACAACAGCTATCGTTTATTGAGTTGCTACTTTCAGCCCAGGCTCAATACATGTAATTGTCACATCGCCCTAAGGTGTGGACACTATTATCAATCCCACTTCACAGATGAAAAAAAATGGAGGCTTAGTGAGCTTAGGTAAGTGGTCCAGAGCCACGTAGTGAGTAGGGGACAGCAGCCAGGTGCTAATTCAGGTTTGCTGCTGCTCACAGCCACATGCTGTACCTGCCATTCACTGGACAAATGTGGATCGGGCACCAGCAGTGGACCAGGCACTGTCCTGTGTGCTGGGGACGCAGTAAACAGCGAAGACACAAATCTCTGCTCTAACGCTCTAGGGGGTGAAGGGACAAAAAATAAAATAAGCGAGTTCAGTGCGTTGCGTGCTAGGTGGCAGTAAGTGCAATGAAGAAACAAAACACGGACGGGAGTAAGGAATGTTGGTGGGAGAGACGTGTTGCGCGTTTAAATCGGTGGCCAAGGAAACACCTACCCCAGAAGGAGGTGAGGAGGTGAGGGAACAAGCCTTGCAGATATCTGAGGGAAAAGATTCCAAGCAAAAAGAACAAGAAACTAGATGAAATCATTATGAAAATCGTACTTTTCAAATGATGAAATTTGAAACAGGAAACCTGATTGTGAAAATATTAGAGTGGGGATGGCTCGATTGTATGGGGTTGATGCGAATCCCTCTTGCAAAAATCCCAGTACACCCCTTCCATTCCCTCCCCTGCCAGATTTTTCCAGAATGGAACTACTTTGGTGCATTGTACTGCGTTCACCCTTCACCTACACTCAGTCTGGGCTCCAGTGCAGGGAGGAAAGTTTCCATTACCAACTGGAGGCAGCATTTCTGCAGTACTCAAAATGGAAAAACAAGCCCATTTATTCCTAGGGAACTGCATTTTTTTTTTTTCAAGGAAGAAAACTACACATCCAAAACAGGGATAGTCTCAGGATTTTTTTCTTGTACTTCTCCAAGAGGAGCAATGTGTCTGGGCTCAAAGGTCCTGAAATTGCCAGTGAATGTTCAGTAAGTACCCACTGAGAGGTACAGTGGATTTCTGTGTGAGGCTTATGAAAATGGGGCTTACGGTTCCACTGGGCAGTTAATATTCTCTCATAGCATCATCCATTGACTCTGAGTCAAAAGCTTTTAAGTGAGTTTATCCTCATAAATGGTTTTCCTATAGAAAAGATCCAGGAATGATGAAAACAAATGCCTTTTACTTTGAGTGGTTTAGTGATAACACATTCAGTGGATACAGGGGTTCTGTTTAGTAATTACTGGAGGAATATATGTAGAATATTGTTGAAGGGGACAAAGAATTTGTAATTTGCCTTTGCCGATATCTGCATATTTACATAATTAGTTGCATATTTAGTAAGTTTATTTTCTAGCATAATTTTCTACATGACCCTCTTATGGAAAAGTGTTACATGTTCCCCTGACTCCAATATCACTGTTCTTTCCTTTCTAGAAGATACCTATGAACGAACCCTGATTGTTGATGGGGAAAGTGCAACAATTATACTCCTGGATATGTGGGAAAATAAGGTATGCAGAACTCGTAGTAATAATTCTCTGTGAATTCCTTCAGGGCTCGCCTTTCAGCAGGCTGTTTGGTGTGAGGGTGACCTTGTCCTATGTAGCTGGTGTTCCAGAGGAAGTTGGGCTCATTTTCTTGATTAAAAGCCTTGACTTCTGAAGGTTGAGACTGTTCTAACGAACAGGTCATTCACAAATGAGTTCTGAATAACAAGCAAGTTGCAGTGACTTGCCCTTAGTTCCATTTAAAAAACACAAAAAAGTGTATTTGTTTTAGGGAAAGTGTAAACAAGCATGGACAATCATTTTAAACTACAGCAAACCATCTCATATGAAGTTGACATTCTTAATACTAGTTTTCAACATTTGCTTTTTAAAGATTTTGGGCTTCTGAGCATATATACTAGACCTTCTGTTTATTGAAAACCCTTCTCTTCTCCCAAAACTGTTCTTAATTTCCTCAGTCGAAAAAGGCAAAAGGGAATTTTGGGGAAGTCAGAAAAGGCTCATTTTGGGTAGATTAGATAGAAATTGGAAATACTGTTCGGCAGAGCAGCTGTATAATTTATCAACTCAACCTATAGAAGATACTGGTAAATAAAAAGTTTTTGGCATAAATACTATACAAAGTAGCAATTTTTACAGCCACCAGACATCTTGTAGGCATGAAAGACCAATGAATTTTGGGGAGTTGGAAGTAGTTTTCTTCCTTTCCCTTGTTGGCCAGGGTACTTTAGGATACACTTATTATTTCTTTGCAAACTGTCGTGTCATTCCCCAGGCCAGCCCGAGCTCATGGAAGGTCTTATTGTTTTATTAGGGGGAGAATGAATGGCTGCAAGACCACTGCATGCAAGTCGGGGACGCCTACCTGATTGTCTACTCCATCACAGACCGAGCGAGCTTTGAGAAGGCATCTGAGCTGCGAATCCAGCTCCGCAGGGCCCGACAGACAGAGGACATTCCTATAATTTTGGTTGGCAACAAAAGTGACTTAGTGCGGTGCCGGGAAGTGTCTGTATCAGGTAAGAGGAGTGGTGGTGCCAATACCATAGAAACGATCTCTGGATCACGTGCATTTTCCTTCAGACAGGTGTTCTTCCCTTCCTCTTTTAGGAGGCTGGAGCCAGGGACTTACTAAGATGCTGCATGGAGTTTCAGGTGTGCCCCTGCGACTCCTGCAGTCCCAGGATGGCATCTCCATGCCGGTTGCTGCTCCCTGGTCCATCTGGTCTCCCTGGGGGATTCCAATCTCCTCACCTCCAAGGGGTTTCCTGGAATTCCCCAGGGAATTCAGGGAAGGGAAAGTAGCATTTTCACGCAAGAAGGATGGGGAACTCTGATTTAGGGGAATCGTGAGTTTCACTGAGAAGAATAATTCTGCTCTGGCCGCCTCTGGCCCCTGTAAGCCCTAGAAACACCGCCAACCCCTGATCCCCAGCTTGCAAAATTTCAGTTAAGGTGGCAGTCTGATGGCTTCACATATACTTCTTCATACTCAGTTCAGGGATGATTCCTGTTTGTTGAGTGTGCACCCACCCAAGTGCTTTTAGAGCCTTGAGATTTTTGTTGGCCTAAGACAGATTTGGTCCCTGGTACAATTATAAAAATTAACTACTGCATTGCCAGGCCCTGCTCAGGAGGAAAGAAATGTGGTAAAGACAATGTACACAAGCAGTTTGGGAATGTCGTACTGCTAGGACATGTCATTTTCCAAACTGAAACATGACACATGGTCATTGAACACACCGAAATAACTGAAATTGAGACCGTTTCAGAAAAGCTTGTACATATAGTTTTCTATAACTGTATTCTACATTTGTGAAATTCTCAAATATCTCATCATAGTGTTTTTTTTATCGTAAGGGAGGAAAGCCAAGTAGTAGAATCTTTATTTTCAATTCAGCAAACTGAGTCAGGAGAAAGAGTTAAGAATATGGGCTTGAAAATTGAGCAGGCCTGGATTCACTGCCACTTAAAGGCCACGTGACATCCCTCCAGGTTTTCAAAGACCCCCCTCAGTTTCTGCACCCACTGATAGGGATAATAATGTATTGGCCAAGATTGTTGTGAGCACTGAAAACCATGTTTGTAAAGAATTTAGCATAGTCTGCAGTAAACTAAGACTATGGTTTTTACTGTCATCATTAATATCACTGTATTTGATGAAATTGGACCTGCAGACAGCAAATTTATAGTAGACCAGATCCAAAGTCCATCTCTCCTGCTTCCACAGGTCCTACAATGGGATCCTTTCCTTCGGTTTATTCCCTGGGAGGGCCTGTGCCACAGTGGCTTTCTCTGTCCACTGCACACAGGACAGAGTCACCTTGAGGGGTCACCCGGCTTGGCTGTGCCCGGTCATGGTCTGCAGCCTCTCTGACTTCTCTCCTCCTTTGCTTTCCAGAAGGGAGAGCGTGCGCCGTGGTGTTCGACTGCAAGTTCATCGAGACCTCCGCGGCCGTGCAGCACAACGTGAAGGAGCTGTTCGAGGGCATCGTGCGGCAGGTCCGCCTGCGGCGGGACAGCAAGGAGAAGAACGAGCGGCGCCTGGCCTACCAGAAGAGGAGGGAGAGCATCCCCAGGAAAGCCAGGCGCTTCTGGGGCAAGATCGTGGCCAAAAACAACAAGAATATGGCCTTCAAGCTCAAGTCCAAATCCTGCCATGACCTCTCTGTGCTCTAGGCACCCAGAGTCACACAGATGTCCCCCCAGTGGACATCGCCGATGGCCGTCGGGACCGATAATCTATATTAGATTGGATACTTAAGTATGGTTAGATGTGGCTTCCCCCATTGCAGCCGGGAACTGATGTGTTAGCCTCATGGGCAACATGATGCATGAGAAATGAAAGATCTTTGTAAAAAGTCAGTATTTATTTAAGGAAAAGCCTGACCTTACTACCTGAACACCCATGACTCATTACAGGATGTTTGGTGTTCACATGCGTTTCTTCTCTCCTTTGGATAGCAGAGACTTGAAGCTTACGAAAGAATGCCTAGAACAAGCACTTTTCGTCATTAAAATTTCGTCCAGTGTTCTGATGTGTGACTTTGAGGACAATGGGTCATAAACAAATACAGGACAGCTGACAAGGGGTTTATGCAAAGGAGGGAGGACTTTCTACATACCTGTATCTGTGGAGCTAGAATCGTAGAACTGAACTCATCAAAATTGTGACTCTGATTGCTCCGTCTAACTGTGAAAAGAAATTGCTGGAAACTAAAGCTTAGGAAACAATTTTTGTTCAATGCCCACAGAGTCTTGTAGAATTGGGAACTGATACATGTACCACTTATAGGTTCAAAAATTATATCTTTACCTATGTGTCTTACAGGTTTTTATTTAGGGGAAAATTATTTGAATCAAATTCTACTTAGTCAAACCACCTTTTATGTTTTATTATTTTTGCAATCATGGAGCCATTATAAAAATATTTTGAAATCTGAATTTATTGATAGCCTGGAATATAAAATGTCAATTTAAAAAATATAATCAAAGTCTGAATTTTGATAAAACACATAACATAGAAACTTCTAGTACTTTGGGTTGACCCTCGTATGCCACAGCTCTGCTCTATTTATTATTTTGCAAAATAACCATTTTAACATTTGATAAAGCATATTTATGAACATATTTCTTAATAAGAAAAATGTCCATTTTATTACCATTTTCTATCTTTTTCAAAATATGCAAGTTTTTACCTATATGTCTTATAATAAAAGAAATAAAATCTTTGGGAAAAAAGGCATTCTTAAATGTTTTTCCTCCCCAAACAGGATGATTATGATTATTTTCATATAGCTCTTAGAGCAAGCACATTCTAAAGAGACATACCTATGATTTTATGTCTTTTTCTCACTAGCAGTAGCCCAGTCGTTATCTGTTTTAAAGGGTATTCCTGACACCTCTGCTTTGGAATCCTGGTTCACAGTAATGCAAAGTTATTTCTGGCTGATACAGTTGGGAATTATTTGGGGTCATTGCAATGCTAAGTTACAGTAAAAGCCAGATCGACCTTTTCCTTTGGTCTGGCACATGCCTGACTGAACAGATGGGCCTTGCTCTGCTCCCTGGAGGCTCATGGCCTTAAGCTTGACTAAGGCATTAGAGGAAGTTATAAAGGATTAGGGAAAAATTAAAAAAAGGAAACTAGTGATTTGCAGCCTGAGATCTAGCCAGGCAAAGCTTTAGCCCAATTCTCCTCTCTGACATTAATACAGTTTGACATTAATCACGTGGCATCTATCCAGGCGGTGTGCAACCCTTTTGCTGGAATGGAACTTCCTGGTGTCCCCTTTCTTATCTCCTCTGGCCCTGCTTGCACCTCTCACACTCTCCCCTCCTGTCTTTCTGTGTTTGTACTCAGATACACGTTGATAGGGACAACCATGGGACCTCAGACATTGCTGAAAGAGATTTTTTTTTTATAAAAGAGATGGGGTCTCCCTCTGTCACCCAGGCTGGAGTGTAGTGGTGTCATCATAGCTCACTGCAGCCTCCAACTCCTGGGCTCAAGCGATCCTCCTGCCTCAGCCTCCCAAGTAGCTACTATGACTACAAGCACTCACCACCACACCCTGCTAATGTGACACAGTTTTAGTAGGTGTCTCTGCTCTGCTTTCATGGCCCTTTCTCCTCCTTTTTCCAAGATGAGAGCAAAGGTTGCCATCTCTATGCACTTTGCATCTTTGCATTGCTCAAGGAAATAGTACAGAGAGCTGATAAGAGTAAAGATTCAGGTTACACAGGCCTGGGGTGAATCTTGGCTGTGCCATTTAGTGGAGTAAAAGTTAATCATTTCCAGCCATCAGTTTTCTCATCTGCAAAATGGGGTTGCTAATAATACCCACTATTTAAGGTGGTTGTGAGATTAATGTCTTTTCATCTGCCATACAGTAAAGAGCTCAAGAAATGTTAGTTTTCTTTATTGCACATCTCCCATTCTGTATAAATTAAGAGTTAGTTGTACATGTTTGCTTCCCTCAATTCAAATGGAAACTCCTTCAAGGCAGGGACCACTATTCTTTCCCCCGTACCCCTCTGCTCTTCAGTGCAGTGCCCCGGGTGTATTGGGACATCCTAACACAGATACTCCTGATGTCTCCACGAGGTCAACAGGCCATTTCACAGCACACTACCTCTGGTGGATAAATGACTTGTCCGAGTTTGTTCAGCTGTTAAGTGTCTGAGCTAGGGCTGGAGTCAGTGTGACTCCTGGGTCATTTGCTTATTCTAGTCTCTCAAACTGTTCCCTATAAACACACCCAGCCCTTTCATTTCCACGTGTCACCCCATACACAGCACGCACACAACACATACACATACAGCGAACACAGCACACAGATGCCCTGTGCAGACGCATTCTTTATACTATTTTCTGTTCTCAGTCTCAATCTTCCTCAGCACTTCTTTCAGAGCTTCCCAACCCAGTGGCCACTAGATCCCAAGCCTCCCTGGCTTAAGGGTGTCACACCAGGGTTCCCTAGGCTTGACGCCAGGCAGGTTGCATTCCAATCTGAGAGGCTTTTTGGTTAAGAGCTATAGCTCTGGAGACAGACCTGGTTCCAAGCTGGTTTCATCACTTACTGGATATGTGACCAAAGGTAAGTTTCCTATTCTCTCCAAGCCTCAGTTTTCCCATCTGTAACCTGGAAATAATGGTAATGCCTACCTCATAGGGTTGTGGTAATGATTACGTGAGAACTGCCAAAGTGTCAGTTATCGTGGCAGGGAGAACAATGCCCTGATGCAATTCACACCCACGTTCACGCATGTGTTCGGATATCATTGGGCACCTGGGCACTGACAGTGCTAGAACATAATGATGACTAAGACATTGTCCTTGTCCTTAGAGACCTCAAGAATAGTAAATCTGACTGTCCTGAAAAGCCACAGAAGGTGGCATTAGAGATAGGAAGGACATGAAAAAAATTGTAGGAGGATTATACCAGGAGAGGTATAATCCTCACTGCTATTAGATAAAATTCAAATGAAGGAAAAAAAATTATTAAAATGATTGGATTAGATGTAGAAAAGAAAATTAGACCATTTAAAAAATTCGATTTTTGGAAAGTAGGAGCATTAGAGAAAGGTTGGCTTTTAAGCATCCTACATTTTTGCTTACTAATACATGAACTATTCAATGCAGGGAAAAGGCGAACGATTATAAATTCACTTGGCCAAACTTATGGAGCTCCTGCTTATGCAAGGTGCTGTGGGGAATACATGGTGGGAGAAGGTTGTTTTGCCTTTAAGAAGCTTATAATATAGTTGATAGTGGGAGGAAGCAGACATGATGGCGAATGAAGACAACTACACAAAAATCTAGAATATGATGTTGAAGATAATAAGGACCACCAGAGACATATGCAGTAAGGCATTTGGGCTTGAGTGGGAGAAAGAATTCCTTGATTGGCTGGTGCAATCATGGAGGTCTTCTTGGAGGAAGTGGTATTAAGCCTAACCTTGAAGACTACTCAAGATTTCCACAGGCAGGGTTGGTTGAAGGGAAGAAAAAGGGAAAGATTGGTCTATATAAAGAACATAGCATGAGCAAAGACAGAGAGGCAGCAAAGGGAAAAATCTGTATTGAAAAATGAGAGTAGTCCAATTTGGTGGGGAGGTTTCTGGTAGTTGTTAAGTGAGGTAGTTAAATGCGTGATGCTTGATAGACCTAATTTCAAATTCTTTTTTTTTTTTTCTTTCTTTTTTTCAGACAGGATCTTGCTCTGTTGCCTGGGCTAGATTGCAGTGGCATCATCATAGCTCACTACAACCTCAAACTCCTGGGCTCAAGGCATCCTCCTGCCTCAACTTCCTGAGTAGCTGGGACTACCAGACATCCATCTCCATGCACAGCTAAGTTTTCTATTTTTTGTAGAGATGGGGTCTCATTATGTTGCTGAGTCTGGTCTCAAACTCCTGGCCTCAAGCAATCCTTCTGCCTCAGCCTCCCAAAGTGCTAGGATTATAGGCATGAGCCACTGTGCCTAGCCTAGTTTCAAATTCTTACTTGTTGGGTATAGTGGGTTGAATTCTGTTCCCCCAAAATTCATGTCCACTTGAGCCTCAAAATGTGACTTTATTGGAAAATAGAGTCTTTACAGATGTCATAGTTAAGGATCTCAAGATGAAATCATCCTGGATTTAGGATGAACCCCAAATCCAATGTATGGTGACTTTATATGAGAAAGGAGAGAGATTTGGACACAGAGGGGACACACAGGGAAAAAAGAAGAGATTGGGGTGCTGCAGTTAATAGAAGCCAAGGAATGCCAAGAAGTGTCTGCAACCACCGGAGCTGCAAGAGACGAGGAAGGATTCCCCTGAACGCCTTCAGACGCTGCATAGCCCTGCCAGTGCTGTGATTTTGGATTTCTAGGTCCAGAGCTGCAAGAGAATAAAAAGTTCTGTTATTTTAAGCCACCAAGTTTCTGATGCCCTAGGAAACTAAACACACTGGGTCACTTAGGGCAAGTTAGTCTCATTAAGCCTCAATTTCTCCATCTGAAAGACAAAAATAATAATACCCATTTTACAGGAATATCATGGAGATTAAAGGTAAAGCACTTACCTTATTAACTTATTGTCTGTCCAAGAGGTGGAGGGTGAGTGACCTGGAAAGATAGGTTGGAGAGCAACTGTGGAACAGTGGTTCCAGGCTGGGATGTGTGGACTTGGTTCAGAAGACAACGTGAGTGCTTGAATATTTCCAAACGGGGTGTGACAGATTAAAGTGGTGCTGCTTCAGGACATCACCCAGGAGAGCCGAGGCTGGCGGGAACCAGAAGGCACAACCCCACCTGAGGAGAGCAATGAGGTGGTCACCACGACACCGGGCGAGAGTACTGAGTAAGGCGTTTCAGGCAGAAGGAAGGAAGTCCTTCGTGCGGGCAAGCCTCACCTTAGCAAGTGCATCTGATGGGTTTACTGGACTTAGCATACATGTCTGGCAGCACGAAAGGTTTTGTACAAGAAGTACTCACAAAGAGACGAGGCCCGATGCCTACAACAGCCAGACGGCAGTGCAAAGTGACAGCGAGCATGGGAGAAAGGGAGCCGTGCGGGCCAGACACGGTGCCGGCCGGGGCCCTGGGAGGCTCACACCTGAGTAAGGACATGCCTGGGGAGCAGCCGCAAAACAACAAGAAACCCTACCTAAACCATCAGCAATTCGTCCAGTCTGCCCCCTAGGGAAATGAGAAAGGGTTTCTTGTCATTTGGCCAGGGGAAAATTTAGGTAAACCAAGGACTTGAGGTTTTTAGCAAAGCAATATACAGGCGATTCTGCAGGCGCGCGTGTGTGTGTGTGTGTGTGTGTTGGGGAGCAGGGTGGAGGCGGGGAGGCTCACAGGTAGAGTACTGCAGCTGCAATAACTTCAAATAGCAACTGGGCTCTCCTCACGCTCCACTTTTCAGTACGTATGTTCTGAAAACAGGGGTGCTGCCAGTGGTCTCATTCATTTCAGCATCTCCCATGGAAACAGCATTCAAGAGGTACGTGTCCTCTCTGAAACTCAAGACGAGTAATTTTTATTCACGTTTGCTGGGGTCATGGTCAAACAAGACAAAACAAATGTCCCTGCATCTTCTGTTGTGCTGAAGGTTTTACCCACCTGGTCCAACGTAGAGAAGCTACCGCCTTACCGTTAGGCTTTTAGAAAATTCTAGACATGGGAGGACTGGGAAGTACTCTTGCTGGTATCACAGAGTCCCCAAGGCAGTTGTGACTTGGAGATACACAGCTGCCTTGTGGGTAATTTGAGATAGTTTTGGAGGGCTTTTTTTGAAAAGGTATTTGCAATTTTATATACACACATGTGCATATACATACTTAGCTATATATACATATATGTGTGTGTGCAGACTCAGATATGTGCACACACATATGACACACACGCTTAAGCCAGTCTCGCTGAAAGGTAGGGAATAACTGCAGTACAGATGTCAGATGTTTTAACATAAGTATCTACTGGGGGAACTGCAGCCCTCGCACGACTGTTGGAGCAACGGTACCTCCTGGGGAGTGTGTGAACCTCAGAAACTGGGCAAGGAGCAGAGCTATGAGGAGTGCAACTTAAGCAGTCAGCTTATACTTGACTAAAAAACACAGATATTTTTGAAAGCAGTAATTTCTGTTTTTGTAAACATCAGGCCAGACAAGGCAATGAAGTGGGAGTGGAAATCCTATTAAAACGTCCAAAGGAAATTGCCCTGTGATTCATCTGTTTGATTATAAGATGGAGCTGGTGGCCTGCCACAATGTGTCTCAATACTTGGGAACAGCGGCATGAGGAGCTTGAATTATTTGCGGAATGATTGGGCAAAAGCAGTTCTGACCTGGGGTAGGAAAAAAATAAGTGGAACCAAGGTCTTCAGACGTCCTTTGGGCAAGAACTGCCACAACCTGAACATGCAGCCCAAGGAGGCAGGTAGGCAGCCTCAACCGCGACCCCCGCCCCACGTACACCTTCACTCAGCACTGTGTGCAGGGCACTTTTTGTCCCATGCCAGTGGTCTGAATCACAGCCAAGATGATGATAGTGATGACGTAGCTGACATTTCTTTAGCTTTGTCACATAGCAGCACATGTGGACCTACTGACCCCAGGAAATGACTCAAGTTCAGAGCCTGAGAGGACCCTAGATACCAAACCCTCCTAATCCTTTTTTACACAGAGAGAAACTGAGGCCTCCAAGAGGGATGTGCTCCAGGTGATGCCCAGGGCTCCAGGTTCCAGCTCAATGTCCTTCCCACAAGGGCGCCCAGTGCTGTCACTTGGGTCCACACACGGTCAGGCAGCTGCCTCCCTTCCCAGCTCTTCAGAGAGGAGCTCTTTTGTCCCCTGCTTGGTCCCCCCGTCTTGTCCTTGTGCCATACACCAGACGCGGCTCTTCTTACACAGCTCACTTGCCCCAGGCTTCGGGCTGCTGCCAGGTGAAAGAATTGTGCAAGAGACGTTGATAAGTGCTCATATCTTACCTCCAGGGGACACTGGGCTTGGAGCGAAAAGCCTCAGACACTAGTCCTGGCTTTGCTAATTATTGCTGAGCTTTAAATCCTCATATATAAAATAAGAATAACGATGGCAACCTCAGAGGGGTTTCAAGATGACAGACTGAGATAAGTAAAAATGATTTGTAGTCTCTAAGGGGATTCAAATCTCCACAGGGCTATTACAGTGCTCTGCACATACGAGGTGGCATAAGTGCTCGTTTGCACTGCAATCGCTGCGTCAGCCTTGGCAGAATTGCAGGCGTGTATCTGGCCGCGGGGCCGAGATCTGCGGGAGGAGGTGGGTCCCCGGCCCACGCCCTGCTTCCGGCACGCAGACACTCACCTACTTTGCTCGATACTGGACTGGCCTTAATTGTTGTTCCTTGGAATTGCATCAGGCCAGTTAAAAAACATTAGCAGTTGGGAAAATGCCAACACTATTTCTCCTGGCAGCGAAAGAAGGGAAGTCGATTTGATTTCCTTTACTGTGTCTTTGAGAGTCTCTGAACAGACTGGGCAGTGAGAACTGCCATGCTATGCGAAGATGAAGATGTTTGACTCATAATGAACTCAGGTTGACGGGGACCTGGTCCCTTTCCCTGCTGTTAAGCAGGACAGTGCTTCAGCCAGCACAGAGATGGGCTATAGGGACTCACAGGTGGCCCAGTAATACCTGTGAGCGTGGGAACAAAGACAGAAGTGGACACAAAGAATCCACCTGCCTTGTAACCAGGAAGGAAGACGCAGACTGTGCAGCTGTGCGAGAGGCTGGCTCTAAAGACCGGACGTGGTGGCTGTAAGGAGGTGGGCTCTGGAATCCAGTTGCCAGGGTTTGGATCCTGGCTCCCCCAGTTCCCAGGGAACTGGGAAACTTGCACAAATGACGTAATTGTTCTAAAGCTCAGTTTTTTCTTCTGAAGGAAGTATTTGAGTAAATGAATTTAGAAGTTATCTATTTCTTCAGTTTTTCCAGGGGAATAAATGGGAAAATACATGCTCAGTGCTTAGCACATGATAAAAACTCAAAACCTTTTAGCTAGGCCGGGCGCGGTGGCTCACGCCTGTCATCCTAGCACTCTGGGAGGCCGAGGCGGGTGGATTGCTCGAGGTCAGGAGTTCAAGACCAGCCTGAGCAAGAGCGAGACCCCCATCTCTACTAAAAAAAATAGAAAGAAATTATCTGGCCAACTAAAAATATACATAGAAAAAATTAGCCGGGCATGGTGGCGCATGCCTGTAGTCCCAGCTACTCGGGAGGCTGAGGCAGGAGGATCGCTTCAGCCCAGGAGTTTGAGGTTGCTGTGAGCTAGGCTGACGCCACGGCACTCACTCTAGCCTGGGCAACAGAGCGAGACTGTCTAAAAAAAAAAAAAACCTTTTAGCTATATTTTATCATTTTCTTTATTCAAACAAAATCCAGGAGCCTTCAGGGGTCAGTCCTAGGAGGAATTCTGGAAGTAGGGAGGAGCTGTCTAACCAGAGACTCTACTACTCTATCATCCTCAACTTTCATTTCCCCCTTGGGCAGTCTTGGTGCTATTCTGGTGGGTAATCGGGTGTCATGCTCTGGTCAAAGGCTGGACAAAGGAGTTTCCCTTAGCAGCTCAGAACAGTCTTTATTAAGTTAAACAATTTTTATAAAATTTCAAAAATTCTTGATTAAATTCTGAGGTTGCTAAGCAACCCATATTCTGTATATAAACAATATAGTCAGTCCATAATGTCAGAGGCAATGAGTCCCCAGCCTCTTGGGGTATATGTTGGGGGCCATGTTACCTCAGGCCTCTTGCCCGGATTTCTTGTTTTCAAGCTTGCACGGCTGCCTCCAGTAGGGCGTTCCCCTCAAGAATCCCGCTCAGGGACTACCTCAGATATCTTGATGTCAAGACCCAGGGAAGCAGATGCCTTCTCTTCTCTCTGCAGTTCGGGTGCTTTCCAGTTTACTGAGACACGGGCGTCTTCCTTCCCTGCATGGCTGGCCCAGTGCGTGTCTCCTCCCCTTGAGGGGAGCGCCTCGGCCTGCTCCACCATGGGGTTTTGTGCTTGAAGGCCCAGTCACCCAGTCACGCCACACACCACTGTTTCCCCACGTGTTCTCTGGGACCCTTGCTCTCTGTGGTAGTAAGGAGAATTTGGGAGGAAAGGGAGAGTTCCATGATCAAATACAGTCAGGGAAAATTAGGTCAAAGAAAGTGAAATAGGTTTCTTATTTTTATTGTAGTAAAATGGTAAAATTTACCAATTTAGCCATTTTTAAGTGTACAGTTCTGTGGCACTAAGTGTATTCACACTGTTGTGTCACCATCACCGCTGGCCATACCCAGAAATTTTTTATCGTCCCAAACGGAAACTCTACACACATTGAACAATAATACCCTGTTTCCCCCTCTCCCCAGCCCCTGGCAACCACCATTCTTCTTTTTGTCTGTATGAATCTGACTACCCCTGGTGCCTCATTTAAGTGGAATCATGTATTTGTCCTTTTGTGACTGGCTTCTTTCACTTAGCATAATGTCCTCAAGGTTCATCCACGTTGGAGCATGTGTTAGAATTTCCTTTCTTTTTACAGCTAAATATTATTCTATTGTATGTATATATTACATTTTGTTAATCCACTCATTGATGATGGATATTTCTGTTGCTTCCACCTTTTGGCTATTGTGAATAATGCTGCCATGAACATGGGCATACGAATATTTGTTTGAATCCCTGCTTTTAATTCTTTTGGGCCCAGAAGTAGAATTGTTGGATCATATGGTAATTCTATTTTTAATTTTTTGAGGAACTGCCATACAGTTTTTCTTTCTTTCTTTTTTCTTTTTTTTTTTTGTGAGACAGAGTCTCACTTTGTTGCCCAGGCTAGAGTGCTGTGGCATCAGCCTAGCTCACGGCAACCTCAAACTCCTGGGCTCAAGGGATCCTTCTGCTTCAGCCTCCTGAGTAGCTGGGACCACAGGCATGCGCTACCATGCCCAGCTAATTTTTTTTCTATATATTTTTTAGTTGCCCAGCTAATTTCTTTCTATTTTTAGTAGAGACAGGGTCTCACTCTTCCTCAGGCTGGCCTCGAACTCCTGACCTCGAGCCATCCTTCCACCTTGGCCTCCCAGAGTGCTAGGATTACAGGCGTGAGCCACTGCACCTGGCCTGCCATACTGTTTTTCACAGTGGCTGCACCATTTTACATTCCCACCAGCAATACACAAGGATTCTAATTTCTCCACATCTTTATGAGTATTTCCTATTTTTTGTGTTTGGTTTTTTTAATATTAATATGTAATAGCTATTCCCACTGAGTGTGAAGTGGTATCTCATTGTAGTTTTGATTTGTATTTCCCTAGTGATTAGTGATGTTGAACATCTTTTCATGTGTATATTGGCCATTTGTATATCTTCTTTGGAGAAATGTCTATTCAAGTCCCTTGCCCATTTTTCAATCAGGTTATCTGGTTTTTTGTTGTTGGGTTGTAGGAGTTCATTATATGTTCTGGATATTAATCCCTTACTAGACATACGGTTTGCAAATATTTTCTCTGATTCTGTGGGTTTTCTTTTCACTCTGTTGATAGTGTCCTTTGACGCACAAAAGTTTTTAATTTCAATTAAATTCAATTTATTTATTTTTTTCTTGTGCTTGTGCCTTTGGCGTCATATTCAAAAAACCATTGCCAAACCCAATGTCATGAAGCTTTTCCCTTGTATTTTCTTCTACAAATTTTATAGTATTAGCTTTTATGTTTAGGACTTTGATCCATTTTGAGTTAATTCTTGTATATGGAACAAGGAAGGGTCCAACTCAATTTTGTTGCATGTGAGAAATAGGTTTCTTGCATCAGCTATAGTTCATTGGTTGCAAGCAACATGAACTGAGATAGACTACCTTAAGGAAAAAAGGGAAATTATAGTAATAATTTTTCTAGTTCATAGGAATTAAGGGAAAAGCTGAATGGTCAAATCTCTGGATGTACACTATCTGGGGAAGATTTAGGAATCTTAGAAGAACTCATGGGCTGTTTGTAAGAGTGCTGTGATCTGGGAGACTTGGCTCCAATAATCTGTGTGTGTGATTCTGCACTGGATACCACATTTGGCTCAGGGCCTGTAGAAGTGTGTGTGTGTGTGTGTGTGTGTGTGTGTGTGTCAAGGATGAGGCAGCACAGTCACTGGATGGTATCAACAAACAGGACCACATGAAATGCAGGGTCAGGGTGGGTCGGAGGGAGGGAGTAGTTCCCCAAAGGAAACCCTGAACACTGTCACCAAAGGAGGGAGAAAGGCGAACTGGGCAGGCCAAACAATAGACACCCACTACTTTTCTTCACTGAAAACTTTCGCAGAGCTGTGGATATTTCTTTGTGACGCTCAGGTAGGGAGGAATAGGGTTTGCAACATTTCTTATATCTGTTTGTCTGTAAAACCCCCATGCATCCTACAGGATTAATGTTCCACAGCACATGTTTAGGAAGTGCTCTCATGTGCTAATAGAAAGAACTGTCTGTACAGACTCCCTGGGAGGTTCTGATGGAGCAGGTCCTCTAATGCACTCTCACGAGAGCTGGCCTAACCCTGGGACAAAGGCCTGGTAAGGACTCTGGAGGCAGGAGACCTCTGCCTTTTGAAATGCAATAGCTGGTCCTCCAGCTTCCAAAAGTGAGCAGTATACGTCTTCCAAAGGAGCAACAGCATACGACCAACATGGATGAGCCTTCTCATCCCCACACATTCAATGTGTCACCGCCACCTCCTTAGAGCTGTGTTCTGGAAGTCCCTGCAGTCACAGAGGAGAGAGTCGGGCTAGGTGGCCTGGAAGGTATCGGCCTGACTTTGGCCAGGTCCCTGGTTTGCTAGCTCTTGAGTGTCTGACAGCCACAGGTGACTGGGGACAGCGGATGTGGAGGCTGGGCAGGGGCCTGTGCTCCCAGGGCACAGTTGTGAATCCATCACTGATTTGGGGATCTTCTCTGGCTTTCAGACTTGGTGCTTTTTGTTTTCTGTTGCCAGCACCACACTTGCAGCTTCCCCCACTACAGGCCTCCATATTTCCACCACTTCATAAATCCCGGTGTGCAAGGGCTGTAGCCCCTCCCCAGCTCCAGGTAAGGCAGGAGTGACTGTTTTCAATTGCAACAGTTAGCGCCAGTTGGCAGGGTGATTTGGGTCCTCCAAAGACAGGCTTTGGAATGGCGCAGTGGGGCTTTGCTGAGAGCTTCTCACATTTGGAAGAATCCTCTGACCTCTAAGACTAGGCTTTCTTCCCAGAGGGCCGGGTTTGGGAATTAATGACCAGCACACTGAGTACAAAACGTGGGACCAATGACAATGGGCAGTGGAGTATTCCTGGTATTAAGGGTGGTATTTTCTAGAATGTGAACCAGGAGGCAGGAAGCTGGGGATCTGGGGCTCAGCCTCAGCTCTTCCGCAAATGTTTGGTCACCTTATGATTCAGGGTTTTTTCCTCTATAAAGTGAAGAGAGTTAGGCTGAATCAATTAATTCAAAAACAAACGTTTACCAAGCTTTGATGATACACAGGGCTCTGTGCTAAAGGGACGTGACATTAAATAAGGCGTGCCACGTGCCCTTGTGAGATGTCTCCAAGGTCTCTCGCTGCTCTCACATTCTGTGCATCTGTAACACAGTGCCTGACGTGCGGCAGCCCTTGGACTGTGCTTTCACACGTGTTGTCACAACCGCACTGGGAGACATGTTGCTCTTCCCACTGGTTGGAGGGCGAGTGACTTGTCTAAGGACACATGGCTGTCTGGATCTGAATGCACATCTTCTGCTTCTCAGTCCTGTGCTCGCGGCTCTGAGCTGGCTACGACTCTTCCATGGCTCCAGATTTTCCCACCTGATGAAAGAGTAGCAACATTTGCCAAGCACTTACTTTGGGTCCAGCTGCAGGCATTATCTCACGGAACTCTCGCAGCAACCTCACTGGGCACTACTACCACTGTCCTTTTACAGAGGAGGAAACAGGCTCAGAGCCCCACAGGTTGGCAGCAGCATTTGACCCCAGGTCTGTCTGGGGCAGCTGTGCTGCACTGCCTTCCAGAAGCATCAAGAAAGAGGACTGGGGGGACGGCAGGCTCTGTTCTCCCAGACAGTGCAAGGTTGTCCCTTTGGCAGGGTCCTTCCTGGGCTCTCACTGGAGGAAGGGGAGCAGGGCAGAGGCATCCAGGGGGCTGGCTGTGAAGAGACCTTGCTCAGGTCTGTTTCCAGGGTGAAGGCCCTGAGGTCAGAGACTCCGTGGGGAAATGTCATAGACTTTCAATGTCCCAAAGACATTCCAGCTCCCATGGACTCAGAGGCCCCTAAAAAGAGCCAGCCGAGAGGCAGGTGCACCCTGTCCCTGTCCAGAAGGCATGATGACAACCGGAGGGGAAAGTACTTCTAAGGGTCGAGGCCCTCCCCTCCCTCTGCGCCTGCCAGCCTGGGCGCCCCCCACTCCTAGGGCCCCCAAAGGCCTTCCTTTCCCCAAGCCTGCCTGGGGGCCTTCCCCCAGCACCCAGAGGTGCTGAGAACAAGTCACTTTAGGGCTTCGGCACAGCCTGAGGCCATCAAGGGGAAGCTGACACACAGTGGAGCGCACAGATGAGGAGTGTAGGGGCTAGAAATAGCTGTTCTCACTCTCCACCAACAGGAAGTCCCGTCTTAGTTCCCAGAGAGGGTGCAGAGCTAAATTGCCAACAGGATAGGCAGAGCTCACACCTGTTGTTTGGTTTAGGCACTTTACCTCATCCCAGTAACCCCATGAGGAAGGTAGTATTGTCTCTATTCTACAAATGAGGAGCCTCTGGCTTGGGTAGGTTAAATAACTTAGCTAAAAACACTCATCTGGAGGGCGATGGGGGCGGGATTCAAACCCAAGTCCTTCTGGGTCCAAAGTCAGGGCTCCTCCACCACGTTCCTGCCCCTCACCCTGCACTCCCACCCTGTGGTCTTCCAGACTTGCAGGGTTCAAAGTCCACTGGATGTGAGGACACCTCATAGGAGCTAAGTGGCTGGTCAGGGGGTCCTACCTGCCCGCTGAAAGCTGACCCTGCCGGCTCTGGTTTTTATCTTGCAAGCAGCCACGGTAAGCCTAGACTCGCTGGTTAGCAACAGGAAGTGTGTGGGTTGTGCAGACACTACGAAGGGACCTTCTAAGGTAGCCAGCAGCTCGGGCACGGTCAGGGGTGGAGTCAACAGCAGTCCAGAGATGGATCTGAAGCTGCAGGGGGCTGATCCAACTCCTGCAGCCCCAGGAGAGGCGGCTCTGACGGCTAAGTCACCCCGGGGTGACAGACACTGCTGGAGGAAGGCACGGCCTCCACAGAGAAGGGTGTGAGGCATGCATCTCTGAGTCACCATGGAGCGACTCACAGTCATACCCTGAAAGCCGGGGACCCAGATCAAGCTGTCTCCACAGCCACCCTCCCATAAAATAGATGATTAATTATCACAAAAGCTCCTCATGGATTCTGGGAGGCGCCAAACTGGGTTTGCACTCGGCATGAGAGAGGGCGCTTCACGTTCAATTAATTTTTATCTGACCTGCCTGCTGTCCCAGGGGAGGGCTGGCCCGCGCTGCCAGGCTAAATGCTCTGCCAGGCCCGGCGGGAGCCGCAGCTCGGTCCCCGGCTCGGAGGCGCTGGAGCGAGCTCGCGAGCTGTGCGCAATGTAGACGCCAAGCACCTGGCAGATGGCGAATAATGAGCTCAATTGTCCTCTTCCCACCCCCTGAAGACCTGGGGAGGTAAAATCAAGCCTGTTTACTCTCCTGGAATTTGAAAGAGGAATCAGGTGGCAGTTTTGTTTTTTTTTCCCCTCTAGAAACATAATTTTTGAAGGGGGAAATTTCCGGCGTGCACAGATGATTTTGGCTCTGCATCGGCAGAGAGCAGGACAGGGACAGGAGCCTTGGCGCGGGCTCTTCTCGGTCCCGATGTTTGCTGTGACCCCGGGCATGTCTTGGTTTTCTGTCCTGTCCACTGAGGGTTGGCAAACGCACTGGGCTGTGTGAGGCCTGCTCTGAGCCACCGAGCATGGGTTCTGGGGAGCAGGAGTTTGATGCCCGGAGTGAGCAGGGAGGTGTGACCCCAGCTGGTTCTCGGCTCCTGATCTGAGGCCCCACCAGGTGGGGGAAGGACAGCGTGGCCACAGGAACACTGAAGCACGGGTCTTGTTGACAGCAGTGTAGACGGGATCGAGGAAGCCAACAGGATTGTTCACTGGGGTGAAAAGTCCCAGGCTCGGGTTGGGATGGGAGTATTTGGATCTGGGGATTTGGGATCACCTTATTCAGGCTTCAAATAAGGGCAGGGTGCAGTGGAGGCCCGGGAGCTTGGAGTTTCAGGAATAAATGTTCAGAACTCTGACCACCGAATTAGATATATTCCAACAGCTTGAGTCGACAAACCTGGTTCCACCATTTACCCATTGAGTCACCTTGGGAAGGTTATTTAACCTCCCTAATCCTTGGGTTATAAAATGAGGGAAGTAAATATCCCCCTGCTGGGGTTGACATGAGGATGACCTGGAGTAACACCAATATGCTCAGGGGCTGCTGCCGTATGTGTCTGAGCCCTACAGCCTGACAGGGTCACTCCTCCCTTTAATGTCCCTGCAGACCTACCCCAGGTCCACTCCACAGGCTCTGGCCTGTCCAATCTCCCCTCCCTCATGGCTCTCAGAATTCTCTGGGACACTTTGTTCTTCTTCTGATGACCTCTTGCTCTGATTTCCCGCCTCTGCAGAATTTTATAGCCCCCTGTGAGTTACAGCATAGACCAGACAACAACTTAAAACCGAGTACTAGACATTACCCTTCTAAAGTCTCTCAGCCGTCTCACTGGCCATCTCACGAGCCATTTGTTTCAAATAGTTAATTCTATGTAATCATCCCAAATCATCCCCAAACTTGGTGATGACAATTCTGTGTATTAGCAATTTAGGATGAGCTGGGTGGCTGATGGGAAGAGTCAGGTCACACTAGGAGGACTGTGTAAGGCATTGGAACGACATTTTTAAAAACCCTATAAAATTTCTACTCACCTTAGAACACACTGTTTACCTACCTGCAGATGCAGAATGAGATTATCTCCATTGGTATGATTTTAGGAAGACCCTGAGTTTAAAAAAAAAAAAAATCTCTCCCCAAAAATAAAAACCAGAAAACCCAAATCTCCTTTCAGCTTCCTTTCATCTCATTTGTTGAGATATGAAAATAAATTAGTACTTAAAGTTTTAATTTCTAATAAAATGGAAGCAATCTTAAAAGAAACTAAAACTTATGTGACCTAAAAGAAGCAACACCATGTAGGGAAGTGAGCTCTGGATTAAGAATCTAGTATGATCTCAGATTTTAAATAATCTTCTTGGGTTAAAATTGGCTAGCTCAGTAAAAGTCACGTATTTGGGAAATTTATGGAGAAAAGGCATGGACAAGATATTATTTAATGGAAAAAAATCTAAATTGTAAAATATTTAGAAAATGTACAATTTTGTTATGGTCTTTATTATCAACCAATGTATGTGATACTGTTATGTAAAATAAGATGGGAAAATTTAAAAAATGACAAATCTCAACAGGCCTGATAATGTCTCATTAGCACAAAAAATTATATAATTAGAATGCAGTGTAGTAGAGTGGTTAAGTTTTTAGACTTGGGAATCGAACTTGCTGGGTTCGAATCCTGGTGGTACCAATTGACATGGTGAGTTCCTTTGTGCAAGTTCACTTACACTCCCTGGGTCTGAGCTTCCCTACCTAGAGGACAGTGATAATGATGGTATGTGCCTCATAACTAGTGTTGTTTTCAGATCTGAAGGAGTTAATATGTTATTATCTTTTTCCTGGTGCAGGATCTTCTCACACTTATCACCTAATTGCTAGTGATATGGTTTTTGAATTAAAGCAACCACTTTCCTGGCTTCTGATCATTATCTTTGTATTAAACTGCCTGGATTACCCTCCGGCAACTGCAATTTAGTACCTGCACGTAGCTGCCTTGGCTTAGACTGACCGTGCATTGTTTTTCAGCCTAGCCATGACTTTCAGAACTTTGACAAATGTGCTCTGGTCGACTGTTTGCAGCAAGAGGCGCTATGGGTGGGGATGGGGGGGTAGACTCTCCTGCATCACTCTCGCCAGAAGACGGCCATGGCAGAACCGGCTTGCTCTGGGGTGCCGGCTGGGTCACATGCCATGGACTGGTGGGTGATTTTCTACATGCCTGCATCTAGAGTGCCTGTGGCTCTGCCACACACTCAGCCCCTGCCCCGCTCCCCAGGCCCCGGTCCTACTGAAGGCCAGATGGTGAGCTAAGGCAGGAACAGGATTCTCTTCACCATGTGATGCACAAATTTGGGGGGTGGGTGGGAGGAGGGCACGGGAAGAAGAAAGGAGATAGACCACTTTCCCAGAGCAAATCCCAACACAAGCTATAAAAGCAAACAGCACAAGTGCTTGTGTAACAATCACCGTCGGATGTTTCTACCCTCTGAACACCCAGCCATGAACAAAGACAGTTCTAACCATGAGCCGAGGACATGGTGTTTCAAGAGGAGCCCTGGAGTGGGCTGTTCAGGGTGCTGTGAGGGACCTGCTAGAGACCAAAGAGTAGCCTTGTCACTAGCTGCCTGCATCTCAGTGGCGCTTCGGAATAGCTCTGCCACCAGCCACCAGCAGCCGTCAGTGTAGGTGTAGCCGTGCAGAGACCAGAGGCCTGGCCTGTGGCCCGTGCAGAGCCTTTCCCGGGCCTCAGTAAAAATCTCCAACAATGGCGACTGTCAAGAGAGCGTGGTGGATTGGGAGGTCTTCCTCGCAAAAGCATCCCCAAATCTCTTTAGAAGGGGAGGTTCGCAGGCTTGGCTGTGTCTCTGTGAGAGCGCGCCACAGTTCCCCAAGCCAGAGGTGGAATCATGGAACAACATGTGTATGACATGCTCACCACCACAGACTCTTCCGTTACTGACGTTTCTGACCTTCCTGTGTTCCTTACCTGTGGGGTAGGAAGAGAAGTCACAAGGGATATTTGAGGACCTGCGTTCAAGTTTAGATTCTTCCATCTGTTAGCTGATGAGTGCTGGGGCAAGTCACTTAGCCAAAGAGTTTCTTTGTCTGTGAGAGGGGGATTTAACAATATTTACCTCAGAGGTTTTAAAAATAGCTTCTTAGATACACAATGCCAGTTTTCAGAATCAATGGATTCTTTTTCTCATTAAAAAAGGGGAGAGAAAATCCCAGCTTGGAATCGACGTAGTGACACTCAGCATCCCCCTCACCGGGCGTGCGGCCTCCTTGGTGCGTCCCACGACAGTCCTGGCGCTGGCATCCGCACCTGGCGCTTCCTTTCTCACTGTGTCGTGGACCTTGCTCAAGTGTGTGTGTGTGTGTGTGTGTGTGAGAGAGAGAGAGAGAGAGAGGGAGGGGGAGAGAGCGATTGTGATGGTTAATTTATGTGTCAACTTGGCTGGGCCATGGTGTCCACATGCATAGTCAAATGTCTTCTGGATATTTCTGTGAGGGTGTTTTTGGATGAGAATAACGTTTTAGTCAGTGCACTGTGAGGGAAGCAGGCTGCCCTCCCCCACGTGGGTGGGCCTCATCTGGTCAGTGGAAGGCCGCACCAGAACAAAAGACTGGCCTCCCCCAGCAGGAGGGAACACTGCAGTGGACAGCTGGCCTTTGCGCTTGAACCGTGGCACTGGCTCTTCCGGCTCTCCAGCCTGCCAGCCTCCGTAATCACATGAGCCAACCCCTTAAAAGAAGTCTCTCCGCATATGGTACACGGCCTGTTGGTTCTGTTTCTCTGGAGAACCCGGACTCACACAGCAAGGGAGAGGCAATGAGAACACTGGCATTTTCTGCTGCCTTCTCTAGGCTGAGGGCTTTACTGGACAACCCGGCTCACAGCCCTTTTCCCCCAAAGATTTTGCATTTGAGAAATAACCTTTTTTGTCTCATACTTGCTTTACATTTGTTTATTTGGGATAAATTAAAAGCATAGAACGGGAGAATAGTATGGTGATTATTAGATTGCACTGTGTTTAAGTGAGTCTTAGACTAAGACCAAAGACACACACCTACTCCTCTTTTGAAGACAAAAGACAACATAAGCCAGTTTTACCAACTTACTCTAAGTACCTACAAGGCAAGCATCGTGACATAGTTCTAATATTAATTATAATTATTATATAATTATATATTAGGTGTTAGATATTAATATATATTAATTAATATTATATATTAGATAATTATATTAATTATTATAATATTATAATAACAATAGCTGCCACTTAGGAGCCCTTACCAGTTATTAGGCATATACAGGCCTTTTCCATATGTTATTTCTTACACATAACAGATGCCAAAGACCTTACCAAATGCACTGAGGAATCACTATAGGCTCCAAAGGTGTAGTGCTTAATTTCTCCCTAGAAATGATATATTATGAAAGGACTGTCTTCAGATCATTTTCTATTATGTATTTTCTAGTTCAGTCTATCCCCTCCACAATCTTCATGTGATGAAGTAAATATGTAGGATGCAGTGAGTCAGATTTATCTGGATTCAATGGCAGAAAAGTCAGCGTGGCCAGGGAATGTTACTCTGGTTCGAGTATTCTGGTTCTGTAGAGTTCACATAACCATATGTGGCTGAACAGTGACCAATAAATTTAACTCAATAAGGCACAATTAACGCTCTGCCCCTTTGGAATATAATTGCATTTTGATGATGAGTCATAAAACTCTTAGGATAGCTTGCTGCCTTTGGGTCATCAATTCTCATTGTATTGTATCACTACTTTCTAATCAATAGGATGCTAAATAAATTAGCTTTTAGGACATTACTTGCCACAAGGGAAAAGGGCTGCATTTGTCTAAAATATCCTTCATGATCTATTTAAAAGTGATATCAGGTAATGGGAAAAAAGGAGCTGAGAAATACACTTCCTTATTTTTCATTTCCCACCAATGCCTACCAGGCTCTCTGAATGCTTTTGTCCTGGATTTGCTGTCTAGAGAAATGACTGAGGCATGATCTGTCTTCAGAACACACTGGCTTTCCTGGGTGGTGCTGTTGCCTTTATTGCAAGGGTCAGAATTTTTACCCAGGAAATGCTCTGTGTGTGACCCCTGACACCAACCATACATGTCCACAAAAGGCTGCTCCACTGCCTACCAAACCCAGACAGTGGAGAAAGGGTTTTGCAGGCAGACTGCCCTAGGTTAGAGGACAAGCTGGGTCACTTACCCACTGTGTGACTCTGAATAAATTACTCCACCTCCCTGAACCTCCTCCTCATCAGTCAAAATGTGGTGATAATATCTACGTCATGGTGGTTGTGTTAACGAACCCACAAGGTGGGGTTCACTATTGATGCAGCACAGAAAGCCAATTACCGAGACAAGGAGGATTGTCAAAGAAGAAAGGATTTATTGCAGGAGATGCATCAACTGGAAGGTGGGAAGTATGGACTGTCTCAAATCCACCTCCCTGACCCGCAGGTCAGGGGTTTTTCTGGAGGTGAAATGAATAATGCACGAGTGGAGTGAGCATCCTTACATGTTTGGGGTGGAGTATGGGACATGCAAACACAGTGAGAAATCATGCTAGTACATACATCCCATATCAAAAAATGGCAGAGAAGTCCCTCCCAAGGTGGGGATTTTAATAGTATAATGAACTAGGGGTTAATATTGGTCATTCTTTCAGCCTTGTGTGCAGGTGGGATGCAGGGAATGGGCTGCTCAGTGGGTCTTTGGACATGACCTGTGGTGGGGTGTTGCTTATCTTGTCTTCTCTGGACAAACAGGTCCAGAGACTTTGTAGTTATCCTGTGGCTGCAATGAGATTCCCCTGTTTCTGGGAAAGAAACTCAAAAGGAATGCATCAGTACAATGGAAAGTTACATAGTTTTGGTCAGCACATCTTATTGAGTCTGCTAAGCGCTCTCTTTTCTGCCTACTTTGAAAGTGCAGTTGCTAAGTTACTGGTGTTGAGATAAAACTCACTGTCTACGGTATCATCAGTTCAAGACCGCTTAGAGTAGCCAGCTCTAGCCACAATGTGAACACTGAAAACTCACTTAAAACATAAGGGAACTAAAAGCACTATTAAAAAAACATTTTCTTGCATATGGAGCCAGTTACAAGTTTCCCCCTTCTCTTCGTTCATCCCTCAATCTTGGGGAGTCAGGGCGTTGACCGATCTGGCTGCTTCCTGCTGAAAGGGGCACAGCTGGGTATGAAGAAATGAAAGTTTTTGAGCCTCCAGCTGAAAGTACTCACGAGTTGTAGTTGAATGATTGAACGTCTCTAGTGCCATTACTTGGGTGCTTTTGTCTATTATTTTGAACAACATTTTAGTCCACATTTAATTAATATATTTGTCATGAGGCAAATCAAGAAAATAAGTACTAAAAGGAAAAGGCTAAATTTCAAGATCCCAGAAAGAATAGAGTGAGTATTCTGAGGAATCCAAGAGCATAATTTGGAGAACCAGTCTCTCGTTCCTGGATCATTCCTGTTGACCTGTTGTAACCATGAAGCTTCTTGTCTAATTTTATCAACCTGTATTTCCACTTCTGTGGAGGTATTTATATAAGTGCAGCATGAGGAATTAGCTATAGCACAAACACCCTTTTGTTCTGCTAAAATATAGTCAAGAACAATGTGATTACCAAGAACCACTTGACCTAGAGTCTAAAGATTTTTGTCGAGCAGCTGTTGCTAATGCAGTTTTGTTAGCGATCATTCTCCAGGTTATGGACTCTCAAGGTTGCAGAGCACATGTGGATGAGCTGCCACTCCCTGCCACGGTAGTAGGGTGGACCCAAAGAAGCAGTCAGCTCCATCTGGGATTCCCCCTGGGAGATACTGCTTTGGGGCTCCCCAGATGGAGTTTCCGTCTAAGATTCCCCTAGTTATTTGTGAAAACCATTTCAGGGAACTGGTCTAATGAAAAACTTGAGATCTGTTATAGACCCGGAAGGGAGTGGTGAGGAGTCCTAATGAACAAGTGCCCCCCATTGACCAGCTTTTTAAGTGACCATAAGCCCAAGGTGTTCCTTCCTTGCCTCCACAGACAAAAATATGTCCAAGGGGTACACAAACAGTACCTGGTTCTGTCTGAAGGTTTATAGAGCCATTTTTACGTGACATTAGGGTTAACATCTTAAACCAAGGGTCTGTATAAGAGAGTTGATCCTGTCCCTCCAGGAGCTCACAGGCTGCTAGTTTTCCCAAGCCTTGAGGATATAATTTTTTCTGGCATATTGTGGTACAGAGAGGAGTCTCATCGTCCTTATCTGAGGGGTTAAAACATTTGTTAATAAGATAATCTGAAGAGGGTGGTGCGGAAAAGACTGTAACAGACAAGTGTTTACAATAGGTGGTCAGTTTAGGGAGACCATTTGCCCAGTAGAAAGTATACTATTGAGATTGTTGGTCCTTGCTGTTACTTTGTACACAATGTCTGATAAGGGGCTGGGTAAGAAGGAAACACAGGACCGCTGAGTATGGAGTTATTACGTTAGCCCTGTAGCTGACCCGAGACACAGGCTTCTGTAAGTTCAATATACAGGAGGGTACGTTAGTGAAATTGTATACAGGGACAACTATAGGGTCAGAATGGTCCTGCACCGATCGAGGTTTAGGATGACAAACCCAGCAGGGAGACAGGTTAGCAGAGGAGGCGAGAGTTTGGGGAAAAAGGTGGAAAGGTTCAATAAGGCAATTAATATAAAATGCTTAGTGCATGGTCTGGAGCGATGACGTATAAATGGAGGGTAGTATAATTGCTCGTAACCCTGTCTCAACTCAGATTGACCATTGAAGACTCAGACAAAACTGTCTACATCTCAGATCATGCTGTGAAAGGCTACGGACATCCTGCAGTTCCTGCGACTTCCTGAGGATTAGTCTTAAGTGGACAGTCTGCACTGTCCCCTGATTCTGCCCTCGCTTCCAGGTCACCGGCTTCTGTGTCTGTCTTCTACATCTGTCTCACCCGGCACCCACGGGACACAAATCCCAACTCAGGTGGGAGGTTTTACATGATTTAGATGCTAACAAAATAGAATGGTTCTCATGTTTCAATACCCAAATTTTAGAATGTTGATCTCCAAATTTACCTCTAATTCAGGAATCGTCTTTCAAATTTTCTCTAAGGCCACATCCAGGGTGTGAAATTGGAGGATTCAGCACAGGCGCTATGGTAGAATAGTCTCTTCTCGGGCAGGTTTCTGATTAGAATGTGTTCATGACTATCCTTAAAGAAGTAAATGTCTTGATTGTTTTATAAAAATCATTCACTCATTGGTGACCCAGACCCCCTGCTCAAAAACAAGAAGAGGAAGGTAAGGAAAGTCAGGGTGTGTGTGCATGCGTGCAACTTGAATTGTCTCACTTTAACATTTTTTAATAGAAAATTTAGAACATAAACAAAAGTAGAGAGAATAATGCAATGAACGAATGAACCTTAGCTTGGGGAATTCTCAGCTCATATCCACTCTCGTTTCATCCATGTTTCTTCCTCTATACCACACTATCCACCCCTCACAGCCCAGATGGATTCTTTTGAGGCAAACGCAAGACAGCAAACCACTTCATCCATGACTATTTCCATATGTATGTGTAACTGATAAGAACTCTTTAAAAAAAGAAACCACATAACCATTATCACACTCAAAAATGGACATTTGAATTCCCCTAATTGTACTCTCTTGTTCCTTTTTTATTTTTTAAGAGCTGGTTTGTTTCCATCAGGGTTTCAACATTCTCTTAAATTTCTTTTAATATACAGTTTTCTTCTCCCTTTTTTCCCTTTTC
>CM052438.1:56555522-56571004 GCA_028533085.1 Varecia variegata
TGAAATTTACCCTGGTGTGAGGTGAGGAATGGATCTTTTCCCACATTCATTCAGGTTTTTGACCATTGCTGGGTAGCAGCAGCAAGGCAAAGACTCGGCTTTTTGGTTAAAGTCTGGCAGGCAATTATGCTGAGTTGCCAACTGAAGGAGCAGCCATAGACACAATCTCTTCAACTTACAAACCGCTGTGGTTAAGGGTCAGCAACAGTTTCTCAAAATTGTTGACCACGAACAGGTGATGTTCTAAGTAACTTGGAGAGTGCTGCTTTCGACTTGCTGCACAAGTGGACTTGAAAAAAGCTTTCTAGAACCCAACTCATTTGTAAGTAGAAGAGCTTCTGTACTTTGGATACCAGTTAGGTGGGAGCAAAGCCGACATTTAGTTTCATGAACTGGCAAGCCTGGCCAAAGTACACGAACATTTCTGGCAGCAAAATAACTTCTGGGTCCTTTATCAACTTCAGATGGGCTGTCGAATAGGCTGTCTGCAATTAGACAGGCTATCTGTGAAAAGCGTGCAAGGTTCCCACTGGGAAAAGTCCTAGGCGTGACAAAATATGAAGACGTTGCTGCAGGGTTGTCAAGTCAGGGTAACTATCTCGTAGCTACTTACAGAAACCAGAGTCCCCACTATGCTTCCAGAAGCCATTTGGTGACAAATGCTGTGTCCAACTCGTGTTCACTATGCTGTCTAGTGGCCCATCTCAAGGTCTCTCACTGATGCCTGCTGTATTTTGTTTTTTAAAATAGAAACTTACATGAGAAATTGAACTTAATTTTCTGTGGCTTTCTTTGTATTTGGTTTGGTGTGCTAACGACACCAGGTTTTAATTATAGTTTTCTAACTACCTTTGTTAGAAACCCAAGATAGGGTGATCAGCCTCCTGCTTGCTTAAGCTTGTGACAGGGCTAATTGCTGTTGGTTTCCGGTCTGAGGTGGTTGAGAGAGAGATGCATGGGAAGATACTTTTAATGCTGGGAGAGTAGAGCTGAAAGGCTTCTTAGAAAAGCAATTTAGGGAAAATCTTGGGATCTCTTTTGGACAGAGTTCAGATGTCCCTAAAAAGACCCCTAATCCACCTTAGTTTTTATCCTCTTCATTGGGCCATTATAGTTACGAGTCCAAACAGAGGAGGGGTCTAGACTAAGATTTCCTATGTTGCTGATCTAGACTAAGACAACGCTATGTTGCTGATAAAAATACAATCCAAAGAACAGCGTTGGAATTGGAATTCAGATCCCAATTTGCCAGTCTCCAAAGTCTTTGGTCTTAAACACTATGCCTTAAAGAATGCCAGACTAATTTATTAGGGAGCCAAATCAAGATTGGGAGAGGTGAGTTCTCATTGCCTGTGTCAGGCTCAGGAAATGTGTCATTGACACTGAGTCCCATGGTAATTGTGGGTCCTTGGTAATTCTATGATTCTTTGCTTCATGACCAAAAAGAGAAGGAACCTGTATTCCAAAGATACAAGAAAATTAATTTTCAAAAGTCCAGATCCTTGAAGATCGATATTAAATTCCAGAACAAAGGTCAGCAGGTCAGCATTGTTGTATTGGGAGCCACATCCTACCCTAGTCCGGGAAAAGATTTTCAACACTGAGGGGAGGGTACATTTTAGGAAGCCCACTGAGTTGAGACAATCCAGTTAGTGCTGGGGGCGAGGTGCTCCTTGTTGTAACTCTGAATAACACTGGCTGGCCAGGCCTGGCTTGTCTGAGTTGAGCTGAGCTATGGTGAAGCTAACCACTTCCTTATTAGCTGCAGGAGAGGGTCACCTCTCTCCCGGCTAGCTGAATATGAGCGGGTCAGATGATGCTACTGCTCCGTGATAAGGGAGGGTGGGAGGAGAAATAAGAAGATATCAGCTGGTGACGATTTGGGGCGCAAGGCTCTATGGGACAGAGAGGTTGGAGTGATCAGTTAATGGGAATGCCACCTGAGCAGGTTTCTCAGCGGGCGCAGGGCTCCTAATGATAGAACTCTCGGAAAAGATCAAGTGGGAGGGACAGCTGGTGAGCATGTCATTAGGGTGGAAGTTTTGATAGTTTGGCTGCGGATCTGGGAGTTGGTCTGTCTGCTTGGTGGACTTGCACCACCCGTCCGATTCCTGTTCCTAGGTCCTAGTAGGTAAGTAGACCCGTGCAGGAGACTCGCTCAACAGCTGGTGCGGGAGCTTCAGCGGAGGGCGGCAGATAAGGGCTTTAGTTTTTAATAAGACCTGGATTCAAATCTTAGAGAATCTACTTTTACCTTCTTTTTTCCTCAATTTCTTTATTTGTAAAGTAATAAGTGCCTTCCAGTGTTGTTGTGAAGATTAAGTGAGATAATAGATACGGAGCAATTAAAAGTGCCCAGCAGGGAGTAGACATTACACTGGCAGTTTTCAACCTCGCCTGCGTGTTGGAACCAACGGGACTTTTACAAACAATTGCCGTCGGGTCCCCAAAGGTCAATCACATCGGAATTCCTACTGTTCTATGTAGCCAGGGTGGAGAACCCCTGTCCTAAAAATTCATGATTTGTACTCAGAAAACTCTCCTTGGGAATATAAAAGAGCGGTGGAGTTTGGTTAACTTTTAGTCACATCTTGTGTAGTTAACTTCCATTGTTTTTTTGTATGAAGTGCTAACTTAGAAAGGGTATAGCCACCTCTATCTTGTAAATCTGGTTGGATATAAGCTTGTTTCTAGTCAGTTCTCTCTGTTTCTCATGCTTAGGGGAGCAGAATCGAGACTGGGAATAAAAAGACCCCTTTGTAGCCCTGCCTTTTGGAGAAGCGGGTCAGTCTACGCAGGTTTGAACCTGGAGCATGTGCTAAGCGGGACTGCAGCAGGGTGAGCGAGGGGCCTCCCCCCTTGCCTGGTTGTGAGGGACCCGGCATCCCCGGGCACTCACTGGTAAGCGCAGGGGGTCTCTCCCCAGTAGGGTTTCCGTTCCCCCTCCCTCCCCTGCATCGTGGACTGCTCCTGTGGACCACCCCAGGCAGGGGAAGTAAGTAGATCCACAGATGGGAGATTTCAGTTTCTATGTGTCCTCATGTGGCAAACTGGAAAATTCCAGTTTTAAGATAACATGGCTTTTCCCAGAAATTCCCCTGGGTGGTTGGTGGGACTAGGCTTAATGTTATCCTGAGCGGAAAGACCAAAGGTTTAGTCATATAAAAGAAAACGCTCTTCTCTTTTAGGCAGTGAGGTCGAGGGGCTTATCTAGGGTTGAGCTGCTGCTGAGCTGAGACACTATGAGAGGGACAGAAAGGCCACTGTGGTCACCTTGGTTTTTTTTGCCTTCTTTGTTCAGGGCAAAGATAATCTTCATGTACGGAAATGTTTTTATTCTCATTTTAAAAAGTAAAACATAAAGGAGATCAAATAATAGATAAAATTAGTGAGATGCATATATTTAAAGGAAAAGAAATTTTAAAAAACCCTAAGACATTTATGATAAGACCAATAATCTGAAGTGACCAGACTGAGGTGACTAAAAATGTTTAGCGTTTCTCTTGCATATCTATATCAAGGTAGGATTGGTTGCTGGGAATACTTCCCTTTGTTGGAACAGCTTTATCGAGATAAAATTCACATACCACCACACAATTTGTGTACTTAAAGTGCACAATTCAATAGTTTCCAGTGTACTTGAAGAGTTGTGCAACCACCACCACAATAAATTTTAGGAAATTTTCATCACTCACAAAAGAAATGCCATATCCTTTAGCTCTCAGCCCCCAACTCCAGGCAACCACTAAATCTTTCTGTCTCTGTGGACTTCCCTATTCTGGACATTTCATGTGAATGGAATTGTACAGTATTTGGCCTTTGTTGTCTGGCTTCTTTTACTTAGCATGATGTTTTTGAGGTTCATTTGTATTGTACCATGAGTGTTTCGTTCATTTTTATGGCTGAATAATATTCCATTGTGTGGATAAACCACATTTTATTCATCAGTTGATGGACATTTGGGTTGTTTCTACATTTTGGCCACTATGAATACTGCTATGAACATTCTTGTACAAGTTGTTGTGTGACAAATTACTTTTGCAACATAGATTTTTATTTCTCTTACATATATACCTAGGAGTGAAATTGCTGAGTGAAATGGTAACTCTATGTTAAAGTTTTTGAGAGAACTTCCAGACTGTTTTCCAAAGTAGTTGTATTATTTTACATTCCCACCAGAAATCTATAAGGATTCTGACTTCGTCACATTCTCTTCAACACTTGATATTACATCTTTTTTACTATAATTATCCTGGTGTGGGTGAAACATATCTTATTGTGGTTTTGATTTGTATTTTGCTTGTGCCTAATGATATTGAGCATCTTTTCATGTGCTTGTTGGTCATTTGTACATCTTGTTTGTTTTTAAATGTCTACTCAGATCCTTTGTCCATTATTTGATTGGGTTATTTGTCTATTATTGAGTCGTAAGAGTTCTTTATATATTCTAGGTATAATTCCTTCCTCAGATATTTATTTACAAATATTTTCTTCCATTCTGTGAGTTGTCTTTCATTTTTTACCAGTGTTTTTTGAATCACAAACATTCTCAATTTTGATGGAGTTCAATTTATCTATTTTTTAAAAATTGTTATTTGTGCTTTTGGTGTCATTTCTAAGAAACCATTTCCAAAGCCCAGAATTATAAACATTCATCCCTGCTTTCTTCCAAGAATTTTATAGTTTCAGCTCTTACTTTTTGGCTTTGATACATTTTAACTTCTCTGAATGGTGTGAGGTCAAGGTCCAATTTCATTAATTTGCATGTGGATTTCATTTCCCCATTTGTTGAAAAGACTATCCTTTCCCATGAAATACTTCTTAAGGACAAAATTTCCAGAGGCAATCTCATTTTGGTGTCTAGTGAGAGACCCACAGGCAGAGGAGGGAAACCAGTATTTACTAAGCCAGGTCACAGAGGTCTAGGTGAGGTGGGTTATACCCAGGCATATGCATGGCAGTCTCCGATTTGTGCCCATGACAGGAATTCCTCATCAGTCACAGCACACTGTCTGGCTCAGCTGTGATGACTGCCAGCACTAACACGAAGGGGTGGTGTCCCAGGAAGAGCATGTTTTGCAGGAATTGAGATAGTGAGGTTCACTTTGGGTATGTGGAGTTTGTTGTGCATATGGGACATGTGGATAGAGCTGCACAATAGTAGTTGGATATGGAAGATGAGAGCCTTGACCATAGGAGAGATCTGGGCTGGAGAGACAGGCATGAGACGTTGGCACATAGATAGGAGCAGATCTGACCTCCCAGTGTGAGTGACAAAGCACGATATCCCAGGATTGGACCCAGGGAGTCAGATGAGCCCACACTTGGGACTGTCAGGGACTGGCTCAAGAGGTAGAAGAAAAACCAGGAGAGAGTACTGGCGAGGAAGCCAGGGGCGAAGGGCAAGTTGGGGAGAGCTATTGATGGTGTTGAATGCTGTGAGAGGTCTGGTGAGGTGCAGACTGGAGAGTGTCCACCCGATTACCACGACGAGGTCACAGGTCACCTTGGCCAGGGCAGTAGTCCCTGTGGAGTGGTGGAAGTGGCAGCCACATGCAGAGATCTGCGCGTGAGCTGGGTGTGAGCAAAGCCTTGTTTGGTGCACTCTGATAAGAGAGGCAGAGATAGGCCTCAGAAAACCTACAAGATTATTGCCATTTCTTGGAATTTAAAGAAAATCCAAGATCACATAAAAAGTTCAGCTGACTGTGAGAAAAAAACATGTGAGGGAAGATGGGAATGTTTGTGCTGCCAGATCCAGCCTGCACGTTCAGCATCGGACCAACTGCACCGCTGTCTGAGACGTTCCTGCAGAAATGGGGCCTATGTGGCGGGGAAATTAATCTCAGTTGAGGACAAGCCTTGCTAAAGAATATTAACTGGCAGATAAAACGCAGACTCACTAAGCCAGGGTTTCTCACAGGAGAGTCTATGCGATCACCCATGTCAGGAATCCAGAGTGCTTTAAAAATGTCCATCCCAGGGATGTACCCTGGACCTACAGGACCAGGATTTCAAGGTGTAAGGCCCAGTTTTAATAAACTCTCTCATTTAGAAAGCACTAGAAGGAATATGTCCAATACAGCTGATGATGTGAGCACTTACTAGCCATTCCGTTCACAGGATTCTCTAGCAGTTTCCTGGCAAGGGTAACTGGAGCCAGATTAAGGCCCTTGCCTGCTGGGCAGTTGCTTGGAGCAACTATCTATAGATGAAGTTAAATGTCCCTGGAATAAACAGCTGCAAATCGGGCCCACTTCTGTCTGAGTAGATAGCAGGGGTGGGGTGTGTGTGTGTGGTGGGGAGGATCTTTACTAACCTCCAATTGTCTTCATTACATAGTTTTTGGAAGAACACGAGGTGGCTGCTATCTAAGATTTTGAAACAGCATTATGTCTGATTTAATGTTTCTTCCCTGGAACTAGTGATTCATTTTGTTATCTAAGTTTTAAATCCTATAATCATTGTCTGCAGTGTTCTGGTTTGGAAAATTACCAAAACCCAAATAAAATGCAACAACAGAAAGCCACCAAATAAACAGAAAAAAACCCAAACCCCAACAAACCCAGACACAAGTATAAGAGCTACATGAAGCTGGGAGCTGTTTTGCTGAAGTTTATCAGAAAACAGACTGTGTCCTGGCCAGTGGAAGTGTTATAATTAGGGAGGATTCTGCTTCAGCCGAAAACACTGACTAGCAGAAAATTAGTTTTACCTCATTCCACTAAATAAATGTGGAACAAAAACTGAAAAATATTGGTTTGAGGGGGTAAAATCATTTCCTTATCTGGGTTTCCATCAGCCCTGGTTGAGTCTGGAGGTAATCCTCACTATTTGGAATTATTAATTAAATAACTGAAAGGAATTCAGTTCTAAGAAGTATTTATTGAGTGCCAATGGAAGACAAAGTTTCTGCCATCATCAGGTTAACAAGAGCAAGGCAGATATTAAATAATTAAAAATATTATCATATATTGCTGGGTCAGGCTTGTATGTTGATAGACTCATGATAAAATATTCTTAAAATATGAGATATGTAATTATATTAAAATGAAGTGCATGAAAACCAGGAAAATTTAGCACTCAGATTCCATTTACTTTGAGTTTTAAAGAATAAAAATATTAGAAATGTAACATACTTTGAATTTTCAGAAAAATTCCAAGTTTTCATGAAGTTTTTTTCTGGGAGGCTATCAATTCTTTATTCCTTACTAACTAGCATTGTCCATAAATTACTTATTTTCTAGGGCTAATATTGGAGAAAGGGTTAAAATATTATTATAGCCAAAAGTGCTGAAATGTTTTCATCATTACGAAGCTGTTAGTCAAAAGCATCTACCTAGGTCCTTTTATTTATTTTTTATTTTTTTTGAGACGCAGTCTCGCTCTGTCACCTGGGGTAGAGTGCCATGGTGTCAGCCTAGCTCACAACAACCTCAAACTCTTGGGTCCAAGTGATCCTCCTGCTACATCCTCCTGAGTAGCTGGGACTACAGGTGCGCACGACCACGCCCAGCTAATTTTTTTCTATTTTTAGTAGAGACAGGGTCTCGCTCTTGCTCAGGCTGGTCTTGAACTCCTGAGCTCTAGTGATCCTCCCAGAGTGCTAGGATTATAGGCGTGAGCCACTGCACCTGTCTAGCCCAGGTCCTTTTATTTGTTCACTTGTTTTCATCAAATAAATCATATCTCCTTTGCTTTGAAAAGTGGAATCTGTAATCTTTATCAGTTACATTTTCCTTATTCCTATTATTCTTATTACTAAGTCAGTATTAAACTATTGAACTAGCAATGTTTCACTTTTGCACGAAAATGAGTTCCTAAGATGTAGTGATTTTCACCCTGAAACATGCATGCTCTTAATCTTTGGATTTAATGTGGAAGGATCTATCAGTGATGTAGATGTAACAAATATATACACAGCTCTCAGAACCATGTTAACCCGTTATCCTGGAGAGTACAGAAAAAGCCTCTATAATTCAGAGATACAATCACCTGTTAATTTCTTTGATGAATGGTTTTGGCCTTTTCAGACTTTAATCAACCCAAATCTCTGAGTTGGAAGCTAGAGGCTAGAGGTAACATAAATGTACAGCAAAGCCCAGTGTAGAAACTTGGCCACCTCCCAACAGGAATGGACTCACACAGAGGGATTTCTTCCTATGGAATTTTTGTTACTCACATAGAGCTGGAAGGAAAGTAATCTGAGTCCATAGTTGTAGTGAGTAGGTTGGGCTTTGAATCAAACAGACTAGAGTTGGAGTCCTGATTCTGTAGTCGCAGGCTGTGTGACTTTGGGCAAAAGGTACAACCTCTCTGGGCCTCCATTTTCTATCTATACATGTAATCTACTTCATAGACATGTTATAAAGATTAAATAAGAAAACATTTTAACCGATATACCAGTATGCCATGAACATAGTTGTATAATGCTGCTGAAAAGCAATAATGACTAAAAATGATACATATATGCACTTTCTTTTTTAAAAAAAAAAACTTATAAAGATACACATGCACATGTGTGTGTGTGTGTGTGTGTGTGTGTGTATGTGTATAAAATGTTTCCAAAGAAGCAGCAAACTTCTTTCAGAGCAATGCCCAATGAAGAGACGCTTGACATTGATTCCAGGAAGTGAAACATGTGGCAAGTGGAAGCTATTTGCTCTTGTAGATCAAGGTCATTTTATTCAGCTAATGGGAGGGCAGAGGTGTTAAGAATGTGAGAAGTGCTTAGTTTCACTAACCTCATTTTCCTAAACATAGTGATGTTGGCTGTGAGACAAAGGAAGAAAGGTCCTTGCTAAACCTGCTGGTCCCCCAAGGATGCTAACCACTGGCATGCAACCAGATGGTTTCACTTTCAGGGTCCCCAAGATGAAGGAGGAAGAGCCCCACCAGTGACTTAGAGTGCTCACGAGGGCACTCTCCTGGGATCTGAGAAGGAGGGAGCCCTTTTGGAGAGTGGCCTGGGCTCTTGTGCTTCCCCTGAGCCAGGTGCACACCTGCACACGAAGCCCAGAAATGAACATCAGAAAGTCCACACGAATCAGGCGAAGTGGCACACATCAGACACAAAAATGACATCAAGTCTCATCTTCAGTGAGGCTTTGCAGAGTGACTGAAGTGTGGGACTCAGACCTCAGTCCAAAAGAGGCCTTGCCTTGAGAAATCTGGGGGTATTGGTTTTTATTGGTTAATTGGAAACCTCTTTTTGAGTGGAAAAAAAATAGCTTACTTTTAGGTAAATCCACTCCTTAAATTGTGTGTGTGGGATTGGGGGGAGGACTTGATCTGCGTTTTGGGGAAAATTTACTATTGGTTGTTGCATGCAGACCTTGAAAGGGACCCTTCACTTTAGAAGCAGGCACAGCCAGATTGTGACTCTGTCATGTCTCTTGAGTCATTTACTACTATGTCTCTTGTAGCTGGTTATCAATGAACTGGGTCATTGCTTAGACTTGGCACCCTCTGCTCTGTCTTTTGTGTTTGAGAAGATATCTACGCAAATATTTGCAGATTGAGTCTCCTGTGTAGACACTACACTAAGTGCTGAGGATGCAAAATATGAATAGAACTGTCTTTGTCTGACCTCATTTGTGGAGGGTGCTGGAAAAAAAAAAAAGAACTCTGATGCCATGGGGCTCACACTCTAGAGATAATTGAATACACACAAACCTTTTCCACTCTGACTGCTTGTCTTCTAATTTACTCATCTACATTCGAAAATTTAGCACCTGTCTTGAGATGTATAAGATATAAATTAAACTTCTTTGGTAGAAAAAATTCATTTCTTTCCTGGAGTGAGTGCAATGATACCTTTTATGATAGCTGGAGTTCCCGAAGATCAATAAAAATGTTAATGGTTAATGTTTGACTGAAGGTGAAGGGAGAGGCTTGGGCTGAGCAGTGCGAGTGTTCCCGGGGAGATACTCAAGCTGCAGCAAGAGTCTGAACAACCGAATGGAAGAAAATAGCTCTTAACCACCATTTTGTTACTTACAGAAAGGTAAGCGCTGACATGTCTTAACTGTGTCAGTAACGTATTTCTTCTAGAATGACAAAACAGATTGGCAGGGGAGACTTAAGTTGCTGGACAAATGTATTCGTTGAGGTGAGCCGTGTAGCATTGTGGGGAAGGGGAGTTTGTTCCTGGTGTGACAAATTTTGCTTGCGGAGCACAATTTCTTTCTTTTGTGGTTTCTTTCCATTAGTCTATATTTTATAAATTCAGTTGATGAAATAGTTTTGGTTGATTCAAGCTTGGCAGCAGAATTAGAAGGAAGACTGAATGATGTTTAAACAAGTATTACAACCATTCTTTGTGGTTAAGTATAAAAGTGCCTAGCGTTAAGATGCTCTGGGGCTCTTGCATGCTAGAAATTGGGGATGGAATCGTATTCTTACAAAGCATGTCACCTCTCAGATGTGGTCTTCAAAAACCGAGCATTCTGCCTACTTCTCAGAGAACAAGATTCGATTTGGGATTCTCAGGACTGTCTGGGATGTGGAGGAGGAGAGAAGCCTTTTGCAAAAGTACTGGAATAAGAACGTTAGACAGAGACACCAACCTGCCCTCCCAGGTGGGAAAGGAAGGCTGATGTGCGTGTTGGGCAGTGTCTGGGCTGCCTTTGGCCTTGGTGGTGGATGCCCCACCTTCGAATGAGTGATTATCTTGAGACGTTCAGTCATGTGCAGCTTATTGATATCCTCAGAGGTACAGTCCTTGCCTCTGTCTTTTTTAAATTTTTTTTTTTTTATTATGGGTGACTTTATGGGGACAGATGCCCTCTGTGGTAGGGGTTGCCAAGCAGGAGATCAGAAGGGCAGAGCATTCGCTTATATTTTCTTGTGATTATTTTTCTTCAGAAACTTAAGCAAGTGAGGCATTGTTTGAAAGAAGAAGAAAACACATGTTTAGATGAAAGGAAAATGGGCAATATTCAGCTTTGACCAGGAAACAAAATGAGTCCTTTACTGAGTGAGGATTTCTAGTAGATTACAGGTGTATAGTGTATGAGTCTTCAGGGTTGGCCAGATGGGTGAGGCCCTCTTCCTCATTTCCCAGCTGGCAGGCGCTGAGCGGGGTGCTTTAACTTCCTGAATCGAACTTTCCCCGTTCATCAAAGGAAGATACTTACCTAACCCGGTAGTTGTGAGAAGTCATTAGGTAAGTAGGTAACGAGCTTACTACGTTGCTTGGCACACGGCAGATGTTCAGTGAGTGTTAGCTCTCTTTTCCATGAGAAAGTGCAAGTAGGTGACTCAGGTCAAACTAAGAAGTTGCTGTTTCAGTCTCTAGAAAAAAAAGAAACAGTAATACCACAAAAACAGCATCTGCCATTATACAAGTGAGCAACTAATTCTATGCTAAGGAAGTGGGATCCAAAAATATAAGAAGAGAATGATAAAATTATTGGATTTTGCTATTTTTTTTTTATAAGAAGCATTAAAAAACCCCTCTAATGGCTTCCATTGAAGTCTTCAGGTGGGGCCTAGGTGCGGCCTCCTTTGAAACTCACTGATATGACCCCGAAAAATGTCATCTCTGTTCAAGGTGAAAGTTACATTTCCGGCACCTCCTCCGTTCTACTACAAAAGGCAAAATATATCCTGGTAGCAACTCAGCCTCTTGTTCCATTGTCAAAGGAAATTTCTGGAAAGAAGAGTATGCCTCCACTTCCATGTCGAGAGATTACTCTGAGCAGGAAAGCTGGGAATTGTCTTGCTGTTTTTCCAAGGGCCACAGATAGTACTTGTACAGGTGCTGGTTTACATGGGTAGAGATAGAGTTATAAAATTGAATTCATTCAGAAATCCCTGCTGTCACATTTAAAATGAGGCTAGTCATTCTGTAGCTTACTCATTAATTATCTAAACAAGGAGAGACATGCTGAATTTTGTACGGGGAATATCTATCTATGTATTTGTTATTTGTGAGAACAGACAGGAATGTTTACTTAGGTGTAAGAAATATTAATTTAATAAAAGCAGACATTCACCCAGAGGCTGAGGTATTAATTATACTAAAATTGGCTTTTTTACTTAAGCTATACATAATAGACTAAGCTATACTTGGTGGCTGTATATAGCTTAGTTTTAGTTTTAAGAGAAAAATTAATTTCTCTTAAAATATTCTCTAAGACTGACATGAAATTCATCTATGATATTCTGAATCAATTATCTTTTACTGTATTTTAATTATTTTAGAATTATTAGGACTTATAGTTCTTCAGTAAGGGACAAAGAGAATTGAAATGGTAGATTTGTGCTTTTAATATTTGAACTAAAGATGAACATACCTTGCTCACGCAGAGATTGTCTCCCTGAGTGGTTCTGCGCCTGGTCTCTGCGTTCAGATGGACACTCCTTCCCCCATCTCTCTGAGCTGAGTTTCGTGCTCTGTAGGATGACCACAGGACCCACATTGCAGAATTGTTGTGTTGTTTAAATGAAATGAGTTGTCTAAAGTGCTTAATTTGGCTTGCACTTATTGAACATTTGCAATTAAAAAAAATCAATTATAAAAAAACAATTCATGAATGAGATTTTGTAGAAGTATGGCACTCTTTATTAAGTAGAATTAAATTCATTTTCCCTTACTGTCCTACCCATCCCAGTTGTCAGTTATGATTTAATTACAGAAATCAGAAAATTAACGTGCCATACTTAGACATGACTGCACATTTTTGTCATTAAAATTCTTGCCTCGGGTCACCTTGTAAATGAACTAGTATTACAGCAAGTTTTTTAAAAAGATTCTTCAATGTCTAAATCCTATGGGATGAAATCTAAATTAGATTTACTTCCTTCTGAATTTCTAAGGCCACAATGTGTTACTTTATTACCTTGACAAAATGTTCATCTGTACACTTTATAATACATAAAGAAATGTGTCATACAGGAGGAGACACTTTGTCTAAAATAGTTAAGCTGCCTTTTATGAGAACTAGTGAATTCCATCCTCTTCTTTGGGCCAGGGAAGACCCTTGATGTGTTCCGCTGGAAAAGGAGGAAAGAAAGTCCTTCCCCTGCCTCCCTCCTAGGGTTTCTGAGGTAGAGCCTGCACACTTTAGGGGACTCCATGCTGAAGTCCTTCTTTACTGTCAACCTGCTTACGATGTCAGGGAAGCACCTGGCGAGATAGCCGTCTGTTGTCCCCAGGCTGGTGGGTCCCTTCCCTCTGACTACCCTGGGCCACCTTCTGTTACAGGGCTGGGGCGTCCTGTGAGACTCTGGGGAGGAGAGGCCCCTTGTCCCCAGATGCCACATTCCTCACTCAGCCTGGGGGAGTGCTGGGCGGAACCCAGGCCAACCAGGAATGAGCATAACCACGTTTCTCAAAGAGGTCCTTAGAACTCATTATTTTCTTTAATAAGAATAATTATGCTATTATATTATATAATTATGTAATTATATATATTATATAATTATGTAATTATATATATTATATAATTATGTAATTATAATCAATCATATACATTTAAACCATCGTAAGTTCTCTGGGGCTGCCCTCTATTCTTCCACCAGCCCAATTACCCAATAGCGAGCCTGTTGATAAGACAAATAATCACCCCTGACTTTGTATGTGTGTAAATCCAGATTGTTGTACACTGAAAGACTGGCATATCTATATTGCAAAGTTCAGTGAGAGCAAAAACGCTTATGTTTCTCTGCGTATGTGTGTGGGGTGCGCCTGTCTCCCTCCCCTCCTCTCAGCTCTAGAACAAACAGCCAGCTGCCTCGTCTGCCAGGTGGAGTAATCCATCTGCAGTGGGAGGCAGCAGCCCAGAGTTTACTCCTGCCTGCTTGCTTCTAGCTTATTAATGACCACTTTAATCGGGCCCTTAATTTGCCCAAAGTGCAAATTGGCCAGATCCTCCTGTGTTCTCCAAACCTTAAGTGATGCTGTTGGTGCCAGAGGTGTGTGAGCCAGACCAAAGAGACAGGCGGAGCAGAACTGACCGTTACTTGATGAGTGACAGTGTGAGTGAGCTTTTCATCTGCTCTTTATTCCCATCTTGCCTGGCCTTACGTGAATAATTTATGCTGCTCTTAGCAATATACAGCGCAGAGGAAAAACAGACGGCACACAGGGTGTTTGGTGCTGTTTGGTCCCGTGGTGTTATGAATTCTAGTCACAACCTTTCCTGCCCACGCCACCTTGTGATATTTGAAAACAAATTTTGCAGTCCTTTCCTTCCGCACTGCTTTGTTCTTAGAAGCTGTATGGCTCAACCTTAGTGCTAGGTGAGTTATTTTAATTCAAAACACTTAACGCTTTTTTTTCTTTTAAACAAAAAGAACAAGAAATGACTGATTCTATTTAAGATTCTCCTATCCCTAAGATTTTTTGCAAGGGAGAACAAAAAATCAATGCTTGTGTGCTGAGTTACTTCCAGGTTTGAAGATCTGGGACCTAGAAATTCCCAGTGCTTACTCAGATAAATGGGAAAATGAAAAGAATGTCTCAAAAATGTCTTAAATCCTCTTGGAGGCATTGAAGCCCAACAGGAGAATCAATCAAGCTTCAAGTAGGCCACCTGGATGCTGAGGGCAATGTGTGTATAATGACAGAGTAAAGTCCCTTTCGAGGGCACCCTGTCCTGGGATGGCAGTGTCTAACTTGGTCAAAACCAGAGTTCCTTGATGTATGAGTTTGCTAGGACTGCCACAACCAAATGCTACAGAATGCAGCCTAAACAACAGACATTTATTGTTTCACAGTTCTGGAGGCTAGAAGTCCAAAAGCAAGGTGTTGGCATGGTTGGGAAGGATCCCTTCTGGGCCTCTCTCCTTGGCTTGTAGATGGCCGTCTTTATGTTCACACGGCATTCTCCCTGTATATATGACTCCATCTCCAAATTTTCTGTTTTTATAAGGCACCAGTCATACTGGATTCGGGCCTGTCCTAATGACCTCCCTTTAACTTCATTGCCTCTGCAAAATCTCCCAATACCGTCACATTCTGAGGTACTTGGGAGTGAGGACTCCAACATATGAATTTTTTTTGTGGGGGAAGGGGCCCAATTCAACCCATAACACTTGATTAAAAAATAGGAGAGGAAATGAGGAGAGACAACGTGACAGAAATGTATTCACCATAGGATCAAATCCTCCCAGGCTGATGCAGCCTTTTCCTACAGGTGGGATGGGTGGAGGCCAGGTCGGCAAGGAAGAGGTGCTGTGAAGCGTATGTGTGTGTGGGGGGAACTTTTTCAAATTTTTGGAAAGATATGTAATAGATTAAATGATACTTGGTGTGTCGTTATCAGGATGTTTGTGCTTTCAGAGGGACTGACTTGGGCAAGTCTCTTAACTTCTATGGCCTTTGCATTTTTGATTTTCAATTTGTAAGAGGTGGATTATAATAGTATTTGCTTTCTAGGGTTCTTCTGAGAAATCTGTAAGGTAATTCATATTGGCTGTGCGCAGTGGCTCATACCTGTAATCCTACCACTCTGGGAGGGTGAGGTGGGAGGATC
>CM052438.1:56571504-56609066 GCA_028533085.1 Varecia variegata
GTGAGGTGGGAGGATCTCTTGAGCTCAGGAGCTCGAGACCAGCCTGAGCCCTGAGCAAGAGTGAGAGGTTGTCTCTACTGTAAAAAAAAAAAAAAAAAAAAATAGAAAAAATCAGCTGGGTGTGGTGATGTGCACCTGTAGTCCCAGCTACTTGGGAGGCTGAGGCAGGAGGATCACTTGAGCCCAGGAGTTTGAGGTTGCTGTGAGCTAGGCTGATGCCACTGCACTCTTGCCCAGGTGATAGAGCGAGACTGTCTCAAGGAAAAAAAAAGATAATTCACATAAAAGTCTTAGCATTGTGTGTGGCAAATTGTTTTCAGTAAATGCCAGCTGCCCTTGTGTTGTTATCCTGGCTGGCAAGATTCAGGATGTGGAGGCATTTCCAAGTCTTGTGGGCTGTGGTGAATGGAATGCAGACACCACCCCCAGAGAGGGAAGGCCAGGGGTAGCCCCGATCCCCTGTGCAAGCGGAGGCCTAGCCCGTGGTTAAAGCAAGTGGTGGCGGTGATGTCCGCTAGGCGAGGTGCATCCAAATTTTGTGGACTGAGGTCTTCTTTTCCAAACTCCTCCTTTTCTTTTTTAAATTAAAAACCTTTGACTTGTGTTGCTAAGGGTGTGCTTGGCTTCTCAGATAGTTGCCATAGAAACTGTCTGAATTTAGTCCTTGTCCCTAAGGGAAACCTTAACAAACAGCAAAAATTCCAAGCGGATGGTTGGGCCAACTATTGTTAATGGTTCAGATAAAATGTCACTGAATTATCTGGAAATCCACTCCAATCCTTTTCCAAATAGTGTTTGTGAGGAAACCCACCATGTGCATGGCTTGGTGGTTTTAGGCAGTTCCAATGATAAACAGTGGTTTCCTGTCAGCAGCATCGTGGTCCAGGATATGATATTCATTAGTGGCATTATGTCCATGTAAGGAAATATAAGCAAGACTTATTTGAGAGACCAAAGTTCTCTTCTGACGTAATCCCGGCATTAGCATAGTTTGCCTTGACTCGTTCAGGTAATGGCTTTGCCTCACTGACTCATCTGGTCCTGAGGACATTGCCGTGCAGGCTGTTTCTTGAATATTGTTACTAGTAGTCCACCAGATGGGAATTGTGAAAGGAAATGTCCTGTTGGACAATGTTGAAAGTTCTGACTAAGCAAACCTGGATGGCAGAATGAATTTTTATTTGACCAACACCGTTCCAAATATTAACTCACTGAATCTTACAACTCTCAAAGGTAGATACGGTTACTATCCCTGCTTTACAGATGAGTAAACAGAACCACAAGTCAGTGGTGGAGCCAGGACCCGGACCAGCCAGTCTAACGTCCTGGTCTGTGCTCCTAACAACGGCACGGTATGGTAGGTTTGTCCTCAAGTAAATCAGGGCCCCCTATGAGTGGGAGTGGAGGGTGGTTACTTCTGGTTCCCACTGGAAACCCTTCTGTGAAGGTTAAGACTAAACATGAATGTCAAAGGGTAAGTGCGTTTCTACTTTTGCCGCTTAGATCTCATTAAAACATCCCAGACAGTGGCCTGTCTGAGCATCTGACTAAAATAAGGCATTCGTTTTATTTTTATTTGCTTTTTTTATCATTCAACTTATATTTCTTCGGAAGATTAAACGTGCTAAACAAAATCGGTTCAAGGAGAGAAAATATTTCAACCAGTTCTGAGATGTTTACTGAGCAGAAATCTGTTAATGTATTTAAAAGAGAAACAACCCATTTCATCAACAAGAAAAATGTATTACTTTGCATCAAAATAAAGCTTTAAATTTCAAATTAGTTTCTTTTAACGTGTTATGTTTATTCTGAAAGCTCTTATAGATGAGCACAAATTAATAGGATATCCATTTTAGACAATCACAAGTGTTTTAGAATTTAACCAACATCTGTTGAGGGCTTAATATATGCAAGGCAGAGTATGAAGAGCCCTGAGAGGTTAAAAAAAATAACAATTTTAAAATAAGGCCTCTGATAGAGGCAGTTATGTGAACAGGTAAATGAATAATAAAAGATAAAAGGTGGTTAGGAGAGGTTTCGAGAGGAGGAAGCTTCTGGAAATCAAGGAAAATGCCATGAAGAAAGTAGGGTTTAGGTTCTAGCTTCATGCAGACAGACCCTGTATCCCTGTTTTCATGTCCCGGTTCTTACTGCCATGTCTGGCACATAACGGAAGTTTAGCTCAATGCTTTTTAAATGAATGAGTTGGATCTAGATGGTAAAATATGAGACGTAGAAGCAGAGATGAGGAAAGATAATCGCAATCCAAATTCCTTAAGCAAATATCCATTGTCCATTTTCTCTGGGCCAGGCCTTGTGCCAGGTGGGGACAGCAGCCAGTGCCAGAGCTTGGATACAGAAAAGCTCAGGGTGCAAAGTCCATCCAGGTGGCTGTCATGACTGGGCGTGGAGGGGTGTGGGAGATAAGCCTGGAAGAGTTGGGAGCAGCATTTGAAAATCTTGAACACTGGGAGTTTGAGATCCCCAAATATGTCATTACTGACTGTATTTTTACCTCTATTAAGCAAATATTGGCTTGATGACTGATCATGTGCATTTTGCTTATATTATAAAAACCAGTTAGACTTAAGAATACCAATTTATTCATTAATATGTATTTCATCTTGCAATATGCCAGAACCTGAGGTTGTTACTTATTTCTGTGTTTCCAAACCAAATAAGCAGTCTAAAGTAGTAGAAAACTGTCTCAATTGTGTTTAACTATTAATATGAGTTAATTCTAAAACAATGTTTAGATGTGTCAGCCAAATTAATTCTGTTGCAAAAACTGATTTTTAAACATTCACATGAATCTAAGAGTCCTAAAGAGTTTTATTCCTAGCTTTTCCTTAAAATAACTGTGAAACTCAGGGCAAGTTGCTTAATTTAGATAGCATTTGTATGTCTACATCTCTAGCAGTCTGTGGCTACATCTGTGTTTATGTAGCTATCGCGCTATACAGAGTCCGGCAGAAAGAGTCAAGAGATGTTTTAAACCTTGGAATAGACAGATCTGCTTGGAGGCAAGGCAATGTCACTTCCTAGGTGTGTGTTTTTAGTAAAGCAAAATGATCGACTTTGAACCACAATTTCCTCATCTATCAAATGAGAACATTCCTAATTATGACTGTGAGAAAATCATGAGAACACATGCTTATTGTTGAGGAGTTGCTATGTACTTTCCATGGGAGGAAACTGAGGCACTGGGAGATAAAATAATACAACCACGGCCACACAGCTAGTGGAGAGCAGAGCTGGGTTTCCAGTCCGGGCCCTCCGACTCCCAGTCCACCTACAGCGCTACACTATTGTTCCGTTTTTATAATAAAGACCTCTCCACAAATCTGCCTCCTAGAGAATGCTTAATACATGCTTGTTTCTTTGTTTATCCCCTAGGACATTGGTGAGGCTAAAATGGGATAGCATTTTCACCTTTTTAAAGTTAGACTATTAGCTCTCCAAATGTAAGGCATTTAAAATTTTCAGCATCTAAATTTTTAGAATGTTTAAAATTTTAATGACCATTTTCCATGCTGATATTAGTTCAGCATGTTCGAGGTAGAAAAACTTTAGAAAATAAAAAAAAGATGAAGTAAACCAAGATCATCCATAATTGCAGGAGATAATAAAACGATTGGAATTTTAGTGAAAGGAATACGTTTTTGATTTCCTTGGTGTTTTTTTTTATTGTTGTTGGTTTGTTTTTGGCAGTTTAATATTATGTGGAAAATTTATCTCCCATTTTAAAATCAGTTAGTTATGGCATGTCTCTGGGGTGAAAATTATAATTTCTGTGAAATGTGAAGCTTTAAGGAGACAAAGCAAACTAATATTGAAGAGAATGAGGGCAGAGTTTGGATTCTTATTTGGTCTCTTTTGGAGTAATAAGGAATACATTTTTTTTTTTGGCTAGGGAACGGTGGCTCACATCTCTAATCCCAGTGTTTTGGGAGGCTAAGGTGGGATCATTGCTTGAGCCCAGGAGTTCGAGGCTGCAGCGAGCTATGATCGTACCACTGCCCTCCAGCCTGGGTGATAGAGGGAGACACTGTCTCTAAAAACAAAAACAAAACAAACAAACCCCAAAAATACATTTCATTTTTTTAAAAGGTATATTGCATAGGTAATAACAATATTTGGAAGACCAAACAAGCGCCTGGTGAGGTCTTTGAATGAAGGTTTGTGAGCATTCTTGGATTCTTTCCACTTGAAGAATTTCATCTATTTGCAGCTTTGAATCAGAACCATGAATATTTTTGTATCTGGCTCTCCTGGCATTTGCTAAAACATACATTCCCCATCCATATAATAGTGAAAATGATACTTATTGCCGATCATTTAAGATTCTTCTTTTTCTTTTTCTGAGACAGAGTCTCGCTCTTTTGCCCTGGCTAGAGTGCCATGGCGTCAGCCTAGCTCGCAGCAACCTCGAACTCTGGGACTCAAGCAATCTTTCTGCCTCAGCCTCCTGAGTACCTGGGACTACAGGCATGCACCACCATGCCCAGCTAATTTTTTCTATGTTTTTAGTTGTCCAGCTAATTTCTTTCCATTTTTTTTTAATAGAGACAGGGTCTCGCCTCACTCAGGTGGGTCTCGAACTCCTGAGCTCAAACGATCCGCCCTCCTCGGCCTCCCAAAGTGCTAGGATTACAGGCGTGAGCCACCGTGCCCGGCCAAAGACTCTTAAATGAAGAATATTATAACAGAGTGAAAGAGTTAAAGGAATGGAATTACGGCAAGCATGTTTCAAGGTGTTGACTTAGATATTGCTATGGATGAGGTGTCATGAAGCTTCTAGAAGACCAGGATGCTCCATACAGGGGAAACTTTAGGGATCCCATTTTACTAGGTTTACAAGTGGATTATTGTCCAGTGATTCTGGTTGGAAAGGTGTGATTTTAACAGACTGGAAACTAATCACTTTTATCTCTGGTTTATTCACAGGACTTTGAATAACGAATTCCATGATGCTTCAGGCCCATCTTTGCTCTCTGTGTCTTCTTACACTTTATTTGGTAAGAGGAAAGGGCATTCTTCTCTATTTATTTACTAGAATATTTTCTGCCATCTTTCTACCCCATATGAGGGAAAGAATGATTATCATTACTCAAAAAAATAAAAAAGATAGCCTACTAAAATTAAGTTGTTGTATAGAATGGATGCATAGTTTGTCCTAGTGTAATATTTTCAATGACATGGCTATAAATCGTATGTCTGACCTTCAACTGGGAGATGCACTGTCTCCTTAGCTCTTAAAAGCCAATGCCACGTCATGAACAAGGTTGAAAACAAATCCATCTATTCATGTACAGCTCAGGGAGTCTGGAAAGAATTATACTGATACATGGTCTGTGTATCTTAATCTTTTTTTTTTTTACCTTGGCCATGAAAAATTACCACCAAAACATCAAGAAAAGCATTTTTGATCATGCTCTGCTCTATACTCTTCTTCTCATAAAAAGTGTAGAGTTTTCTGGTTACATTTGTCTTTAGCCATTTGTTGAGTGAACCCTATTGACTGACAGGCTTTGGGAGCTTGAGGGTCCCAGCCCTCGATCTTGGGTGCACAGTGGGTGCCAGCCTTGTTTTACCCAGGAGGCTACTGAGGTTCATGAAAGTCGCCACAAAATATTGACGATTAAAAAGCAAGATTATGGGGAAGCATCTACTTTTTTTTTTTTTTTAAATAAGGAAGCTTCTAGATCCTTATAACTAAAATCTTGTTTCCTTTCTTCTGGGACCCAAAAATAATACACCAAATTTCAAGTCCCAGAGAGACCTGAACCCTGGAGCCCACACAGTTCAAAATGCTTATAAAGTGAAATAGAGTCAAACTTGTAAAACTACCAGAGCCTTCCTCCTGCAAGGAAAACTGCAGTACAGACTTTATGAGCAGCATGTATCCTCACAGCCTGGGGGCTCAACCCCACCTGGGTCAAACATCCCCATATGACCCCTCTCCTCTTCCTCTCAAACATCCTTTGCTACTGACATTATCATAGCCTGGTGGTGAAGCCAGACCTGGTTTTAAACTTGTCAGTGATAGGAACTCAGGTCAGTTACCTAAGCTTTGAACCTCAGTTTTCTGCCCTGTAAACTGGGCCTAATAATGGCACTTGTCTGATGGGATTTTTTGGCAGTTAAATGAGATAATGCATTTATAGAGTGCTTGGATCAGTGACCAGCACAGTCCAAGCACTCAGTAAATATTAGCTATTATTATCACTACAGCATTTTAAATATACAGTGTTTACATCCACATGGAGACTAACCTCCATGAAGAAGGGACTGTGTTTTAGTCCTCTTTGCAGATTCAGCACGTAGCACAATGCTGGCAATAGGGTAGAAATTATATATGTGACTATGTACATATTAGGAAACAACAATAAGGTCTTAGGATTCTATCACAATAATTTGATATTAGTAGGCTCATTTGCGTCTTGTTTGAGAAGGGGACATGCATTTTTCTTCCTGGATGAAAGGTGAAAATACAGTTTCTTTCTCTACTCTCACCCCAGTGGGATTTCCACCTAGAGTAAGAAATACTGCCCGATCACTGCTGGCAGCAAAGGCTTGCCCAGGAGACAGCTGGAAGCACCGCTGTCCCTGGGTGAAGCTGGGGGTGGGGTTTCAGGGGCGCCAGGATGGAGCCACTTCCCTCTCCTGCCCCCACCTACTCCCTACCTCCCAGCTCTCGCCTGTGAAGACTGGAAGTTTACTTGGAGCTTCTCGTCTTCTACACGAAGCTTTAATTTAAAGGAGAGGCAGTAATTTAAAACAATTGCCAGTCATGTATTCCATACTGTGAATGGCTCTTCCGTTCTCCTCTAAGACATTGTTTCACAAGAGGGTTGGAAACGCAGCATGGATGTATTTCCAGGGCACTGAAGGGAGCACGAGTCAGTGGTCCAGGGTTTAGGAGAGGGTGCTGCATGGGGTGGTGGAGGAAACCAAGGAGGAGTCACCTATTTTAGAGTTTTTGCCTGGGATTTCCAGAAGGAAGAAGAATTTGGTACAAATACTACACAATCCGTGCATTGAACTCTTGATGGCAGGTACCAGGCAGGTGGACCTGGCCACTGCACGTGTCATTTGGCCCGGAAAGCAATGTAGCGACATGGGTAAGAGTTGGGGCTTGGTGGTCCAACAGAACTGGCTCCAGTCCCAAGGTGGCACTAACTATCTGTGAGCGCTTTGCCTCTGCTGGGGGACTTCTCTGGAGATACTTTGATAGCATCGATCAGAAGAAACAATGTATATAAAGGGTCTAGTCCAATCACTGCCACATAGGAGATTCTAAAAATGACTGAAAATTGTTAGTTCCATTCTGGCCCCTTCCTTTCACCTCTTTGTGCAAGATGGTGGGTGCTATTCCCTCCAACTCCTGCATAAACCCACCGCCTCCACCTTGTCCTTTCACAAGTTTCCACCACACCGTCCATCGAGGTCCCAGGGATGTGGCTTGATGACTCATAGGGTACACATGCACTTGGAAATCTTTATAGCCGCAATAGCCACGTAAAGGGGCAGGGAGAGAGAGATGTGTTGCCCTGATACGAAGATGCAACTTTGAACCCTGGAACTGAGACCTGAGCCTCCTTTCCTGACAGGTGAGCCAGCTTGTCCTCGTGGCCCCATTTGTGAGGTTTGCCTGGCTGATGTGGTTTTCCCCGGTGTGACTAACCGAAGGGCTGAGTGCTCGCTGGCGTGAGTGCCATGCTGAGGAAGGTAGTTCGCCATCAAGCAGTAGCTCCACGGAAAGCGCTGCCCCCATCTCGGACCCACCATGGGGGCGCCTGGACGTCGGTACCGAGTGCTTGCACCCCACCTTCCAGAGGAGTTAATGAAGCTGGAAAAGATGTGGAAAAGGGGTGGAAAGGAAGAAGGGCTCCCAGAGGAAGATACACTTAGAAAGGAAGGGATGGGCCACAAATCTGTAAAATTATTATGAGTTAAGACTGCTTTTCAGCTAAAAATAACAGGAAATTCGACATGAGAGGTAAATAAATAGGAGTTTATTTTCCTCAAATAACAAGAAGCCTGAAGTAGGCAATCCAGCAGGGCAGGTTTAGCAGGTCCGTGATATTGTCAGAGACTTGGGCTTCTTTCTCTTTGCCATCCCATCTTTTGCACTGATTTGTCCTCTCATGGTTCATGATGGCTGCCCCAGCTGCAGACACAAGGTCCCTTGTCTCAGCAAGAGCCACGGGGAAGGGCAGTGCCAGCCACATCTGTCCTACTTCACCAGGAAGACAAAAGCTTGACCAGAACCCCAGCAGGCTTCCCTTCTTGCTTCATGAGCTGGAACTGGGTCCCTCGGCCACCGTCCTAGCTGCACGGGAGCCTGGGAAAGAGACCACTTGCCTTCCCAGCCTCTCTGGCGGGAGGCAGCAAAGGAAGAGGGGTTGGCAGTGGCCCGGGGCAGCCAACCCAAGGACCTGCCACAGCTCGGAGGGAGAGAAGACCACATTTCAAAGCCTTCTGTGTTCTTGTTTGTTACTGCTCATTTACCAAACATCTAGTATCAACTTACAACACACTGAGGGATACAGTATAAGACCTTCTCCCCTGTCACTGGCACACTGATTGCTTTTGGGTTATTCCCAGAGAGCAGCAGTGTCTACTGCAAGAATGTGCCTTGTCTTCCTAAAGAAGAGGAAAACAAATTCTCTCTCCTGTCCCCAGCTCTTTTTCTTTGGTGTTATTTGTCTAGCTCCAAAAACCATTGGCTTGCCATATGCTTCTGATTCTAACCTATTCCACCCCTGATTTCTACCACAAATGGGAGACCCAAAGAACCACCCAGGAAGGAGGGAAGACCAGCAGGGGTATGAGGCCCTCAATGCCTGGTCCTATAGGGTGCCCTTAGGTGGGTGTATGGCCGCTGTCCCTTCCTGCAGTCACCTGCTCTGCTCTGCCTCACGTCTCCCGTCAGAGGGGCCAATGTAGTGAGGACTGTGGTGATGCACCCCATTCTTTGGGGGTGGGAATGGGGGGTCACACCCTTGTGCACATCCCCAGTGCAGCCAGCTTTCCCTCCAGGTTGTCGGGGCCATTTTTGTGCCCTGTGGTGAGTACTGGTGAGTAGTGGCTGAGAGGACCGGTTCTAGAGTCACAACTTCGAATCCTGCTTTTAGCCACTACCTGGGCTAACTATGATCCTTAACCTCTCTATGTATTAGTCTCATCACCTGTAAAATGGGACTAATGATAGTAATTTACCCTCGTAGGGTTGTCATCAGGATTAAATGTGTTTAGGACAGAGCGCCACATGTACTAACTTAGCAGGTGTGAGCTATTCTTACTGCTGGAGCCACGCTTAGACTTAGCAAGGGTGAGCCATTCTTACCATCCCAGCTGCACCGACTGCTATTCCAGCCTGGATGTGGGTGTCTGAGAGGCTGCTTGACTTTCAGGTTAGGGGTTTGTGGATTTTAGAGCTGTTGTGGGGCTCCTGCTTGAAGTGAACATTTGTGTTTTTGTCATATTTCTAAATGAATGGAAAGAGCTAATGAAATGTTAAAATAGTAAGGTTTTCTTAAAGTTACAGTTCAAACTGAGATTCAAATTTTCCTAAAATTTGCTGTTTAACCACGTGTCCTGCAAGCATTGTACTAAACACATCTGTGTGTTCTTTTTCCCCCGTATAAATGCAATTGTCCTTGAGGTGACTGTGAACTCCAGAGTGCTGGAAACCTGCCAGGAACGTCCTCATAAAATAATAGGTGTGGAGGTGAGGTATTTTATGAAGCTGGTGTAAAACTATGTAGAATTTAGAAGGCAGAGTGGCGTTGTGCCAGATCCACGTGTGTGCCGTGTTAACCTAACGTCCTCACGGGGATGTTAACATGCTTCTCATAGGGGGATTGCGCCAATGGTTAAATAGGAAACACGATGCAAAGCTCACGCAAGCTACTTTGACGTGGTTGAACTTCAACAAACATCGGACCCCTTTCTGTTTGTGTTGACCGGAGTTCACATTGTTTTCAGGCATGATAGAATCCTATGTTTCATATGCTCGTTCTCGAATCCCCAATCAAATCAACAAGTGACACACATTCATAATATTAGTAGATACTAATTTTATCTTTCTTTGTGAACAGACAACTGGACATGGACAAGAGGGGAAGTTTAGCGGACCCCTGAAGCCCATGAAGCTTTCTATTTTTGAAGGCCAGGAACCGAGTCAAATCATATTCCAGGTAAAGGCTGCCCTTGCCCACTGTCACCTTGATTTCGTTTGCTCTCTTGGTGGACTTTTACTCGTTTATCTACTGTGCAGCTGGAAATAAAATAGAGGCATGGCCATCTCATTATCAAAAATGATTGCAGAAGTGAAGGTAAACAGAGACATGGTGGCCTCAGTATTGTAATAGTTACACTTGACGTTCTCATTGCACTTCCTCAGTTGTCTCTGGGGTGAGTGTTACCGTCCCTCCCGCAGGGAGCTTGGTGCCTGCAGGCTCCACTTCTTGTCTAGAGTGGAAAGGGAGCCAGTCCCTGGAGAGGGGAGTGGCCATCTGACCACGGGAACTGTGTGTTCCATGCACTTTCCGCTTAAAGCATTTGAAGATGTGGCTTCTCTGGAGTCAGTGCTGGGATGGCCTGCGTCTGGCCAGAGGCCTGCCTTTTCCTCACTGCCGCCTCTGAGCCCAGGCCTGGCCGTCACCAAGGCATGCTGGCAAGTAGTTGTCTTGTTTAGTTAGGTGACTGTGAAAGGCATCAGATTGGGGCACGGGGGTGGGGAGTGGCCTGCAGGTGGGAGTGAGGGAAGGGACTTCAGCTATTAAGAGCACGGAGATAATCCTGGAAACGTAACAGAGAAAGGGAGAGACGTACTACTGCATTTACCAGACATCTGCTCAGGAAGCTGCGCGGCCATGCAATGGGTGGAGGATGCTTTGATGAGCCTCTGCGGGTATCGGGACTCCTCCCCGCCCATGTCACGGGGAAGTAGCAGAGGGTCACTAAACTGCCTTCGAAGGCAGGTGTCTTCCGTTAACTGCAGCTCATTTACAGTTGGCGCTCTGTATCGGCAGGTGCCACATCCATGAGTTCACCAACTAAGGATTGACAATGTTCAGACAAAAATAAAAAATGATACCACAAAAATAACACAAATAAAAAATACAGTGTAACAACTATTTCCATAGCATTTACATTGTATTAGGTATTATAAGTAGTCTAGAGACTATTTCAAGCACACAGGAGGATGTGTGTGGGTTATGTGACGATAGTACAGCATTTTATACAAGGGCCTTCAGCGTCTGTGGATGTTGGTATCTGCAGGGGTCTTAGAATGATTCCTCACAGATGCCCAGGGATGACTGTATCATGCTGGATGTTTCCATTCTACAGACGAGAGGCTGAAAGTTGTCTGTTCCTTCATTTGGTACCAGCTTGGTGCAAAGGGCCCCAGCGTAGGAGCCAGCCAGGGTGTGTGTGCAGCTCTGTGCAGCCCTGCTGTGGCAGGTGTCACGAGGGGCCTTGGCCTTTCCCGTCGGGGGAGTCGGGCACTGAGGAAGTGGCAAACGTGTTGAGAGCTGGAGGCTGGCCGGACTCCACTTGGTGAGGAAGGGAGGCAAGAGAGCACAGCAGGGACAGCCTCCCTGTGAGGGGAGAGGACAGGACACATTCCTAGGACTGGCAGAAGGCCACGTGGCTGGGGAGGACAGAGCCGGGAGAAGAAAGGGGGGAGAGGAGGCTGCAGAGACAGGGAAGGTCCTGACTCCTAAGGCTCTTAGCTTCTCTCCCAGAAGCCAGGGGACTGAGTCAGTTTCCATTCAGAGAAGATCACTCTGCCTGCAAACTCCAGGAGGACGGGAGGACACAGGGAACTGGTTAGGAGTCTACAGCAAGGGCTCGCACAGGGGATGAATTCATTCCTCCTTACTTTCTCTGCTCTGCCAGGGAGCACTTGGTTGTAGATTCTCTGACATTTTTAATTTTTTTTTTAATTTGTGTATTATGCTTCTTAAACTGGTAAGAACTTCGTGTGTGGGCACACATTCATTTTCTTTTATTTACCATATATGGAGTGACTATACAAGGTGCTCTGCTGAGTACTGGGGCTATGAGGTGACCTGGACACTGTCCCTGCCCAAGTGAGCTCCCAATTCCTAGGAGAAAACTAACAAGCCAGATGACCACATGTGCTGAAGGTTCTGCTGGGAGTCTGTTGGCATGTGGAAGGGGCAAAGGGCATGTAAAGACAGTGACCAATTTTATTTATTTGTGTTGATTTTTAATTGAATATAATTATATATATTTATCATGTACAACATGTTGTTTTGAAATATATGTACATTGTGGGATAGCTAAATCAAGCTAAGTGAGTAGACATTACCTCACACACATGCTTTTTGTGGTGAGAACACTTAAAATTGAAGGGTGATCAGTTTTAAATGGGGATGGTAGTGGGTGAACAGAAGAGGTTTTATTAACCCCAAAGCTGAGTATTCAAGGGTGAGCAGATGCTCACAGGCAGGAAGCAGGCACTGAGTACAGGATGGGAAAAAGTGTGGAGGTGTGCACGCAGAAAGAAAAGGATAGGTGACAGGTGGTCAGGGTGCAGGGTGGGAGATGGTGAGCAGTCAAAGGTATGCACACCTGCCGAGGTCAGCACAGGCTGGACTGGCCCTTCATCCTGTAGACGGCTGAAGGGCACCACTGGATGGTTTCTACAAGGAACACCATGGCTGGATTTGTGCAAATCCAAGCTGACTAATCACTGTGAGGTGAGTTGGAGGGGGTGGGCCTAGAGGTGGGAAGGATCTCAGGGGGCTATTTGCAATGTCCAGCGGGAAGTAGCGGAGGCCTGGTTTAAGTAAGTACAGAGGGGGTGCTGTGGTCTGAATGTTGGTGTCCCCCTGCAGTTGTAGGATTTTCAACTAGCCAGCTCAGTGTACTCTAGGGGCTTCTAGATCGCAAGACAGTATGATATAAATCTGAGACAGGTCTTTTTTTCCTTTTTATTTATAATGAGATATAGCTCACATACCTCATTTGTGGTTTTAAAATGTACAATTCAATAGTTTTTAGTATATCACAAAGATGTGCAATTATCACCACTATCTAATTCCTACAACATTTTTATCAGCCCCAAAAGAAATCCTGTGCTCATTAGTAGTCATTCCCCAGACTCCCTCCCTTCAGCCCCTGGCAACCACTAATCTACTTTTGGTCTCTATAGATTTGCCTATTCTAGACATTTCATATAAATGGGATCACACAACATGTGGCCTCTTGTCTATGGCTTCTTAGATGTACCATAATGTTTTCAGTGTTTATCCATATTGTAACATGCATCAGAACTTCATTCTTTTTTATGGCTGAATAATATTCCATTGTATAAATATACCACATTTTGACTATCCATGTATCAATCGATGGACATTGGTTTTTTCCCACTTATGGATATAATGAATAATGCTGCTATGGACATTAATTCATGTATGGCTTTTATGAGGCCATGTTTTTGATTCTCTTGGGGGAGAATCACATACACTTAGTAGTGGAGTTGCTGAGTCAAAGTTAATTTTACATTTAACTTTTTGAGGAACTGAAAAACTGTTCTACAAAGCAACTGAACCATTTTACATTTCCACCAGCATTGTATAAGAGTTCCAATTTCTCCATATCCCTAAGACTTGTTATCTGTCTTTTTTATTATAGCTATCCTAATGGTTGTGAAGTGGTATTTCTTTGTGGTTTTGGTTTGCATTTCCCTAATGACAAATTATGTTGAGTATCTTTGCATGTGCATATTGGCTATCTATATGTCTTCTTTAGAGAAATGTCTGTTTAAATCCTTTGCCTATTTTTAATTGGGTTATTTGTCTTTTTATTGTTGTAAGTGTTTTTTATATATTTTGCATACAAGTTCTCCCTTATCAGATCGTATGACTTACAAATATTTTCTCACATTCTGTAGGCTTTCCTGATAGTGTCCTTGGAAGCACAAATGCTTTTGATTTTGATGAAATCCAATTTATTTTATTGTTTGTGCTTTTGATGTCATATCCAAGAAACCATTGCTTCATGTAGGGTCACAAAGATTTATGTGTATGCTTTCCTCTCAGAGTTTTATAGTTTTAGCTCTTACATTTAGGTCTTTGATCCATTTTGAGTTAGTTTTTGTGTATGGTATGAGGTAGGCGTCCCACTTCATTCTTTTGCATGTAGATATCCAGTTGATCATGCACCATTTGTTGAAAACATTATTTTTTCCCCATTGAATTAGCACCCTCATTGGAAATCAATTGACCATAAATGTAAGTTTGTTTCAGTACTCCCAGCTGGATTCCATTAAACTCTGTGTCTATCCTTATGCCAGTACCACACTATCTTGAACTGTAGTTTTGTAGTAAATTCTGAAATCAGACAGTGTTAAGTCTTCCAATTTTGTTGTTCTTTTTTAAGATTGCTTTGGCTATTCTGGGTCTCTTAAGTTTCCATATGAATTTTAGGATCAGCTTGTCAGTTCTACAAATAAGGCAGCTGTAATTTTGGTAGGGATTGTATTGAATTGGATTGACTTAGGAAGTATTGCCACCTTAACAATATTAAGTGTTTCAATCCATAAACATGGGATGTCTTTCCATGTATTTAGATCTTTTTAAATTTTATTCAGCAATGCTTTGTAGTTTTCTTTTTGCAAGCCTTTATATTTCTTTGGTTAAATTTATTCTGAAGTATCTTATTCTTTTTGATCCTATTGTAAATGAAATTGTAAAAATATTTTCAGGTCGCTCTTTGCTAGTATATAGAAATAAAATTGATTTTTGTATATTGATCTTTTATCTGACTTGTTTATTAACTATCATATTTTTTTTAAGTCCTTGGGATTTTCCATATATAAAATCATGTCATCTGTGAATAGAGATTGTTTTATGTCTTTCTTTCTAATCTGGATGAATTTTATTTCTTTTCCTTGCCTAACTTCCCTTGCTAGAACCTCCAACACGATGTTAAGTAGCAGTGGCAAGATTAGACATACTTGTCTAGTTCCTGATCTTATGGGAAAAGCTTTCAGTCTTTCACCATTAAGTATAATGTTAGCTGTGGGGTTTTCTTAGATGTCTTTTATCAGGTTGAGATGTTACCTTCCACTCCTAATTTGTTGAGCATCTTTATCATGAAAGGATGTTGGATTTTGTCAAATGATTTTATGCCTCTATTGAGATAAGATTTTTGTCCTTTATTCTATTAATATGGGGTATGATGTTAGTTGATTTTCATGTATTGAACCAGTTTTGTATTCTGGGACAAATTCCACTTGGTAATAGCATATGTGCTGGATTCAGTTTGCTGGTATTTCATTGAAAATGTTTGTGTCTACATTCATAAGAAATACTAGTCTGAAATTTTCTTGCGTTATAGTTTTCTGGTTTGGGTATCAGGATAATGATCTTATAGAATGACTTGGGAAGTGTTCCTTACCCTTCCTGTTTTGGGAAGAATTTATGAAGGTTTGGTGTTAATTCTTCTCTACGTCTTAGGTAGAATTCACCAGTGAAGGCATCTGGTCCTAGGATTTTCTTTATGGGAATTTTTTGATTACTAATTCAATCTCTTTACTTGCTATATTCAGATTGTCTTTGTATTCTTGAGTCAGTTTTAGTAGTTTTTGTCTGTTTAGAAATTTGCTCATTTCACTTAGGTTGTCCAATTTGTGGGAAAACAATTGCTCAATTGTTTTAATACTTTTTATTTCTGTAATGTTGGCAGCGACATGCCCTCTTACGCTCCTGATTTTAGTTATTTGAATCTTATTTCATTTTTGTTGGTCACTGAAGCTAAAATTTGTCAATTTTGTTGATCTTTTCAAAGAATCAGCTTTTGGTTTTATTGATTAATTCCCCCCTTTGTCTTCATATTCTCATTAATTTCCACTCTAATCTTTATTATTTTCTTCTGCTTACTTTGGGGTTATTCTTCTTTTTCTAGTTTATTAAAGTGGAAGATTAGGTTATTGATTTGAGATATTTCTTCTTTTTAAATATAAGCTCTTACAGCTATGGATTTCCTTCTAAGAAATGCTTTATCTGCATCCCTTAAAGTTTGGTATGTTGTAGTTTATTTTTCATTTATCTCGAAGTATTTTCTAATTTCCTTTTTGATTCTTCTTTGACCTTTATTAGAGTGTGTTGTCATTTCCACATATTTGTGATTTTTCCCCAGTTTTTTTCACTATTGATTTTTAATTTTATTTTATCGTGAAATACTTTGTATAACTTCAGTCCTTTTAAATTAATTGAGACTTGTTTATGGGCTAACATATGATCTATCCTGGAGAATGTTCCATGTGATTGGCTTTTTTGGATGGAATTTGTTAGCGTCTAGTTTGTTTATAGTGTTGTTTAAGTCTTCTGTTTCCTTATTGATTTTCTTTCTATTTGTTCTATACATTATTGAAAGTGAAGTCTTGAAACCTTCAGCTGTTACTGTTGAATTGTATATTTTCCCTTCAATTAGGTTTTCCTTTGTGTATTTTGAAGTCTATTGTTAGGTGCATGTGTGTTCATAATTGTTATGGTTTCTTGATGCCTTGACCTCTGTATCATCATAGAATGTCCTTTTTTGCCTCTAATCATTTTTTCTTGAAATGTATTTTGTCTGATAATAGTAGAGCTTAATTTCATGCTCATTTTGAAGAATAGTTTTGTTGGATTTATAATTTTTACTTGGCACTCTTTTCTTTCGGCACTTTGAATGTGTCATTGCACTGTCTCTGCCTTCCATGAAACATCAGCTGTTAGTTTTATTGAGCATCCCTTGTATGTGATGCATCTATGCACTTTCACAATTCTTTGCTGCTGCTTTCAAGATTCTCTCTTTGTCTTTCAAATATTTTATTATGATGTGTCTAGGTTTGGATTTCTTTGAGTTTATTCTATTTAGAATTGATTGAGCTTGTTGGATGTATAGATTAGTGTTGTTCTCAAATTTGGGAAGTTTTTGGTCATTCTGTCTTCAAATGATATTTCTTTCCCTTTAACTCTTTCCTTTTCTTTCCTGCTGGTACCATTATAATGCATGTGCTTGTTTGCTTGATGGTATTTCACTGGTCTCTTGGGATCTCTTTATTTTTATTCATTCACTTTTTTCCTGCACTTTTGGGTGGATAACCTCCATTGATCTTTTGTCAAGTTTACTGATTCTTTTGCTGGCTCAAATCTTCTTTTGAGCTCCCTCTAATGAATTTTTCGCTCCAGTTATTGCATTTGTCAATTCTAGAATTTCTATTTTTTAAAATAATAAAATTTCTATGTCTCCATCTATATTCTCTGTTTGACGAGACATTGTTTTTATACTTTTATTTAGTTCTTTAGAGATAGTTTTCTTTAGTTTTTGAACCTACATAAAATAGATGATTTAAAAATCTTTGTGCAGTAAATTCAACATCTGAGCTCCCTCAGGAACAGTTTCTATTGACTGCTTTTCTTCTCCTGTATATGGGACTTATTTATTTGTATGTTTCAAAATAATTTGTTGAAAACCAAACATTTTAAATAATGTAATGTGGCAATTCTGGAAATCATCTCTTCCTTTTCGCAGAGTTTGTTGTTGTTTCTGTTTGTTTAGTGATTTTCCTGAACTAATTCTGTAAAGTCTATATTCTTTGTCATTTGCAGCCACTGAAGTCTCTGCTCAGTTAGCTTAGTGTTCAGCCAGTGACTAGACAGAGATTTCCTTAAATGCCTTGCAGCAATAAGTCTCCTAGCCTTTACAAAGGGGCACTGTGTGCCTGTTGGGGCACTCCTTCAACAGTGTGGCAGGCAGCTTACAACTCTGCCTTAGCCTTCACTTTCTGCTTGTGCAGAACCTCCAGGTCAGCCAGAGGTGAGGGAGTAGGGCCTTCTCAGGCCTTTCCCAGGCACCGCACAGCCCTGCTCATGAATATGGCTTTCTAGATTGCCAGGAATATACCGATGATTTTCAAAGCCCCCTGTGGACACCTCATTCCCCAGCTTTTCAAGTGTTTTGGTCAACTTTTTATTTGCTTGCCTTGGGCAGCTGCAATGTTAAACAATTGCTGACGATTGTTTTCAACAAAAGCCACAGGGGAACAATTGTTGGTAGTGAGTGAGTTCTGAGTCAGGTCAAATAAATGCAAGCCTCATGAGTAGATGTTCCCAGGGAAGTGTTAGGTCAGATAATGATAGTTCTCTGCTGATGGGGCTTTTGGGAAATTCCAAACCCTTCTTGCCCCCTCAGTGGTACTGTGATTGTGAGGCTCTTGGTTTTCAAGGGTACTTCAGATCTTAGAAAAGGACAATGGGATTAGGGCATATTAAAAGACCACAAAGCTTGGTTCTTACTGATATTCAGTAATTTTTAAGAAATTAATTATTTCTTGGATTTTGAAAGCATTTTGTTAATTTCCCAGGTTCTGAGAAGCTGATATTTACTATTTTGCCAGTGTTTCCATTGCTTTTATGGGGGAGCAGTTTTGTGCAAGTTCTTACTCCACCTTTCTCACTTATGTCTGGGCCTTTTTCTTAAAACACAAGATAGCAACACTCTCATTTACTATATAAACAATATAATATCAGCAAGCAAACATGCACAAAAAATCCTTTACCCGTAATCTTACCTGGTTAACACATCAACTGTTCTTGTATTTTTATTAAAAAATTCCATTTCTTGGCCGGGCACGGTGGCTCACGCCTGTGATCCTAGCACTTGGGAGGCCGAGGCGGGCGGATCGTTTGAGCTCAGTAGTTCGAGACCAGCCTGAGCAAGAGCGAGATCCCGTCTCTACTAAAAATAGAAAGAAATTATCTGGCCAACTAAAAATATATAGAAAAAAAATTAGCCAGGCATGGTGGCGCATGCCTGTAGTCCCAGCTACTCGGGGGACTGAGGCAGTAGGATCACTTGAGCCCAGGAGTTTGAGGTTGCTGTGAGCTAGGAGGATGCCACGGCACTCACTCTAGCCTGGGCAACAGAGTGAGACTCTGTCTCAAAAAAAAAAAAAATTCCATTTCTTTCCTACTGACATGGACACTTTTGGTATCATTACAATCATAGTCTAGATTTACTCTTAAATTTACTTTTGTTATTTCACATCATATCATTATTTCTTATGTTTCTTGATTTGTAGAATGAACATTTTAACAATTAATATTCAATGAAGCTTATGTGCTTTAATAATTTCACTGTCTTTTTTTTCTGACCATTTAGGAGTTTTCAACTTTACCAGTATTATAAATAAAGCTACTTATACTATAAGCATGTAGTTTATTGTTTAAAAAATATTTTTTAGGATAAATTCTGTATAGTAATGTTTGTTATCAAAGGCTACAAACATTTTATGCTTTAAGTTATTTCCAAAAGGATTATATGAATTTATATTTCCATCAACAATGTTTATGTCCTTAATAACATTGGCATTATTGTTTTTTAATTTGTTAATAAAATATGTTAACGTATTAAAACTTAATGAAGTTGAACAACTTTTATGTCTTCTTAGATTTACATGAATTGTCTATTCTTGTGATCTTAAAAAGTCCTTTATATATAAAATATAGTGGTTGACATTTTTTCACTTCTAAAAAGGTATTAACAATTAAGAGATTATCATATAGCATTTTATCAAGTTGAAGTCACTTATAAATTGTTTTTCTTAATATTAACATGTCTATTAATCTTTGTCACAATTTTTAGAAGTACTGACATCTTTTTATGCTAGCAATAAAGCATCCCTTTTCAATGTTTCTTAGAAGCTAGTAATGCCATAGCTTTCAGATATTCCCAGAAAAATCTCCTGTAACCCCAGCTACAATTTAAAGCATCAGTGGCTTTTTTCAATGTATTGAATTATATTATACATTGTTTCTTGAGGAAAATATATTTTGCACATTACATAGTTAATAGTTAATGTGTTAGTTAATGTGCAAGCAAACTTTCAGAATGTACCACTTTAAAAGCTGAGGATTTCTTATTTAGTGATTGTACAAGTGAAAACTTTGCCTGAAATTGGTGACTTTCTACAAATTCCACAACATAGTTTTTCCTTCCAACCTAATCTATTTTTTTTTGCTTTTTCCCAGTTTAAGGTCAATTCTCCTGCTGTGTCTTTTGAACTAACTGGAGAGACAGACAACACGTTTAAGATAGAACCAGATGGACTTCTGTATCTCATCAAACCGCTGGACAGGGAAACAAGATCTATTTACAATCTCCAGGTGAATTAAGACCAGACAAAGTGACCTAGCTCCAACCTCTCTGAGCACCCTTTGTTCTAGAAGCATCATTGGCACCTCATCCCTTGCCTAGAATCCTGCTATAGCTCTCCTAACATTAATGGCTTACTTTGCGAACCTCACATGTCCTTTTTTAACCAGCTACAGAGGAGCGTGGCAAAGGGACCCTTTTCCTTAGGCTTTTTAACCAGAGCAACCCAATTTACATTGCCAGGACTCTCGGATGTTACTACTTATCCAAGTAAGGCCGTGCTCAGGCACCTGAATCAAAACCAAGTCAACAGTTTCCTAATGCTTCACTGGTATCTGCCTATGACTACTGCGTGGGATCTGGACCCACAATGAAGGCAGCATCAGTGCTGGGGTGGAGCCCCTTTGGTCCTGGCAAGAGGCAGAAGGAACCAATGGACAAAGGCTGACTAAACAGACCCTTCTCCCTCTTTTTCCCCCTTAGTTTTCATGGTTGGTGTCTGAATACCCAGGAATAGCAGAGAGCTAACTGAATAAAAGAGCAAGCCTAAAGCTTTCTGTGTGGTGCCTTCTGCTGTGGGCTCTGCAAGCTGACCACCATAACAGCTCTGTAAGATGACATTGCACCTCCATAGCCTTGAGAATGAAAGTGCTCTCATTTCACCAACTCCAGCCATTTAGGAACAGAAGCATGTCCAGAGTCCAGCATACCCCACTGCTAGAAAGTCACTGTCATGCCTAGCCAGGCTGAACTGATAGGGCCCCGGTTTTAGCAGCTCCCTCTTTGGGCTTTTGTGGGTTCCTTCTCTCCTACAGTCACCAGGCCATTGGTTCTTTGAGCTCTAATTTCCTTCGAGTGACTTTTGGGCATGTGATATGAAGTCCAGTTTCACCAAGGTCGTTTCCTTTTCCTCAACATCAGGTTGCGGCCCTGGATGCTCACGGAGCTATAGTTGAGGGCCCCGTCCCGATCACCATAGAAGTGAAGGACATCAACGACAACCGGCCCACGTTTCTCCAGCAAAAGTACGAAGGCTCAGTAAGGCAGAACTCTCGTCCAGGTAACAGGCTGGAGCAAGGAGATGTTTATGGAAAGATGGTGGAAGGGACGGATTTGTGTGGCTAACAGCTGGAGCAATCACTCATTACACACTTACCATCTTATTTAAACTTCACACTGATCTTCTGGGAGTTGTTTTCTTATCCCTGTTGTTCTAGAACATGGTTTCTCAACCTTGGCACTTGGTATTGACATCTTGGGCCTGATAGTTGTTTTTTATGTCAGGGGCTGTTCTGACCACTGCAGAATGATTAGCAGCGTCTCAGACCTCTATCCACTGGATGCCAGGAACAGCCCTCCTCCAAGTTGTGACAATAAAAATGCCCCCAGACATCACCAAATGTCCAACTGGGCAAAATCACCCTCAGTTGAGAAACAGTTTTCTAGGGTGAGCTTTAAAAAAAATACCTTAAAGCTCTAGAACAATCTAGAACATTCTGGAAAGGTGAGCTCACTCTCCCATATCCTCTCAGGAACTTACATTATCATAGTCATTGTTTTTTCCCAGTTCTTTCTTCCGTTACATCTACCTCCCAGCTTGTCCCTTCTCTCTGCTGCATTGACCACCTACTCTCCATTTGTACAGAAACCCTTCATCAAGGCCTAAGTGTATGCAGCAGGCACCTAGAAGGAGCATCACATCATAACTGTGCACAAAACAACAATGAATATTAGACTTCTGGGTTCTCAGAAAGACTCCTGGCCATTTCCATTAACTCATCATCAAGCTTTCCTTTATGTTACTTAATCTTCTCTTAGTCTTCGATGCCCACTTCCAATACTTCAGGGAAAAATTTCCTTCCACCTTATTATATGGGGCAATTTCCCTGTCCCTGTCCCTTAGATTGCACACTGAAGACTGATTAACAGACTCTGATACTGAGGTCCCCAAAGAACGTTTAGACAGGTGGGTTCTGTCCAGTGGTGTTCTGGTAAATGTTTAACAGCTGTTTCTTGGGAGGATGGAGGAAGCAAATCCCTGATTTTTGTAGCATTTGCCGATTTCCCTGGCATAAATAACTCCCACAATGGCCTCTGTTAAACTACCAATGATGTTAAAAATTGACTCACAAAATTTCTTTTCTTTTAAAAATGTTTTTTATTGAGGTAAAACATACATATATAATTTACCATCTTTACCATTTTTAAGGACTCACGGAATTTCTGAAAATTCAACAATTGGCTCCCATGAGCTGACTCCAATATATCACTGGTTCTATCTATCAATATTTAGTTCATTAAAAATTAAAACTGAAAAATTAAAAATATTAACTCATTTAACATAACACTGAAACATATTTTAGTGAAAAATAACTGTACTTTTGAGGCAAAAATAATTTAGTGGGAAAAATGGCATTTTTTTAATTTTTGCAAATCTGTTAATATCTGAATTAATAGAAAACAACTGGATTCTCATGTCTATTTCTACATTCATTCCGTTGCCATATGATATTTTAGTTGTAGTATATGAAGAAAAATTAGCTTCATACAGATATGTAGTTAAAAAAGAGATGAATGTTTTAATAACATTTTCAGGTAACTGTGGACATTCTGTGATACTATACCAAAACTCAACAAGTGGTGGTTTCTTAAAGATTAGTTGCCGTGTGGAATCTGAAACCATATCAACGATATATTTTGTATTCCTTTACACTAAAAACCATTAAATTATCTTGTTTTTTGAATGGATCTTTTACACATACATAGTTTTTAACTTTATGGGTATCTTGAAACAGTTTCAGGGACCCCTAGAGGTTCCTGGCCCACACTTTGAGAAATCCTATCCTAGGGGAGAAGAGCAGAATAAAGATTTATTTCCCCACTAATATGAATTTTCACACCTTCCCCCACTCTATCTCTGCTTCTTAGAAGGCAAAAGTGGCTATGGTTGGTTTGGGTTTTAATTAATATCTTTTATTTTATTTTTTTCCCCTGGGAACAACAGGAAAGCCCTTTATGTATGTCAATGCTACAGATCTAGATGATCCAGCCACTCTCAATGGCCAGCTTTTTTATGAAATTGTCATCCAGCTGCCCAAGATCAACGATGTCATGTACTTTCAGATCAACAACAAAACAGGGGCAATCTCACTTACCCGACAAGGTATGTGGACAGGTACCGTACCTCTAGGACTGTCTCGGTCAGAAAAAGGGACTTAGATGTGTCTCTGAAAATGTCTCTTTTCTTCTCATCAACTTCCCACAGGGTCTCAGGAATTGGATCCTACTAAGAACCCTTCCTACAGTCTGGTGGTCTCAGTGAAGGACATGGGAGGCCAGACTGAGAATTCCTTCAGTGATTCCACGTCAGTGGATATTACGGTGATGGAGAATATTTGGAAAGCACCACAACCTGTGGAGATGGTAGAAAACTCCACGGACCCTCACCCCATCAAAATCACTCAGGTAATGGCCAATAACACCTGGAGCCTATTGGATAAATGGCCTCACTTTGTAGAGCCCCACCCTCAGGGTCTCCACTGATACATTCCTTAGATACATTTTTGCATAGCATAATTGTAAAGCACATTGAATAGTCTCTGGCCCCAAGTCTCTGGACTTGACCATCATGGGCAGAACGCTTGGGTTCAGATATATATTTGAGCTTTCAGAGTGGACTTCACTCACCCTCACCTTAAAGTAGCAGTCATGTTGGTTCTTCTCCGTCAGTAGTGTGGGGAATGGCTGCCCTACAGTGGGTTGTGCATGGTGCACACATCGTGTATATGTACATGGTTTGAATTTGAAGTTGCAAGTATTTTGGAAGCTGCTGCTTATGCTTGTGGGAAAAATCTTGACCCAATAGACTCATCCTGTCAGAGGCTAAGGACAAAGACAGGACTGCCAATGGTAAGAGAGTCCTAGTAGGCAACCTTGACCCTTGGAGACACCCTTTCCCCACACTGTTCCATCTCCAGTGTGTGCCTCTCGCCTCTATTCAAATGCTCCTCCCGACTTCTATGGGATCCTTGGGCCTCTTCCTACCTTAGCTCCTGGAAATCCAGGCTAGACTTTATCCAGATCCAGTCTTTTCTAGAAGCTCAGGAGGTTCCTTGACATGACAGCTGTGGGTCAATGGGCGATCCCTGAGTTAGGAAGTAGATAACCAAAACCATGTTCTTGCTCCATTACTTTAGTGACTGATCACAAACCAAGTCATTTAACTAGCCTGAGCCCCAATTTATCATCAGTAAAATGGTAGTAACACCTCTCAGTGTTACGAAGATTAACTGAGGTAGAGTCTGTGAAAGTGGACAAAAGATGTTAATGTTATGAAGAAGTACTAGTCTGTAGTTCTCCCAAAAATTTTTTAAAAAAATGATACTATTATTGTTAAAGGGACTCTGGAATGGGCCATCCCACCATATCTATTATCCAACCTAAAGAGACTCTTACTTATTGAATGTTGAATTAATGAACTTCAGGAAAAACAAAAGAATGAAAGCAGGAGGAATTGTGCTTTCCCAGCTCAGAAGGCATGTTAGCATTCATTACCGTGAGATTTCAGACTGGGGCCAGGAAGAAACTATTCCTAGCTATTATTCAAGTTATCCCATAGGGATTAGTAACCGATAAAAATAACCAATACACTCAGTCGCTCTTGGGGTTGTCAAAGAAAGGAAATTCTGGGTGCCACACTCGATTTCCAAGCCTGTACGTTCTGAAACTCAGGAGAGTGGAGAGGCGCAGCTCAAGAAAAAAGAAATCAGGCCAAGTGTTTAGGACACAAGGGAGCTCACTTTAGAACCAGGAAGATAGTCTTTGGCATCGACAGTGGGTGATAGTTAAATGACTAGCAAGGGACAAAGTTGTGTCCCTGACACCTTCCCAGGCTGGTCAAAGAGATTTGTTTAGTATGGAAATTTCAACTAGCTGTAGGACCTTGGGCAAGTCACTTGAATTTTTTGTGCTTTTGTTTCCCCACTTCTAAAATGGGAATAACAGTAGCTTCTACTTCATAAGACTGAGAATTAAATGAGACAATACATAAAGATGTTTAGAATTACATGAGGCATGTGGTAAACCCTCAATAAATATATTATTAGTATTAGAATAACTAAAAGGTCAGGACCTGTCTAGATAGCAAGGAGACTGGTCTTACTCTAATGAGTTTATTAATTTTTTTACCAGGTTGTTTACAAAACAACCCTAGGAGTTGGCGGTTATTCTTACCCCTGAAGTCTTTCAGACTAGATGTTTAGGGGAGGAATGTGCCTTATTTAGGTGTCATTTGTCTTACTTAAATAGTAGCACAGAGCAGAGTCTAAAGTGGCCACTGTTGCTCTTATTCATCTTCATTGGTGAGTTTTAGAAGCTTCATACATCATGGCTTAGTCTTCAGATAAAGGCAGCTACAAAGTACATTTCGTTCCTTAAATTGATGTTTCATGGATATACAGCTTTCACCGTCAGACTTCTAAAAGAAAGCAACCCATAAACCCTTTAGAGTGTTCAACAAAGAATTGCTTTAGAGAAGAAAAATTCCCTGGTGTGTTTTTTTATGAGCAGTATAACCTGATGGGGAAAAAAAGGGCTCATTTTAGGTTGAAAGTGAAAAATGTAATTGAGTTGTTATAAGAAACCACAGACATACAAACAAGGTTGTCAGAAATTTCAAATTGAGAACCAGAAAATTGTTAATTTCCTTTCCAGTTCTCTCTAAATGTGTCTTTCCTCACAATTCACTTTGGGCCCTGTAGGTACAGTGGAATGATCCGGGTACACAATATTCCTTATTTGAAAAAGAGAACCTGCCAACATTCCCATTTTCAATTGACCAGGAAGGATATATTTATGTGACTCAGCCCTTGGACCGGGAAAAAAAGGATTCAGTGAGTAAAATGGGACCAGTTTCACAGGCAACAAGACAAAGTCCTATGTCCATCTACGGTTGAGAGCAAAATTGATTTTACTTAAAAAACTGCATTCCAGACCCCAGCTTATTATTGGCTTTCAAAGACATTATAATTTGGTAATTTTCCCACAATTCTGACCCATCTCATGTTTTCCTAAGCAAACTGAAGATAAACAGGGTAAATGAAATGGAAATGAAACAGTTATTTTCTCTGCCTTTTAAAGGGGGTGGTGAGAAAGTCTTGCCTTAACTCTGACCTTCCTGTTGTAGTATGTTTTTTATGCACTTGCAAAGGATGAGCATGGAAAACCACTTTCATACCCTCTGGAAATTCATGTCAAAGTTAAAGACATTAATGATAACCCGCCTACATGTCCATCTGCAGTGACTATGTTTGAGGTCCAGGAGAATGAAATACTGGGTAAGAAATGAGAGCTGTTCAATGCTGTGTAACTGTCTTCCCTATGCAAACTCTGGAATCCCTTTCTCCTCTCTGTGGGGTAAAGTGGGCAGGTAGACCTAATTGGGAGTCAATAATCCATGTCTGTAGTGCAGCATAGAGGTTAAATGCACCTCGGGTTTGGATCGAGCACATCTGGGTAGTATTCTTAAATAGGAGCTTTTATAATGACCACCACCACTGCCACTATTACTACTACTAACACCCTTACTACTATCACTAGTACCATAACTACTTACATCAGTATCCTGTGTACCTGCATAGGGATATCTCATTTGCAAGATTTTCCCATAAATTATTTGACCTCTAATAAGCTCATTAAAAGAGATACAATTTCATCAAATTTGCTAATAATTTAAATAAACATTCACACCCAAAGTCAGATACCCTGCAATAAATAAGCAATACCAATGGAAGTTGACTTTGACCCTTGAGCCTCCCTCTCTAGGAAGCCGATAATAATTCAGGAGGCTGGTAGATGAAGTTTGAGTCCCATCTATTTTTGTCCTTTTGGTCTTGACTTGCTACGTCTTCTTTCACTGTGTCTCATGATAGCTTTAGTTTTGTATGGAAACAAGTACTGTAAGAACATTATGATTTCTGGGAGTTTAATGACTTCCCTGGTTTAGGGACAACCGTTGTCTGTTTCCCCATTGGTATTGAGACTGTTGACTGAGCAGGCTGGCTTTCCTTGAAATGTTTTGGTCCGTTGTGCTGTGTTCATTTCAGAGGCTTACAAGTTTAGCAGCCTCTGATGGGTATCATTTCTAGGGCTTTGCTGCCCTTGTGGGCAGATTCTTATATGCTTTGTGGATGTTCTCGTCATTTTCTTTTGATCTCTCTACTCCTCTTCCTACACACCTCTGACACAGTGGCTGCCTTCCTGGCAGCTTGGTGGGCGCTGCTTGCGTGGCTTGTTTGCTGTCAGGTGTCATGTGTAGGCTACCTATAGTCCGTGTGTTCAGCTCAGGTCCTCTCTGTTTCATTTATTCTAACTTTTGCCACAACAGGAAGAGTTAAATGACAGCTTGAAGGATTTCAGTTAATCATAAGGAAGAATCTTCTCACAGTGACAATTGTGTAACAATGGAATTGTGTAACAATAGCCAACAAACACTTGTGGCATCATCCTTTTTGGAAATCTGGGATGGTCTGTGATGCTGAATAAAGGCAGAAAACCTTTGAAGACCTTTCTAGATGATACCCGAAGTCTCTTTGCATTGGGCCAAACATTTAATATAGCGTTATTTACTTCTGCATAAAAAATTGCCCTCAAACTTAGCAGCTTAAAACAACAACCATGTATTATTTCACAGTTTCTGTGAATCATGTATCTGAGTGCAGTTCAGCTGGGTGCCTCTAATTCAGAGTGAGAGCTCAGAGAGAGAGAGAGAGAGAGAGAAAGAAAGAAAAGATAAGACAGAAGTCACAGATGTTCTACAACCTAATCTTGGATGTGATGTCCCATCACTTTTGCCCTATTCTATTCATTAGAAGCGAGTCAGTAGGCCCAGCCCACACTCAAAGGGAGAGGGTTATGGAAAAGCATGAATATCAGGAGATGGGAATACTGGGAACCATTTTTAGAGGCCGCCTCCCTCATTTGGGAAGAGATTAGTATTCATTTTCTCAGACTGGTGAGGAACTCATTGTTGGTAGAATAAATTATTCAGGGATCAGCATGCTATTTGCCTTTCTAAAAGTGAGAATTTACTTTGTAAAGATACTTCACAAAGTTTTTAATGGACCAAGAATTCTTATAAATCAACTGAGTACATATATATGTAACCTGAAGAAGCAGCAAGACGATGCCCCTGCCCTGTGGGGCTTCCTGTCTAGCTGAGCTGACAGCACATGCATAGATGGGAACATTAACAAATAAAACTTCAACAGAATGCCAAATCATTCCTTGGTATATTTACATTTTCCTCTTTGGAATCTTGTATTAGCCAGTATCTTGTAGGACTTGTGTCCCCAAGTCTTAGCAATATCAACATTGATTCTTGTATCCCACTTAGAATCCAGTCCTACATATTCTTTTTTTTTTTTTTTTGAGACAGAGTCTCACTCTGTTGCCCGGGCTAGAGTGAGTGCCGTGGCGTCAGCCTAGCTCACAGCAACCTCAAACTCCTGTTCTCAAGCGATCCTCCTGCCTCAGCCTCCCGAGTAGCTGGGACTACAGGCATGCACCACCATGCCCGGCTAATTTTTTCTATATATATTGTTAGTTGTCCATATAATTTCTTTCTATTTTTAGCAGAGACGGAGTCTCGCTCTTGCTCAGGCTGGTCTGGAACTCCTGAGCTCAAACAATCCGCCCGCCTCGGCCTCCCGGAAGTCCTACATATTCATACTGGAAATTTAGCCCCTCATAAAAGCCCCACCTCCCTGGAGTATTTCTGGATGCCCCCAGGAGATGCTGTATGTACTCCTGAATCAATCTGGGCTGCCACTAGTTCCCGGCCTCAGCCACTCAGAGACGTGGTTCTCCTTTCACCTCTGGCTCCTGTACAAAGTCCTCCACTCCCATTGAAGGGTGTCCCCTGGTGCCCACAGTCCTCATGGGGCCTCTGCCCAGGACATTCTCTGTGGAGTGAGAGAACAGTGTCCTTGGTGTTGTGCTCACTTGCTGAGTGGAAAGGTCCAAAACCCAAGGGCTGCTTAGACACCAAAGGATCACAGAATTTAGCAAGATGCTCCTTCATCCCAAAGCACAGATACTTTGCTTGCAGAGACACACGCATGCCACAAAGGTTGCTTGGTTGTGATGGATACTAAAGTAAGTGGCTGGCGCTGCACTAGGTGCATATTCTCTTCTGTCCTGTTGCTCACGAGCGTCCCTGCGCCCGGCCCCTGAGACACATCTGCACGTGTCCAGCTCCACTGTGGACATAGCGTAGGCACTTCCCTTCCCCTCCCCCCCCAAACCAAAAACACCTCTACATTTCCATGTAGGTCAGTGGATGCAAACCGATATGGGGAGGGGGGTGTAAACTAACTGCACAAACCGGGTGGGATTCTTGCTGCATATAAAGAAACCACACCACAATTCCCCTTTCACAGGGTAAGATCTAGAACCTGTCAGAACTCACCCAGCGCCGAGTGGAGCACTGAGTCACAGTCACGGAGTTGTGGGGCTCCCTGCACTGAAACGCTCACGGAATACAGTACTTAGGGCCATGAACTGCAGCGAGGCAGAGAGGATTGGGCCTGCTCTTTGGCCTGCATTATCTCTGGGGTGCAATAGCTCAGTCTCTACAATTGTTCCACAAAGTTACTTAGAAGCACCCCAGGGTTGGCTTCTCTTTGTTTGGTTATCCCATTTGCCGTGCTTGTTGGCGTCCTGGGGCTGCGGTAACAAGTCACCACAAATTTGGTGGTTTAAACACTAAATGTATCCTCTCGTAGCCTGGAGGCCAGGAGTCTGCAATCCAGGTGCCAGCAGGGCCAAGCTCCCTCTGGAGTCTCTACGGCAGATCTTCGCTGGCCTCTTTTGGCCTCGGCTGGCCCCAAGCATTCCTTGGCTACTTGTAGCAGCATCACTCCAATTTCTAACCTCCTCCTTCTATCATCTACTCCGCTGTGTGTGTCTCTGTGCCCTCCCTTGTAAGAACACCTATAACTGGATTTAGGGTGAGATTTCATCTCAAGATCCTTAGCTAGTTACATCTGCAAGGGCCAGCCTTATTTCCAAATAAGTTCCCGTGAGGAGTCTCTGGTAGGCATGAATTTTGGGGGATACTATTTGTCATGGGCTGAATCTGTCTCCCCCAAATTTATCTGGTGAAGGTCTAACACCCAGTATCTCGGAATGTGACTATATTTGGAGATAGTGTATTTAAAGAGGTGATTAAGGTAAAAGTTTAATATGTAACATGGAGCCTGTTGGATTTCCTTTTCTTCTCTGCAGGTAGCAATATCGGGACCCTTTCTGCCCGTGACATGGATGAAGAAAATACTGTCAACAGTATTTTAGAGTACAGAATTGTGACGCAAACTCCCCAAATTCCCATGGACGGACTCTTCTTGGTCCAAACCTATTCAGGAGTGTTCCAATTAGCTAAAAGGTCCTTGAAAAAGCAAGATACTCCTCACTACAACTTAACGGTACAGGTGTCCGACAAAGGTTAGTGTCACACCTGCTGTCTTGAGTACACATAATTGTTTTACTTCTAGTTTTAATTTGTTAGGCTGCTCTAATGCCTGGGTATATTACAGAATGATGCCATGTAAACATTTTTTGCTTCCTTTATGAAACACGCAACACAGAGACAGCCTGGGTTTAATGGCCGGAGTTGCAGCTCAGGCAACGTCGTTGTGTAAGTCCAGGTCCTCTGAGAAGCAGATGCTAAAAATAAATTTAATGTACAAGGATTTCATTAGGAGGATGCCTGTGAGAAAAAAATGGAGAGAGGCAGAGAGAAGGCTGGGAGAGCTGTCAGAGCACAGCACAGGCCCTGAGTGGAGAAGGGAGGGAAGGAAGGCTGGTGGGGATATCCTACACTGCTGAACAGTCTAAGGAAAGTTCCATAAGGCTGTTGGGGAGTCCAGAGTTGGCTGTCAAGGGAGTTCATGGTCTCTGAGAAGGAGCTTTGCTTAGTCACTGGCTGCCAGGAGCCCGTGGGAAGTGAGGCCTCGGTGCAAATGTGGTGATGGATTTCAGAGCACAGTAGTGAGGCCATCGCCAGTTGCTGTCCCTGTTGTCGGAGTCTAGCATGCACATTCTGCAGACCATGACCGTGAACAGGAAAATCGTGTTTCCCAATTCTTTCTTGCTTTCAAACTGAAAGCAAGAGTCTGTATGAAAGGGGAGGAGAAATGCATGTTTTGGAAAGTTCTATCTTTTCCTATTAGCTTCCAGTTGGCCATTTGACAATTACTAGGAGACATTCTTCCCTAATCCTTATATAATTACAGATCAAGTAGTTCTTAATCTCTATCAGGTCACAACATGCTTTGAGAATCTGATGAAAACTATGCATTCTCAATTGAATGCACACGTTCTTAAAAAATTTGCACAGACATATAAAAATACACTTATCTAGAGAGAGACTCATTTCTGGGGCACTCAGACTCCTAGAACGTTAAGAATCCTTTGAGTTAACTAGCACTGAATCTTAGATTACCAAATAATTCCGTAATCGTTCTGGGAGGCACAGGTTACGTAGGTACGGAGGAGAAATGAGCATCGTTTCACACTGTGCTTCACATTGTCTCCTTCACGTGGATGTTGACATCCTAGGGGGAACCTGGGTTTTGCGGCCTCAATGCAGAATGTTTGAAACCCAGTAATTAGACAAATATGAAGGGCCTAATATTTTCAAGCATTATGTTAAAAGGTTAAAGCAGAAGTAAGTATAATAAACCCTCCTTATCCATGATGAACTAGCAAGTTCACACTATTAGCTGTCCATTCTTTTAGCAGTTATTGAGCATGTGCCTATTTGAGACACCATGGAAGATTGGGGATACTTTACAGATGAATTGGGGATACTTTACAGATGAATAAGCCCTAGTGTCTGTCCTCAAGGAGAGCTCATTCTGGTAGAGGAGATGGACATATGAATCAATAAACTGCAAGAAACTATACAAGGTAACCCGTGAAGGAAATGAGTGGCTCAGTGGAGGGAGAGAACGGATATGGCTTTCTGAAAGACGTGTCGCTAAGTTTTCAAGAATGAATATGATAAGTTACAAACTCACACAGGGCTTACAGAGGAGTGGGAATCCCACGTGCAAATGCATGGGGACCTGAAGCAATTTGAAGATATGAGTATAAAGTAGAAATTGGATTATAAATTGTTTACATGCATGAGTACATGTAACCTGGAACATGTGGACCAGATTATTAAGTATATTTATATATAAATATGTATTGATAGACTTAAACATTCAATTGTGCACGACAGAACATTAGAGACTAGCCTATACTTAACATAGTTTTATATAAAACCAGGGAGGGCTTGTCACCCAGAGGCCCACTGCTGGCCCAAATGAAGTCTGTGCAGAGCAGTGAGCCAGTGAGTTCTGGGCCTGGGACCACCCGAATCTTCAGCCATTCTTGTCTACAAATGTTCCGGGGGGACCAGCCTCAACTTCAATCAATATGCACTTGCTTGTAATTAGATTGTGAATAGATTACGTGCCTGGCGTGTGTTCAGTGCATTAAGCACAAGCTGTAGAGTTGGACTGCCTGGGTGTATTAGGATCCCAGCAGGAAACAGAGGGCCCCTCGAAGAGTTTCAAAAAGGGATTATTTGTAAAGCTTGTGGGCAGGGTTAAGGAGGTGGTTGTGAAGCAGCAGGGGCAGGTTGTGAAGCACAGGGGCAGCCTTTTCTGCTCTAAAGCCCAAAGGAGCCAGGGAAGGGAGCATGCCCTGAAGGAGCAAGGCCTGCGCCTGTCGCTACAGAAGAGGGCTTTTGGCAATGGGGGCATCACACCCCCAACTGCTCCCCTCCTGCCCTTTCTGCAGGCTTCTGCCAGGGCTCCTATTGGCAGGACCTAACTGTTACCCAGGGGCAAGATGTGCACTGATGCATTTCATGAGGTCAGCCCCTGGGACACAGAGCACGGGCAGAAGAGTGGATAGTGGATGCAGAGGGCAAAGGGAGTACATGGATTTGAATCCTGGTTCCACCACTGGTTAGGTGTGTGACCTTGATTAGGTTACTTAACATCTCTGTCCCCTGGCTTCCTCGTTTGTTGTTAATAAATGAATGGGTATGATAATAGTACCTACACATCATGAAGTTGTGTAGATGAAATGAGTGATGCAGGTAAAGCACTTTACTGTGCCCGGTGCATAGAGACCGCTCACAATTTGTATTACGATGAGAACCCGGTTTTGTTATTATCCACGTCTTATAGATAAACTGACTGAGGCCCAGAGACATTGCGCGACACACCCAAGCTCTCACACATCTGATAAGTGGCAGAGCCAGTGTCTGAACAGTGAGATTCAGAGCCTAGACTATCAACCATCCTACAATACAGTTCATTGTGGTTAGAAAGATGGTAGCCCCGACAAAGCACCTGTCATTTTGTTTCAAGTTCTGACCTTCTCTCCACCTCCATTCAGTGCTCCTCTTGGATCTAATGGAAGCTACTGTCTCTGACTAGGTCTTCGAATTGTCAAACCCACCCGCAAAAGCCTGAGCCATTTCCGCAGGGTTCCTTGAGCTCTGTCTGTCCCTGTCTTGCTTCCTGCAGGGTGGGCAGCCACATCCTTTGAAGGAGGCTAATTGTACCACTTCCTCCCTTACTTGGAGAGGAGGGAGCAGGTGCCCCTGAATCTTCCCACCATAGAGGGCAGAGCAGGTATAGGACAGATGTGTTCAGAGAAGGAAACATAGCCACTGGGACAGCTTTCTGGAAGGATAATTTTACACTGGGCTTTAAAGACTACTTAAGTTTTGCTGGTCAGAGAAAGAGAGGCTGCTTCACAGAAAAGGAGCCATCCTGCTCAGGAACAGACCTTCCCTAAGGTGGGACAGGTGGAGAACAACAGGAAGTCCAGAAAAACTTCTCTCAGGTCTGTCTTCAGCTCTCTCCACCCTACCTGACGACCTGCTCATGTGTGCAGGTGGGAGTGGAGAACCCTCTCTCCACATAACTTGCATGTCAATTGCAAAATTGTGACTAAGGCTGTCACTTCACTTTGCAATTATTTTCTTGCAGATTTCTGATTTTAATGCATGATTTTCAGTGAAAATTTCTGTGATATATAACTTTGGTTTTCAGATTTCAAGACCCTCTGTGCTGTGCAAATCAACGTTATTGATATCAATGATCAGATCCCCATCTTTAAAAAATCAGATGTGAGTAGTTTTCCCTTTTGTTTTTCTTTACTTTGTTCATGTCACTCGACCCCTACTTCTGGAATAAAGACACAGACAGTAGTTGAGAAAAGCGTCAGACTTAACAGGTAGCCTTGGTCAATGCACCGATAACAAACTCAGACACCATCTTCAGTGGAAGTCTTCAGGGAACAATAACATTCACTGTTACAGTTACCCAGGGATGTGTGTTTATAAACTCCTGCCAACGGCTCATTTATTCCAAGGGCTGCTTAAAAGCTACAGCCACAGTCTCTGTCAAATTGAAAGGAGTTGAATAGCTGCTTGCAGTTTATCATTATACATTTTGTGTGAATTAGGACAATAAATAGAGTACTGCTAGGTTCAAACAAGCATTTTTAGTCAAAAACTTAATATTTGGAATCTTGACAATTTAAACTCACTTTGTCATAATTGGGTAAGAGAAAGAGAGAAGAAAAAAGTGAATCTCTGGCTTATGCCAAAGAAAAATGCACTCAAGACATTTGCAAACATTAGAATTGAATGAAAAGGAAAAAATCAGATTAGAACCTTAAGAAAAATGCAGATTACTGGGGTTTTTTTGTCAGTATGGGCTCCAGACTTGGTGATGGCTTTATCACTGCTCGCCTTACAAGGGACATCTCTGTTTACTTTGAAGGAGAGAGAAGCTCATTTGGAGAGATTGTTATGTCATGTTTAAGTCGGTTATGAGGCAGCCCAGAGCCCTGTGATGACGTTCATAAATCAAAATAGAGACAGGCTGTGACAAAGGAGGGAATTGATTTACGAAGGGGCTTGAGGTGGGAAGAAGTGAGACTAGGCGTACCATGTGTAACCAGGCACTGAAGTTCAGCAAGCATAAAGTAAAGAACCCATTCTTCTCAGCCCCCATGCTCTTGGGCATTTTATCCTTTCTGAACATTGTGATTTCTTCCTATTTCACCTCCTAGACAGTTTTTTTTTTTTTTTTTTTTTTTTTTTAGTTTGAGGGTAAGAATCCTGCTTTGGGAGTCTCAGAGCTTAAATACAAATCTGGTTACAGAGAGAGTGAACCTGCTGCTTTCATTGCTATGGTCCCTCCCAGACCCTGCTTGCTGCCACCTCTACGATCACGATGCCGAGAAATGATCTAGGGGTTTCTAGGAGAGTGGGAGAGGGGCTAGGCCAGTGACTAGGAGCACAGGCTTTGGAATTGGCAGACGTGGGTTCACATCCTAATTCTGTGACTCACTAGCTGTGTGATCACGGGTGGGTCTAACCTCTCCAATCCTTTGCTTCTCTGTAAATGGAGATGGTAATATAGCTACTCAGTAGGGTGTTGTGTTGCTTTACTGAGCACCTACTATGTGCCAGGCATTCGGGAGCTTTACATACATTATCTTCCTTAATCCCCACGGCAAACACTAGGCAGGTTCTATTATTATTATCTTCATTAGACGGATGATGAACACTTAGTAAGGTAACTTGCTTCAAGTCACCCAACTAATAAGCAGCAAGCCTATGATTCATATACAGGCTGACTCCAAGGTTCAAGCTTTTAATTAACCTCTATTCCTTGGTTGATTTAAGAGTTAAAATAGTATATATAAAGTGCCTGCCACATTATAGGTATTCAATCCAGTGCAGCTATTTATTTATGTCATTACTACTATAATAATAATTATAGTTATTAAACATTGGATAGGGGAGGAGGATTCTGTCTTAGAATCCTACCAGTACCCATCCGAGGTGTTGTGTTCTTTGGTATGATGGACATCAGTTCATGAGTATGACTGATGTTAAAATCAACTGCAACGTAGTCATCAATAGGGAAAACATGCCCCACACGTATTAATGCAAACTATGACTTGTGTCCATTCTGAAACCAAAGAGACAAGTTTCTCCTTCGACAGTGATGCTTGATGACAGTGGACGTTCTCACTGTTTCCTTTCCCCGTTTCCTCCTTAGTATGGAAACCTGACCATCCCTGAAAACACAAAGATCGGGTCCATCATCTTAACCATCCAGGCCACTGATGCTGATGAGCCACTCACGGGGAGCTCTAAAATCCTGTACCGTATCACACAGGGGGACAGTGAGGGACGACTCGGGGTTGACACAGATCCCCGCACCAATGCTGGATATGTCACAGTCAAAAAGGTAAATAGCCCATTTAATGGAATTTGTCTTTATGTGGATTAATTTACTAATGACAGTATGAAGATCTGTAAGCAGAGGTGACATGTTAGCAGTGACCTCTCAGACGTGGTGATGGACTCCTGGAGCACCCTTTGTCCTTCCTGTCCTCCTGCCAGGCAGAAAGCCAGGATTCTAGTCCTGGGTCTGTCCCTGGTAGGCCAAGTAACTTTTGCAGGGAGGTAATGTTGCCACATAAAATATGCCTGTAATCCTAGCATTGTAGGAGGCCGAGGTGGGAGGGTTACTTGAGGCCAGGAGTTCAAGACCAACCTGAGCAACAGTGAGACCCTGTCTCTACTAAAAACACAAAAATTAGCCAGGCATGGTGGCATGCGCTTGTAGTCTCAGCTACTTGGGAGGCTGAGGGAGGAAGACAGCTTGAGCCTAGGAGTTTGAGGTTGCAGTGAGCTACGATGATGCCACTGCACTCTAGCCTGGGTGACAGAGCTAGACTCTATCTCAAAAAAGAAAAAAAAATACAGGATGAACAATTTTTTAGCATAAGTATGTTCCATGCAATATTTGGGACATACTTTATACTAAAAAATTGTTTGTCTGAAATTCAAATTTAACTAGGTATTCTATATTCTTATTAGCGAAATCTGGCAGCCATGTTTGGGGGATGGCACCCGGGGCTTCACTTCCTCCTTTGCAGATGTGGGGAGTTGGGCTGGACGCGCCCATGGGACCTTCAGGCTGTAACCCCTTCATTCACACATGCCAGGTGGAGACACTTCTTGAATTGTGACTGGAAATCGGCGGGTCTCCTTTCAAGGTGGCATAGACAAGTTTATCTTTTCATTCTCCCTCCACCCTGCTTTGCTCTCATCTTTCATGCTCTGACCCTCTCTCCCTCTGTAAGGACCGGGTAATCTGGAGGCAGAGTCTTCATTATATTAGTTCCTATTTCTTTGTACAAGAGTCCCCCCAACTCTCCCTCAATCTCTCCTGTCTCCTGCTGTGTACACCTAAATCTTGACTCTTCTCTCCACGGCCGCCCCATCTCAG
>CM052438.1:56609566-56625059 GCA_028533085.1 Varecia variegata
TGCAACGTGCACTGTCTGGGGAATGGGCACGCTTGAAGTTCTGACTTGGGGGGGACGGGGGTGGGGGCGGGGATGGGTGTATACCTACAGGAGGAGTGCGATGTGCACTGCCTGGGGAATGGACACGCTTGAGGCTCGGACTCGGGGGATTGGGAGGGACATGGGCAATATATCTATGCAGAACTTTTGTACCCCCATAATAAGCTGAAATAAAAAAAAAAAAAATAAAAAAAAAATAAAAAAAAAAAAAGAATTAAGGAAGACTCCAAACTTTTGGCCTGAGCAATTTAATTCTCCAGCTCCCCAACCTTACAATCTATTAGCACCCAATGGATCCTAATCCAATCCATCAGTAAATATTATAGGTTTTCATTGAAATATACCTGGAATCTAAACGCTCCACACTACTTCCAATGTAGTCCCAGGTACCACCATTTCTCTTCTGGATTCGTCCTTGCCCCTGCCCTCCCTACCCCACTCCCTGAGTCTATTCAATGCAGTCAGAGTGATCCTTTAGGAAAGTAAATCAGATTGTCTGACTCCTCTTTCAGAGCCCTCCAAAGGGTTCCCATCTCTTTCAGGATGAAATTCCAGGTATCTAGGATTTCTTATTCGTTACCCACACACACGGCCTAACACAGTGCTTGGCATATAGAATATACCAAAAAAAAAAAAAAAAACAAAAAAACACACACACAAAAACATTGTGAGAAAGTAATTAACTCACACATAATTTTTATATCATTCTCTTATTCTTGGATATGTAGGTTGTTTAAAGTATTTTTTATTATAGAAAATGTTTTGAATATATGTATGCATATAATTCTTTTTAAACTTCTATTTTTTTTTTTAGTTAGGTAAAATTTCTAGGAGTGGAATTACTTGGTCTAAATATACAAGCATCCCTGTGACTATAATGTGTTGCTTCCCAAAGGGCTGTGCCCGTTGGTGTTCCTGGGGTTCTAGTCTTGTCTCTCTCAAATTCATCTTTCACACACCTACCAACGGTTCCCTTGAAACACAGATACGACTGGGTCCCTTTCCCGCTTAACGCCATTTGATGGCTGCCCAGGGTTTCCCATGATCTGCTCTTTAAAGCTCTGTGGCCTCATCTTTTGCTGCCACAGCTTCCCGCTTATATCCCAGCACCGCTGAAACATCTGACCCCACACTCCTTGGCCCTTGGTGCTTAGTTCACACACACTCTGCTGCTGAAGCATCCTCTTCTTGCCTTTGTTAACTTCTACCCCTTCCCGATTCCCATAAACTTCTCTTGGATTCCACAGGTCCCCTTTTGTTGTATTTACCGTATTTTACTGGAATCATTTGCTCCTGTGCCTCTCTCCCCCACTGACTCTGGTGCCCCTTTGCGTGACCTCCTCCCTTGGCCGACTGCCCAGCGTTGCCCAGCACTCAATAGACATTTGCCAAGTGAGGAATTCACCGTCTCACCAGCAGCCTCTGAGCATTAACCCATGTCACCCAATGTCTCCACCACTGGGTGTTTGAGTTTTCTTAGAGGAGTGGTTTGCTAAGAGTTTTTAAAAGATACTTCCAGATTGCTTTAATTGGAATTCTTCGATTTCCAGAAAAGTGTAACAGTTTTCCTCAGAGCACAAACACTACCAGTTGTACGAATGAATGAATGTTCCTTTTGAAGACAGAAAAAATGCAAATGAATTATTAATAATGTGAGACAATGATCCTTTAAATAACATACAAATGATGATACTTATATAATAGTATAGTGATATATAAACCATCTTCACATTTGCATGCAAAGTAACGTGGGCTTTCTTTTTCTCTTTTCACTTTATGAAGGTATTCACTGAGAGGCGACACGAGAGGTTGGCTTAAAATTGACCCTGTCACTGGCGAGATCTTTAGTGCAGCTCCGCTGGACAGGGAAGCCGAAAGTGTGTATCGGGTAAAAGTGGTGGCCACTGAAGTGGGTAAGCAAAAAAGAAAAAAAAAAAAAAGAAAATAGATTATCAGGGTGTGTATCAGTAGAAATGGGAGAAACTTGACAAACTTGACCAGAGTCGAAGCACCAGAATTATAATCACCTTAAAGTGGAAAAATGAGAAAGGCACAAAAGACCAGAGTGTAGGGGAGTGCTCACACCTTCCTGGTTTTGTTAAAGACGAGAACCACCTGTGCCCCTGAGCAGGGCTTCTTCCAAGGGGGGTTGTACCTGGAGGCTGGCCAGGCTTCAGGGATGCCGCTCACTCTGATTTCCTGGGGAGGCTACAGCCTCTTCTAGAAGGTTTCTGAGTCCCTGGCTGAACTACTTGCCTTCTTCCAAAGTGGCTGTGGGTTTCTCCTGGGGGCTCGGAGCGCAGTCAAATCACTGCCTTGTTGACCGAGAGCACTACTCGCTCCCTCAGCTTCAAATTGCAGCTTGTCAGGCTTCATCCTTTTTGAAGCAGAGAGTGTTCTATGCAGTGTTCTCCACTTTGATATGTGTCAGAGTCACCTGGCGAGCTTGTTCGATATGGACACTAGGAGTCCACCCCTGGGGACTCTGATTCAGTAGGTTTGGGTAAACCTGGGTGTCTGTGTTTTGATGAAATAGGGTAAAGCTTGAAAAGGGAAGACTGTATTGTACAGATAAGCCCAGGAGGTTTGAACCATCTCTATATAATCTTTGCATCTCGTTTAGTTCCATTGTAGTAGTGTACATTGCCATATACTACTGTCATATATATATATAGTCAAACTGGAATTCCAGAGAATTTTTAAAATTAAAAATTAACTCATAGGAATAATATTTTTATCCAGTGATAAGGCTGGTAATTTAAATATTGAGTTTCTTTGCATTTAAATGGAACTTAAAAATGTACAGCAGGAATTCTGTTGATCTTACGCTGATCAGAGGCTATAATTAGCTAGTAAATATATCTGCCTGGTTCCCCCCCTCAAGAAGGAATTAAACAAGTTATTACTAAATTAATATAGTTTTAGACCAAAAAATATAAAATGTGAGGCCTGGGGTTGGGAGCTGAAATGGGAACAGAGAAGGGAATCATAAAAATAGCCCCTGCATATGAAAAAATATTAAAGAAAACAAAAGTACTTCAGTCCAGTTCAAGCAAAGTGGACAGAATTGCAGGACTGGGTGCCAACTTGGGAACAGCTGCGTGTGAGTGGACGGGTCCTGTGTCTGTCTCTTGCATCAAGTTAAGCCCATTCCACTGTCATATTGTATATATTTAGCTCTTGATTTATTAAATAAATGCTCCCAGATAATCAGCAGGAAGTTTCTGACTGAGCCTTTATGCCATATACTCCCCTGCATCATATCAATACTTTACTTTGCACGCCTCCTAAAAATTTCTCACATTTTAGAAGTTTCAAGAAGCAAAACCACGTTCCAAAACCCTGTTCCATTTTTAGAGTTTGGCACTGAAATGATATAAATAGATAAAATGACTTTAAGAACACAGTGGCTTTTTCTTCTTTGGTTAAGTGCAGTCATGGACATAAGCACCAGTTGAGAAGAAAAGCAAGAAAACAGAGTTTACTGGAAACGAAGCAGGAGCAAGAAAACAAGTTTTATGGGAATCGAATTAGGTCAGAGTCAGCCACTGTAGAAACACTATCTGTGATTGCGGCCAGGGAGAAAGTTGACAGCAGTCAGTGATTGAGTCGCACTGACAGCCCCACACTAAGCACTCAGTGTAGAAACTTCTCGTGCAATGCTATGAGGTGGGTACTATTACTGACCATATTTTATGGATGAGGAAACAAGGGTACCGAGGAGTTAAGTAACTTGCCCAGGATCACACAGCTACCACCCAGTCATGCTGCGAGTCCACATCTTGTACCACTATAGCATAGTAAATAACATTGGTGCAGCCCTTTACTATTTTCTAGAACATTCACTTACACATATGATCCTCAGAGCCATAGGTGTCTCACACATGAAGAAATGAGGCTTAGAAAACTTGACTAACAGGCCTGAAGCAAGGTGTGGTAAGGAACAGGTGAGGTTGTGGGAGCTGGAGTCAGACCTTGGATTGAAAACCTCGCCACTGCTCCCTGGCTGTGTGACCTTGGGCAAGTCACGGTTTCTCTGAGCTCCGTTTTCTTATATGTACATCAGTATTGAAGTAATATATGTGAAATATTAGCATATAGACCTTAGTTATTATCATTAAGATTTTTAAACCAGTAATGAAACTAGGTCTTTGATTCTAATTGTCTTTCTAGTACCTCAGTCTATCTAACTGCTTGAATTTTATTTTTTTCTTTGAGAAAGGGGAATGTCCTTAGTAACAGGACAATGAGTGAGTTGATACCATGTTTCAATCATTCAATTTCCTAGGCGGTTCCTCCTTGAGCGCTGTGTCGGATTTCCACCTGACGCTTACGGATGTGAACGACAACCCCCCACGGCTAGCCAAGGACTACACGGGCTTGTTCTTGTGCCACCCCCTCAGCACATCCGGAAGTCTCATCTTCCAGGCCACTGATGATGATTGGCAGTCATTTCGGGGTCCCCAATTTACGTTTTCCCTCGGCAGTGAAAGCCTACAGAAGGACTGGGAAGTTTTCAAAATCAATGGTGAGTTGTCAAAAGCACATGGAGAAAAATAACGATGGATGATGAAATTAAGTTTTTATTTTACCTGGTGGGTTTGCAGTACCCCATACACAGAGCTTCCTTCCATGCTCCAGGAAGGAAATTCATACTCTGAGGTCTCCAGAGGGGCAGTGCCCAGGCGGGGAAGGGAGAAAAGACTGTTACCACATAGCATCTCCCTTGGTGTAGGGGGATAGTTGGACAACTCAGCATCATTTGCAAAATTTCCAATGACAGCTGAGAAACAACAGATTTAATAATTTGTAAAAAAATTATTGAAATATAATTGATACACAATAAGTCATATATTATTCAAAGTGTACAACTTTGAGAATTGATATATGTGTAAATACCACTGAAGCCATCAGCACCATCAAGGTAATGAACATTTCTACCACCCCCAAAGGTTTTTTCATGTGCTGTCATCTCTGCTTCCCTCCCCACCTGTCCCTTCTCCTCAGGCAACCACTGACCTGTTTTCTATCACTATTGATTAGCTTTCCTTTTCAATAATTTTATCTAAATAGAATAACATGTACATGGGTTTGGGGTCTGGCTTTCACTTAGCATAATTGCCACGGTCCTGAGTGGAGGTTCTTGGTGTGATCACTGGGAGAAGAATTTCAGGACACACCACGTAAGCCAAGCAAGCAGCTTTTTTGCAAGATGGAAAGTGAAAGTACGCTCTCTTAGAGACAGGGGCAGGCTCGAAAGGAGCAACTGTACGGGGAGGATGTGGTTTTTGGTCTTTTGAATTCTTGCTAATTGAGAGTAAAAGCTAACCCATTAGCCTGGAATAATTTTCCTAAGAATTCTGGTAGTAATTCCCAGAATTGGGTTCCTTCCCATGTTTGTACTTTATATGATGGTTTTAGCACTGTCACGGTGATTTCAAGGGTGGAGAAACTTTAAAACCATGATGTGATATTTATAATTACATAAAGTTCACATCAGGTGGCAGAGAGCTGACAAGCTGGTTCTTGTCTGTGGTTATCAACCCCCTTTAGACTTTACCACCGGTACCCACTCTGCAAGCCCCTGCATCCAGCTCCTAGCCTAGTCACCTTCATCCATATAAGATGGCAAACTTCATGTTGTGTGTGCTCTGACCAGGCCTCTCCCCCTCTCCTTGGGCCTCCCTGTACCCTGAGGCACAATGTTGAAATTGGGCCAGTAACCCTACAATGGCCTCTAAGTATTCAAAGAGGAGTCATACATTTCTCACTTTAAATCAAAAGCTAGACCTGATAAAATCAAAACAGGCTGAAAGCTAGCATTGCATCAAACAGCCAAGTTGTGAATGTAAAGGCAAAGTTCTTGAAGGAAATTAGAAGTGCTGCTTCAGTGAACAGACAAATAAGAAAAGGAGAAAGTTTAAGTGGTCTGGATAGAAGATCAAACCAGCCACAGTATTCCCCTAAACCAAAGCCTAAATCCAGAGCAAGGCCCTAACTCTCTTCAATTCTATGAAGTCTGAGAGAGGTTAGGAAGCTTCAAAAGAAAAATGTGAAGCTAACAAAGGCTGGTTCATGAGGTTTAAAGAAAGTTGTCTCTGTAACAAAGAAGTACAAGGTGAGGCAGCAAGTGCTAATGTAGAAGCTGCAGTAAGTTATCCAGAAGATCTAGCTAAGATCATTGATTTTTCAGCGTAAATGAAAGAGCCTTATAGTGGAAGATAATACCATCTTGGACTTCCATAGCTAGAGAGGAAATGCTAATGCCTAGCTTCAAAGATTTAAGGGACAGGCTGACTCTGTCAGGGGCTAATGTAGCTCATGACTAAGTTGAAACCACCTTCCAAAAGTCCTAGGGCCCTTAATGAATGGTGCTAAATCTACTCTGCCTGTGCTCTATGAATGGGACAACAAAGCCTGGGATAACAGCTCATCTGTTTATAGAATGGTTCAGTGAATATTTTAAGCCTACAGTTGAGACCTACTGCTCAGAAAAAAGGTTCCTTTGAAAATATTACTGTTCATTGACAATGTACCTGGTCAACCAAGAGTTCTGATGGAAATGTACAAGGAGATTAATATTGTTTTCATGCTGCTAACACAATATCCATTCTGCAGCCCATTGATCAAGGAATAATTTCAAATTTCATTATCTAAGAGATACATTTCATAAGGTTATAGCTGCCATACATAGTGACTCTTGATTGATTTTTCTCATCATGGGTCATATTTTTGTCTTTTCTTTCATATCTAGCAGTTTTTTATGAAATGCCAGACATTTAGATGCTGATTTTTTTTGTATTCTCATAAATATTCTTGAGCTTTATTTTGAAGTGTAGTTATTTGGAAATAGTTTGAGGCTTTCACATGTTGTTTTTAGGTTTTTTTAGGCAGGGCTAGGGCAGCATTTATTCTAGGGCTAATTTTTCCAAACTTCTGAGACAAAACCCTCTCTGTAACCCCCTGCTGCCCTGTGAGATTTTCCACCCTGGCTCTTGGGAGTAGGAACAATTCCTGGCTCTTTGTGAACTCTGGTCTCTCTAAACCTTTTATGAGGGGCCCCCTCTTGCAGTCTCTGTATGCAGCACACACACTGTCTCTGGTACTGTGCTCTGTAAACTCTAGTGGCCTTAATTTCCTCTTACTCTATCGCCTCAACCCAGGGACATCACTGGGCTCTCCCTTCCTGCGCTAAGAGACCTGGACGATTGCTTGGGGTAGTGAGCTGGGGCGATCTTTTTTTTCCTTCTTTTGGGAATCACTATATCCTTCATTGTCCAATGTCCTTAAAACCATGGTTTCATGTATTTTGTATGTTCTTTGAGTGAGTTGTTTTTGGAGGGATGGTGACTCTGGTCCCTGTTACTCCAGGGCCATAATCTTTAAATATGAAAATCTCCCCAAATTCTGGAAAATTTCTTGGCAGATACATGAATGGGGAGGGTATATGAGTGAGTTGCAACAAGACTGAAACTGACTTTAGTAATTTGAAGCTCAGTGTTATTTTGCACTCTTAATTCTCCATTTAAAAAAAAAAAAGAAGGTAAATACCTGAAGATCAGGTAGAATATGATGCATCCCCTTATTTCAGGACTCCTTATCACTTACCCAATGTCACATAGCTAACAAGCAGCAGGTATGAAACCCAGGATCAGGTCTACAAATGCTGTGTCCCAGGTACACTCCAGTCACTATTTGCAGATTTCATGTTTACAGATCCAACTCTTTCATAATGGAGCTTGAGCATTCGTGGACACTGGTGGAATGGTCAAAAATTTGGGTTATTGGGCACGCTTGTTCCCAGCTGAGGGTGAAACAATGTGACACAGTATGAGGTTCAGCTCTCATACTGTTAACATGTTCTTTTTGCAGTCTATGTAGTGTCCTTTTTTTCCCCACATTGTGTGCTTTTCATTTTGTGATTTCATTATTTAAAATGGTTCTGAACCATGGTGCTCAAATGCTATTCCAGTGTTTCTAAGTGTGAGGCAGCTATGACGTGCCTTACAGCAGCGGTCCCCAACCTTTTTGGCACCAGGGACAAGTTTCATCAAAGACAGTTTTTCCATGGACCTGGGGAGAGGGACGTGGTATGGTTTCAGGATGATTCAAGTGCATTACATTTATTGTATACTTTATTACATTGTAATACATAATGAAATAATTATACAACTCACCATAATGCAGAATCTAAGGCCGCCACTGATCTGACAGGGGCTGGAGCTCAGCGGGTGATGTGAGCGAGGGGCTGGCTGTAAATACAGATGAAGCTTTGCTCACTCATTCGCTGCTCACCTCCTGCTGTTCAACCTGGTTCCTAACAGGCCACAGACTGGTACCAGTCCACCGCCCAGGGGTTGGAGACTGCAGCCTTACAGAGAAAATACATGTTAGATAAGCTTTGTTCAGGCAGGTATTCTATTGCTGTTAACCATGAGTTAAATGTTAATTAGTCCACTATATATTAAATAATGTATCTTTAAACAGAAACACAGAAAACAAGATTATATATTCATCAGTTGATGAAAATGTTGTGACCAGAGGCTCACAGGAACCTAATCCTATCTTTTCTGTAGGAACAATGGTTCGGTATTTACTAATTCAGTGTTTGGGACAACTTTATATACCACAACTACTGGAAATGATGAGAACTGATTATAGTTTGTATTCATTTCTACAGAGAAATCATGAATTGAGAATTTAAAGGATACTTTAGCCTTTTTTCACTGTGATAAGATACATGTGGAATGATATGAGTTAAACTACCCCAAGTATCACCCATATCTAGCCACTTCCCAGCCAACCTGAGTATGTGATGGAAGGATAAGCTTTATCGATTCCTGCTGATCCAGGGAGCTGAAGTTGTGTGTTTTCCTGCTCTGACAGGCACTCATGCCAGACTCTCCACCAAGCACACAAACTTTGAGGAGAGAGTTTATGACATCCCGATCCTCATCAATGACGGGGGTCGGCCACCCTTGGAAGGCACTGTCTCTTTACCAGGTAGGTATTTTGCTATGGGCAACTTAAGATAGTCTGTCACCCGGGGCAGTTTGAGACAATTTTTGTCTTGGGTATGAGATTCTGTGACTATTCACTTGAAAATTTATCCTACCAAATACTATGTTATTTTTCAGTTACTTTCTGCACATGTGCGGAGGGCAGGTGTTTCCGGCCAGCGGCTCGCCAGCCTGGGATACCCACTATGGGCACGGCCGTTGGCATACTGCTGACCACCCTTCTGGTCATTGGTGGGTATAATTTCTCAAGTCAAGGATTCCTATCCTGGGCCTCAGAAACATGAGTTCATCTCAGGGCCTGTCTTCATGGGCTGGTCTGGTGGCAAGCAAGGCACTAGCCAAGAATATAGATCACTGGTATACTACACGAGGCTTTCCTGGTTGGGAGGTACTGCTTTAGTACCATCCTCTGCCTATCATCGCCATATTGGTTAGTTTGGGAAATGTAAGAGGCTTTAGAGCATAAATTGTTATGTTTTATCCCTACTTACCAAGCTTTCATGATGGAGAAAAATGCAGTAGCTGTGCCTCTGCTACCTGGCAGGCACTGTGCCTGACAGGGGACACGGTGATGGGCAAGACATACACACATCCTGTATCGGAGTTTACGGTCTCGTCTGCCATTGTTCTCAGCCTTCTGGTGGAGATGCTGCTATACCTGAAACGTACAGTGCAGACCTTCTTTGTATATTTTCACGACTGGGGACGCTGATTCTTATTACCCAGAATAACCCCATTGTTTCATGGCTCTGGCTCTACCTTGGCCCCTGGCCTGGCTAGACAGCAGAGTCCTCTGATCTCAGTTTTTTTGCAAACCACTCAGTGCCTACTGCAGGTTGCATATCCCTTATCCAAAATACTTGAGACTAGAAATATGTTGGATTTTTTCAGAGTTTAGAATATTATACATGATGAGGTTATCTTGGGGATAGGATCCAACAGAAAATTCACTTGTTTCACAAATACTTTATATACATAGCCTGAAGGTAATTTTATACAATATTTAAAATAATTTATGCATGAAATAGTTTTGACTGCATTTTAACTGTGACCTGTCACATGAGGTCAGGTGTAGAATTTTCCACTTGTGATGTCATATCAGCACTAAAGTGGTTTTGGATTTTGGAGCATTTTGGATTTCAAATTTTCAGATTAAGGATGTTCAACCTGCATAGTAATTACCTTCTTGTCCTCACAAGTTAAATATTAGAAATACTTCATTAGTTTATGTGCACCTGAGTGAAGGGGTTCACAGTTTCACACCCTTTTTCTTTTAAAAGAAGGGCCGGGATTATTCTAAATGTTCTTGATTATTCTCTCTGCATCTGGTCTTTTCTTCCATGACACAACCTGTCATATTACACTCTGATTCATGGGTCTAAAAGGGATCTCCTTTCCTTATACCCTGCAGTCCAAACTCTATGACATGGCTGCTACCCACCTGCTGTCACAGTGACCATCATTTCTCTTGGAGAACCACTAATTGAGGTTCCACTTGGTTACCAAGCTCCTTCCCCCTCCGCCCTTATTCCTTTCCTTATATTTGCCCTCCCACCTTGAAAGGATTTGAGTTTATGCACCAAATAGCAATTTTCTTACATAAGGATTAAATCCCAGAATCTTACCCACAAGTTAAAGGTTGGATGAGTTTGGGGATATATAGAAGTAATAGAATCTTACCGTTTTGTACCCTTACTCTTTTCGAAGTAGGATTGCAATTATTACAGGATTCTTAGTGGGTTTCTGAACACCTAGTCTTTTCTGCCATGATTCCTCCTGTAAACTTACAGGTTAATTTCCATAAAACAAATCCCTTTTTCATAGTGGGTTCTGACTGATAATATATTAATACAGTTAGTGCTGAGATGCACGATGTAATTTTGTAGAAGTTTAGGAATGGGAGAAACCAGAAAAATTTAGTAGTCTACTCAAGGTCACTCAACAACACGGGCTAGAGCTGTGAGGAAGGCACCAAAGAAAATGTTATATTTGGTGTGGACACAGTGAAGTCAGCTTTAGGTCTGACAACAGCTTTCCGGTTGTTCTGGTTGGGTTGTTTCCTCTAAAGAAGGGGAAGACAGACAGACTGGAATCAATACTTAGGGAGTATGTATTTAATATAAAGTTCAGAAACTGTCAGATACTCACACACTCAGTGTGGGACATTAGGTCCTACATTCCTAGATAGAGACCTAGTGAGAACCACCAGGTCACATATGATTTGGGGCGTGATACGTACATCCTGCTGACAGGACAAGTGATAAGCTTACTTATCCAAGAAAGCCACTGCCCAGAGTCCCTTATTCACCAGGACAACAAAACTTTGTTAAACCACAAACAAAAATGTGAGTCATTTTTTTCCTACCAGGATACTACTTTATAAATGAATGTAACAGTACATTTTAAGATTCCATCCATTTGACTCTGAGCTTTCTTTTTTAGGTATAATTTTAGCAGTTGTGTTTATCCGCATGAAGACAAATAAAGGCAAAGATAATGTTCAAAGTGCTCAGGCATGTGAAGTCCAGCCTCTGAGAAGCTGAATTTAAAAAGGAATGTTTGAGTTTATATACCAAGTGCTATTTCAATAACAATTGTCTAATCCTATAATATTACTTTTCATCCAACATGTGCTCTATAACTTCTTACAGATGTTCCCCCTTGCCCTTTAACATTTTACTCCTATTAGATAGTTTGTGTGCTTATAGACATTAGAGATAGTTTTTCATTTTCCCATGACATTTTTCTTCTCTGTAAAAGCCTTAGCTACTTATCTAAAACCAAAAATATGCGTGTTTTTCCCTTTCAGGGAAAGATGGGCTGATTAAATATTCTGTACACCTTTTTCCTTCATCAAGGAGGGATAGCAGTTACCGCAGAACTTCCCAGATTCCATTTATGCTTTTTCCGATTCATTCTATCCTGTGTCCCTTCATCCATGTCTCCCTTGGTATGTCACTGAATTTAGAACATTTGTCAGAGAAAAGAACAAAGTGAGGTTTCAGGAAAAAAATAAAATAACAGCCTTGTCCTTCAATATGAATAGAAATGCTTGTGTCACTAACCTTTAACCAACATGGTGCGTGCTGGTCGAGGTTCTTCAGCCTGGGAACGGCACAGACCCAGGGAGCTGCTCAGACGCAGTCGCCTGTGTCTGCCTTCATCAGCCTCGGTGCGGGAGGCAAGCAGCTGCCCGGGCTTACTCACCACCTGCCATGCTTGCATGCTACGCATGTTTTATTTGTATATTAATAAAGTTTGGGTTGTTACATATTTAATGTGTGGAGGAAAATAAGGAACCATAAAAATAGTGACCAAAATCAAGAATAAATGTTGGTTGTGAATGTTTTTGTTTCACTGATCTCTTTGGCTTTGCTTCCTGGTTTGTTTTTTTTCCCCCCCTTGTGTTTCTATATTATGTTTTTTTAAATTTTTTTTTTTATTTCAGAATATTATGGGTGCAGATGTTTAGGTTACATATATTGCCTTGCCCCACCTGAGAGCTACAAGCATGACTGCTTTCCTGGTTCTTTTCATTTGCTGAGAGGAAGAATTAGTTAACTAACAATGGTTAATCCTCTGTTTGTCAAAATTGCCTCCCATATGGAATTAGCCCAAGAGTAGGAATCTACAAAAAATATAAACTCACTGCTTACGTGATTGTGGGTTGAGGTGTTCCAGGTAGGTACCTCAGGAACTTTTAAAATTTAAATAAGAGAACCTTGGAGATTTTAAAGCATTCCTAGGCCTGAAACACTATCATCTGGTTCATGAGTTGAGCCTTGGGAGCATTCAACATAACACAACCCCTCAGAAATTTTAACCATGAACAAGAGCTCAACTGTGAAGGGATGCTTGTACAACGGCTGCTGAAGCAGGCCATGAGCTTGTGTTCTTCGTAAATAATCCTTTTTGTGATCATCTGTTATTTTTTTTAAAAAGCAAAAAAGTAAAATACCTAAACTCTGTTTTTAAGACTTCAGTATTGCTTTCTTGTATATTTATTAGACTGTGGCTTCAAACTGTTGTTTTTTTCACATGGGGCTCTTCAGAACCCTCATGGCGGGGTGGGGGGGGGCCAGGGGGAAAGGTTCTGTCCTGTCTCACCTCATGTTAAAAGGCCAAACAAAAAAATCCAAAAGCACTAAAAGCAAATTTATTTCACAAATTATACTCCAACTGAGGAATAGCACAACTTTATCAGCAGCTCTTTAGGTATTTTACCTGTGTGTTTTTAACTAAGGAATGACTGTGATGTGACATTTAAGTCACTTAAAATTGCATTATTGCTTGCCCTGCTTATTTTCTGGAAATTGTATCTTCACTAAAAGACTGAGGCAGTCCTGAGGTGGGTCTACTGAGGTAGACTAGGAGGGGGGGGTCCTCTCCTGCTTCAACTCCATGACATCCTCTCTGGACCAACTGGTGTTACCTGATAATAGGCTGATCACACAGAACTTTTCTATCAAGGACCATTGATTAGCACTCAAATTGCTCACGCTGTTTCTTCCGCTCTCAACCCTCTCATCCTTCCGTGACCAGAGCCTACCCATTCTTAAAGACCAGTTTAAATACTGGTCCCTCTGGGAAGCCTCTGATTTCCTACAGGAGAACAGGCCACTGCCTCATCTAAACTTTCACACTTTAGCAAGGAAAATGGTTTCCTCAGCCAGGGTCCATTCCATCTTCTTGTAAGAATGTTGAATTTCCCACTGGGAAGCCCTGATCCAATCTATATAGTTTGAGTAGAACCAACCCCCCCTGTTTTTCTGCAACCCTTCAGCTCTAGAGTTGGGTACTTTATCTCAGTGAGTTTCACTTCTAGAATTTTAGTTGGAACTCTTTAGAAAAGAGCTCTCTTTACGTGGAATTTGCTAAACTAGTAGGAAGTAAGCTGAGCATTCTGGTTACCGTAAGAGATAAACCTTCCCCAGAATGAGAACTGCATAAAGTCAGGAGATGAGAGAACATTTTGAAAATGTTGAGTACCTAGATCTAGATGTGTCTGAAGGCAACCTTGCCCTAGACTTTTCCATCCTATGAGCCAATATCCTTTTTTGCTTACAACACAATAAATTTCTTCCCTTTGCAACCAAAAGAGTGGATATTTGTACTTCGCATGTGGCCTTTCTCATGGTCTATCATTAGTGCCTATTCGATCTACCCAACTAGTCTGGGACTTCTCAGAATCTGTCTCAATGCCACTGTGTGAGCACAAGTCCTGACTCATAGTGGCTCTTCCATAATTATTTGAAGAATAAATGAAATAGCTGACTCAATTTGGCCACTTAAGCTATTGTCATTTAAGTGCCACACATTTGACAAAGCTTGAACTAGAGGAAAAGGTGTAACTCTCATCCTTTGTGTTCACTTACAGTCTCCTCAAAGGCCCCTTAAACTCCCCCTCACCACCCTCCTTTTCCCTATACACAAACCCTGGTGCTCTGTTCAAACATCCTCAGAGCAGTCGTAGTGGTGAATGAGGCCTGGGAATGACAGAGCTTGCAAGAATTTCTGGATGGCTAAGAAATAGTTGTGAGACGAAGAGGGTCTGGGCGGGGATGTAGGCAGACATTTGTGAGCAGCTACACAGACAGTCTCAGGGGCTTCTACAGAGCAGTAAGTTAAGAGTGGAGACACGGAGGTATTGGTCCATGGTGTGGATAATCTACACGCAGAAAGCAGAGATTACCTCCCAAGTATCTAACACAAGAAGGGAAGGGTTTGCTTCCACAGTTCTGTGTGAGGCTATACTCATCACGGGAGGTTGGAAAACTTAGAAAAAATGCACTGTCGTACAATATCAACTTTGAAAAATCATTTTGACCATTTTCAAGTGTATAGTTCAGTGGCATTAAGTACAGTCACGCTGTTGTGCGACCGTCACCACCATCCACACCTCCAGAACTTCATCCTTCCAAAGGAAACTCTGTACCCACTGAACACTAAGCCCCACACCTCTTCCCCCAGTCCCTGGGAACACTATTCTGACTTTCTGCCTCTATGAATTTGATTATTCTAGATATCACATGTAAATGGAATTATGTACTATTTGTCCAAAATATCAATATTTTAAATGTTTTAAAATAGTAACTAAAAAAAGTAGCATTCAAACCTAGAAAAAGTTACCTCTTGAAAAGACCACCTCAAGGCTAATAGTATTTTTGATTTTTGCATGTATTCATGTCACACATTGTATACACATGAATGCATTTTGCACATATGTGAAGATACCCTACCCACACATGTATATACAATGAACTTGTGTTCTCCAAACACCATACATACTCACATCCCATGTTTATCCCCATGAAAGCCTGTCTCGTTCTTGCTGAGCCCCAAGGAGCATGTTCAGGTGTTGGCCGAACAGCCGTTGAGTACAGGGGTTCTCAATGGATGCCTATTAGAATCACCTGGAAGAGCTTTTACGACTA
>CM052438.1:56625559-56706400 GCA_028533085.1 Varecia variegata
CACTAATCCCATTCACGAGGGCTCCACCCTCATGACCTAATCACCTCCCAAAGGCCCCACCTGCATTAGCAATTATCCCATCATTTTAGGGGTTTGAATTCTAACATACGAATTTGGGGGGACACAAATGTTCAGACCATAGCAGTGCCTATCTGTTCTATTTAATTATCTCAACTTTCCCTGAAGATTCTTACAGAGTTATAACACATTGGAGTGTTGCAACCAGATGCAAGATGGATTATAGCAATCATAACTAATGACTATCAACTTGTTACAAGTGTGTGCTAATACTGCCAATGGCTAAAGATTAGAGTGGTCTCCAGGTTCTCCAATCGAATGCCTAGTCTTACTCCCTTGCATTTAGAAGTGCTTTCAGGTGTGGGTAAGAAGGATGGAGCCGCAGAGAATGCAACAGGACTTGCATGTTGCTGCACAGGAGTCATTTGTTTCACATCACATAGAAAGAAAAAAGATGAAGAACTTTGGTATGGTCTGATGGATTGTCTTGTCTGACAGCAATGAGTCAAGAAGCATTGCCTGGGCACTCCCTGGTTCTGTGTTAATCAGTACCTGCAATATTTATCATTTTCTACTAGGCTGCGTATAAGTCCTATTCCTTCACTATGTCCACATTTTACAGTAGCTGAGAGGAACTTCATTATTTTGGTTTTTTTAGCAAAATTTACAAATGTAGTAAATTAGCTGCATTTTCAGTTTCATAAAGATTCTTGAAACGTTTGCTCATAACTGACTCAGCTAAAAACACGTTATGGGACTTGATGACTAGTGGGAGGTGAGAAAAGGTGATGGTGATAGATGAAAATGCCTTAACTGCCCCGAGGTGCTTAGTAGGCACCTGTGAGTGAAACGCTTTCATTTATGGCCTGGAAGATCAGTGCACCGATGCTATGTATGAAATCAAGTCTGGAAATGTTAGCAATGTAGATGAAATGGCTCAAATGAAATTGAAGAGGTAAGAATCCTGGACAAAAAAAAACCCAAGAATTATTTTCCACTTCAGGAAAGATATGAACCAAAATCCAGAAGGCACATTGATCTGAAATGCTGACTCTGTCGCTGGGAAAACCCCCCAGAAATTGGCCAAGACAGGAAAATATTAATACAATTATGCATTGGCATAAATGCATAATTTGTAAGCCATTTGATTTCTATTTACAAAGATTCTTTACAGCATTACTAAAATGTTCACTACATCCAAAATTGAAAGTTACATTTGTATCGTGTCATTTTTCACCATTATACTACTGTCTATGTATCCCAAAGGCGATTAACCTTGCATACATTTACTGAGCACCTGCTACTTTCCAGCTACTGCTGAGTGGGAGAACAATTGAAAATAGGTAATTTTCATGCAAATAACAAGTGCTAAAATAGAGACAGGCAAAAACTTCCATGGGAAGAACAAATGCTTTTGTATTCATTCCATTCTAATTACTTACAAACGTGATCTTACAAATCAATTATTATTCCATTTTATAGTCAAGGAAATTGAGGCACAAAAAAGCTGATTTTACATCACTAACATTATTCCCACTTTTGTTTTCATTTATACTTATAAAGCACTTGCTAAATGCTTGGGCTTGACATTCATTTTCTCATTTAATGTTCACAGTAACGGCCAAGGTTTAAAGAGATTTATTCATTTAACATTCAACATTGAGCACCTATTGTGTCTTAGGTACTGGGAATACAAGTATGAATAAGATGCAGTCCCTGCCTTTAAAGAGTTTTAAACCGAATTTATAAATTACTTTCACAAGACCCTGGAGCGAGTGAAGGCAGAGCTGGGATTTAAATACACGGCTATCTGGCTTTAGTACTAGTTCAACCCATTGTGACCAACACACATTCACTGACAGTGATTCACTCACTTGCTGGGTCAGGTTCCAGGCTGGGTGACACGGCCAGGAAGTCACCAGGGGATCAAACAGCTGGGAAGTGACCCCAGATCTCCTATACTTGTCCAGTGTTCTTCCTCCCACACCACTGTAGCCCTCGTGACCCCAAATTGGGCAAACCCCAGGGGTAAAAACTGAGTGGGGTCGGTGTGTGTGGTCTCACCTGGTTCTGAAGCCCCAGCCGGCCACGCACAACCCTGTCCAGGTCTGAGACCCCGCCAGCCACACCCCCTCCCACTGCTGGAGAGGGGCACCCATTTCATCTCTCTTCCTTTGCTTCTTTCCCCCCGCTGCCTGCAAGACGCCAGGGATTTAGTGTAGGCTTTTCTTATTTATTCCTGTCTCCTTGAGGTTTTGCTTATGTGTACGTTCCAGTTTCCAAAGCGCTGAAAGATATATTGTCTTTTTTTCCTCCAGGCAGCTCACTGTAGAGCTACTCTCAGAAATAACACATTGGAAAAAGAGATTGCTACAGATGTAGCATACACTTTAATTTAGAGTTGTCCTTGCTACGCTGTTTGAGCCATCAGTCTTGACCTCTGGGACTTGTCTCCCCTAGTGAAGGTTGCAGCAAATATTATTTTTGCCTGGAATTTTACATTTTTAGAAGGTTTAGGATTGTTTAAATACAGTTTAAGTCCATTTAATTGAGTAAGTATTTTAAAATCTATAGAAGTGTAACTGTCAATAATGGCATCTCCCAGGTTAGGCTGAGGGGACGGCGGGGATGAATGCAGCAGTCTGTGCCCTCTGGGAGACTCTGATTTAGTTGGAAGGGAGGTTGTTTAGTGTAGTACTTGGGAGCAGGGGTTGGCAAACTTTTTCTGAAAAGTATCAGATAGTAAATATTTTAGGCTTTGTGGGCCATATGGTCTCTGTCAAAACTACCTAACTCTGCCATTGCAGCATGAGAACAGCCATAGACAATAGCAAACAAATGGGCATGGTTACGTTCCTATAAAACTTTATTTACAAAAACAAGCAATGGGCCCAGATTTCCCCATGGGGCATAGTTTGTTGACTCCTGGTTTAGAACAATGTCTCTGCCATCAGACTGCCCATTTTACCACCCTGGCTCTGTCTCTAACTGTGGCATTTTGGGCAATTCACTTAATCCCTCCAAGTCTCAGATTTCTCTTCTGTAAAGTAGGGATAAGAATAACAGTTGCCTCCTGAGTTTGTTCTAAGACTGAATGAGATAGGGCTTATTTAGGGCAGTGGCTGGCGTCTGGTAAGAATTCACTAATGATAACCATTACTACTAAACCAGGAGCCCAGTCAGAAGCCTCTCTCTGGTTAGGACACACAGCACTGATAACGGATATAAAAGGAGAGACAGGGGACCTTGAGCCATAAATCATTGTAAACAAACCCTCTTCCAAGCAGGAGACTTACCCAGGGCCCTCTTGAAGAGGGGTAAAAAGACCAGATAGCCTTCTGAGGCTTTCTCTGACCTCCCCCTGTGAAAAACATTGGCTGGCTTTTGCTGTGCTGCCATCATGCCCTGTGCAAACCTCAGTTAGGGTCTTTGCAGGTGCCCTCCAGGTGACTGATGGTCATCATCTGTTCCCACTCCACTGCGAGAGTGGCATTCTCTTCTGGGATCCCAGGACCTGCAGGGTTGGGCCGTGTCAGGTGGATGGTTTGTAAATATTTAAGATTCAATATAGGTAAAGGAACAGCTCTGCTGTAATAGCCCTAAGCTCTACAAAGCCAGCCCAGTGTAGAGGGAGTTTTGGAAGCACCTTCCAAAGCACTGCTAACACTTTCCTCCTTTTCACAGCAGTTCCTAAACTGGGTCATCAACATTCTCTGAATGTCTGTTGCCTTTCTTTCTGAGGGTCAAGGACCAATCCCTGTAATGATTACAGGATGTTCTTGAATAACCGATTGCTCTCTGGTTATTAAGTGAATACTCTTTTACTCACAGAAATGAAAAACAAGTTAAAACTCCAAAGTTGGACAATCTGAGCTTGGCAATGCTATGGTGGATGGTGGCCATGCCACTGCGCAGCGACCCAGACAAAGCGGAGGCCAGACAGCCAGCTTCCCATCACACACGCGGCAGGCACTCTCCAACGCCTTTCTGGCAGAGTGTGGAAGGGTGGTGCCAAATGGGGACGCAGCTGACAACCACCTCAGTTCTGGCAGGCACAGATCAATGGACCTGGCACCTGGTTCATCCCTCATTTGAATTGCTTTTGAAATCCCAGGGTGGGGAAAGCCAACAAACCCTGCAACATAATGTGCTATTGGCCTTGGCCAAATGCACTTCGGCTGTCTGTCTCTTTGCTGTGGTGAGTCATTCTAGACAGAGGGAGGAGGGAGCGGGGAGGGAGGCCTCTTTACAAAGAGTGCAGAGGAACCAGGGCCACCACATCCCAATTCTTTGTGCAACCTGGGCATTGTTGTTCACTTCCAGCTGTGCCACAGAATCAGAAATGTAGAAGAGAAGAATGAGAGTGTGGAACAGGAAGAATAAAACTATAATAATATGTACCGGTTCATCAGCAAGCACAGTGCCAGATGCTGCTACCATGATCACACTGAATCCCCACTAGAAGCCCGGGTTCTTCTTGTCAGAGCACTTCTCTATCCCGAATCCTAGATGTGATGGCGATGACCAAGTTTTAATCAACCTCTACGAACCTCCAAGAGGTTCGATCACTGGCTCATGCAGTCCCCTGAAACAGCACTTGCTAGGTTGGCTTTTCTTAAACTCAGTACTCTCTCTTTTGCCACAGGACCTTTGCACATGCTAGTGCCTCTTTCTGGAACTCTCTTCTTTCCATGACTCTCCCTCCTTCCAGTCTTTTATCTCGACAACTCAACATCTGGATCGCAGTTCAAGTTTCCCTCCATCGGGAAAGCTCTACCTAACTCTGCAGTGTAGGCTAAGTATCATAGTTAAAAGCTGTATTTCTTCTCTTTGGACTTCTTCAGTTAATAATTACATGTTTATTAGTTGTAAGTAGTTTCTGTAGTGAGCATTTTGTCCTTAACCTTAGCACAGTTCCCATATCTAGAGCCATGCTACTAGGATTTAAATCATTCCAACACCTACCAGCTGTATGACTTTGGGTAAATCACTATGTATCTCTAAGCCTCAGTTTTTGCATCTATAAAATGGGGATTAGAACAGTGTCAACCTCTTAGAGTTGTTGGGAGGCTTAAGTGAATGAACACATTTGGAACCATTAGCGCAGCACCTGGCCCGTAACTGATGCTGCATAAATGCTATTAATAGTTACCACTATTATGGCAGACACTCCATATCTGGGGTGCTCATGTTGCCACTTCTCCTTGGTTTTGACCCTTGCTGGGATTTCTGCTTTCATAGATGTAGCCGAGACCCTGACTTCAATTGCTCCTGACTTACTGGTTTTGACCAACTGGTTTTGCTGTCAGATTGGTTCATATCTGCCTGATTTTTCTTTTCAATCCCAGACTGTGTTTACAGCTCCAAAGCCAACTTTGGAGATCACTAGCCCTGGCTCTATTCCAGGCTGTGACCACTGCTCCCAAAGAAGGGAGAGAGAGGTGACAGTGATGAGGCAGCAAATAAACTTCTATTCCTGGCAACTTGCCATCCACAGGCTGGAAGGGAGTGAGGGGCAGAGAGCTGACAGGCAGATCAATACTCCCAAGTGCTCCAAAAATCTGCTCTTGTAATATTTCATCATGTTTTCGCTCCACCCCATCCCTCCAGCCTAGGCAACATTCTCTCAGTGCTTAGGGCTCTGGGTCTGCAACTCGAGCCTTTCAGTCCTGAAAGAAGAACTGAGGAGAATTACGTTGATAGGGTGTTTTCCATTATAGTTATTCCCCTAATGTCAGGCTAGGATTACATTTTTGGTACCATCAGATTTTTATTTTATTTTAAACTAGTTTCTAACTATAAAGGCAATATAAATGCACACAGTTAAAAGTTCAAACTGATCCAAAGGATAGAAAACTTATTAAAAGCTCCCCTCCAACTTACACATACCTGCATAGCCCCTCCCTTTCTGGAAGGTATCCACACTATTGTTAATGGAAAAGCCCCAAACTCTAAAATAATTTAAAGAGGTTTATTCTGAGCCAATATGAGTGACCATGGCCCGAAGGTCCACAAACCCAAGAAACCTTGAGTAAGTGGTCCTGAGGTGGCTGGGCTGCAGTTTGGTTTTTTACATTTTAGGGAGATAGGGACTGCAGGTAAAATCATAAATCCATACACGGAAGGTATACCTTGGTTTGGCTTGAAAAGGTGGGACATCTCAAAGTGGGGACTTACACATTATAGATGGGTTCAGAGATTCTTTGATTTGTAATTGGTTAAAGAAGTACAGCTTTATCCAGAGACTTGGAGTCAGTAGAAAGGAATGCTTGAATTAAGATACGAGGGTCAGCTATCTGTCATGTGATGCTGCACCAGAGTCAGTTTGGAAAAGGAGCCACATCATACTGGGTTAGTTGAAAAAAAAAAAAAAGTTAACAAGATTTTATGGTTTTTAAGGCGTGATTTAACCTTTGCCTTGCATGGTCTTAGGTCCTGTCTGCAATTTGTCTAAACTCCAAAAGGGAGGGAGTATAGCAAGGCAAGTCCAACCTCCCTTCGCTTATGCCTGAGAACTCAGTTTTAAGGTTTTTCTGGGGATAATTTGGCCAAGAGGGGGTCTGTTCAGTTGGCATAGGCCTTAGGATTATATTTTTAGTTTACACTATATTGTGTATCCTTCTAGAAAAATATTTGCCAAATATGTAATTTGCACAAAAATATGCATCATACATCCATTTTTATACAAATGATATACACATTGCTCTGCACAAGGACACTTCTTTTAATGAAGCTGTATCTCTGTCTTATTTTAAAAAGATGAATAGAGATTGAAGGAGAAACAAAGACATTCACTTGTCAACCTATGCCGATTCTTCTAACATTATTGATATATGACTCATTCTTCCCAAGGTAATAAAATTCTGCTATTTCAGAAAAGGTCATTTAAAAAATTTTAAAACCAAAGGAGAACTTTGATCTTAAATAGGGATTTAATAATGCCTGTACATAGTAGGCACTTACCACGGTTAGCTATTGTTACTGACATTATCATTGTCAGTATTCATATATTCTAGAAGGGAAGACTGCCCAGGAAGAGCTGATTACTCCTTCCTTTGTGCCACTATTGTTCCTTAAAGTCATGTCAATAGTCCTAGATTTATAATTCTGTGCTTGTATTTGTTTCCTTTTGAATCTTATTTCTTTTTCAAGCTCCATGGACTCTCTAGTACCTGAGATATAACAGGTGATCAGTCTTTTCATTCTTGCCGTTCAACTCATGTTGAAACTTAATCTGCATTGTAACAGTGTTGAGAAGTGGGGGCTTTAAAGGTGATTAGGTCATGAGGGCTCTGCCCTCATTAATGAATTAATGCCATTATCATAGGAGCAGGTTAGTTATCCTGGGAGTGGGCTCCTGATAAAAGGATGAGTTTCCTTTCTCTGTCTCCTGAGCTGGTTTGCCCTTCTGCCCTTCTGTCATGGGATGACACAGCACAAAGTCCTCACCGGATGCTGCTGCCATGTCCTCGGACTTTCCAGCCTCCAGAACCATGAGCCAAATAAAATTCTATTCCTTGTAAATTACCCAGTCTGTGGTATTCTCCTATAGCAGCAAAAAATATACCAAGACAACTCTCAATCCCCTTGTAAACATACAGCTTCCATTCTTAAATATAAACAGGCAGCCAAGGATCACCAGACTTGAGGAAAGCTAAGATTTAATACCCAGGAAATAGGGAATCCAACATAGGAAAGAGGTGAAAAGAATCACCAAGGTGATGGGAGTAAGTTCTAAGACAGCAGTTCTGCACCAGACCAAGAAACAAACCAGAGGGTATAGAGCAAGGAGACAGAGGATATCTCCAAGGGACAAGTGCAACTAATAGGTTACCTGACATGTTTGACCACATTTGAGGGGATTTTTATAGTTTTATAAGTGAATCTGGCTACAAAGTAAATGATACATACATAAAAAATTAAGGGAATCAAAAATAGTACAATTATTAACTCTGGGAAAACAAAAAGTTCTCCAGGAAAGAAAATTAAATAAACAATGCTTGTATAGTAAAAAATATAAATACAAAACAGTAATTTAACCAAAACTTGGGATATAAATATACTTGAAAGACAGTAGAAAGGGGAAATTGAGGTGGCAGAGAAGTATAACAAAGCTTATCTTCAAGAGTATAAAGCCAATAAATAATATCTATAAAATCGAAAATAAAAGAGTAAGCAATATCTGTAAAAGCAAATTACATAGTATGAAAGTTCCTCAAAAAGCTAAAAATAGAATTATCATATGATTAAGTAATTCCACTTTTGGGTACATATCCAAAAAAATTGAAAGCAGATTCTTGAAGATTAACACATGTTAACTGTGGCATTATCCACAATAGCCAAGAAGTGGAAGCAACCCAAATGTCTGTCAAAAATGAATGGGTAAAGAAAATGTGGTATGTGTGTGTGTATGTGTGTGTGTGTATGCACATATATATAAACACATATATATTCATAATGGAATATTATGCAGCCTTAATGAAGGAAATCTTATCACATGCTATAACATAGATGAAACTTGGGAACATTAGGCCAAGTGAAGTCAGTCACAAAAAGACAAATGCTGTATGATTCTACTCTTATATGTGGTATCTAAAATAGTCAAACTCATAAAAACAGAAAATAGAATTATGGTTGCCAGTGGCTGGGGGAAGGGGAAATGGGGAGTCATTGTTCAATGGGTATAGAATTTCACTTTTGCAAGATGAAAAAGTTCTACAGATCTATTGCACAACATTGTGAATACAGTTAACATTACTGAACTGTACACTTAAAATGGTTAAGAGAGTAAATTTTATATGTGTTTCTACCACAACTAAAAAAACTTAAAACTGTACAGTTAAAATATGGGCAATTTATTATGTGTAAATGATATCATAATAAATTTGAAAAGGGCAAAGAAAGTATATTGCATAAAGAAAACACTAGAAAAAACAGCTCCTAAAAGAAATCTTCTCTGGTGATGGGGAGGGGTGAAACAGGGGCTATGATTTCACTTTACAAATCTTTGAATATTAAGTTATGTTCATGTGCTACCTAGAAAAAATAAACATTAAATTAAAAAATTCATTCAAGGACATGAGAAAACACTAAGGTTTCAATAGAAACATGGGTCAAGATTATGAGTCAGAAAGAAATACAAAGAGCTGATAAAAATGAGAAAAAATGGATTCAAACTTATCAGTAACCAAAGAAATCCAATGACATACTATTTTTCCTGCCAAAGTAGCAAATATTAATCAAAATGAGTATTATTCAATGATGGCATGGATGGCACAAGACAAACAGTCCCACACATTGTTGTTGCAAACCTCCAAGAGGGCAATTTGGGAATATGTATTAGGATCCTCAAAGATATTCATACCTTTTCACCTAATGTTTCTATTTTAGGAATTCATCCTAAATACAAAATTAAAGGATTGAATTTTTAAAATTATGTACAAAAGAATTCATCACTGCACTATTATTTCTAATATTTTATCATGAAAATTTTCAAATATATTATACAAAAAAGTTGAAAGAAAAGTACAATAAGTTCCCATACCATCCAGCTAGATTTGTCAATGATAATCTGTGTTCTTTCCCTACTTATGTCGGTTGCAAAGAACAAACGTTCAGTTAGAAAGGCATTCAGGTTTTATTCAGTGGCCAAAGAATGGGGAAGGGGAGCTCAGGCTCTAAGGGCGCCTGCTACCAGGCAGTGGGAGGTGTGGGAGTTCGAGTTAGAAAGCGGGCGGTGGAGGTGTGTGAGCTTTACAAGGTGGAATTTCAGACGCGCAGGTGTAGTTCACATACACGCTTCTTCATACATCACATGTACACAAAATGGTGGCGATCTTCTCCTAGGAGAGGGTTTTTTAGTATTATAATGATATGTTAATGAGCTAAAGGTAACTGGAGGTCACCTGCTCTGGTCTGCATGATTTTGTGTGGCCCTGGACTTCCTCTGGCATCCAGCAGGGGGTCATGTGGCTATTTCCTGGCCATCTGGTGTCCTTGAGTGGTTGTGCCTATAGATAAAAAGACTAAAGAAAAACTGTTAAAATTTTTGAACTGTTCCGCCATGGCCATCCTGATGACAGGTTCAAGTATTGAAAACATCTTACCATATTTGGAAGTAAGTTGCCAAAATCATGACACTTCTTCCCCAATATCTTTCATGCCAGTGCTATTTATAATAGCAAATTTTTATTATAAAAAGAAAAAATGTATACCAGCAAATATGTTATATAGATTATATTTATACAATAATTATATGGCCATTACAATGACATCCATGATGCCTTCTATAGTATATTGTTAAATAAACAATGCAAAAGTCAAATTGTATGACCTCAACTACAAAGCACCAATAGTTAACAGTGGTTATGTCTGAGTATTGGGAGTATAGGTAATTTTTACTTTTTATATCAGATTTTTTAGTTTATAGCAATGTAAAGAAAAATAAAATCTCAGGACCTCCAAAATCCTTATATCAAAGGGAAAATTAAGTCTGGAGGCTGAGTCACAATACATGGAGTCTTTTTCCCAGATGGGTAGCCATTACTTCACAACCCTACATTATATATCAGCCAGATCCCCATGGAAAGGCAAACGGCCTCAGGCACTTCCTGATGACTACCCCCACAAAATCACGCATAAGTAAATTCTCTATTAGCCTTGAAACCTTTAACATGTACATCCTCCCATAAAACAAGAACAAGTCAACTATAACTTTAGGTCTGCAATCTAGGTCTAGCTCCTAAAATTAAGTCTGTTTGATTCCACACTGATCATGTTGATTACAACTTATCTTCCCAGGTGTAGAACACAGACAAGATGAGATCAATCATTCCTCCATCCACCCTGATATGTCTGCATAATTGTTTCTTCCTTTACTCCCTTTTCTTTTCTTTTCTTTTCTTTTCTTCAAATATTCAGCTTATCTTATGTAAAATATAGATTTACTGGGCACTAGTTAAGGTCTTACAAGAATGTACCCACTCAAGGCCGGGCGCAGTGGCTCATGCCTGTAATCATAGCACTCTGGGAGGCCGAGGCTGGTGGATTGTTTGAGTTCAGGAGTTCGAGAATGTACCCACTCACCTCACTGCTTCTCCCCCCACTTTTAAAGAAAATACTAAACCTCCTGAGAACTTCTTTGAAATAAAATCGCCATAAAATGTGTCTGTGACTAGTGTTTTTTCCTGGGTGCACCCTCAAGTTGGCTCAATAAACCTCGACCGATTGAGATACTTGTGTCAGTTACTCATTTCAGTTGTCAGCAAAAACAAACAACAAAAATTCCCAATTAATATTTTAGTTTAAAAAACAAGTTCCATAGAAGTGATTTCTTTGTTCAACAAATATCACCTAGCGGGCTCGTTCCCATGAGGTGTAATGCCATTTTGGACCCTTACTACTAAGACGATTTCTGAGATCAAAATACGAGTCTGCAGACGCTTTAGTAAAGTGTATGGTGAGTTCCTCTAGCTTTCTGTTGAGCTTTTGCCTTTCGGAGAAGTGTGTAGACTGCACATCATTTATCAGAAACCAAGAGTGAGTGCCTGAGTAAATCCAAGATGGTTTTTGTTACTATTTTTCCAACTTCTGATGATCCTGGAAATTGTCCTGAATTCCAGCTAGTAGCTTCTCTTAACTTGTCTGCATCCATCTCCCCTACTCTTGCCCCTTTAACAGCTAGTTGGGTTTCAAGACACAGTTCACTTATGCCCCCTCTGGGAGGGCTTGCCCAAATCCCCCGTTCCTGATACCCCAGGAGAAGGAGCAAGGTTCCGCACTGACCTCAGGCTTCCTCAGCACCATGCATGCTGTCTTGTAGTGTGAAGTTGTCACCTGGACTCCTTTCTTGCCTCCCATGCTAGACTCTTAGCTCTTGCGGACAGGGCCTATTTGACCTTAGGGTCCCCAGGGCACAGAATAGAGTAGGGCTCAGGCACCAGGACTTTGAATGCCTACTATTGGTACTGAACCCAAAAGGGGTCCCGTCAAGTTCTGGTTACTTGCTGCACAGAGTCAACTATTGAGACAATGGGGATTGCCAAGGAAGAGAGGAATATTTAATAGAAAAGACATCTGTCGGGAGAGCAGGAGATACAGCCTCAAATCTGTCTCGACTAACAGAAGAGGCTTTTAGAAGAGGGGCTGTGTGTGTTGGGGAAGGTTATGTTTAAATTAATGAGGGCTATGCTCATTGGGGCAGGTTAGTAAGGCATGGTGAGTCTTGGCCTCAGAAATTCTGTCCAGTGGACTTTGGAATCTTAACTCCTTTGTCTTGGAAAAATTCCGTCATTTCTGGGAAACAATTCAAAAAGGTCAAGTAATTAGTTAAAAGTTACAGGGTTCTGATTATCAAGCCCTACTTGCCTGAGAATCTAAAACTTGAGAGGGGGAGGATTATAAAAAAAACAGGTAGGGTCACTGAAATTTGTTCATGGAGCCGGTTACGCTATGTTACTTAGAACAGCTCTCCCCAACATTTTTGGCACCAGGGACCGGTTTCATGAAAGACAATTTTTCTACTGGATGGTGGCGGGTGCAGGGGCTGGTGGTATTCAGCAGAGCTGAATCCTCTCTGTCAGCAGATTTGCCTCCTCTCTGGGCTTGTTAGCTTGTCTGTAAGATATTGTCTGAACTTGGTATCTTCTCAGGTCCTAGGGAACTCCAAACTGAAAATCAAGAGAGAGGACGTTCAGAGCATGTTTCCACCCTGATCACCCTCTTAGGAGGCATGAGCCCCCGACCCCGACGCAGTCTCCTATTGTTCTGTGGTGCGTCCCTGTGTCCGAATGCAAGCTTATCTCAACTTGCAGACCTGGGGCAAGCTCCCCATTGCAGGGACGGCACAGTGTTGTGTGGGTGTTTCCTGAGGAGCCCGACACAATGTTCTGCACAAACAAGTGCTTAATGAATAAGGTTCAGGCACCTGGTGCTTTGCTAGCTGCAAGCTCCTGCCCTCTGGTCTTTGCCCCAGAGCCCACCCAACTTGTGAGGCCGCTTAGTCCCTGGTAAGAGGCTTGGTCAGCTTCAGTGGCTGAACAGTTGGGCCTTGGAGTTTGGTAGTTTGGGATCATTTTTGAACATGGACATTAGATTCAAACCCCTGCACATCCCCTGTGTCTCAGGCCCCTTCGCAGTATCTTCACAAAGGGCAGATGTAAGATGTAAAAGCAGGAAGATGTGAGATGTAAAAGCAGGAAGATGTAAGATGTAAAAGCAGGAAGCTAAGACACCATTTAGAAGGGAGCAGATTTATGCAAAGCTCTCTCATAATTAATCTGTTTTGAAACATTGAGGCTGTTGTAGGGTTTCAGAGGATGTCAGGTTGGAATGAGTGCTTCTGGTGACAAATTCAGAGAAAAAATTACCCTACAACTCTCTAGCCACAGCACTAAACCAAATAGTGACCTGTCCCAATAGCCTGTGACTAATGTGAGCTGAATTTAAAAAGGCATAACTTTGCAAAAAAGAAAAAAAGGCATGATAATAATCAAATAAAATTTATAAATGTTTTCACATGTCTTTTCTCCCCAAGTGCTTAATATAAGTTATCTTTGCTGATCCAGGGTGCAGAGATGTAGGATCTCAACTATTCAGAATGAACTATCTCAAACTGGGAAGATCACTGATTTGTGACAAAACAAAGAGCTGAGCAAAAGCAGAACTTCTAGCTTCATACCACATTGAAAAGCAAAACAAAGACATAACAGTGTTTTTGCCAGTGCCTTTTATCATAGCCGGCTGGCCTGTCTGCACACAAACTGGCCCCCAACACCTGGTGAAAGCTTGGGTGCCCCAGAAGTGGTTGGCCCTGCACCGTGGGACAGATTCAGGTCCCTCTTAGTGGCTTCGAGCTGTCTTCCCCACTTTGATTGCCTTTGACCTCTAGAGTAATTTGAAAACAGATGTTTTGCTATGGAAAGTTCTACTTTTGGAAATATGCCCAAGTTTGATGTGGGAAAATGTTACATCTATTGCTTAATAATTCCCAACACACATCCTAAAACCCCCAATGATCCGGGCACTTTAGTTCACTCCACCAAAAATAAATAAATTAATTAAAAACAGCAAGGGAAGTTTATTTCCCACAGTAAGTTGAGAGGGAGAGAAACCAGAAGAGCTGTAGTTCCCAGGGGACTGGATAGAAGTTTTTACCCCTCTCATTACCAAGAGGGAAGCCTTTCCTCTCACTCTCTTACTTCCTCACTCCCTAGGAACTGTTGATCTGCCTGCTCAGATTCTAAGACACCGATTTTGGGTCATGTTCGCCAGGGGACAAGGCTGCTAGGAGTTAGTGGCTCTCTCTGCTTCTGCATGTTGCAGTAAACTGATCAGGACAGAGGAGCCCAGCTTCCTCTCTCTTCCCAGTGGTGAGGCCAGCTTAGGATGGAGGCCAGCAGCCTCTCTCTCTCCTACAGGGACCATGGAGGGGTGCTTCTAACCTTCGTCGCCAACTAGAGGGTAATGAAAGCCTGAGATTTAGATTTGGGCTTAAGAGGCAGCTGAACACTCCCCTTTATGCCTCAGGCCTTGGCCATTGCTCTGGTCCTTTTTACTGTCACTTTGCACACAGCAGCAGCTCTCCAAATTTAATGAGCGTCAGAATCCCCAGAAAGGCTTGTCAAAGCACAGGCCACTGGGCCCCACCCGGAGTGTCTGATTCAGTAGGTCGGGGCAGGACCTACGAATTGAATTTGCATTTCTAATAAGTTGTCAGGCGATGCTGTTGTTGCCGGTCCGGGACCACACTTTGAGAACCAGCGCTGGAGTTTACGACACTGTCCCAGTTTATGATAAAGCAGTACTTTGCTTTCTTTTACAAATTGGGTGTCCCTGGGCCCCTAGCTACCTCTAAACTTTACTCTGACTCCTAAGAAGAGTAATAAAATTACGACTTTATCCCAGAAATAGACGATGGGTTTTATAAGGTAACAAGAAGGAATGCAAAGTGTTTTAGCCTGGAGAGGAAGAGGCCAAACACCCTCAGGGAGGCAGCTGAGCACGTGTCCTCCACAGAGGGGTAACAGGCCTACGAGGCAGGGAGAGAAAGCTGGGCAGACATGAGGAAGGGTTTCCAAACTGCATGGGCAAGTACGCAAGCACGCCAAGGAAGGCCATGGAAATCCTGTCCCCAGAGGCCTCGAACGTCAGGCTCAATGACCATCTCGCTTGGTCAGCTTGAACGTGGACAAAAATACACATAACTGGAACAGTGACGATTGATTTGACTCTCATCCTCTTCCAGGAACTATGCTAAATGCCATGTATTATTTAATTTTATTCTTACAACAACTCTATGAAGTTGGTGTTCATGTTATCCTCACTTTACAAATGAGCAGACCGAGACCACAAAGGCCTCTTGCTCATCTGCCTGGGAAGCAGCAGAACTTAAATGCAAACCCATGTCTGTGTGAGTCCTCATCCCAATTTCAGGTAATGCATGAAGCTATCGTTAGCTATTGGAATTTTGTATTTTCAGATTAAAGAGTCATTCTTGTCCCAGAAGGTTGAGAGGAAGAAAGTTCCCTGTAACCGAGTGAAAGGCACACGATCAGTAAGTTCTGACAGGCTGCGGGTGAGGGAGGGGCAGGGGTGCTGGCAGCAGGAAGGCACTGGCCAACCAGTGAGGAGCTGGGGCACCCGAGGAGCAGACCACATTGAGGACCGTGGAGAGAAAGGAAATGGAGCTTATGGTACTTGCAAGGATAATACCTACAAAACGCAGTTCAAAACCTGTTCATTCTCCTGTCTTCCCCCTCACAACAAATGGCACTACTAGCAACGCAGTCATCTGAGTAGAAGGCCTGGGAGTCACCTTCCCCTTCTTCTCCTTGCCCAATCTCCAACAGAAAACAAGTTGCATGAAGGCAGAGACTGACCATGTTGTTTTGTTGTATTCCCAGCACCACTAAGGTGCTGGGGGTGCTGCTCCTTGCTCACCCCCAGCCAAGTCCTCATGGTTCTCAGAATGAAGTCGGTGCTCCCTTGGCAGTACACGGGTCCTTCGTGGCCTGCCTCCTGTCCAACCTTCCCTCCCTCCCTCTGCTCACTGAAGCCATTCCTCTCTGCTTTCCATGCCCCACATGTGCCGTAGAGCCTGTTTCTGCCTGGAATCCTTATGAAGACCTGACCAAACCCATTCCTCAACCAACTGCCACTTAATTCTTCAGGGCTCAGCTCAGATGTCACCTTTATCAGGAAATTTTCTTGGATCCTGGTCTAATTCTAAACCTTTAGGCCCCTTTTCTGTATTCCTGTATCTGCCTGAGCATTTCTCCATTATAGCACTGTGAAAGGACAGTCTTGCTAACAGACTGACAGGAAAGATAAATCTCTCACCTGTAGCCTCTTAGAGCAGCATAAACTCTGTCTCTGAGATTAGTTACATAAGTATCTCTCCTACAGAGATACTTACTCAGAAATTAAAATAAGCTGAGCAAACAAAAGAAAGATGTAAATTTTCATTAACATTTGCCAGACTGGTCAATTCACATTCCAAAGGGAAAAGAGTCACCAGGAGAGGGGAGGGAAGGATAGACTATCTGATTGACTGTCATTAAAATTCAGCACCTACAGACTAAAAAGTTTTGTTGAGTTTGTTTAAACAGCCTTAAAGAGTTCCCGAGTGGAGAGCAAGAGTGTGAGCTTCCCCGCCTCTCTAAGGAGAGACAACACCAGATGCCTCCCATTATCCATTTATAGCCAAGAAGAAAGAAGAAACCAATTCCTGTTATTGATCTACTACATGAGAAACAGAAAAGGCCAACACAGCAGTTTCTCAGCTGTCTTCTGCTAATTGGGCTACAATCATAAATCTCCCCCTCTCCCTCCCCAGCCTGCCCTAATAAAAGAGTCAGAGTCATTTGGTCTCAGGGCCAGCGCCTCCCTTATTTCTGGTGCTGTGCCCTCTTTTTCTTCAGAGAAAGAATAAAATGAACTTTGTACTTCCTTCTACCCTAATCTTCACCTGAGAAATCTTTCTCACCCGTATATGAATTTCACACCCTTTCACACTGTCAACAGAAAAGAACCCAAATGCTGTAAAATAATTTAAAGAGATATATTCTGAGCTGAATATGTGTGACCATGGCTCAGAGAGCCACACCCAAGAAGCCTTGAGCAAGTGGTCTCGCCATGGTTGGGTTACAGTTTGGTTTTATACGTTTTAGGGAGACAGGAATTACACATAAAGTCACAAATCAATACATGGAAGGCATACACTGGTTTGGCCTGAAAAGGGGCATTACAGGTTATAGGTGGGTTTAAAGATACTTTGATTTGTAATTGTAATTTGTAATTGGTTAAGGAAATGCAGCTTTGTCTGAAGGCTTGCAATATTTTAAGATAAGGAAGTCTGTTAATCAGAGACAAGCCACCAGAAATATACTTGCAGATGTGGTTTAAGCTTTGTCTTGCATAGCCTTAGGCTTGTTAGTGATTTTGTATCTTACTGTTACAAAGAATAACTCCAAAAGGGACAGAGCATAACTAGGTGTGTCTGACCTCCCTTCTCATGGTGGGCAACTCAGCTTTAGGGTATTTTGGGGGTCACCTTGGCCAAGAGGGGTCCATTCGGTCATCTGGGGGGGCTTAAGATTTTATTTTAGTTCACGGCACTCCTCATTTTTCTCATCTTCTTCTTGAGGATGACTTTGTCTCTATCCTCAGAACATGATACAAGCTTAATAAGTATTTGATGCATTGACTTAAGACTCCAAGAACCAAATTGTTCTCAAAGTTTCCATGTCATGCACCTCACAAACCAGGGCTGAACATAGCATAGTCAGGACAAGGCCAAAGGCCTTTCACAAACATTTGTTGAGTACCTGCCTAGTGACTGGGAATGAGACAGGTATGAAATGGTTCTTTCCAGCATGGAGCTTCTGTTCTAATGGGGAGGACAAGCCACAGCTAACCATCCTCACCAGACAGATAAGCTCTGAAGGCCCTGTTCCTTCCTGCAGGGAATTCTACCTTCTCCTGGAGCCTGGAAGTGGAGTTTGTGGCAACCTAATACCTGCAGTCCACCTGGACCCCCTCCTAGGTCCATGGGGAAGGCGAAAGCTAGGCTGGGGAACTGACCTCAGAGAACACTTAGGGTCTGCACTTTCACCACTGCAATCTTTCAGATTTTCAGCCTGGCCTCCAGAGATGAGCATGTGAGTCCTGCCTCTGACTCAGTACCTTTAAGACATGTCAGAGCCTTTCTTTCAGTCCCTTAACAATGGTGATTAAAGGTGAGCAAAGCAAAGCTCCATCAGCCATCTACAACTCAAGAAGATGTCCTGAGGCCACTTAGCTTCAAGTCTGACAACAATTGAGGACACCTTAGTATTTCTCAGGCTCAGAAAGAAAAGATATCTCAAATCTGGAAGGGGATCCAAATCTGGGTCCCAGTACAGCTAGAGTGAAAGAAAAGGTCACATTATTTGTTTTCTGATATTCATATAGCCCAAGGGCTAGGCACTCAGCACCCTGGCCGTCTTTCCTAGCATAAGGAAAGAGCTCTGGAGAGAGGACCTCTACATAAGGGGACTAAGTCTGGGACGTCTGATGATTCAAATGTGCAACAATCACTGAGCACATCCTTCCAGCCAGGTTTCGTGTTGGGCACTTAGGGACAAAGATCCATTCTGCCATGCTTTCACCAGAAAGTGTGCAAGGATGACAGTCACAGCATGGTTTATGGTAACCAAAGTCTGTAAACAATTTAAATTTAAATGTCCATTACTAACAGGCCACTTAATTTACGGAACCCTCATAGCATGGAATAATCAGGCAGCTTTATTAAAAAGCTATTAATAATATGAAATGAGGCCGGGGAGGTGGCTCATGCCTGTAATCCTAGCACTCTGGGAGGCCGAGGCAGGAGGATCGATCGAGGTCAGGAGTTCGAGACCAGCCTGAGCAAGAGCGAGACCCCGTCTCTACTAAAAATAGAAAGAAATGATCTGGACAGCTAAAAATATAGATAGAAAAAGATTAGCCGGGCATGGTGGCACATGCCTGTAGTCCCAGCTATTCGGGAGGCTGAGGCAGGAGGATCACTTGAGCCCAGGAGTTTGAGGTTGCTGTGAGCGAGGCTGATGCCACAGCACTTTAGTCCGGGCAACAGAGTGAGACTCTGTCTCAAAAAAAAAAAATAATAATAATATGAAATGATCTCTTGGCTATGTTGTGAGAAGAAAAGAAGGTACAGAACAGTGTTCATAGCTTCTATTAGTATAAAAAAAAGAGAGGATCTATCTATTGTCAACTGAAGAAATGATGAGGTTCATAAATTTGGAAAGGAGAGTTGTAGCTCTCTCTCATAAAGGGTTACAGCCTGCAGGGCGGCCATTCTGGCAGGCTGGGCAGCAGCAGCCTCGGGCAGAAGCTGAGAGCATGCACTTCAAGGGAGGGACAATGGGAACAGGAATTTATGCTGAGCAGGGTGGCCCGATGTACACATTTAACAAACTATAGGAGTCATGAGTATTTATGAAAGGAGAAACAACTGAGCTTTGTGGTACTGCATGGGATCCATGTTCAGAAAATGCTGGCCTTAGCATGACCCAAGGGTGGAGCTTTTGGCCTTCTGATATCAAAGGTGAAGCAGAGGACACAAAAACCCTCACTGCACAGACTCTGTAGACTGGGCAAAACTGGTGCAGGGCGTGCCCCAGGGAAGGGAGGGAAGCCCCCTGAACTCGCCATGTGGGTTCTTGGCTTCACGGGCCTGGGATCATTTCCCAGCCTTTGAGTAAGGACCCCCAACGCTGTCCCTTACCCTTTAGCTATGTAGAGGGTGAAGGTCTTTTCTAAGTTTGGTGGTCCTAAGCAGGGACAGTCCCTAATTTTTCCTTTAAGGTTAGGAAGGCCTGCGGGCAGGTCCTGTCCCAGGTTAGAGGCTCATGATCAGTTTCCTTTAAAGCCTCATATAGAGGTTTTGCTACGAGGCCAAACCTGGGAATCCAGATTTGACAGAATCCTGCCATTCCTAAAAAGGTTCTTAGCTCTTTTTAGTCTGAGGGGGCTGAAGTACCAATACAGCCTCCTTCCGATCCCAAGCCGAAGTCCTGGCTCCAGGAATGAGCACATATCCTACATATTTAACCTCTTGACTAGAGATCTGTGCCTTGTGGGGAGACACTCAATATCCCTGCTTTCTCCAAAAATGTAGGCCCTGGATAGTGTTTTCATCAGAGTGCTCCTTCGTGGGGCTGATATCAGTAAGTCATCACACTGTGAGAGAGTCCCCTTATCTACCTGTAACTCTCTTAATTCTTTCGCCAAAGCATTTCCAAACAAATGAGGACGATCTCTAAATCCTCGTGGTAAAACTGTCCGAGTAAGCTGGGATGTCACATGAGTGTCTGGATCAGTCCATGTGAAAGCAAAAATATACTGAGAATCTGGTGTAAAGGAATGCAAAAGAAAGCATCTCAAATCTAAGACTGGAAACCACCTGGCATCTTCAGGTACTGGGGCCAGTATTGCATAAGGGTTGTGAACTATCAGATGGCCCAGAATCATGGCCTCATTCACTGCCCTTAAGTCTGGACACACCTATATTCTCCTTTTGGTCTCTTCACTGGCAAGATGGGGATAGCCCCTGGGGACTGGCAAGGCCAGAGCAGCCCATGTTTTACAAACTTGCTTATCAAGGGCTGAGTACGTTCTGAGCCTCAGGTCTCGGGGGTATGGCCTTTTCCTGGGATACTTAACATTAGGCTTTAAAGTAACCTGAACTGGGGGCACATTAACAACCTGCAGGAACTTCAGTTCCACCCAGGTGGCAATTTGTGATGGAAGGCTAGACTCTTCCCCATCTGTATGTAGAGAAGCATTCAAAGTCAAAAGCAACGTTCTCTCTGGGCTGGCTCTTTTATAAGGTTCACCAAATTGAACCGTGACCTGGAACTTGAAAGGTAAATCTCTCCCCATCAAAGGAACTGGACATTCAGGCATAAGCAGAATTCTATGGAAAAATGAATGGTCCACCAGGGAGCAATCTAAAGAATGGGCAAACATTTAATATTTGTCTGTCCATCAATTCCAGTTCCTATACAGGAAGAAGAAGATAATGGCCCTGAAAAATGGGTCAGGACTGAGAAGGTGGCCCCATATCTAATGAGAATTTAATATTCTTACCTGCCATGTCCACGGTTACCCGAGGCTCCTGTGTGGATATGGTGAGACGTCCAGGGGGAGCCGTAGGGGCCTCAGGCCCCATCAATCCTCTGTTCTCCTGACCACTATAGGTTTGGGTGGCCCAGGCTCCCTTTGGGGCTTGGGGCAATCCTTTCTCCAGTGGCCCTCTTGCCTATAAAAGGCACACTGATTGGGACCCAAGGGCTGGCGTGTCAGGAGCTCTCATCTGAGCGTCCCAGACGCCAGCCCCACCGTATTTCCATAAGGTGGGTAACCATGCAGAGGGCAGGGGGCTTAAGGCAGCTGCCAACAATTGGGCCTTCTGGTTATTTCTTTTGGTTTTTGCTGCCTGTCCCTGTTGTTATAAACTCCAAAGGCCGTATCTAGAAGCTGATTCACAGGAGTCTGAGGGCCCATTCCTGTTTTGGGAGCTTCCTTCTGATGTCAGGGGTGGACTGGGAGATAAAATGCATTCCTGAGAGGGCCTGTCTCTCCAGGGAATCTGAGAGCCTCAACCAGGTGACCCTGAAATAGGGCAGGGTTCTCATCTTTTCCCTGGGTGACCTCTCTACCTCTGTCATAGTTTACCAGCTTCACTATGCACTTTCATGCCTTCTGTTAGACAAGTAATCGTATGATTTTGGCATCCACAGTCTATAGATCCTTTCTGATAATTCCACTGGGGGTCTAAGTCAGGAACGGCATCTCCCCCTACATGGCAGAGGGCATGGCCTTGATTTTGAGCGACTCCCCAATTTGAGTGTTCATGGACAGTGCTTAGGATTCTCTGTTTTTCCTCTACAGTACAACAATTAGACAATAGTGTCTGTAAGTCCTGCCAGGTTAAGTCAAAAGACATAGTCAATTTAACAAATTCTTTAACAAATTTTCCTAGGTCCTCAGAAAACCGACCAAACTTTTCCTGGCATATGGCAAATCTGACATAGAAAAAGGCACATGCACTGTACTTATTCCCCCGCTTCTGTTAGCCACCTCCTGCAATGGGCATAGGCTTGACTGTAGGAGCCGATATGGGCCCCACTCCCGGTGGTGCTGGTAGGGCTCACTCCCTCCAGTCATGGAGGGTATAGGCTGGTGCCAGTTGGGTAAGGGGGAGGAGTGTCTGCTGACCTTGGGCTAGAATCCTGTGCCAGGGAGCTAATAGACCCCCTCCCCCAGAGCTGGGAGACTGAGGAGGCTCTGGGGGTGGTGCCGGCCATCTAGGAGGAGAAGCCAGGAGGGGATCATCCAGAATATCAGGTGTGACTTCCTGAAGCCTGAAGGTTACAGGAGCTGGGCACATCCTGCAATTATCCCTTAAGTCAGGATCCTGATAAAGGGCCATAAAAGCTTGTACATAAGGGACCTCCTCCCACTTTCTCTCTCTTATAAACCAAATCTAATTGCATTATGGTATGATGATTTAGAGCTGTAGTCCCCAACCCCTGGGCCACTGACTGATACCAGCCCGTGGCCTGTTAGGAACAGGCCACACAGCAGGAGGTCAGCAGCGGGCAAGTGAGCAAAGCTTCATCTGTATTTACAGCCACTCCCCATCGCGCATCACCACCTGAGCTCCGCCTCCTGTCAGATCAGGGGCAGCATTAGATTCTCATAGGAGCCTGAACTCTACTATAAACTGCACATGTGAGGGGTCTAGGTTGTGCATTCCTTATGAGGATCTAATGCCTGGTGATCTGAGGTGGAGCTGAGGTGGTGATGCTAGTGCTGGGGAGCAGCTGCAAATACAGATTATCATTAGCAGAGAGGTTTGACTGCACAGAGACCATGATAAATCAATTGCTTGCCGACTCATATCAAACCCCTATCTGAGTGGCAAGTGACAAGCTGCATCTAGTGACAGGCTTCATAGTGGCAAGTGAGTTGATGTACTTCAATTGTACAGCTGCATCTGGTGGTGGGCTTTAAGTCAGAATCTGATACTTATTTTAGTCTATCTGTGGCCCAGCCGTTATTTTATTTACCATGTTTCTTTCCCAAACCGTGCACTTGTCTCAGTCACAGTTTTGATAAGCCTGCAAGCTAACCCCAGAAAAGAATGAATAAAAAACAAATGTCACTGGAGAGCTTCTTTGAAAAGGGGGAAAGACCCAATGATGAGACAGCAGAAGACTCTAAGACTGCCAACAAAAAGAAAGCTGCACTTAAAAGAAAATACCAAGAGTCCAACTTAAATTACGGGTTCATTGCAACAGGTGATTCACAGTCTCCAAGCCCACTTTGTATAATACGTGGTGACCAGCTATCCAATGAAGCCATGAAACCTTCAAAACTGCTTTGCCCCATGGACACCAAGCACCCTGCATTAAAAGACAAGGCTTTGGAGTTTTTCAAAAGATAAAGAACCCATGAAGAACAGAGGAGCAATTATTGAAGGCCACCACTTCATCAAATGTGTCTGCAGTGAGAGCGTCATTCTTAGGGGAACCACATTGCTAAAGCTAAGGAGCCCTTTACTATTGGTGAAGAGTTGATCCTGCCTACTGCTAAGGACATTTGACATGAACTTTTAGGAGAGGCTGCAGTTCAAAAGGTGGCACGTGTTCCTCTTTCAACTAGCACCATAACCAGACGAACTGATGAAATAGCAGAGGATACTGAGGCACAATTGTTAGAGAGGATTAATGAGTCACTATGGTATGAAATCCAGGTTGAAAGTCTACGGAGGCTGACAACAAGACAATGCTTGTTTTTGTGCAAATATATTTTTTACAGGAGGATGTGCATGAGGATAGGTTATGTGCCTTTTGTTGCCAACCAACACCACAGCTGCAAAACTATTCAAGTCTTTGAATAATTACATACCAGGAAAACTGAATTGGTCATTTTGTGTTGGTATATGCACGGACAGAGTGGCTGCCATGACTGGATGGCTTTCTGGTTTTGCTTCTCAGGTCAAGGAGGTCGCTTCTGAGTGTGAGTCTATGCACTATATCATCCACAGAGAAATGCTGGCTAGCCGAAAAATGTCTACCTGAACTAAACAACATTTTGCAGGATGTGATTAAAATTATTAACCACATTAAAGTACACGCCCTTAACTCATGTCTGTTCATGCAGCTCTGTGAGGAGATGGATGAGAGCACACACGTCTTCTCTTATACGCACAAGTGAGATGGCTTGCTAAAGGTAGATTACTGGCCAGGGTTTTTGAGTTATGAGAGCTGCTCCAGAGATTTCTTTTAGAAAAACAGTCACCAGTGGCAGCACATTTCAGAGACACAGAGTCACAAAACTTGCTTACTTGTGTGACATATTCAACCTGCTCAATGAACTCAATCTGTCATTTCAGGGGAGAATGACAACTGTGTTCCAGTTGGCAGATAAAGTGGCTGCATTCAAAGCCAAACTGGAATTATGGGGTGATGAGTGAACATTGGGATTTTTGACATGTTTCAAACATTAGCAGAGATTTTGCAAGAGACTGAGCCAGGGCCTTCTTGCTCCCAGCTGGTGCATGATCACCTATCTCGGCTTTCAAAACAGTTAGAGCATTACTTCCCAACCGGGAAAGACCCTGAAACTGGGAAGGAATGGATCTGTGACCCATTTGTAAATAAGCCAGGTGAATCGTGCTAGGAGAGGATCAACTCCTTGAGATCGCAAATGATGGTGACCTTAAAAGTATGTTTGAGATAACTTCAAATCTCCATACGTTCTGTATTAAAGTCAAGGCAGAAAATCCTGAGATTGCCACAAAAGCACTGAAAAGCCTGCTTCCATTTCCAACATCCCATCTTTGTGAAGCAGAGTGTTCTGCAGTGACAGCGACCAAAACGAGATTACAGAGTAGACCGGGCATAAGCAACACACTTCGGGTGTCACTGTCTCCCATCACCCCCAGGTGGGACCATCCAGTTGCAGGAAAGCAAGCTCAGGTCTCCCACTGATTCTGCATTATGGTGAGTTGTATAATTATTTCACTATATATTACAATGTAATAATAACAGAAATAAAGTGCACATGAATGTAAAGCACTTGAATCATCCCCAAACCAACCCCCTACTCCCCGGACCATGGAAAACTTGTCTTCCATGAAACTGGTCCCTGGTGCCAGAAAGGTTGGGGACTGCTGATTTAGAGAACCATTTTCTGGCCAAATTTCCAGATCTCCTCATTTATATTGAGGCCAAGCTGCATTACAATAGGAAATAAGTTTCTTTTCCATTAACCTTTTCAATTTAAATTTATCTGATTGCTCAGAAGTCACCTTTATGGCAAACCCTTCGAGATGCTTGCCACTGTCCCCATATTGAAAAAGCGTCCTTACTAGAAACTGGGGTCCTCCAGAGTTTTGTAGTAAACTATTTTTTCTTTCTCACTCCCACTCTCCCTTTTTGTTAAGGAAGCAATAGCAGCTAAGCCTTGCAGCATCAAAGCCGGCACAGCTGAGAAAGCACAAGTAGAAGACAGAAGATAGATCTGCGCAGAAGAATGGGGCTATGTCCTCCAGTGTGAGGAACATGGCAAAACAAATGCTTCAACACGCAAAGTATAGACTCAGGGATGAAGGTGGGGTGGCCAGAGCAGGCTTCCATATGAGCACAAATACAACGTTGGGGGCCAAGAGGGCACTTTTGATCTGACTTCCACAAAATGCAGAGGAACCGTTTAGTGTTTGGGTAAAAGCCAGCAAGCTGATGGGGAAAGTAGTGACCTGCCCTGTGTGCCAGCAAGAAGAGACTTCGGACATAGGAACAGGTTTTTGAGATCCCGAGTGAGTGAAATGAATTACAAACCCAGCTCGCTTAAGGAACCAGAGATAAAGGTGGCGCTTAAGAGTCCTGATGCGACATAGCTGACCATGGCTACAGCCTACAAACGACTAGCCACTGAGAAAACCACCACACAAAGGACATCCATCACCAAGGCATCCATCCAGAACCTAGATTGCCATCAAAGCACCCACGAGCAAAGACAAAGGTTCTTACCCAACGTATGCTACAGACACTCCTCTACATGGGGTGGGGGTGGGGAGGAAGCCCCATCTAAACAAAAGAAAATCCAAAAATAAGAAGTGACAGCTGCCCCAGGTGAGAAGAAATCAGCAAAAGAACTATGGAAGTAGGAAACATCAGAGCAAAAGGCCACCCCCAAAAGGGAACAGCAGCCCTCCAGCACAGAAGCTCCCTCCCATCCCTCGTTCCACGCATGTCTACCATTGGGCTGCTCCTGAGTTGATTCCTTTATAATAAACTAGTAAGCAAAGTGCTTTCTTGAGTTCTATGAGTCGTTCTAGCAAATTATCAAATCTTCTTGATAGCTATCTAGAGAGGTTTAATCGAGGAAACAAAAAGCTAAAATTAGTTTAAGAGGTTTTTATCAGATTTAATCGATGCTCTCTGGTGAAGTGAATGGTTAATAACCTCTCATAATCCGAACTGCCTAATATTTTCTGTTTGAAGTTTTCCTTTGCTTTTCTAGGGGAGTCATGGGAAGCCCTGAATTTGCAGTCAGGCAGGCAGAAATGTGGGTAGCTTAGGCACCCCATTTGCAGCTGAAGAGGGGGCAGTCTTGTGGGACTGAGCCACTAACCTGTGGGGTCGGATGCTAACTTCGGGAGTTAGTGTCAGGATTGAATTGATTTGCTGGGCACCCAGCTGGTGTTGGAGAATTGGAGAATGGATGTTGGAAAAGATACCACAGATATGGTGTCAGGAAGAACCTGAGACTAACCCAAAATGGCATCTAAGTATCGCAGCCCAAGTTTCCGAAGGGAATTATCAGCTCTTCGTTTTTTAGTGCTGTCTCGACTGGGAGAGGTGACAGATAAGAGTCTGAATGATAATAATAATAATAATAACAGCATCTGATATTTATACTGTGAGAGGCATTGTGCTAATCAGTTTATATGCATTATCTGGTGCAGATCCTCATGACACCTTCATAAGATGGGGCTTACATATGAGGAAAATGAGGTGCCAAGAGGTGCTCTCTTTCAGCTTCAGTGATACATGTTTATATCAAATCAAGACTCTCCAACCTTTTCCTGATGAAAAGCACACTGAAGTCTTATGACTGCCCACAGTCAGGACGGGGTAGAGTAGAAAAGAAGAAAAAAGTAAAGGGAGATCTGGACTGGCCATGGTGGCTCATGCCTGTAATCCTAGCACTCTGGGAGGCTGAGGAGGGAGGATCACTTGAGCTCAGGAGTTTGAGACCAGCCTGAGCAAGAGCAAGACCCCATCTGTACTAAAAAACAAAAACAAAAACAAAAAACAAACAAGCAAAAATATATATATAGAAACAAAAATTAGCCAGGTGTGGTGGTGCCCACCTATAGTCCCAGCTACTTGAGAGGCTGAGGCAGGAGGATCACTTGAGCCCAGGAGTTTGAGGTTGCTGTGAGCTAGGCTGACGACACGGCACTCTAGCCCGGGCAACAGAGTGAGACTCTGTCTTAAAAAAAAAAAAAAAAAAAAAAGCACGGAATGACACCACTGAACGAGGAACACAATTGGGCGTCAGGCCTCACCTTCCAAAGTCCTGGGTCGAATCCACCCAAGCCAGTTTCCTGGCACAGGCCTCCCTCTGACGCTAGCCCTTTACCGTGCTGGGGGGCTGTTCCCTCAGAACGTTTCTAATTTTCTCTTTCCCTGAAGTCTGCAAACATTCTCACCCCTCCCCCTTTCAGTTTTCCTTAACTGTCCCAGAGAAAACCAAAAGTCAGTGATCAGCAAAGCCACGATAGGCTACCAGTAAAACCATGACATTATTTCAGAGAAGGAAACATTTAAAAACCAAGTCTCCCAAAAGAGTTCAACTTAACTAGCAATAAGAGAAACACCAAATACAACTTCCATCTTGTACCCACCAGACTGGCAAAAGTGAGACAGTCTAATGACACCAGCTGTTGGCAAGGATGTGGAAAAACAGGTGCTCTGTCCTGGGCAGGTTTCGAGAACCAAATGAAACAATAGGGGTGAGCGCCCAGCACAGAGCAAACAGAGCTGCCCTCAGTGTTCCCCCTCTCCTTTAACTTTGAAAGGCAGAGAAGATCAGCTCTTCTTTGCATCAACAGGAACATTCCAGACCAAGGTCTGGCCTCACCTTCATGTAATTTCTTTGCCTGTGCCCCCGGCTCCTCAGACAACAGGCACAGGAGGATCTTGCTGCCTCTGCACCACCTGTCTGCTCCAGGTGCTCCTACTCTGGGTCAGTGTCACACAGGTGGGTGAAGGGTTTTCCAGCTCCCTCTGCAGAGACACCCCAGAGCCAGCAGTGGGCCTTGCCAGTGCCAGGCACCTGCTGGGCACAGCAGGGTCAATAGTGTAAATCAGAAGAGTTAGCGGTGCTCCAACATTAAAGGGGCACCAGTGTCAGTCAGAGATAGGCGACAGCCCACACCTGACACCACACCTGTGATGGTGGCTCCCAGGGCTGCATCCCTGCAGGGAGCAGAGCAAGCACCTCTGATCTTCAGGTGTCGGGCTTCTCAGGTAGATGCGGGCATCCTCCCGAGGGCTCCAGGAAGAATGGGGAAAGGTCCTGCAACAGAGGGAAAACAAATGCCAGAACCAGAGAGACACTGATGATGATGAAGATGACAGTGGTACATGTTGATTCCCCAATTTTATCTCCAAGATGACATGAGAAACACCAATGAAATACCAAGAAATCTCGTGATCCCCTTACAGGTTTGGGGCCAATTCTGTAGAATTCACGTACACTAGTGCTTCTCAAAGGGAGGTCTGTAGACACCACCAGCATCAGCTGGAAACTTTAAACGTGGATGCTCAGATCCTACCCTAGGCCTACTGAATCAGAATCGCTGAGGCGGGGCCCAGGAACCGGCATTAATGAATTCCTCAGGTGACTGATGTTTCCCCACCATCAGGGGCTGCGGAGGCTTCTCTATGAGGACCACCTGGGCTCCGTCAGTCTCTTGCTTTCTTCATAGACTTCTCACTGAGGGGAAGATTGCCCAGGCATCAAAGGAGCCCAAGAATTGTTTTCCAGGCACATTCCATTGTCAAAACACAAGCTCCTGGTGCCAAAAGCCCTTTTAGGAAGCTTTGCTTTGTAGAATGTCTTTGAGCAGGTCTGCAAGGAAGATGTTTGCATCCCTAAGGGGTTGTCATCATCAGTTTTGGCTTTAATTGCGATTTTGTGAAACATGAGATTTTGGATGCATCTTAACACAGCTTGGTCCGTTACATCCCAGGATTCACCCTTATGATTTCTATCTTCCTAAAAAATGTACCATAGGCAGGAAGGAAGAGGCAGGGGAGGCATGTGCAGAGCTGCAGGCCCCTCCACCCGCTGCCCACCTCTTAGATGCAGCTCTCCTGGACACGGGCTCAAGGTCAACCTGGCTTTCAGAGTTTATGGTGGCACCTGAATCTTTTCCACGCTCACTCTCTGTGTCTCCTCCTCCCCTCATTTTCCTCCTCCAGCTTTCACTATAGAGTCTCAAAAGGTAATAATGCAAAAGAGAGACCCAAACGGGATTTTATACATTGGCCTGAGTCTCTTGTTAGCCTTGGTTTGGAATTGTTACCTAGTTACCAGAAGGTTCTGGCTTGGACTCCAAGAAAATCAGTTGGACACTAAAAACCTAAAAATGCCAGACGTACTCCAGTGTTTGGACAGGCCTAGCGGCTGACGCTTTCCAGAGTTGGGAAATGGTACAAGCATGAAACCCACTCAAAACCCACAGATCTCTGCATTTATGCTTTTCCCCCTAACCCTCAAGTCACTCGCCTACGGGTGGGCAACCCAGCTGTGCTCTGCCAAACAGCCCTTTACCTGTCGCTGACGATTAATTGTGTCTTTTCCCAGCGGCAGTTCTGCATCTCTATAAAACTAAGAAGTAAAAAACCGTGGGCCCTGCTCTAGAAAAGGAGGAAGGGGGAATCGAGATCTAGCCCATCCATTTTTCTATTTATGGAAAAGCCTAGACAAGAAAACATTGCAGTTTGTAAATACATATTTGTGTGTCTCTCCTGCTATACCTGTGTTATACCACGGAGCAAAGTCTGATTCAGTAGGTCTGGGGCGGGCCTGAGAACGTGCATTTCTTTGAGACCCACTGGTCAAAACAAGGATTCTCTCAACCCTGGCTGCACATTAGAGGGACCTGTGGTGCTTTTAAAAACGTAACGCCTAGGCCTATCTCAGAACATTTGTCACGCCAGCGCTTTTGAAGCAGTCTAGGTCTGTGTTTCTCCATCGTGGCTGCTCATTTGATTACCTGGGGTTTTAAAAATCCTGATGGCCAGGCTTCCCCACCTCAGACCTACTACCAGGTGACGCACATGTGCAGCTGGTGGCATTGGGAACTCCTGAAATTCAGGACCTTCATCACTAAGCAGATGCCACAGCTCTGGGCGGCTGGGCGGGGTGGGCTTCAGAGTCAACCCCAGCAACCTCAGGGACAGTTTCTTTTCTCCTATTCAGTGGGTTTTGAAACAGAGGATCTGAATCCACTTATGTTAAGGCAGGAAGGTTTTGGTGGCATTTTCATGTTCATGGAAACAAAGGGGACCACTATAGACTTCAAGGTCGAGGAAGCAGCCACTATATAGAGAAAACCCACCTAGGCTCAAACTTGCTATTACCTTCCTTTGGAGGTGGGAGCAGAGGTTGGCATTTTAAATAGGGTAGGCTGTTCAGCCTCGTTGGGAAGGTGACACTCAACAGACACTGGGCAGGATATGAAGGAGCCTGTTGGGGGTGATTAATACAGATTAGACTGCCCCCTCCGCCAGTGTGACTGCGAGCTGGGGCGGAGGATAAGACCCCCAAACACCTGAAGAAATGGAACTAGGGATAAAGGTCTGGGAGGGCTGCAGGGTGCTCAGGACAGCTGGGGCATGCAGGGATTGGGTGCTTCCGGACAAGCCAGGAGGGGACTCAGTAGCGACCTAGGGAAGCTTAGAAAACACCCTATGGCTTAAGTCTGGTTGTTGAATATGACTTTCTTGATGAGGGACCAAGAGGACAGACTTTTTCTTCGAAAAGGGTGGTGTAGACTAAGACACTTTATGGAAGAATTCTTGACTACACGGACCCTTAAACCGGAAAGGGACACACAAGACCATCTGGTGTAGTGCTTTTCAAACTATGTTTCACAGAGCTCTGGGGCTTCCCAAAGGTTCTTTAGGGGATCCAGTAGGAGACTAGGTGGGAAGCAAGAACTGTGGTGGAGCCAGGTGGTGGCTTGGGGGCGCACAGTGGTCGGTGGACATAAAATCTGGTTAGCAGTGCACTTGCTTTGCAGCATCAAGACACGAGGCGACACGTGGTGTCTGCTCGTCCTGCTGGGCACTCTCCTAAGCACTTTGCATGTTTGAGTCCGTTTAATACTCACCAACTCCTTGAGGTAGATCTATGCCTCTCTTACCAAGGAGGAAAGAAGCCCAGAGAGGCCAAGGAGCTTGCCCCAGGTCACAGAGCCATGAGTGGCTGAGCTGGGACCTGCATTCTGGCAGCCCAGCTCCAGAGCCCTGGCTCCAGCACTATGCTGTCCCTGTTCCTTACCACTGTGCCTACTGTGTCCTCCGGGTTGCTGCCTGTAAGAATTCTAGAGTCCCTTTGGCCACATGAGAGAGGCTCAAGACTTCCCATCCTACAGTTCAGCCACAGTTCCTCCAAGGCCCCTCCAGAGTGGCAAGTCCCCTCCTTTTTTATCTCCAAGTGTCTGTCGCCTTCTGTGCCACCACAAATGAGTGGTGAGTCCACTTATGATTCCCCATGGTGGGGTGGGCAGAGCGATGCCCGTGCGGTGCCCTCTCCTCTGGAGCCCTTCCCAGAGACAATGGTGCAGGCAGTCTGAGCCTTCCCTGGGCAGTCGGCCTCACTGCTCCCCTCTGGGCCAAACAGGCAGAACCGCAGCGTGGGGACTCTTTACTGAAAGACAAAAGGGCAGGTGGGTCACAGTGTTGACCAGAGGCAGGACAAAGGCTGGCCCGTGCTCTCACTCAGCTGTTCTGTACTTTCCCAGAGAAGGCCCTTCCAAGTCCTTCCCTCTGCCAAGAGAGGACCCCCAGGGTGTCACCTCATCCCCACCTCACTTTCTCTCCTAAGAGAGCCCCCCCTTTACCCTTCAGTGTTACTCTAGGCCTTGCTGCCCCACTTCCTGCCCCCCAACATCTGCAAATGGGGAGGGTGCGGGTAACTTGCCCTCCAATTGCTGTGGACCCTCTGAGGCTCTTCTCTGAGCCTATGCAGCGCACTGGGTACCCCTCTTGCAGCTCGGCCTTCTATTAGAAAGAGCCGTTTTGGGGAAGGACGGGGGGATACCATCGCCAAGGAGAGCACTAGTTACTAGTTTCTGTTGGAAACCATGCAGCTTTGTATCAAAGGAGGCTATTTCTCCTCTTAAGCAGACCCTGCACCTTTTGGAACAAACTTTCTCCTCTAAGCCAGGCCGTGGGTCTTGCCACTTGGGCCCTGCTGGGCCCCACCATTATGGCTCAGAAGTGTGTTGCCTCCCCCGCCCGACCTGAGACCGCCTGCCTTGCCTGTGCAGCCACACTCGCTGCGAATGCACCTTCACTTACATCCAGGAGGAATGGTGCCGGGTTCTGTACTTGAACTCGTAAAAAGTATTCCAAGTCTCCCCTTGCTTTAGGTGTGGAGCGTTTGTCCATATGCTCTTCATATGGACAGAAATTTATTGGTGTTCCCTGTAAATTTTGGTTTCAAAAAAGGAGCCCATGCTTAGGGGGAAAAAAAGTCTGAAACCAGATATTGAGTCTTTGGACCTCATTTTACATTTGAGAAAACTCAACTCTAGGAGGTGAGACTTCTCTGACATGGTTATTGACTCACCTTTTACAAAAGAAGAATAAGCCTTGGCCGGGCGCGGTGGCTCACGCCTGTAATCCTAGCACTCTGGGAGGCCGAGGCGGGAGGATTGCTTGAGCTCAGGAGTTCAAGACCAGCCTGAGCAAGAGCGAAACCCCGTCTCTACTGAAAATAGAACACACTAGCTGGGCATGGTCACATGTGCCTGTAGTCTCTGCTACTCGGGAGGCTGAGGCAGTAGGATCGCTTGAGCCCAGGAGTTTGAGGTTGCTGTGAGCTAGGCTGATGCCACAGCACTCTAGCCCGGGCAACAGAGTGAGACCCTGTCTCATAAAAAAAAAAAAAAAAAAGGAATGAGCCTCATGTTTCCCATGAAGCAGTTTATACAGAGAAAGAATGGGGCTGCAATTCCTTCCAGAATGATATGTAATGTTCGGGTCCCGGGCCTACACCTTGTTCTCCATGGGCACCTTTCTGACTGGCTCTCTTTCCTTTCTTTTGAGATAACTTAGATGGAAAGTATGGCGTGGTAGGATTTAATGCTATTATTTCAAGTCTATATATAAAGCTGGAACACTTACAGCCTCCGTCATTTTCCCTGCTGGGATGTCTGTGTTCCACAAGGCAAAATCGAATCCTCTGGAATGTAGCTGTTGTTCTTGTTAGACTTTGGGGCAGTTTGTTTAAGATAAGGAGATGACAAATAGGTTGAATTTGGAGTTACTAAAGGAAAGACTGGAAAAGCAATTGCACAGTCTCCACCTGTACTGGCACAGATGACATCATCCCTTGGTTGGGTGGGGGTCCCGGTTACTGCCATTCTAAAGAGAAATTGCCCTTAACTTGTTTTCTTTCTTCCTCTGGGGATGTCTCTATGTGGCTAATCCTTACCCTGGGCAGCTGCGGGATTAGAGAGTGGAGTGGAGTGAGAGGTAAGAAGAAAATAGGGGCTAGGAGCACAAACTCTGCATCGAAAGCCACCTCCAGCCCCTACTGACCTTGTGATCATCAGTCTCCACTTTCTGATCTTTATACGAGGGCGAACAACACCTCCTTCATATTGCGATTATGACAATTAAATAACATAATGCAACATAATCTCCTCAGGCTTCTTCAGCTGATTTTCTGTCCCTAAACATTCCATGGCTGCCTTAGCCTTTCCTGGATCACCAGTGATCTGCACATGGCAAAATCCAGTGGCTGCTCCTCTGTGACGGCCTTGCTTGGCCCGTCTGCCGTGCGCCACTCAGCAGCCAGCTCCCTCCTTCTGCAAACGCCCTCCTTGCTGCCTCCAGGACAGCACCTCAGCCCTTCCCTTTCCTCCTTGGCCTCTCCTCAGCTGCCCTCGAGGGCTCTGCCAGCTCCTCCCACAGGCCAGGCCCTCCTTTTCCTCCTCCACATCCTCCCCCAAGGTGATTCCATCCCATCCCAGGGCTTCAGGTGCCATCTGGAAGCCCACGACAACCAGATCTGTATCGCCAGCCTTGATGTCCTCCAGGAATTCCACACCGAGGTACCCAACTTCCACCTGGACGTTGACACTTAGGTGCCTAATGGTCATTCCATACTTCACAGGGCCAAAATAAGACTCTTAAGTCTTACTCTTACCCTCAAAAGAGGCTGTGTCCCAGTCTTGTTCTAGGAGTTATCTTTGATTGTTCCTTCTTTTGCAACCCCCTTCCCCTCACCCCTCGCCACCACCATCTGATCCATCAGCCTGTCTTGTCAACTGCATCTCTGACCCTTACCTCGGATCTGCCCACCTCTCTCCATCTCCATGCGTACCACCCCACTCCCAGCCCCTTTGTCTTGTTCCTGGGCTGCTGCTGTCATCTTCTCACTACTGTCCCTGCTTTTCTTCTTGCCCCCTGGAGTCATGCTCCTTACCATGGCGGGACCTCGCCCTGGCCCAGCCTCACAGCCTCCCCTCGTCCGTTCTCTCCCTCATCTGTCCACTGAGGCCATACTGACCCTCTCACTACATCTCACACTTGCTAAACACAGTCTCTCTTTAGAGGATTTGCTCGAGAGTTTTCCTCTGTCTGGCACACTCTTTGCTCTGATGAGGGTGGCTGCTTCCTATCAAGGTCTCAGCTTATGTGTTGGCGTCTCAGAGAGGCTGTCCCTAGCCGTCCAATCTCACATTGGCTCCTCATTGTTTGCTGGTTCATCGTGATTGCTAGTTTTAATCTTCTGCATAGCATTTACAACAGGTAGTTTTCTTATTTTTTGTGTATTTCTCTATCACTACTGTAAAATAAGCTTCATGAGAATAGGTGGTAAGGAAACAGCAGGTGCTTATAGACATTCATTTATTCATTTATTGTAGAAATATTTATTGAGGACCTCCTAGATAGATACCAGGTACTGAGCACATCTCTGAGAAGGCAGAGGCAAATGAGCTGTCACTCCATCGTAAAGGTTCTCACAGTGTGGCAGGAGAGGCAGCTAATGAACAGATGCCTTAGTCAGCTCAGGCTGCCACAACAACATACTATGGACTGGGTGGTTTAAACAACAGAAATTAATTTTTTTATGGTTCTGGAGGCTGGAAGTCCAAGATCAGCATGCCAGCATGGTCAGGTTCTGGTGAGGGCTCTCTTCCAGGCTTGCGGACAGATGCCTTCTTGCTGTGTCCTCACATGGCAGAGAGGGAGCAACTCCCTAGTGTTCCATCTTATAGCGCACTAATCCCATCAGACCAGGCTCCACCTTCATAACTTCATCTAACCCTAATTATCTCCCAAAGGCTCTATTTCCAAATATCATCACTTTGGGGTTAGGGCTTCAACGTATGAATTTGGGGGTGCACAATTTAGTCCATAACAACGGATAAAAAGAATGTGCTTGATAAGCGAATGGTCTTAATTCTGGGGAAGGAATCATCAGCTCCTAAGAAGACCTAACGGGGAGGCTAGTACTTGAACAAGAGGTCCTGAAGCATGCATAGGAGTTTACCAGGTTACCAGGTAGGTAGGGGTGAGGTAGTGGAAGGATAGTCTCAGTGAATGGAATATGTAAAAAGAAATAGAGGTTTGAAACAGCATAATCCTCCTCAAAACCCCTGGGGTGGCCCTGTTTGGCCTGGCTGGGGTCCAGTGCCCCGCCCTGAACCAGTCAAGTGACAAATAGCATGGGGCAGGGACAGTTGGCCCTGAACTCCATGAAATGGGTCCTCCGCAGTGAAGGGAGGCTCTGCTAACATAGGGAGGGGGAGGGATGGTGCGGAAGCTAAAACAAAAGATGTCCACCCCAGTTACTGAAGAGTTAGCTGTAGCTGCTTTGGAGGTGTCTAGCAGAAGTAACTTCACACTGAACCGGCCTCCCTTAGTCACCCAAGAGGTTCTCAAATCCTCTTCCCCTGTGGCCACTTGAATTGCACTGAAGATGCATCCTAAAGTATTTTTCATATTGGAATAGAAAGGAAAGTGTAACTTAGGAACTCTTACCCCTACTCCCATCCCCTTCAAAAAAACACTCAATGTTTGAAAGCAAAGGACACATAAAATTTTAAATTATTTGCCACTTTAGATCATCCACACCCCGACTGCATTTCTCTATCTGGGATGATTGGGAGCTGGGTATAAACTCTGTCAAGAGAGAAACACGGACGCTCAGGCAAATACCTTTCCTGTTAATAAGGTGATGTTGTTTCACATGGAGGAATTCTATGAGGTTACGTGGTTCATGACTCACAATGACTCAAACCCTGCCCTGAGTTTGGTACAAATCCCTGCCTGGTGCCAGTGGGAGGTTTCCGTGGGTAATTTAATCAACTGGACTGTGTTACTGTGTTATGTCACATCACTTCTTGATAAGATTTATTCTTAAAAAAAAAAAAGAGGAAGGTTTGGTGCAGGCTCCTAAACTCTTAAACTGACAGACAACATCTTTAATACAGACCTTGTAAGAAAACAAATAGGAGGGTCACAAAGGCTGAATGCAATTTTCTTCTTTGAAGTGAGACACAGAGGAAGTGTTGTTCCCAATACGACAGCCCCAGTTGTTCTGCCCAAAGGGCCTCCATCCACCCAGAGGTGACGGTGAAGCCAGGGGGCTGCAGATGCCTTGGTCCCCATTAGACACCTTTGCTGCCCGTCAGTGGCCTTCGAGGCTCCCTCTCCTTGGGCCCTAGAGTACAGGCTGCACTCGAGCTGAGTTGCTGGCAGCTGGGAGCATGCTGCCAAGTTGGGCATTTTCAGATCTCTGCGTGTCTGCCCTGGGAAATAAGGGACGGTGGCAAAGATCACTCATCCACTGCTCGCAGGCTGTGGGGCCAGCATGTTCCCCGCCTAGGAGGAGGTCAGAGATCGACAGAGAATACAGAATGCTTTGATAGAGGGCATGTGACTTCCAATTAGCCAAGACATGCTGAAAACACTCATTCCCCGCATCGTTGAACCATTCCTTATTTGCCACCCCACATTACCTTTGCTCTACTTTGCTGGCCAAGGAGTCAGAGGCAAAGTCTGTGCTTTGGGTGGTAAACAACACACTGCTCCAAAGCAGGATCTTCCGAGAATAAGCTCAAGTCCTAAAACAGCCACAGGAACGATTTGAATTTGAGCACAACACAGAGGCTCGTGCTGTACTCTGCATGGGGACTAATCTGGATGTGCATCTACTGTGTGATGCTCCCAAATGTGAATTTTCACATTTTATTTTGAATTCTTCTAAAGAATAGAGCAATACAGATAAATAGATAAGAGTAAAAAGAGACTAATTCCCACAAGATTTTTAATCTTCTACATTGGCAGTGTTTTCTCAGCACCAGAGGATCAACAACCTGTTACACGGCAGCAAGTTATTAAATAGATTCGGGGACTGAGCTGGGTGAGAGGGCTTCTCAAGTTCATCAGCCTCCCAGCCCTGCATCGGTGCTTCCCTTCCTTGCTCCTGCCTTACTCAGCGGAAAACTTATTCCCCATCTTTCCTAGGAGGGACCCTGCAGCTAGCTCTAGACATGCCTTTCCGCATCCTGAGAACCTTTCCCATCCATTGTCAACACTGTTGCCAACAGCAACAGCTACAGCTCAGTTGCAGTCTCCAAGGTTGGTTTGGCACAATACTAAACACATTATACACATTCTTTCATCTAAACTCCAATGCTCAAACTATCCCACTGAGACAGGTATAATTAACTCCATTTAACTGATGCAAAAACAGGCACAGAAAGGTGAAGTATTATACTTCTCTCAAGGTCTCTCAACTAGTACATGGCAGGGGACAAGGGCTCTGCCTGTCCCCCAGTTCTCTGCTCTCTGCACTTTTTCACATATTCCCTGGGGTTGGCACAAAGAAAACCTACTTGTCTACTGCCAATAGACATTTGCTCCCTAGGTGAATGGGAGAATTGCAAAGCCAGGAAAGGTTCATGATGGTCACATGTGACATGACGTCCAAGTCTGATGGCACAGGCCTGGATCTTTATGCCCCAGGGCTGCACCTCAGAGGGCTAAAGGGACACCTGGGCTCATCTCAAAGGCCTTGGGCTCCCTCTGGGCCCTCCCCGCATAGTAGTCGTGCCCACATGCTCACCGGCATTCCATTCCCAGCCCTCTGCGATGTTCCAGCCTAATTTTCTCATGCATACTATTTTATTTACCTTCTGGTTTTCACGCTTTAAAACTCTCTGTAACAACAGAGCTCATCAGACAGGGTGGAAAATCAAAATCCAACCAGAGGCAGCTGCAGCATGATGAAAGAGCACTAGGTTGTGGTCAGATCAATCGGATTCCTATCCTACCTCCACCACCTCACTTACCGGCTATATGGCCTTGGGCAGGTCACTAAACTCTGAGCCTCAGTGTCCTTTTCCATAAAGTGTGGCATTAATATGATGATGATGTCGGTAACATGTTTGGTACCGTGCTCAGTAAATGGCGTCTCATCGTCATCACCATTGTCACTGGAAGGCAGTGTTGTACGGATGTGGCTGATCAGTGTGTTGAGGCGGGGTGGCCTGGTCCGAGGCCAGCAGCAGAGGACAAGCCAGTGCTGTGACCACAAGCCCAGGGTGTCTTTCAGGGCACGTGCAGGTGGCTCTCCCTCCTGGCCACCAGGTCCTTTGCAAATTCATTCAGAATGGCTCTGCCAGAGCTTTAGGCCAAGAATTCCTCTTCAGATAAGATGGATTTTGAGGAATCAGTTTGTTTCTCTAACAGGAAATCTGTCTTTTTACCCGAAAGTTCCATTGACTCTTGAAAGCCTTTGGTCAAGCTTTTAAAGCCTTGCCAATATCATAAGGAAGAGAGTAATCAGGCTTCTAAAAACCTAAGCACAAAGAATAATGCGAAATCTGGTCCCTGGGTCACAGGGGAAAAATATATTGTAGCTTTTAAATGGAAGCATTTTAAAGGTACTAAAGATATCAAATGTCATACTGCTACAAGTCAGACAGAATTTAACAATTTTTTTCACCTCCCTATGCATATGTATGTGTAAAAGAGAGATATATTGTTGAGAACTATTGAAACTATTTTTGAGAAGTTTTGAGCTATTTTGAAAAATGTCAAGCAAAGTAAGGCAGGGACATTTGGATAGAAGGGTAACGACAGCGTCCTTGAGGGCTGGGAAGGCGGAGCACCCCTCCCCCACACTGCTGAGCGGTCTCACAGGTCCGGAGAATTCTTTAGTAGAATATTAGGCCCGGATGATTAAGCAAGAATGATATCCGAGCTAAACCAGAGACTGAAGGCCAAGGTCTGCACTTCCTAACTCTGTCTGTGCTGTTAACTCCCTGCAGAATGCTGTGGACTATCTCATAGGAAAATAAAAATAAAGGCTTCACTGAGCTAATTACAAAATGGTTTTAAATACTAAAAACAATTATTACAGAGAGATGATACATATATATCTACACACATGGAGATATTTTAAACATATGATCTTAGCATTGAAAGAGAGTTTGGTTCCAACGTATTGTTTAACAGATGAAGAAACCGAAGCACTGAAAGACCAAGTAATTTGCCCCAGGTCACACAGCAAATTAGTGTTGGATTGGGGCTTAGAAAATAGGTCTCTTGATGCAATTCGAGGGTGCTGTGCCTTCTAGGACACACATGGCAATGCAGTGGCACAGTAAGTCAGTCGTTGAGTCTGAAGATGGAAAATAAATGGATGTGGTTGAAGAATTCTTATAAGTTTTTCTTATGAAAAGTAAGGACAGATAATTTTTTTCCTTTCTTTCTTTGATAAGGATAGAATGGCAAGGAAATTATTATAGGTTTGTCAGGGTAAGTGATAGTATAATAAAAATAATAATGGACATTAAATGCTACATTAGTAATAATAACAGTAGTTAACAGGATGCACCAAATATCCTGTAGCAGGCACTGTGCCTATAACCTCACTTTATCCTCATGACATCCCCAGGAGAGTGAGACTATCCTTAGCACCATGTTAGCAAAGAGAAAACTAAGTTTTAGGAAAATTTTTCAATTAAATGGCCTACATGTGTGGGTGGTTGCATGCACTCACTTTTGTAGCCTCGTTTTAATGGACATTAAAAAAAATTAACAGATGGAGCCCACTCTAAGAATAGAGGCCAGGGACCAAAGCTTGTCATGGCAGAGAGAGCTGAAGGACCCATTTTCAATGATCCTTGCTAAGTTAAACACATACATACACTCACTTAATTCTCTTAGCAACCATAAAACCTAGTTATTTTATTTATTTATTTATTTTTGAGACAGAGTCTCACTCTGTTGCCCGGGCTAGAGTGAGTGCCGTGGCGTCAGCCTAGCTCACAGCAACCTCAAACTCCTGGGCTCAAGCAATCCTTCTGCCTCCGCCTCCCAAGTAGCTGGGGCTACAGGCATGCGCCACCATGCCTGGCTAATTTTTCTATGTATACATTTTTAGCTGTCCATATAATTTCTTTCTATTTTTAGTAGAGACGGGGTCTCGCTCTTGCTCAGGCTGGTCTCGAACTCCTGAACTCAAACAATCCGCCCGCCTCGGCCTCCCAGAGTGCTAGGATTACAGGCGTAAGCCACCGCGCCCAGCCAAGACCTAGTTATTAATGCTAAGGTTTCATTAGTTCCATTTTACAGATGTGGAAATTGAGCAAAGAGAGATCAAGTAACTTGAAAGAGGTGGAGCCAGGATTGAATCCTAGTTCTCTTTATTCCTGAGCCCATGCTGTTGACCACCATACTCAATTTTCTCCTGATCTTCAATTTTGTCATCTGTAAAATGGGGGTTATAACTGCAGTCATAAGGTTTGGGAGAGAATTACACCTCACGATGCCAGGTAAACGGAGGCACTTTATAAACTACTAGGTACTGAAGGAATGCTATTTTTGTGGAGATGAGAGGGAAAGAGAAGCTTTGTTTGGAACCGTATAATTTAAAACTCAGAGTTTCCCTAGAAATATTTACTAATTTTATTGAAATTCTGGACGCTAAAATTCTAGATGCATCTTTGCAGTTTTCCATCTTACTAAAATATGCACAAAACCCCAAGATGCAAATTCAGCTTTCTGATGAAAACCATCACCAGTTAAAACATTTGGTAAGACGGATGAAAAGAAGAGTTAAAAATCAAAATAGCAAGCTGGCTCCCCAAGGGTTGTTCCTGTGGACCTTGGGATTCTGAAAGAAAATAATTAAAGCAAGGCCTGTGTGAGGTTCCCACCAAGATTTATGGACAGAAACTTAAAGATCTCAGTTACTCTGTCTCTGTTTAATTGCTCCTCTGTCAGTGACCCCCACAATGGAAAATCTGAGTCAGAGGCAGCCGGGGAGGGCTGCGAGTGTCCACAGCAGCTGGGAGATGAAGCAGAGGAAGTGAGAAACCTTGCTCTCCCAGAAGCACTCCGACACTGCCACGCTCAGTGACAGCTCTTGGGTTGAATTAAGAGGTCAAGGTGGGAGGGAAGAAGAACCAACCGCCCACAGATATTTTTAATACATTGTACGTGCCTCTGCACATGGCTGTAAATTAGCATGTCTTGTCTCACCTTGACCACAAGTCCTTCCCCACTAACATTTTACACATCAGGCACACGTGCTTAACTTGCCGAAATAGAACAGTTTGCCGAAAGAGAACTCTGGGACATTTGTTGTTTAAAACGGCGTCTATTTCTTAAAATGAGTACTAATCAAAGCCAGCAGTGACTTAATGTCATAAAACTGCCATAGTGAAACGTTTCCAAATCCAGTCCACAGGGCATCCACACAGTGGAAAACAGAGAGCCTTCAACTTCAACCCAGACCATCACAGCACAGGTAGTACGTTTTAGTTCAGAGAATTGACCTTAAGCTTGGCTGGTGTCAAATCCTTTCTAATTTTTTTCCCTGTTTTTCTATGTTTTAAAAATTTGGTTCTAGATAATGCTTATGTAGTAACTAATATAAATAACCAATTTCCCAGCGGAAAGACTTCCCACAAGGGAATACCAAAATGAGGGCACAGGGATACTGCCGGCTTGCCCTTCTGAAATGATTTCGTAGATGTACCCAAACCCCATGATGTACTCTTACCTCGACCCGCACCCCCACCCTTCACATCTGGTGATGGAAATGGCCCCTTGGCTCCTGCCTTGCCTGCTGTCCTAGAGGTAGGGTTTGCCATTACCCTTTAGACAGTAGCTGCTGAGGCCCCTAAGATGCTGCCTTTACGTGAGAGCCTCTTTATGTGAGAGCCTCGTGTCCAGAACCCACTCATCCAGTTTGCCTCAGCGCCTTCCAAGGCACCAGGGAGTTAAAGGGCATGGTAGGATTTAATGCATCCTTCTTGCAGCTAGAAGTTTTTGACCTGAAACAAGAAAGCACTTTCAAATTCAAGGTAATGAAAATTACGTTGTTGACTTAGCCTGGGCCCCTTGAAAAGCAGAGCCTGAGACAAATGCATACATGTAGAGGGTTTATTTGGGAAATGAGCCCAGGGAGGAATGAGGAATGGCAAATGGGAAGTAGGAACCAGGGAAGAGGGAACACCAACACAGGATGCATTATCAAGCTGGCCCTGCTACAGGGTGCCTGGTGCTTGATCTCACCAGAACTTTCTGAGGAGCCTCATACAGTGTGTCTCTGAACCATCAGACCTGGTTACAAAAGGGGGAAGCATTTGTCCATGGACTCTGGGGCCCCTTTGATCAAGAGTGTCCCCACAGTCCTCATATGTCCGTGCTGCACGTGCATGCGTGCCCAGCAGGCTCCTGTAGGCATCTCATGCTCTGACATCAGAGGAGCCCCAGGCAGGACAGGAGAGGTGCTCTTGCAGCTGCAGTCTGCATTGAACCCTCTGGAATCTGCTGCAGCAGTAGCAGCTAGAGCAAGAAGTGAGACTAAGGGGACCTGCACTGTGTTCCAGGCATATCTGCCATAAAGGTGTTACGAGAATGTCGAAATGCTCACCCATAACTTCTGTGACTGGTTGACACATGCTGCAAAGTGTTTCTGCTGTCCCTCTTCATATCCACTGACAACTAAACCATCACCAAATGAGCTCTCCCTTAAACTTACATTCAACCCTCAATTATTTAGCGTGCCGAGCAGTATTCTGGGAGCTGGGGCACATAGCAGTGAATAAGACCACAACATCTTTGCTCTCAAGCTCATATTCTGGTGGACAGAGACAGACAGTATAAAATATGAGCTAAATAAGGAAAATGTCAGATGGTTAAGTGAAGGAAATGAAAATACAGTGATGTGATGGGGACTGAATGGTAACAGCTTGTCTGGTTACCTTGAAAGGTTAGACAGGTGGGTGGTTTGGCTTCTGGTTCCTGTGACTCAGTCACATTTTCCTTAAAATCCATTTCAATTGCTTAGTCAGACACAATTGTACAATTTTAAGGTCTAACATTTAAAAAACCACGTCATGATTCGTATAATCATATGACACATAATACTATCAATGGAGTCTTCTTTGACAAAACTGGAGAGCCACCTCAATTCATTGCTCTCTCAAATCTCCCCCCTCCCACACACACATACACACACATGCATGCACTCACGTGCACAATTTGTGTCAACTCTACTTCCTGCTATTTCTCAAACCCACTCTCCCCTTCAAAAAGGTCCTCTCCATCCCCCCCGCATGTGTGGTCCAGGCCTTCTGCACCTCTTGTCCACGCCCTGTCAACAGCCTCTTGATGGACTCTCCAAGTTTTGCTTTGCTGTGCAGCCTCATCTTCTGGTGTCTAGAAAAATCTTCTTTGTAATTTTCATCCACTTGTCCTGGTTCTGCCCTCTAGCAATTCAACCAATAAATCTAGACCTGCCACACAACTGCCTTCCACACAATTGAATAGGACAACACTCTTCCTTGTCTCTTCTCCAGCCTGTACTTCCTCAGTTCCATGCCTTTTTCATGCATCGTGATCTCCAGATCCTTCTTCATCCTGGTAACCCTGATCTGAACATAGCTGGGTTTATTGTTGTTTTAAAAATGTATTCAAAACTGAACGCAGTATTTCCATTGTGGTCTGAACAAAGCACAGTGGGTTCTATTTCTTCCTTTAAGCTACTTAACTTTTTAAAAATACATTTTAAGAGTGCAGTTCTACAAATTTTAAAAATAAACACACCTGTGTAACCACCAACCCAATCAAGATACAGAACATTTCCATCTCCCCAGAAAGTTCCCCCACGCTCTTCCCAGTCCAAACCCACACCACAGCAACCACTACTCTGATTTCTATTTCCAAAATTTAGTCTTGCCTTTGCCAGAATTTCATATAAGCAGAGTCATAGAAAATGCCATCCTTTGTGACTGGCTTCTTTCACTCAATATGTTTTTGAGATTCATCTATATTGTTGCATGCGTCAGCAGTTTGTTCCTTTCCATGGCTGAATAGTATTCCATTGTATATATCACAATTTGTTTATCCACCCTCCTACTGATGTACATTTTGGGTTGTTTTCAGTTTGGGGATATTGTGAATAAAGCTATGATAACCAAGTATTTAATAGACTTTTATCTTGAGTAAATACCTAGAAGTGGAATTTCTTTATCATAACATAGAAAAATGGTCATTTAATTGTATAATAAATTGACAAATAATTTTCCAAAATGGCTGTGCAAGTAATGTAAGAGAGTTCCAGTTGCTCCACATCTTTTCCACACTTTATTATCTATTTCTTAATATTTAGCCACTCTTATGGGCATAAAGTGGTGATTTATTGTAGTTTTAATTTGTCTTCATTCAATGAAGTAGAGCATCTCTCATGTGCATATTGGTCTTTTACACGTCTTCTTTTGTGAAATGCCTGTTTAAGTATTTTGCCATCTCTTCCATTGTGTTGCTTGCCTTTTTATTATTGAATTATAGGTGTTCTTAATGATGTCTTTTGATGAGCACAAATGCTTAATTTTGATTAGGTCATTTTTTTTTCTTTTAGTGTTTTTTTTTTGTTTTTGTTTTTGTTTTGTTTTGTTTTTGCCCTATCTAAGCAATCTTTATCTAAAATATAGTCAAAAAAGTTTCTAATCCTAGATTTTCTTCTAGGAGTTAAGCACCTGTAGGCTTAACTTTGCAGCATTTATGTTCAGGGCTATGATCCATCTTAAATTAGTTTTTGTGTATGGTGTGAGATAAAGGTTGAGATTTGTTGGTTTTTTTCCTCCATAAGTTATTTTAGCACACTTTGTTGAAAAGACTTTCTTTCCCCCATTAAGTTACCTTGCTTGTTAATATTTTTCTATTCCATACTAGATGGGGAGCTTCTCCAGACTCATGTCTCTTGCCATCACCATTTAAAAATAAGTTTTATACACACTGATTCAGCTCATACACCCTTTAGCCTTTGGTGACTGAATACTCTATGTTGGGCATGGGTTCAAAGCTGGGTACAGAGAACTCATATTCTGGAAGAGTTTCCATCTGTCGGAGGAAGCCAACATAAAAGCTAATGATTTCCATACGAGGTCTCACATGATGGGAGAGGACTTCAAAGGGGTTTGTGGGAATACAGAAGAAGGCATGTGATAGGGAAGCAGCATAGCATAGTGATTACAGAGCACTGGCTAGGCAGATCTAGTTTAAAATCCAGACTTCAACATATCCTTGTTGCTAAGGCAGACCTTGTGCAAGCCATTCAACCTAAAGTATTATCGGTCACAAAGTACAGAATTATTACATTTGCCTGGTACTCAGTTAAGTGCTTCAATAAATGGTCGATATTATTATCTCACAGGACTCAGAGAAGACGTTCTGGAGGAGGTGGCTCCTCAGCTGAGCCTTGAAGAATGTCGAAAGTTGGCCAGATGAAGAAAGGAAGAAAGAGCTTTTCAGGCTGAAGGACTAGGAAGAAGAGAGACCCAGAAGCATAAATCAGAATGGTGTAGTTGGGAATATTGCTAAAGCTTAAAGTGTGAAGAAGTGAGTGGCCAAAGAGATGACGTCATAGAGAGTTCTATAAGTCATGCTAAGGAGCTCCGGCAGTATTTTTCAGTCAAGGCACCTGTGGCAACTAGGGGACTTAGCTCCTCCTCTGGGCTCCAAGTCAGGTCTTGAATGCTGCATTCCACAATAGCTCCACCTGTAGGCTTAACTGTGACGGTCGCCCTGAGAGCTGGGCCGTGCATCACAGAGCCTCCCACAGACCAACCTGGGATGGATGGTACACTCCATTGCAAAGCCTTGGACACCCTCTGATGCAGCGAGAGAGCCACAGGTCTCCCATGATTCCCAAATGAAGCCTAATACACACTAATTCTAATTCTGTCAAACCCCAAAGCCTCCTTAAGAGCAGAGCCACACCTTACACTTGGTGCCACAGTTGTACTTGAATGGCTCTTGCCAGTACCCTTCCCCAGTGGAGAGCCTGGCCCCTCTCCAGCTGTCCTCTTATCAAAGGGATCCTATCAAACATGGACAGATCTTTCTGAACTATGCTGGCTTTCAGCTACTTGTTTGCTTTAAGCTACCATTTAAGAATTTGCTACATATTAGGTCTCTTGCTAAATTCTTAACATGTATTAACTCAATAACTTGAAGCCTCCCAGCAACCCCACAAGTAGATTTTATTGTTTCAATTCACAGATGAGGAAAATGAGGCTCAAAAATATTAAATACCTTGCTTACAGTCAGTCACATAGACAGTCAATGGCAGGTCCAAATTTAAGCCATCTTCTTAACACCTCTACATTATTGCCTCCTGCTTCCTAGCAGTCACTGAGGAACAGATCTCCTGGCTCCCCTTCCCGCTGGCCTGATGGGACATCTCAGCCCTGGTCACTCTGAGCTCCTCAGGCACACCTTAGGCTGCCCTTCTGGAACTGCCTTCTTAGCTGAGTCACTTCAGTGGGTGATGGGCCTTGGCAGCGTCCCCGCTGACTCTGTGGCACTGCTATGCCAGCCTACCCTTAGCCAGAACTGAATGCATTATTAGTTGCATTGCACAAGTTAGATAACCAAGGTTGAGAGAGCTCAAGAACATTAACAGTAAATCACGGCATCAAGACTCAAGCCAGCAGCATCTCATATACTGCCTTCCTTTCTGGATAGTAAGTTTCCTGTCCTGGATAGTAAGCATTCCAACAGAGGTGGGAAGACAATTGCATAGAAAAGTTGTACAAGCCCCTCCAAAATCTATGAGTTTATAATTCTGCCTAATAACTGAGAATATAAAACCAAACTCTAAAAAGAGAGAGAAAACAACATAGAAAGAGCCATATTCCTAACAACATAACTCATAGCTTGCCTGTCCACTTTTCACTATTGTCTGATTAAGCAAAGACAGAATGGTGGGCGGAATGAGTGGCCAAGACATGGATTTGACATGAAATAACCCAAAACAATGATAAATGTAAAGAAAACATGGAGCCCTGATTCATATTCTCACAGGCAAGAATCTTGCTGCCAAGTCAGCGTCTATTCCCTTTATCTGATCAGGATGAAAGTGCATGTCCACAATGAGATCATCTTGGAACGGAAGTAGAGCATGTGTGGCAGTGCAGAACCACAAAACTCTGGTCTGCCGGGAGTGGACCAGATAGAACCTGACTTTTGCTGCTGTGGCCAATTTGCTGGATTTATAAAACAAAAATCAAAATCAAGCCTTTCTGCCATATCTAGCCATCTGTTTCTGTGGGTCTACTTGTCTGCATACCTCAAGCTTCTAGATGCAGAGTTCTAGGCCATTGTTGACAGCTTTTTAGCTGTGCCCCATGTATGAGAAAGCTAGAGAACTGTGTGCCTTGGTCTTAGAGCTTTAAACATTTTCAATATGATGAGGTATTCACCAGCTGAAAGTGCTGCCAGAGTCCAGTGCTTCCAGGAATGACGTGTATAACCCGGAGGCTCTTAATAGGGTCTGTCGTGGATTTCAGCTGCTCCTGCCTTTGGCTGGGATCACAGGAGCTGTTATGAGTTTAACCCTGAGCCATGAACATGAGACTGTTAAACAGCCAAACTGGGACCTTCATCCAAATTGATGAACTCTATAAAACCATCTCCACCACAGTTTCAGAAAGTAGTTTTGTAGGAGGCATTCATAGACATGTTGTAAAGGTCATTAGCATTGACATGGTAGAAAGACACATTCCTAGTATTTCCTATATCATCCATATTTGTATGATAGCAAATACAAATGGAAATAACTAGAGCCATAGAAACATGATTAATGAAATGGAAAGCATTTAATCTTTATTTATTTACTTCCCAACTATTTATTGATCACCTGCTATGTGCCAAGTACTCTTACTTGCTGAAATACAGAGATGATAAACATATTCCCTTCTTTCAAGGGGGCACATATTTAATGGGAGGAATAGACATAAGTACAAATAGTTATGATGTAGTTGTCATTATGCAGAAGGTACTATGGGAACACAGAGGAAGAGTGGATTGCAGGGTGGGGGAACATCACAAATGAGGTTGCATTTGAACTGGGCTTTGAAGGGCATATAGGAGTCTGTCAGACAGAAAGGTTAGGGTGGGATTCCAGGCAGAGGAATTCCATGTACAAAGACAAAGACTGAGGAGAGGAATGGAGAGTTTGGGAAGTGGCAAATCATTGAACACATTCCAGTACCTAAATTTTGAACCATTGCAGTGAGAAAAACTAAAATCCCTCTGCAAATCATATACATATATTCTAGCACCAAAGTTATCTGTCCAAAATGTATCCAGATGGAGCAGCATGGACCATGGAAATGGGGACAGAGACAGTCTAGGACCAAAAAAAAAAAAAAGGCAATCTGAATTTCAAATAGCATGGCACACAGTTCCAGTCACTCTACTCTGGACTAAGGTTTTCTCTTAAATCCTGGTGGAAAATGATTGGATGTTAATCTTAGACTCACACTATATACCATGTATATATAAGTAAATTGTTATTCTGCATATATTAATTCCAAAGTGCAGGTTCACTTATTCTCAGGAAATCCTTTTGCTGTGCTTATAATGGCCTGCAATGAACAATGCCTTTCAAGTAGTGGTAAGGACAAGTACCAGAAATGGGTGGAGCCCACTGATATTTGCCCTGTGGGTAGAGTAGAGGCGTCTTTGTAGAATGGTGTCTGAAAAAGATCTGGCACATAGTAAGTACTCAATAAATGGTAGCTCAACAGTGACAACGGGTCATATAAAAATAACAAGTGAAAATTCACAGGGCAACCCAGGGAAGCAGTAGGTTTGAGCCTGCTGTCTATCTGCTGTTTTGAGTAAGCAAACATCAATTAAGAAACACTGGAAATTCAGGTCTGAACATGCACATTACAGGTCAATTTTATACTATCTCTGTGGTACCAGGACCCCAAGCTGAGAAATTAAATAAAAATTAGTACAGGGACATTGAAAACCCTGTGGTGTCAGTAGTTGCTGATATCAGACAGCCTTGTGGAGACAATTAAAAACCACCAGATTCCTAGAACCTCCTCAAGAGGAAAAAACTTTTCTAAGGATGAGCTCATAATCAAAAATTGCAGACCACAGGAAGAGACAAACTACCATAAGGGAGAATTAGGAGGCGTAAGAGCTAGAAATAGTAGAATGTTCTAAAAATAATAAGGGATTTGAAGACAATGCAAAGACTTCTATTATTTCTACCCACATAATAAATTTAATTGAAAACTGTTAAGAATGATAAAAGCTCCACCTGCAAATTCTTAATGGCCTATTTAAAGCTTCGGTCTTGGTTTTTTAATTGACTCACATATCAAAATTGAAATATAATTTTATACCAGTCTGGTCAAAATCTACCCAATCTTGTCAAAAACAGTCTTTTAAAAGTTATCTTGGAAAAGGCAGAGAGATGGAAAATGTCCAAGCAGCTGAGTTAAAACAGGCATCTCATTTTTCCCTGTTAATTAAACCAGCTCGGAAACTGTTATAAACAATTGTATCTCTTCATATTTTAGCTGGTGCTTTCACTTTGTTTAAGAGTAGACTTTTTATCCATTTACTTTGTTAGTAAGAAATGTCAAAACTCCAACAAAAATTCAAGAAAAAATTTTTTTGTCTCTCACTGTTTCATTAGAACAACATTCCAAAAAGGCTTTCCACAGTTTATTTTTACGTATAGAATTCTGAACTCTTTCTAGAAAAGACTGCCAAACTCTCATGGGTTGAAGGACCAGACAATGGCATAGACACAAGGGTCCCAAATTTCTCTATGTCCATTTGGAAATGTCTTAGGGTAGAAGTCCCTGAACTTGGAGGGTTTATAAATAGAATTTCAAAAAAAAATATTGAGTGAGTTATATATAGTTACCATCTTATTATTTGCTTGATAAGGAGATTGAAAATAAATATCTCCTGTTGACATAGCTCATTTTTAAAAGAACACTGTGACACCAAAATATTAACAGAGAACATAATCTCAGGGAAAAAAATTGTCCTTAAACTTGTATTGGTATATAAGTAACTTTATAAAAAAGTGTATTCCAGCACCCTGGTTTTCCCCATTTTGTCATTAACTAGTAAAATTGGTCACAGTTTCAGATTTTCAGTGCTCTCCAGCTTGGGAATACACGGCTTGTGTCCTCTTGCTATTATCTCCCAGGCTGGTCTCGAACTACTGGCCTTAAACAAGCCATCCTCCCACCTCAGCCTCTGAGTAGCTGGGACTACGCCAACACACCTGGCTGCATGTGTCATTAACTCTGATTCCGAAGCAGGAGCGGCAGAACTCTAGAATCCATGTTCATTTAGAAACACATTCTGCATTAACATGGGCAGACTCTACACCCCCAACCTACAATTATAACTAGACTGACCAGGAAACTATGGGAATTTTGAGGGTTCTTTGTGGTTTTTATAGCACTTATAGTATTCTCTCATTCAATCTAAAAAAACAAAAACTAGAATAAAAACCCTACTGCAAGTAGAAGGTGTTATATATATCCCTATCTCACAGATGAAGAAACTAAAATCCAGAGCAGGCATTCACTTATTCATTCATATATTCAACAAACATTTATTCAGTGCCTTTGGGCCCTGCAGAACTGTGCTAACCCTACTGATGTCAAGATGAATAAAAAACCATCCACACTCTTAACTTACTCAAGATTCTATAGGTAGGTAGTGGAAGAGCGGGGACTGAAGCCCAGGTTTTGTGTTTTTTTTGTTTTGTTTTTGTTTTTGTTTTTGTTTAGAGACAGGGTCTTGCTCTGTTGCACAGGCTGTAGTGCATCATAGCTCCAGCTATGGGCTCCATCTCCTGGACTCAAGTGATCCTCCTGCCTCAGCCTCCTGAGTAGCTGGGGCTACAGGCATGTGCCACCACACTCCACTAATTTTTTAATTTTTTGTAGAGACAGGGTCTCACTATGTTGCCCAGACTGGTCTGCAACTCCTGACCTCAAGTGATTCTCCAGCCTCAGCCTCCCAAAGTGGTGGCATTACAGGTGTGAGCCACCATACCTGGCCCTATCCCAGGTATTTTGATTGCAAATATTGTGCTTCTCTACCAAGCCATGCTGCCCACTGCATCTCTCTCTCCATTGTGAACAGTTCCCCTACCACAGACGGCCCTCCTGATCCCAGACCTTGGACAGACTGAGACCTGTGGAACTCCACACAGGTTCTTGTATTCAAACCAACATTCTTGAGATGTTTGTTCAATAGGCACTTAGAGTGGCTGAGCCCTGGAATGGCGCTGAGGGTGTGGATGGGAAAAGAAGAAGGCGGCTACTAGTGGCAGTATCCCAGCCAGCAAAACAAAAGCCCTGGGGCAAACCAGAGGGTTCAAAGGCCAGGTGTTATTATCTGAACATGAATATGCTAAAGGCCCTTAACCCCCTCCCCACCATGCCAAGCAGTTTATCAAAATATTCCTTCCAAACATATGTATCTCCTGAGAGGAGATCCGGTAAGTACCATTTTCTCCAATCCCTTATACCCAGTAATGCCGTGCTTTAATATCCTGTTTGCCCACACCTTAATCTTCCTCTACAACCTCTTCTTGTTTGAAACAGCCTCTGTTCAGCACTTTGCCAAAACATATTCTCATTAGGCATCACCCAATTCAGAGCCTGTACTCATCAATGAGACTGCTTTGATGTACCCAGAACATTGCAGCGTCCCAGCTCAGTCTCAGCAGGTCTCAGCACCTGGTGTTCATATGTTTCAAGGATTATTCCTACCCTGCACCTACCAGTATGTAATTGGACTTAAAATGGGTGTCCTGGTCACATGGTTGTTATAATTTTGAGTATCACCCTAACATATATTGCTATGCAGTCATTTGCATTTGTAAAATCTTTATAGATACTTTTGTTTCATATGTCTGCCAGACTAAGACATATTAGAAGTCAGAGACTATTTATAAATAGATATAGATATTTATAATATGTCTGATGCAATGCCAAGTGATGGATCATTATGTACAGTGTATTTGTTTATGAATTTTGGAGTTAAGAAAAAAACAGAAAAACTAGCCTTAACTCTTCACTTAACTCCCTATATACTCTGTTTAATGGGATGTTTAAGTTCCATTTTTTCTGACAATAGAAAATAATTGGCACCAAACATGAATATATTAATGGAAATATAGTGGGTCCACCTTGAAAAGTGCCAATTTAACAAAAAAGGTTTGAGAAATCTGTTGCCAACTTCATGTAGGTGGCCCTTCTATGCATATAAGTGCTTGGTCAAAAATACCTGGTAGGTGAAAGCTGCTCTAAGATGCACTTGACTCTCATCCAATGACAGTGCAAGCCTCTCTGTGAGGAAACCATAAAATACTTTTCCATTGTGACCCCCACAACTTTATCAGGGACAATGAGAGAAAATACATGCTCTGATCCATCACAAGGCATAGGAGTGCCATTGTACCTCCTGCCAGATGCCAAGACACATTGACTTGGCAACCAAGTCCACGTGACTCTAGGAGATGCGAGTTTCCACGTTTAAGTTCCTAGACTTCACCTTAATGGACATTGAATAAGTACATTCTCAAGATAGCCCTAACTTGTGAAATCTGCAGTAGTCATCCTCAAAAATGCTTTGTGCAAATTGGACAACCAACAAATATTTGTTGAATAAAATTGAAGAGTTGAATGAATGGAGTTGGACTCTTTGCAGCCAGGGGTTGCTATTATCCTCATCTACATATGTCAATTTGTTTGTTTGTTTATCTATCTTTTTATTTATTTATTTATGTATTTAGAGACAGGGTCTCACTCTGCTGCCCAGGCTGGAGTGCAGTGGCATGATCATAGCTCACAGCAGCCTCAAATTCCTGGGCTCAAGCGATCCTCCTGTCTCAGCCTCCTGAGTAGCTAGGACTACAGGTGTGCACCACCATGCCAGGATGAGTTTTAAAAACTTTTTGTAGAGAGAAGATCTTGCTATTCTACCCAGGCTGGTCTCAAACTCCTGGCCTCAAATAATCCTCCTGCCTTGGCCTTCCAAAGTGCTGGTATTACAAGTGTGAGCCACCATGCCCAGAGACGTATGAGAAATTTAAATGACAATTAGATTGATGAGAATTATCTTTATAATCCTAGCACTGGGCCTAGGGAGAGAGATCTGTGGCATGTGCTTGGGTCCTGTGGATGGTCAGTAACCTATGCTTCTCTTCAAGCCTTTCCACATTGCTCATTTCAAGATAGAATAAAAGTTTATTATTATGTGAATTTCAGGATGCAGGTTAATTTGGAAAAAAGTATTCTTTTCAAAACAGTCATTCTGAAAAGAGCATCAACACAGATATTTGAGTGAAAGCCATATTCAATTGCTTGTTCATTCCTTTCATCCTCTGCTAATTCCTTTTCTCTTTCCCAGTTGAATAATAATAATTAGAAGGTGAGATATCAAAATCCTCTCTCCCTGCCACCAAAATAACAGGTATCTGAATCATACCACTCTGAGGCCCAAAGCTGGTTCCTTTTCTACCTTCCAAAAAATGACGCAGGCACTCCCTGCAGAGAGACTGGCTGGAGGAGACATAGGATCCTGGGTGAAATTCTGTGTCTCCTAGAAATTCCTCCAGGGCCAAGTGACATTTTGCACAGAGGCAGCTGGTATCAGACAGCTCTGTTCACCACCTTGGGAACATAGATTTTTGTAGCCTGGGAGGATAGGAAAGACTCACCGGATGTGGGAAAGGGGTGCAGGAGGATGAGTGAAAGGGCATTAGAACTGAACCTGACCTTCCTCCTTGCTCCAAAGGATGAGAAAGCCCTAATGCTGCAGAGATTTATTCATATTAACAAGCTCTTAATTCAAAATGCAATTATCCGTGGGATAATTAAGCTTACAGTACTGGAGATTGCATTAAACTCAATTAAGTCTTCCACCATCAGAGTCATTATTTTGGGGCAGGGAGCAAAAAAAAGAGGTACATGCCTGTTAAAGAGGGATGAAAAAGAAAATGACCTCAGACAGTGTGTCCCAAATCTGCTGCATAAGGATCATTAGAAAAGTTTGCAAAATGCACAGATTTCCTATCCCTTCTCCCCACCTCATCCCCATTCACATCCAGGAAAGGCTGGAATGGGGGCCGGAAAGGATACCTTTAAAAGTGTCCTGGGTCATTCAGTGCCGCCAGTCCAGGGATGAGCTCTGAGGAAGCACAGGTCTTGAGGCTGGTTTGTTACCCTGACCAAACTTCACAGTCAGATCCTCAGCTTGATAAACACTGAACTTGATGTTGCACCAGGACTGATCAGAGCTGATTCGTTTACAAAGTTTGCAGGAAACATCTGTATAAATCAGAATGCCAGCTCACTAATTACAAAATGGGGTAGTCCTTCCCAGAGATCAGAATGCTCATGTCTGCCATGCAGAACACCTGGACAACAAAATTTTAATCGAATGGTTGCCTGCTGTTGATCTGTGAAATTAGATAAAAGGGATGCTTCCAAAGGCATTTTCATTCAGGCTGGAAGGAAGTGCAATGAGTAATCGCTGGATATCCTTAATGTTGGCCAGAGCTGGAGAAACACTGCCAAATTCTTGTCCTCAGACTTTCTTTCTGGATTCTATGAAGATAATCACTCTTTTTTTTTTATGTTTATTCTCCCTTCAATTTTTACTTTCTTAGTTGAAATGACGTTCCATTTGTGCATGTCTGGACGCCTATATTGTACTCAATGTGTCCCTATCCCCACCAATATCTTGGGTGATTTCTTAAATGGTTAAACTTATTCTCTATCCCTCTGCTCTGATTTGATGCTCAACCACATGGAAGGGTGCAGCATCTCTCTCCATGTCAAGGTCCTTAAATGCATGCACATGGATGGACAAGGTTGTCGCCTTAGATCTGGGAGGGAGGTTGTGCTTGGTCCCTGAGGGCCTACAGAAGCGGGACACGCTGATGCAGTGCAAAGATGACTCAGTCTGTGGCCAGAGGTCATCCTGATGCCTTCTTTAGTGAATTTTAAATAAAGAAGGATTTGACCTAAAATTTACAATAGAGACATACAAGATTTTCACTTCATCTTTACAATGACTGGCCCTCAACTGTACTGTTTTGTCATCTCTTACCTATTCACACACATCACACTCCCCACTCCCCTTTCTCTAATTCTTTACTCCAAGTGCTGAAACCCTGTCAAAACTTACTGTTAAATAAAAACAATGAGGAAATGGAAAATCACTACATTTCTCAGGCTAGGAAATGACTGGAAATTCTGACAATATCAGATAAATATACATATGTTTTACCATCATTATATATCATACCCATAAACCACAGCTGGCTAATGTCACACCTACTTTTGAAAAGTAAACATGATGGTAATAAATGTTTCAAGATGACATGGCAGTATTTTCATTTCCTAAGTTTCCTATACAGACAATACTCATAGGGCTGATTTTCAGCTGTCCCAAATAATAAATTATTCCACCAGGTTACATCCTTCATTTATACAAACCTCTAGGCTGTTTGTTTCAATACTGCTGCAGCTGTTACTTAGGTTTTTGCTACACAATTACTGTTTATTCAAAATCTCTCACTTCTGCAGAGATTCGCCAGTACTCAGCTTTCTAAACGTGATGACTCTCATGTTTGGTTCTTTGTGCTAAATGTCGGAGGCAGCTTCTGGTCCTGACCAAAATATTTGCACGATGCTAATTACATTTCTGTGGATCATCAAATTAAAGTCTGCGGAAGGATAAGTGAAAAATGTGCGTCAAACCTCACAACTGCAATTTCCAATTGTTTAGAACAAAGGATCTTGAAATTGGAGGAAGTACAAATACAGGCACCCTCCTGCTTAGAATAGTAATAGTAACACCAGCTGATGAGTATTGAGCGCTCACCGTGGCCCAGGCCTGCTCTGAGTACAGTCCACATTACTCTCCAACCAGATGACATAGGTAGTATCACCAGCCCGTTTTAGAGATGAGAAACCGAGGCACAGAGAGGTTAAGTCATTTGCCCAAGATCCCTCAGCTAGTAAGTAATGCAGCCCAAACTTAAATCCAGGAATTCTGTCTCCAAAGTCCACGCTTGAACAAACTATTCTACACTCTTATGAAAGCTATGTCTCCACATTGGTATATGTTTAGAAGTTCAAAATCAGATGTCCTAGATGAAGAAAGAAAAAAGGAAGGCAGGAACCTCCTTCCCCTACCTACTCTTAGCCCCCCTTTCAACTCAGCAACCCCTCCCGGCCCTCCCCACCACCACACTACTGCGAGAAGTACCCACAGGGCACCCAGCTCCACAACAGCTGCTTTCCTAAAGGGTAATTCAAAAGATCTAGTCTCTGTCTTCTAGAAGCTTATAATCCCAAACACAAAACAATATAAAGAGGTATATAAAAAGAACACATAGGCACGGGGGGAAACATGGAAAAAATAAACAAAAGCTTATACCAAGTCTGACAGTAAAGCAATGAGATTTGAGGTGTGTAAATGATAAACAGCTTCAGAAGGGAATTCCACAGCCACGTTCCAACAGGGGTTCTGCCACTCGTGGTGACTGCTGTGAACTGGCAGCCCACATCCGTGTAGAAGTATCTCATTATTTTATATATGCACCTTGACTATCAAATGGCTTCCGCCTCTCCCTAGTCCATTTCACTGACTCTCCTGATCTGTCTTCAGTGTCTTTCTTCATGTCTGCTTTCATTCCCTTTGTCCAGGCATCGTTTAACTGCTCCTTATGGAGCTCTTGTCTTAGAAGACCCTGTTCTGGGCACTCTGAGAGCTATCAAGAGCAGAATCCCTTTTCTCAAGAAGCTTACCTGCTTCAGGATCATCTTTGAAAAATGCAAATCTGATCCCACCCATCAGGTTTAAAACCCTCCAATGGCTTTCCATTACTCATAGGATAAACACCAAAATCCACCAAGCAGCCTCTGTAAAGCCCCTCGTGGACAATCCCTCCTTCTCTCTGAATCACGTGCATGCCCCCTGTTTGCATCTCTCCAGCTTTTCAGCAGTTGAATGCGCCACACCAAGCTCTCAGTTCTATGTTCTGATAGCATCCTCTTTTCTCCATCAGAGCCCTAGCGTCACTCACAGACGCTTGCTCGCGTGATGACTGATTAGTGATGGACCCCCAACTGCACTGTAAATTGCATGAGTGCGGGGAAGAGGTTGGAGGTCCCCTCAGTGATGAGATGGAAAGGTCAGCTGAAGTCAGACTGTGATGAGTTGCTGAGAAGCCAGACTGAAACTTCTGGGAGTCAGGAGTGGTTTCTGAGCAAGGAAGGTAGGTGATCAGAACGGTGCTCTAGGACAGAGTTGAGTCCAGCAGCAATAAATGAGATGGGGGTGTGGGCAGCAGATAGAGCAGGGGCCCCGGTGGGAGGCTGCTGCTGTAGTTTGAGTGAGAGGCAGGAGGCTACACAACAGTGAGGGGGAAGTGACAGGGAAGAGATTCCAGAGATTTGGCCAAGTAAACAACAGTCGATAACTGAATGTGGAAACTGAGGCACGGGGGGAGTCCAAAAGGTTTCAAGTTTTCCAATCAGGCTGTCTGAGAGCGTAAGTTACATAATGATTCAAAGTAAGAGGAGGAAGCCCTCTGAGGAGAAGACAGAGTCAGTTCCGGAACTGTTCAGCTGGAGGCAGAAAGGGACACAGTGGAGATACCTGCTGGGAGTTGGGCATATGGTACCGGAGGGCAGAAGAAAGGCCCTGGCTGGAAAAGAGACGTGGGTGCCATGTGCACTGATGTGGCACTCACGGAGAGGTGAGGCGAAGGAAGACGGGAAGAGAGAGAGGGAAAGAAGCCAGAAAGCAGGAAAAGCACCTGGCGGGTGTAGAATTAGGGAAGCCAGGGAGGGAGGGTTTCAAGTAGGAGGCCGCCACCAGTCCTGTCAAGTGATCAGCCAAGAGCTGGAGGAGGGTGACATCTGAGCAAAGCGACCGAGGTCACCAGCGATGGGAGGTCTGAGAGAACAGATTCAGTGAGGACGGTTTGGAGAGTAAAAGCCAAACTGCGGGGATTTTGGTAAAACTGCAGAGGTCATCAGGGATTCTACTGCCCTCTGCTGGTGGGCTTGATTTAATTATTCAATAAATAGGGCAACTCTTCCCAGTATTTACCAAGTACCTGCCACGAACCAGATGCTTTAGGCTATTTTAGTCATTTTTCACCACAGTCTTGTGAAGAAGACACCTTCATTCATTTTAGTATCCATTATTATATAACTTATAGTTAAAATGGAGCTCAAGGAAGTACTATAACTTGCCCACGGACATACAGTGAGTAAAGTCATTAGACTGTAAGCTCCATGAGGACAGGAATCATGAGTTTTGTTCACCATCTTCTATGCCTAGATCTTAATGATTGGTACATAGGATGATTTTTTGGATAAATGAAGGAATGGATGAATGGAACCCAGTGTCATAATCAGGTCTGTGTGGTTCCAAAGCCTACAAGCTTTTCAGATATAAACTGCTGCTTTTCACCTATGCTTATTCCAATAGAAGGGGTTGTCCTATTGCCAGTGCCTTCAGAAGCAAGAGCGAAGAAGTTGACTTTGTGAGAATTGCTATTTCTGAATAAAAATATGTGATTATATTCACTTTACTTTGCAAATTACCCAGCTGATAAATCAATCAAACAATCAAGTAAGTCAAAGCCAAATTAATCTTTAAGGCAGTTTTGCTTTCCAGATCACAAGTAAATATGCATGAAATTTAAGAAGCATATTTTAGGACGAAAGCACCCCTCCCCCATCCCAAGAGTCAATCATGGGCCACATTGCTTCAAATTATAGGAGACAACTTTTCATGTATTTTCCTAGGGAAAATTATTTCCCTAAGGCGATATTCCTTCAGATATATTTCAGAAGACAAACTCATGGGAAATGGTGGTCACCTATTTGAAGCTAATTATTAGAATTTGAAAGGAAAGAGACTCAAATTTAACTTCTATAGGATATACATTCTGAGTCTTTTTAAGAAAAACATTTGGAAGAGGCATTTTCCTAATCAGGAAGATCTGAGCCACAAAAAAAAAAAATCTATTTGTTTCTGTTATAGGACTTTAGCAATATATTGATTTTCAGCTTCTTCCATTTAGTCCAAGTTCACCTGTGAACTTGGAGGCTGGATGGTCCACAAAAAAGCATTGCAGATGGAAACAAATTTCAGATCTGCCTCTAATTAAATGCAAGTTTGGATAATAAACTAGACCTTCCAAATATCAGTTTTCCCATCTGTCATATGGGACTAAAAGTGTCGGATTGCCTAATTTACAGAGTTGTTTTAAAGATAAAAGCAGGCAATATAAATATAAAATTGTTGGTAAGAAATGTGAAGACACCATACACATGCAAAATATCATCATTGCCTGTTCCCTAAAAGATACTTGTAATCCATTCCCATCCAGAAAGATGAAGGATCTTCAAATAGTCACAGTTGCTGCTGGGTTTTCTTAGTCTCATCCTCTTACCGAAACACAGGATGGATTGGCTCTTCAAGAATCCTCCAGACACACTGCCCTTAAGCACCCTGGAAAGAAAATTGTCTTCACTCATCTTACAAAGCTGTAGAGTTGCAGAGAGCTTCTAGATGGTCCTGAGGTTTTGAACGCCCATGAGGCTTCTGGAATCATTTATCCCCCTGGAGATTTGAATGTTGATTCTCAAATCCTGACGTAGAAACTCCCAGTTGTATCTTTCCCAAAGTATACTTCAAGGAAATCATGGCCAGGATTAGCTTTGGGGGTATCTTTCCAACCAGGAAGGCCCCTGAATTTTGGCATTTGGTCTGTGGCTCTTTTTAAATGAATAAACTTCAACTGCAGTGTTCTCCCTCTGGGCTCCACCCTGGTCTAAGATGATGGTTAGAAACAGGCCTGGCTCCCACAGAACCATCACCAGCCTTGGGCTGAAGTGGATAACTAGGTCTGGTCAGGGTCTCCCCAATCAGGACACCCCTTGAATGGCTCTGAGTACAAACTTAGATGTTTAGATGGTGTGCAGGGGAGGACAGGCAGAGCACAGACAGCCACTATGAAGTCCTCGGAGAAGTCCATGGTGTTAGGTCCCAGGTTCACATTTGAGGATTACCTGGAGGAAGGTAACAGAGGGCAGTGGCAATATTTACCAACAGAAAAAATAGTTATCATCTATTTATCTAGTATTTCTCATGTGCCAGGAACTTTAAATACTCTATCTTATTTATTCTTTGTAACAGTTAACCCTGCTAATAAATATTATGGTACCTCTTTCACAGATGAATAAACTGAGGCATAGAGTCTCATTTATGAAGAATATTTACTGAGCACCTACTGTTTTTCAGACACTGAGAATATAGTGACGAGTGTGGCACAGTCATTTTTGAAGAACTTGCAGCCAAGAGGAGGTCAGATAACTTGCTCACTGTCAAATACAGTTTCTGATGGAAATTAAGAACCAGAATTTAAATAGTGATGTGTTTAGCTTGGAGTCTTGGCCTTTATTCATTCATTTGTTTATTCAGTCAACAGTAAAGTATTGAGCACCTACTATGTGCCAGGCACTTTGCCAGGGGCTGAGCATATAAAATGATGAGTCAGACCAGGCACAGTTGGTTCCTGCCCTCATGGAACTCACCCCTCTCTTGTACTACACGGGGTCTCCCCACCAGGGAAGAGTGGCTCTGTCCCTCCTCTGCCAAGGAGCTATAGCCCTAGCGTTGCTTATTTAGGCTGGTTCTCTAAGGCCCTAGTTCATTCCAGTTATGTCAGTCACTATAGTGGGGACATTGGTAGCTTATTTTTCTTTCCATTTATGGACACAATCATTTTCTTTGTTAGAGAAAATGGTGATTCTGGAAAGATGAGATCACATATGAATGGGACGAATATAAGTAAATAAAAGGGACGAATGTCCTGTGTCCTCCCAAGCGGGTAAGCCTTTGGTCCTCCATGACATAGATCCTTGGCTCTGCCCCTGGGGTTGCGTCAGTCCCCATGGCATCTGCACAGATCACCGTGACGTCAGCTGCCCACGCGTCACGTGGGCTCTGCTCATATTTCTCAGGCCAGGTTAGCAGGATGGCGTGCGGCGTGTGTCCACATCTGATCAGCGTGTGCATCACGCAGGGACTCGGCGGGCAGGAAGCTGGGTGCTCTGCGCTCCAGCCCCGCTCCCTGCACACAGCAAAGGGGTGAGCAGCCCCCTGGCGCCCTCTGTTGACTGCTTCACGCAACTGTCACCTCTCCAAGAGCCCTCTTCAGATTCTTTTTGTTCCACTTTCCTTTAGCTTTTTGACTTTAGGATTAATTTCAGGACTAAGCTGTATATGACTAACCATTGCATTGCAGACAGTATAATTTTCTTTTTGCCCATAGTATTCAGAAAGGAAACCGGTGACGCCATCATTTCCTATTCATATCAAAGAGGTGGACTGATGTGTGTGAGGCTCTGGTAGGGAGACTGTAGTCAGTATCATGTCTCTTTTGTCACCTCTCTGGCTGCTGCTTGTAGAGTGTGTTGCTGTCCTTCCTCCTGGCTTTGCCCACTTCTCTGGTGTCCCATAAAAGCCCATTCATCTCCATCCTCAGTGAGGGCTGGATATCCCCTCATTTTCTGGGGTTTGCCCACCACAGCACTGAAATGTTTGCTTTCCTGTTTACTCAGCCCTTTTCTGTAATTCTCCCAGAGCACTATGCTAGTTTTTGCTCTACACATCACAGCTCAAGCCCATCAAGTGTTTTGCTGTTTGGATGAATGGATATCTACCCACCTCAACCACTGCTATTCCACAACAAACGGGTACCAATGACGAAGATGGAATTTGTCTTAAATTGCTTTCAGGCCAAATTTAACCTTGATGGTCAGGGTTGCCAGATTTAAGCTTGATAATACAGGGGAAATTCTTAGCCTACTTCCTGACACATAACACACTTTAATAAACATTTATTTCCTTCTTTCCTTGGAAGAAGTCATTAAGCCTGAACTGTCTTAGACAGTGTCCATTCTTAGAAATGAAGGAGCCTGTACCCAAGATTAGAGGAATCAGAGCTCAGCTTATAAACATTTCCACCTTTCCAAAGAACAGCTCTAACAACCCAATATGGCAGAATTTGTGAGACAATAGAAACCTGGAGCTAAAGCAGCCCTTGAAGATAATCTCTATTGACTCTTAGGCAACGTGACAAGCTTTAAATACATGAGTAAATTTTAAAATAAACAGAGGATACAATGGCAGCTGCCAGAGAGTCCATCTTGGCTTTTTCTTAAAGGGAAGTGGGCTGGCCCAGGGAAAAGAGTGCAGGTACTGTAGTCAGGTGCACCTGAATCTGAATTCTGAGGCACTTTCTGTTTGTGGGACCTAGTGCCAAGGAAGTCAATAACTTCTCTGACCCTTCTTTTGCTCATTTGCAAAATGAGAAAATTAATACCTGTCACTGGAGATTGCTGGGAAAGTTAAATGACTTTAGGCCTGGCATGTAGTAAGTACCCCCATAGTAAGTTCCTTGTTGAACATATGAACATCACTATATCAAACAGGCTCAAAAGATGTGCTAGTGACCTATCATGTCATTGAGAATAGAAAAGGATTCAGGAGAAGGCTTTGCTAACCATACTAAAACTGTAATTTTTTAAAGGATAATCTGCTTCCACTGGTAGATATCCTAATAAATAAATAAGGCAATAGAATGGCATTTTTTCTGTGGTCATGAATGATTGAATTCCATTTCTGCTGTGTGAGGAGATGTGCCTTGCTTTGCTCTGTACTGTATCCATACAGTATTTTTTCTTTTAATTTGCTGTCATTTTTGAATATCTATCATGTACTTCTTTAAGTACTTTACATACATTTTTCTCATTTAAGACTCCCAGTAATCCTATGGAGGGGTGTTATTATTCCAGTATTACTGATGAAGCTCAGTGAAATTAAGTGACTTTCCTGAGGCTACACACATTTCCCTGACGCTAAGTCCCCTCCAATTTTAGAGGGTGTGTGTATGTGTGGACCTCTGAAATGTGGCCTTTCCATGTACATGACACTGGCTTATGTGTATCAGAAATGCACTGTGAGTTATTTCTCCCATGATAAAGGTAAGTGGTACTCAACAGTTATTTCTTGGATAAATGAATTTTCTCTTTCTCATCAGATAATCAGCCATATGTCTTCATGTTAATAGCAACATCCATGGAATGGAATTTTCCCTCAGGGACAAAAATCTTACTTTCATTTTTGCTAAGCTAACCATGTCAGCCAAAGGTCTGGATATCCATTTGATACTCAGTATCATGTTTATTCTCTTCTTACAAGCTTTGAATCTGGCCCTTGTCTGCCTTCCCAGCCTCCATGATCACAATTTCTTCACATTCCAGCCATATTGTGCTGCTTCTAGTTCTTAAAGGCACCATGCTTCTCCATCCTTGGGGTCTTCACAGGCTGCTCCATCTGCCTGGAACACCTGCCCCTTCCCAAAAAGCTGTATTCTGCCCACTCTTCAAGTCTTAGCTTAAATAGAACTTTCTCCAGAAAACCTCTCTGACTCTCTGTTTCAGTTATCCATAGCTTTGTAACAAACCTCAAAACTTAGTGGCTTAAAACAGTGACCATTCATTTGCTCATGAATCTGCAGTGGAGTTGGGCTTGGTTGGGGAAAGCTATTTTCTGCTCCACGAGGCACTGGCCCAGCTTGGCTGATGCTTGACGGTCCGAGATGGCTTCACTCACACGTCTGGCATCCCAGCTGGGATGGCAGGCTGGGCCCCACTCTCTCTCCATGAGATTTCTACAGCTGGACTTCTTTATATGGTGGTTGGCTTCCAGGAGGTGAAAACAGAAGCTGCAAGGCATTTTAATGACTATGCTTGGAATTCACATGGTGTCCCTTCTGCCACATGCTACTGATCAAAGCAAATCACAGGGCTAGCTCAGATTCAAGGGGAGGGGAACTAGCTCTCATCTCTTAGAGTGGCAGGTGCTTAGAGGGTTGGGAGGCAAAGCTGGTGGCCTTCTTTGCAGCAATCTTCCATGTATTCCTAGACTAGGTTAGTTCTATTAATATTATATAGAGTATCACCTCCTTCTCTGTAAAACTTAGCGTACTTGTATGTATTTATTCAATGTCTATCTACATTCTCCCATCACCTCCCACCCTAGCCTGTAAAATCTGTTAGGACAGAAATCCTATCTATGTTCATGGGTAATTATAAATATGGGATGAATGAATGAATGAATGAGACCAGGCATACAATACAGTTAGCACTTAGGTAATATGTGTAGTTTTCCTTTCTTGGTGATCATAAGCTTGATATTTAAAGTTATAGCACTTCCTCTTCTCTGGAAATATTGATACACATCTCATTGGCAATCTCTAAGGGCACAGACAAGCTTAGAGTCCTCAGGAGTGCTTGGAAAATTCTTACTTCTCTTGGCAATGCCTTTTCTAGCAGGAAAAGGCAATGATCATGTTGTTAGCAATTGTCTTAAAGTTATTGCGACATGCCTTGTGTTTTGGTGCCTGGAAGGTCTTTACTGCAGTATTAGAATAACTTGCCTTGCTGATGTTTGTCTGTAAGTGCCTGTTTTGGAAACACATTGGAAAATCCGTTCCCCCATCCCCATCTGTCCCTTTTTGTTTTTAATATTAACAAAAACCAGAAGGGGGCTTTAAGAGTACAACAAAACCAAACATGGCTATGCTGCATTCATGGGAGTTTGTTTCAGAAGCTCACATTTCAAATGTTAAATTAACTGCAGGCTTGTAAGAGTAAGAGTGAAAAAGAAAATTCTTAGAACCAGAAAATTAAAAAAAGAGTAAGTCAGGGGAATCAATCAATGTGCATTTCTTTTATGTTTTTTTCCATGAAAACAGAACAGGATGTGAGGCACAGGGAAATTGGGACTTTTTCAGCCAGAACAGGGCTTGAAAAATCTGGCTTTGACCTATGAGTCATTTGATGCCAAATCTGGAGCCTATGCTGGTCGCTGGCCATCTCCTCAGCCTTCATCTGCCTGACCAGCTGAGCTGGGCCAAGGCAGATGACAAGCAGAAATTGGATTATCAGACACTCTTGCATTGTATCTCATATGTTCTTCTCCATATTAATCATGCTTAGATGCCAGCAATATTTGTAGGCATTCCTAAGATTAAATGAGTACCTGTTGGCATTATTCACTGTGATTTTTTTTTACAAAAAAATATAGTAAGAACAAACCCTAAGTTGCTTCAAATTCCTGTAAGAAAAAATATATACATACATATATAAAGGGGTGTGTGTGTGCATGTGTGTGTGTGTGTGTATTTAACTTTCTTTTTCAGCAGACTGCAAAGATAGCTCTGAACTAGAAGAATGCAGGCAAGCATGGCTTCTTAGCCTCATAGACCAAACACTCAGCGTCTGAGAGCCGAGAATGACATGTTTTTCATTTGGCTTTCTAGGCCTGAGTTCAGCATTTATTTCTTTATAAATACATATAAACAAAGTCTCCAGGCAACCATCATGAAATAAAAGCAACTAGTTCTGAAAAGCAGAATAATGACATTCATTTTAGTCTTCTTTTTTGCTACTTAGAAAATCTCTGCCACTCTACGCCACTCCCACTAACCACCCATACACATTCCCCAATAAAAATAATAGTAGCTTATAGGTTTTTTTCACCACCAAAGAGGGAAAAATTTCTTGAGCCTCAGCATGTTAAATATCAGTGGCAGATGCCTTTACAAAATTCCATCAGATAGTGCCCTACATTGGGTGGTATTTCCAACTCAAACACAAATCAATGAATGTGGGAGTTTTCATTGGCTTCTAGCATCATCTGCCTCAGCACAGGTTGCCTTTATTGCTGCACAGTTGCCTAGCAACCTGTCACCAGCCAGCCTCACTCCTTCCTGCTCGTTACCTTACCCTAGTCCCCAAAGATTTTTTCTACTTGTTTGCCCTGTGGTAGCAGGATCCAAACACCCAACTCCTGCAAGGTTGGCTTAGAAGTTGTTTGGGATCAGATCGTGGTGGTCCTTGAATGCCAAGCTGTGGAGTCTCTCTCTAATTTGGGAGGTGATGGAGAGCCACTGCCATTTTGATGCAGGGGAGCAACAAGACCAGAGCTGGCTCCTGTTTAGGAGGCTATGAGGCCACAGACCACAGTGATGGCCGTGGGAAGGGAAAAGAGGGTGCAGGGAGAGGGTGCATGGCTGCGTAGAAGCCATGCCAGCTGTGAGGGCCCCCAGATATCCCAGGTGCTGGCATGCTTCAGGCCTGTGGGCATGATGAGTCTGAAGTGCCAGAGGAACAGAGAGGCCAAGGGACCCACACTCTCCACAAAGCGTCCTGTACTTAGCCAGTATTTTGCTCAGCCACTGGGATGATGAAATAGGGTTGTTGCTCTTATGGTGGCCCCATTTGCAGCCAGATTACAGTCAGGCCTGCTGGGGCCATTTTGTTTGTGTTTTGTTATTCCTATTGTTTCAGATCAGCCTTATTCACCACTTGACAAAACATGTTCAAGGCACAGTTTAAACAGAATGACCTAGAAAGGCTTAACTCTTCATGCCCCACATATGTCCTTACATGTGAACCTGATCATGCTCTTGTAGCTGTAACAGCCTTTCTCTATTACAACCCCATCCGGACAATACCAATCCTACCCCATAACATGCTATCAATAAGTTCCATGTATGGATGCTCGACTGTGTCCTTGGGAACCAGGGTATGGACGTGTGTATTCACATTACCACCCTGTCCTTTCTAGAGGATAGCATGGTGTACATCTGTTGGGATTTCATGGTTATTCGGAAGTTGCTGCTATTGTTGCTTTGGGTTTTTCTTCTGGCATTCATCTTCTTAGTCCAGATGTTATTTATTTTGAACTAAACCTTAGGCTATGCTCATATCCGTCTGCCAGGGGCATTTCTAAGTCCACAAGTGTGGATTTTTATACATGCATCCACAATGGGGAATGGGGCTGGGGGTGAGTGAGCAGCTTGTACGGGAGGGTTTTTAAACAAGTCAACCACTAGAGGGAGCCGCAGAGGAGCGTCTTCAGGGAACGGAGCAATTCCCGGTACAAGCATCCCCACGTGAGTCAGTGCATAATAAGGTCTTTACCCAAGAAGGAATATGGTCTGGGGCTACATTTCTGTCATGAAGATTTGCCATCTACTTCCTGCATGTTTGGCTAATTACATTTTCTCAGCTCCCCTTAATTATACACACCAGATGCTTTATGACTAGAAATAGCATCAAAGACAAATCGTCTATGACGACGAGGCATAAATTGAAAGAAAACAACAAATTAAGTAGTCTAGTCACTGTCACACTTCACTCACCGCAGTCCATCTTCTCAATTCAATTAGTTTTAGTACTGAGTGCAGTGGTAAGCATCTTTAAAAATCACAGCCAGAGTATTTTGGTTGCTTTCATTTCTTGGTTTTTTTTTTCTTTCTTTTTTTTCCTTTTTCTGAAATAAGTACTAATGGAAAAATTAGGATTTGGAAATGCTAATTTCCAAATCCTTTAATGGAAAAATTCATCAGCTAAAAGATGGGGCACAGAAAAATCCCTTGGTAGTGCTCATTTTTAAAATTAATTTTTAATTATACAAGTAATAAATGAATACATTATCCTTGTAAAAAATAAATTATGGGTATGGTTAAAGTCCCCTTTGAACAACACCCACCACCCTCCATCTCCCCAGAGATAATCATGATTTCCTCTTTGTGTGTTTTCTTCCAGAGCGTATTCTAATTATTAACGTAGGTGGTGGCGCGCCATTGGAAGAACAGGCTTCCCTTACACCCTTTGTACAGCCAGGTTTATGTCAGGCCTTGCAAGATGCTAGAAATAGTACTAGACTTGGATTTGAGTACTAGCCTGCATTTGAATCCCAACTCTGTTCCCTGTTACGTGGCTGGCTTTGGGCAAGCCATGTAAGTGCTCCACAATCAGGGTTGGTAAAACCTACTTCAGATATTTGTTCATTTGTATTCTATAAATATTTACTGAATTCCTTCTAAGTACCAGGCACCTGGACAAAGCCCTGGTGTAAGGCAGCTTGCAAAAAAGTAAACAGGCCCTGAATGTGCAGTGTGATCAGGAGCAGGGCAGGGAAGTGCCAGGTGCTCCGGGGAAGGTTTCCAGGCTGTGACTGAGCTGCCATCTGAGGGGTAAGGAGGAGTTAAGCAAAGAGGAGTTTGGGAGGTCAATGCATGAGGGAAGGGGGTGGGTTGAGACAGTTTTCAGCAGAGGAGACATCATGCCCAAAGGTTCACTAGCTAAAGAGAATAAGGTGAACTTAAGGAATTTTTTCAAAAGTTCAATAAGCTAAAATATGATCGAAACAAAGAATTTGAAGGGGGCATAATTAGAGATGAACTGGGAGAACTTGGCAAGGACCGTAAGATACCAGGTAAAAGAGTGGGGTTGGATCCAGTGGGCAATGGGGAGCCATTGAATTTAACCAAGTCCAACCCCCTTCCCTCATGTATTCAGATTTGCCCTGGAAATGGTAAGCGCTATTACTAATACATTATATCCCTTTAGGCAACATAAGCAGCACTGTCATCAACAGTAATGGCTATCTAAGAACCCGTTTTTATAAGAAGGAGGAGAAAGAGGAGGCTGGCTATAGCGGGTGGTGTGACAGTTGCCAACAGTCCTATGGAATGAACGTTCTTTCACCCCAAACTCTCCATTGCAGTTGTGTCTTTATAGTCACACTGTGGCTTTCATCTTTTTCCTTCCCTCAAACCGGAGACCTGAGAAATTAGTAAAGGGGGAAAAGACTGTGAAATTTCAGGAACACAGAAGCCAGAGACGCAAGGGCGTCTGTGGTCATGGCTAGTCCTGTGCTCTCCTGTGAACTCATGCTGCCCAGCTATGGCCCTGGTGGCTGCACGAGTGGGAGCACCTAGCTAGGGGAGCCAGGCTCCCTCAAGCTCACACTGTGGGATGCCCAGAGCCTTTCTGATCTCTCTGGGTATGTTTCATGCCAGGAATAGGAAATTAGAGGGGGAGCCAAAGGCCTGCAATTTGTGCTGTGAGACCTTGTCCAGGCCACTCCTCAATTCTCCTCATTACCCTCCCCACATCCTCAGTCTCTGTCCTTAATCTGGTGGGGGAGGGGTCAGTGAAGAAGATGGTGGACATGATTATCTTTTCCAGCTCAGATGGGATTCTGCATTTGGTGACCCTGCCCAAAGCCAGCTCAGTAGGAGCTGGGGTCTCTCATTTGTAGGGGTTGGAAAGTGCACTGCACCAGGCCCAGCTAGATGCCTGCCTGGGGATGCAGCCACAGAAGCAACCTGCAGGAAGTCAGGGTAAATTGTCATGGGATCTTTTGAAATAGTAATTGATGCATCTTCCCTTGGTTTCATCATTAAAACCAAACCAGACTTACTGTGCTAGGGAAAGGAAGACACAAAGGAACCCCTTGAGAATAGTCAGCTTTGAGTTCCCATTGAGTCTTACAGCATGGCTTTCAATTGCAAGAAGCAAGCCCTAGGGTGGAAGGCGGGGAGGGGTAGATTTCTTTGGATTCAAAAAGCTTGGCTTTAAATATCTGGTGCCAAACCTGGAAGATTCAAAGCCTAGAGCAGGGGTCGGCAAACTTTTTCTGTGAAGGACAAAATAGTAAATGTTTTAGGCCTTGCAGACCATACAGTCCTTTTCTCAGTTACTCAACTCTATAGCAGGCAGCTCATAGACAATAAGTCAGCAAATGGGTATGACAGTGTTCCAATAAAACTCCTTTTACAAAAGCAGGCTGTAGCCAGATTTGGCACACCAACCATAGTTTTCCAACCTTGACCTAGAGTGTACGTCAGAAACCAGAGAGCAGGGAAGAATAAGATCCTTTTGTGGGCTGAGAAAAATGCCTTGGAAGGGATTGGAAAAGGAAAGCAAGAAAGTTTAAATGCTAGTGTGGTGTTCATCTCTTTGCCCTCACCTCAGTGTTGCAACTGGGTGGCAGAGGGAACTGGTGATAAGGTCTTGGACATGCTTGGAGATTTGGGAACAGAAGGCCCTTGTGCCCAGCACATCCTGCCTGGAACTTTAGGAGACAGTCCCACAGAACACACATCCCACACAGGATGGCCACAGGAGAGCAGAAAAGGCAGTGTGTCGGGTTTAGCAAAGAGGGTCTGAGCCAGCCCTCCTACAACTCCAGGCCTTCCGTGGCTCCCACAGGCCAGAGGAAACCTGAACTTTGTACACACTCAAGTAGAGGCACGAAAGGTGGCTCTGGACAGCACAGGGCTGGCTGAGAGGATGGGGAGGGATGAGGTGAACAGACCCCATAGCAGAGCCCGGAAGTGGGCAGCACAGAGGGAAATCACGCCTGGCTGGAGAGCAATTGGATGCTTTAGTCAGCAGAGAAAGCCCACCAGCTCCCAGGACAGTACCCAAGACAAGCCTCACACAGAGAATGGACACACGGCGTCACTTGTGGATGCCCAGGAAGAAGAGCCCGTGGAGGACCAATGACTCTTTCCTGACACCACATACAATGATGTCTGATACCCAAACCCTAGCTTAGATTACTGATGGGCAGGAGGGAAGAAGGGAAAAGAGGAATTCAGAGATTGTCTGAGTATTAAACCCAAAGAGACATATAATCTAACCCAGAAGTGATAGAATTACCTCGAATTGGCAAGATTAGCTTTCCTACCACAGGCTAGGAAGAAGGGATTATCTGAGCTAGATTCATGCACTGGAAAATAAAGTTATATCTGGGAGCACCAGACTTTGTGAGATTTAACATGAGTAGTTAGGAAAAGAAGGGAAGAAATCAAAGCAAGTGCATGAAAAGGGGGCAGGCTCCTAGGGTGGGCAGTGTTTGGACCTCAGAGATGCATACTCAAGTCTGTCCTGGGGGGCAGGTTATACAAGCAGTCACCCCAATTCCACGTGTGAGGCTCGACAGAGTTTGAAAAGGGGACAGTTTTTGAGGGGAGGATTGCAAAGCCTCAGAGGCTAGGGTGTAGGGTCTTTCCTAAGCCTGTGGGTGCGGCTGTCCACACCTACAGGTGTGTCCCAACTGTGTAGGTGTCATCACTTCAAAACAAGCATTGACATCTCTGTGGGGGGAGTACCGAGCACATGGAGCCTAGCGTTTCAAACATATTTCTTTCCATCGGTTCATATTATTCAAGGTAAGGCATTATCTGGCATCTGACATAGTGCCTAACGTGGAGTAGCTTGAATTAATTAGTTAATGAATACCGTTACCATCTCCTGGTTCAGCTACACACTCATCTCGCCATTGTCCCATAGCAATTGTTATGCTGCATTGTAATTATTTTTTGAGCTGTTTATTTCGCCTGATGAACGCAAGAGCAAAGACTGTGTCGTCTTTGTTTTTATAGCTCCAAATATATGTAAATAGATAAAATGTAAAATGAATTTCAAAATAGTGAATCTCTGCTTCCTAAGAGAGAAGCAGAAGCACACGGAGAGGTAGGGGCCAGTTGTCTTCTGCCTGCCATGTTGTGCTGCATTTTCCTAGCACTGGGTCAAAGCCTATTTTAAATACCTGGGCCATAATCTGAAACACTGAAGACATCTTCAATGGCATATTTGAAATAGATGAAATATTTATAGCATTTGATGGTGTTTTCATCCTATTTCACTTTATTTCCCCACAGGGACTTTCAAAATTTGACTTGGTGATTAACACTGAACTTTGCACAGAAAATGCACAACTGACGTGAACTGGTTGGGAATAAACAACCTGCTCCACCACCAGGAAGAGGAAAGGACTCTTTTCTGCTTAGAGAGAGGACACCACAAACCCTGCAAAGGCCAGGGCAGTTTCCACATTATGATAAGGTGACCTTTGTGAAATTAAATAAAGAACACATAAAAAGAAGCAGTAGCAGCATAGAAGGCATAGAAAACAACTCAGCCTCCCCCAAAAGTCATGATAGTTTTTGTTGAGAGCACACCGTTGACCTATTTCCAGCATCCAAGAATAATTTCCACTAACTGCAATGGTTGTAGAACAAATTGATGGCCTGCCTGTTTAGGTTTCTATTGCTGCTGTAACAAATTACTACAAACCTAGTGGCTTAAAACAAGACAAATTTATCTTACAGTTCTGGAAGTCAGGCAACCTGAAATCAAGGTGTCAGCATGGCTGCATTCTTTCTGCAGGCTCTACGGAAGAATCTGTTTCCTTGTCTTTTCTTGCTTTGAGAGGCCACTTGCACTCCTGGGCTCATGGCCCCTTCCCAACATCACTTCAACCGTGGCTTCTGTCATCACATCTCCTTCCCTGATTCTGACCCCTTCAGCCTCGGAGTCCATGTATATAGTCCAGAGAGATCTGTTCATATCTTAGCCACAACTGAAAGCTAAATTCAAGTTCTATCCCTTGGTATTTCTAGGGTCAGGGAACACAGGAAACAGGGATTTACACATCTGGAAAGGAAGGTAACTAGGACCTATCCAGCTGCCTAGGATAACTATAAAATCTAGAGGAAGTATTTTTAAAAGCATCAAAAAACAAACACAGTAGTGAGGAATTACTAGGCTCAAATCTAGAGAGGGTAAGAACCCAGAGAGGTAAGCCCAGCGCCCAAAGCTGCCTTTGTCCTCAGTGCATTTGCTGATCCAAAAGAAACAGTTGAAAACTGAACCTGACAAGTTCCCAGGCCCAAGAAGACAAATGTCAACCCAGAGCCCACCAAAAATAGGTACTGTGATAAGCCAACCCCTCTCTAAGCTGGGGCCCAGAAGGGCCACAACCTCAGAATAAGGGGAACTGGAAGAAAACCTCACAGTGACCTACAGCCTGGTTTTACCAAGCCTATGTGCTAAGGAAAACTCAAGACATGGACTTAGATTAAGGGAAGCCTAGAGGATTAGTAGTACCTCTAGGCACCTAGCAGAAATAAATGAAAATGCTGTCAGGATAAACATGTCCTCATCCTAGGCCTCATATTATAACTACAAACAACTTTTCAAATACATAGGCAAACTCAGAAACTAGATACCATAAGTAAAAAAGAGTAGACAATAGATACACAAAGATCTAGTTATTTTAATCATCATAGGCAAACTATACAACAACTATGCTCACTATGTTTATAGAAATATAACAAAGGCTTAAAAGTTTTAGCAGGGACCTGGAAATTATATATTAAAAAGTAACATGGCAGAATTGAAAAAGAACCAAAGAGAAATTCTATAATTTAAAAATACAATAAGCAACATTGATAGCTCAATAGAAGGGTTTAATAGTAAATTATACATAGCTGAAGAAAGACTTGGCAAACTGGAAGATGGGAGAGAAGAAAGTATTAGAATGTCACACCGAGAAACAAAGAAATGGAAAATACAAAAGAGAGAATCAGAGACCCCAAGGATCCAGTTAGAAGATCTAACAGGTTTTTCAAAATCCCAAAAGCAGGGGGAGGGAGGAGAATGAGGCAGAAGCAATATCTGAAGAGATAAGTGGGATATGGCTGGCATCAGGCTCCCTGAATATTCCATCAGTTATGTTCCAAAAGCATTCCGGAGTTAGCCAGCTGGTTGGCCCGGAGCACACAGAGGTCCTCCAGGGGGCGGTGTTGCCTAGTGCCAGACACCAGGCTGAGCATCTCAGATCTGAACAAGCACAAATGCTCTTTGCTTATAGAAGAGGAAGTGGTTAGCCCGAATGAGAGGAAGAAAGAGCGTGTTCCAACCTGAGGAAGTCACATATGCAGAGACTGGGAGGCACAAAGAGGAAGAGACAGAGACTGAGAGAGAATATGAATAACTCCTTCTAAAAACATGAATGAGTTCAGTATGTCTGGGGCAGAGAGGAAGATGATGAGATGATAGAGAAGACTGACCCCAAAGGAACAGGTGGAACTGGGACATGAACTTCATGAGCCATAGGACATTGAGGCCTCATCCTCTGGGCTATAGAAGGGTTTTAAGCAGAGAAGTGATGTGTTCAGATTGACATGTTAGAAGAATCATTCTAGGTAAAGCATGAAGAGTTGGCTGGGGTGGGGAGTGTGATGACTGGGGCACCACTAAGAGGTTGTTGGATGTCACCCAGGTGAGAGCTGATGGCAACCTGCTTTGGGTAATGGTATTTAAGAAAGGGCAATATGCTGACACGGGTGCTAAACACAGGCATTCTCAAATGCTGCTGCTCAGCATAGTTAACTGATGCAACTTTCTGGAAAGCAATCTAGGAATATGTAATAAAAGTTTAAAGATGGATATATATCCTATAACTCAGTAATTCCATTTCTAGAATTTGTCCTAAATAAATTATTAAGAATGTGGCATCCATCTCAATATGAATCATAAGAGGATAATATTGAAAACAACCTAAAATGTCCAATATTGGGGATTGATTGTTAATGTGTTGGCTTCTTAAAGAAGCATGACAGAAAAAATAAGGCAGCATTAGCATTTGAAATAGAATGGAATCTGCCACATTGGGGCAGTATAACTACATCCTGTGGGCAATCGCCAACCACCTGGGCTTCCACACTCCCAACCCCAAATCTCTGAAGAGGAGCCCTGCGTGATGAATAAAGCAGGCCAGGAGAAAGAGGCTCATAGAGGCAAAGTATCAATTTGGGACACTGTGTTCTGACACTGGTTTAGAACAGAAATTGACCTTGAAAATAGCTAGATCCATGTGCTGAGAAAAGATCAGGAGGGAGATTAGAGAACAGAGGAAAACACATTGTGAAGGATCTTATTGGTGTTTTTCCACTGGGGATTCCAAAATGGATATTTTCCCTTCATGAGTTAGCCAGGTAAGTATCTTGTCACTGACTGCTGTGCTTTGGAAACAATCCAAGTATTATCTGCTTTTATTAGCAACAAAAAGCCAATTTCTTGTTTCGATTCAATAGAGTGGAAAACTGAATAAACAGACCTGTGCCTACAAAAAGGTCATTTCTAAAATTGTGCTGTTAGGCCAATTTTTTGGAGATTGGAATGCATTTTTGCACAGAACCGAAGTGATGTCTAATAATTAGGTTTTCACGACCAGGTCAAAGAGAACCTAGTCAGACCATAATGAAACTAAAATATTAATTTTGCAATTGAGAAGAAAAGAAAACAAGAGAAAAGAAAAAATAAGATAATAAGAAAATGGAGCAAACAAATAGAGGGATTCAGCAGTCATTTATTAAATATTTGTATTGTGCAAGATGCAGTTGATCTGAGTTTGATGTTCAGAAGATCAGCAGTGGCCTGTGACAGCAGATTTAGTGGGTGAGAGGAACCAAAGCCCAATTAAAGTAAGTGAAGAAGAAAGAGGTGAGACAGGAGAGACAAGTGACACTGCTCTTTGTAGGATCTCGACTGGGGAAAAAGAAAAATGCGTTCATAGTAGCTGGAGGAGGATACAGGTCAAAGGTCTTAAAGTTATTGGAGTTCTTTGTTATGCTTTTAGCCTGCTCAAAAGAAATCAAAACAGAATAAGAGGCAGAAATACAGGTTCAAGGGGCATAATCAATGGATCTATGTCCTTGTGGCAAAGACTCCTAGTTGCTCTCTGCCATCTGATCTCTGCCTCCCTTCCTTAGTAAGAGAACCCTGATTTTAATGCACCTAGCTAGAAGACTACATCCCCCAGCTAGGTGTAGCCTTGTGACTAAGTTCTAGCCAATAAAATGCAAGTAGAAACTTTAGGTAGGACATTTAGGGAAATGATTGACTCAGTTGGGAGAAAGCCCTTTTGTCCTTCCTACACATACCAAATTATCTGAGCACATACCAAAGTATAACTAATTCATTAATGAAGAAAGCCAGTAAGATAACAGAGCTGGTTCAGTAGAAACAAAAAAACAAAAACTCTGAAATACCAATGCTAGACATAAAAATGGCAAATGTTATGCAAGGTATTAATAATAAAACCATCTCTCCTGGTTTTCATTTACATCTTATTTGTTCTTCTAAGTTAACATCTAACTCTAGAGTCTGAACTCTAATCCACAGTAGCTAAAGAATGATTCATTCCCCAAGAGTGAGATGACTGTTGGGGGACTGGAATGCTCTAGTATGACATTGCCAGGATACATAGTGACCTTTTTGCTTTATATTGAAGTTTTGGATAATTTTCCTGAACACCACTTTCCTTCTTCCTGCTGACTGGAATGTGGATGCAGTGGCTGGAGCTGCAGCAGCCATGAGGATGGAAGCCACAAATAGGATGGCAGGACAGAAAAGGAGCTCGTGTCCCTGATGACTGGAGCCACCAAAACAACCCTGCACCAGCTACTTCTGGCCTTCTTTTATAAGAGGGAGAGAAATAAAGTTCACTCTTATTTAAGCCACTGCTATTTTGGATTTCCCTTATATGCAGCCAAACTTAATTTTCTAACAGAGCAGAAAGCAGACAAGAGATAAAGAACTATTTAAATACTACTGTGTTACAACATGCTTACTTGGTTTATTTTCTCAATATAAACCCTCTTTGGAATTACATGCTATACATTACTGTATATGTTACATACTGTATACCTGATATAGTCTATATACCTTACCCCTATAAATTACTGTCTACTTGATACACTCACACCTACATATTACTTTATAGGATTATATTCCCAAAGCCATGTCTGACCTACAGTTATGGGTGATTTAAGAAATCTTCTGAGGCCAGGCGCGGTGGCTCACGCCTGTAATCCTAGCACTCTGGGAGGCAGAGGTGGGTGGATCGCTCAAGGTCAGGAGTTACAGACCAGCCTGAGCAAGAGCGAGACCCCGTCTCTACTAAAAAAATGGAAAGAAATTATCTGGCCAACTAAAAATATATATATAGAAAAAATTAGCCGGGCATGGTGGTGCATGCCTGTAGTCCCAGCTACTCGGGAGGCTGAGGCAGTAGGATCACTTAAGCCCAGGAGTTTGAGGTTGCTGTGAGCTGGGCTGACGCGACGGCACTCACTCTAGCCCAGGTAACAGAGCGAGACTCTGTCTCAAAAAAAAAAAAAAAAGAAAGAAATCTTCTGAGTAATGTGACTTTTGCCTATGGGCTGACTTACAAATCTAATCTATACCTTAAGATATGATTCCATTCTAGAAGCTGAAAGGTGATCTGGTCAACAAGACTGGTGGAAAGATAAGCCTTAAAAACCACAGAGAAGTGGGGAGGTATAGAAACAGATCGATTTGTTGGCTAGGAAGTAGGAAAGTAAGCAAGTTTTGGCTGATGGCTTCCATGTTCTCAGTATGAGACAAGCCATCTGTTGGAAGCAGGTGGGCAATGGGACAGGAAGACTTTCAGGATGCTTAGGAAACCGATAAAACTTTGAAACAGCTGCTCTGGGGAATGGGTTTGGGAACTGACCAGGGACTTGTAAGATGATAAGCAAAAGGATATGCCTAAGTATCATGCATGACTCAGCTCCAAACTGGCATCCTCCTCCTCTTTTCCTATTTATAGGCCCTGCCAGGGAAATGGGGGATAGGGAGGAAAAAGATCAAGCAGTTATCCATTAAGCCTTTTCCACTCAGAGTAAGTACAATCCAATCTGTAAATAATATTACACCCAGTAAGTTGTACAATTTGATTACATTTGTCTAAGAACTGAAGTTTTAGTTACTTGTTTTAAACTTACTTTAGAATTAAACTCTGCTCCTTGTGCAATGTGGGCACTTAATAAATGCTGAATGATTAATCAAATACAAGCAATTGAGTATTTTATAGCTGTCCAAGTTCTGCAGAAGCCATTGTTTAGAAATGAGTCTCTAAAATGGCAATAAATTCACCTGTACTCTACCTGTGAGGACCTCTAGAGTTTGAGATCTCTGTTGCTGCTATTTCTTCTCTCTTCTGAGGGTATACCTTCCTCTTTCTTAAACAATACTACTGTTTAAGTCAAAAAGAACCAGGGAAAGGAGTCTTGAGAGAAAAGGATTGAACATGAACATTAGAACCTTACATAACAGATATTTTTATAACACAATTTAAATCTAATACTGTTTTCTGCTAGCAGCTATATTTACTTTTGAGAGCACGATATTTTAAAATTGCATGCTGTGCTGGACTGCTCTCTACTGTCCAGTCTACCCAGGGGCTTTCTGACATCATTGGAGTGGTTGGCTATGTTTGTGTGTTTGGTGGTCACGGTGCTAATGAAGCAGTGCAGTGTCTTTTGTGCATAGACAGTGGGAAGCATCCTTTATTTCCTTCTGGGTTTTAGACAGCAATCAAATCAAACATGAGGCAGGAGGCAGAATTTGGCAGCAAACTCCTAGCCTTGGACACCTCTTCTCATGTACATGGAGCCCAATTTCTTGGTAGTTAAGGGAAATTGAGTTGTTTGCCATGAGAGGAAGGAAACCATTTCTTTTTGCAGAAATTAAACTTTTCAGGTACCTAAAGGAATTTTGTCAAGCCAAAACAGAGGAAGACTTCCCCTTTAGGACATGACCAAAGGTGATCCCCAATGGAGAATGACTGGATTTAGGACAGAGTCGGCAGACCCAGTGACTTTGTTTTGAACTGTCTCCTGAAGTGACCACATATGAACTTTGTACCCAGCTTGGGTGATGGTAGGCAGCTTTTCCCTAGAATTGTAAGAAAGGTCTCAGTGCAGCAGAGGCCGGCAGTTTTGCCCCTGGGCTACAAATGTAGAGCCAGATCATCTTCATGGCACTCCTACTCTGTGCCAGACACAGGGGCCGCCACATAACGAAGGGAAGCTGCACGTTTCAGAGACAGTAACCTCAAAACAGGCCCACGCCCTGGTGCAGCTGTAACAAGTCAGAAAGCAGCAGGCCCCTCGGCCCCCTGAGAGTCTGTGTGCTGCTGCCTGCAGCCAGGTTGGGGAGCTGGAAGTGGAAGTGAGGGGCTGGCCCCTCCTCAGGAAGGGAAGTGAGACAAATGAATGTGATAGAGAAAACCATAATGCAATAATGATCAAACTCACACACAGCTGAGGAACAGAATAAGGGGGCGCAGTTGAGGAAGACACCAGCCGCTGTCCATAGAAAGAAGAAAATGTGCTAAGACAATAACATGCTCTTAGAAGAATTCTTTTACAAACCCTATTTTAAACACACACACACACCCTCCATGAAGATAAAATCCAAAACCTCAGAAGTTCATGTGATTGAAATGCAACTGGACAAAAATCACTTGGGTGTTGTCCTATTAGCTTCCTCCTTTGCTTCTGCTGCCAACTGCAGGGGTGTGCAGGGGCAGGGGAAGGAAGGGGTGTGAGTGTTAGATCAGACTCCCTAGAGAGGGCATGGCCAAAAGGAAGGGCCATGGGTGAGAGGGGAGGCCCCTGGCATTTACACAGAAGAGTTGAGGGCAGAAGGTTTAAAGATTAACCATGAATTGTGACTTAGATCCTTTCAAATTTTTAGAGATCTGAGTAAAACTGAAAAATACCTTTTTTGAGTAGTGCTTCTTCAAATATGAACCATTCTGAGACTGTACTGTGTGGGTTGTGACTCTATAGGTACTATCCAAACAAGATAATGAGGCTCTTATAGTCCTTTTTCGAGCAGGTTAAATTGAGGAAAATGGAATTCTTCTCTTTGACTATTTCAAGTACTTTCTTTGCTACCCCAGACCAATCATGTGCCAACCTCTTCAAAATCTACATATTATAACAGAAGAATACATCTTACATATTATTACTCATTTCAAATTAAGCATTTTTATGCAAGGCAGTTTTCCAAGAATATAATCATAGGCAATATAAAGCTCTACCATAAAAGCTTAATTCCAAAGAACTTTGAAGTGGCAATCAAAAGAGATACAGATCACATAGCAAATAAACCAGACATAGGCGTGTGCACCATTTCTTAAAAATGCTGCAGTTGCTAGGCCACATTAATATCGTCAAAATGTAAAAAGTATCAAACAACAACACAGGATCTTGTTACTTGTCTGCAGGAAGACATTCTAATGTAACATGGAATTTGTTGAAAGGGCTTCATGGGATAGATGAGACTTCAAGTGTGTCAAGAGCAGAGTACAAAGAAACTAATTAACATTGTTCCTGTCATATCAGCAGCATTGAGAGAAATACATAATTTTCAAGGTATATATTGTGGGAAAATAAATCATCCACATAAAAGAAATGAAAATTCCGTTTTCTAAATATTTTAGTATCTCCTATGGACTTTCAGGAAACAGAACCAGGTGTTTGAGGGCAGGATGCAGGGGAGGAGAATAAATTTCTATTCTG
>CM052438.1:56706900-56729945 GCA_028533085.1 Varecia variegata
AACATTGTTCCTGTCATATCAGCAGCATTGAGAGAAATACATAATTTTCAAGGTATATATTGTGGGAAAATAAATCATCCACATAAAAGAAATGAAAATTCCGTTTTCTAAATATTTTAGTATCTCCTATGGACTTTCAGGAAACAGAACCAGGTGTTTGAGGGCAGGATGCAGGGGAGGAGAATAAATTTCTATTCTGTAATTTTTCAATTCCAGAGTGTCCATTTGCTATCATCTTTCTACAAGATAGATACTTTTTTAAAAATATATATAACAGGTTTAGTAAGATTCATTCATCTAAAGTGTACAATCTGATGCTTTTTAGTATACTCACAGACATGTGCAACCATCAATTTTTAGAACACTTTCATCACCCTCCTCTTCCAAAGGAAAAACCCCATAACCATTGGCAGTCACAGCCCAGTTCCTCCCAAACCTCTCCCCAAATCTAGGCAACCACTAATCTACTTTTTCTCTATGTAGATTTGCCTGTTCTGGACATTCCATATACAGTCACGCATCACTTAACAGGATACATTCTGAGAAACCCATCCTTTGGCAATTTCATCGCTGTGTAAACATCATAGAGTGTACTTCTACAAAACTAGATGGCACAGCCTACCTGGGCTGTAAGGTATAGCCTACTGCTCCTAGGCTACTAACCTGTACAGCATGCTGCTATACTGAATCCTGTAGGCAACTGGAACACAATGGTAAGTATTTGTGTACCTAAACACATCTAAACATAGAAAAGGTACAGTAAAATTATGGTATAAAATATTTTAAAAAAAGGCATACCTATATAGGGCACTTAAGCATGAACTGAGCTTCCAGGACTGGAAGTTGCTCTGGGTGAGTCAGTGAGTGAGTGGTGAGTGAGTGTGAAGGCCAAGGACATTACTGTACACTACTGTAGACTTTACAAACACTGTACACTTAGGCTACACTACATTTAGGGGAAAAAAAATCTTTTTTCAATAATAAATTAACCTTAGCTTACTATAACTTTTTAACTATAAACTTTTTTTTTAACTTTTTGACTCTTGTACTTAGCTTAAAGCAACACATCATATGATTGTACAAAAATATTTTTCTTTATATCCTTATTCTATAAGCTTTTTTCTAGTTTTCAAAATTTTTTATTTATTTTTATTTTATTAAAATTTTTTTTAAGAGACAGGATCTCAGTCTGTTGCCCAGGCTGGAGTGCAGTGGCGCCATTGCAGCTCACTGCAGCCTTGAACTGGGCTCAAGGGATTCTCCCACCTCAGCCTCTTCAGTAGCTGGGACTACAGCGCACACCACCACATCCAGCTAATATTTTTTTTTTTTTTTGTAAAATAAAGACCCGTGTCTTAACTTTTAAGAAAAAAGTTTAAAAGTAAAAAAATTAAAAATAAAAAATTTTAGGCTGGGTGCAGTGTCTTATACCTCTAATCCCAGTACTTTGGGAGGTCAAGGTGGGAGGATCGCTTCCTCAAACCCAGAAGTTTGAGGCTGCAGTGAGCTACAATGGGGTCACTGCACTCTAGTCTGGGCAACAGAGTGAGACCCCATTCTTAAAACAAACAAATAAGAAATGTTAAGACATAAGCACACACGTTATCCTAGGCCCACACAGGGTCAGCAGCATCAATATCACTGTCTTTCACCTCCACATCCTGTCCCACTGGAAGAACTTTAGAGGCAATAACACACATAGAACTGTCATCTCCTATGATAACATTGCCTTCTTTTGGAATACCTCCTGAAGGACCTGCCTGAGGCTGTTTTAAGTTAGTATTTTTTTTAAAAAAGTAGAAGGAGTACACTATAAAATAATGATAAAAAGTATAGTATAGTAAATACTAGGCTAGAAATTTTTCAACTCCATTTTAATCTTATGGGACCACCATTGTATGTGCAGTCCGTAATTGACCAAAACATCAACATGTGGCAAGTGACTGTAAATGGGATCATACAATATGTGGCCTTTTGTATCTGCCTTATTTCACTTACTATAACGTTTTCAAGGTTTATCCATGTTGTAACATGTATCAGTACTTTATTCTTTTTTATTGCCAAATAATATTCCATTGTATGGATATACCATATTGGATTTATCCATTCATCTGTTGATGGTCATTTGGGTTACTTCTACTTTTTGACTATTATGAATAATGCTGCTCTGAACATTTGTTTTCAAGTTTTTGGGTGGATATGTTTTCATTTCTCTTGGGTAAACAGAAGTGGAAGTACTGGGTCATATGGTAACTGCAAGTTTAATCTTTTGAGGAACTGCCAGCTAGTTTTCCAATGTGACTACACCATTTTGCATTCCTACCAATGATGTATGAGGTTCCAATTTCCTCATAATCTTGCCAACACTTGATATTTGTCTTTTTTGATTACTGCCTCATAGGTTTGATAGATGTAAAGTTATATCTTATTTTGGTTTTGAATTGCATTTATCTGATGACTAATGATGCTGAGCATCTTTTCACGTGCTTATTGACCACTTAAACATCTTTCTTTTAGAGAAATATCTATTCAAATCCTTTGCCCGTGTTTAAGCTGTAGTGTCTTTTACCATTGAGTTATAGTTCTTTAAATATTCTGGATACAAGTCCCTTATCAGATACATGATTTACAAATATTTTCTGCCCTTCTGTGGGTTATCTGATGGTGTCCATTGAAGCCAAAAATTTTAATATTGATGAGGTCCAAATTATTTAATTTTTTGTCACTTGTGCTTCTGGTATCATATCTAATAAGGTTTAGCATAATGTCAGATCACAAAGATTTACTCCTATATTTTCTTTTAAGAATTTTGTAGTTTTAGCTCTTACATTTAGATCTCTATGATCCATGTTGAGTCTATTTCTGTGTATGAGGTAAGGAAGGCATCCAAATTCATTGTATTGCATGTGGCTATAAAGTTGTACCAGTACCATTTGTTGAAAATAATGTTCATGCTCCCATTCAATTGTCTTGGAACCATTGCTGAAAATCAATCTACCATAAATATGAGGGTTTATTTCTCGAATCTCCAGATTAGATCAGATTCCATTGATCTATATGTCTATCCATAAGCCAGTATCACACAGTCTTGATCACTGTAGAGCTTTGTAGTAAGTTTTGAAATAGTAATGTGAGTCCTCCAAATGTGTTTTTCTTTTTCAAGATTAAGATCAATGTTTTCTCTGAAATTTGGGAAATTTTCAACCATTATTTCTTCAAATGTGTTTTTTTCCTGCTCCTTTTTCTCACTCTTCTCATTTTGGTACTTCAATTATGCATATGTTGATACATTTAATGGTGTTCCACATTTCTCTCAGAATCTGTTCATTTTCAATTTCTTCATTCTTTTTATCTCCATTCTTTAGGCTGCATTATCTCTATTGATCTATTCTTCAAGTTTGCTGATTCTTCCTTCTGCCAATTCAAATCTACTGTTGAGGCCCTCTAATAAAATTTTTCATTTTGGTTGTTATATGTTTCAATTCTAGAGTTTTCATTCAGTTCTGTATATGTATGTACGTATGCAATGCAGAAATGCTGGCAGCCTGAACTCTGGGAGAGAGCCTAGGAGTTGGGGTGATAGGAAGAAGCCACATATTCTTGGCTGCACAAACCTGGAGTGGATCTTCCATCACACTGAGCTGTGGGTAGGGAGAGGCAGGGAGCAGGCCCTACCTCAAGTGTCACAGATTCTCACTGTCCAAGATTTAGTAGATTTTCCTCAATAAATGTTTCTTCATTTGCTATATGCCCTCTGGACAATCTCCAGGGACTTAAAGAAGATTTTTAAAATTTGTTTTGTTTTTTTAAATAATTTTTACCAATTATTGTTTCACTGGGGAGCAGGTCTGAGAAGCTTCTCATACCACCATTCTGGAATTGGATCTCTGGTACTTGTATTTGGTATTTTAGCACAGAGGGAAAACATTTTAAGTCAGGTTGGGAGTCATTTAAAAGGAGTGAGAACTTGGAAGCCAAATGAATCTGCTGGTCATGGTTACTTACCTCCAGGGGACTTTGTGGTTCAGCTCACTCTGGAGTTAGACCAGTTCTTGGCCAAATTAACACTGGCAAGGCTGTGGGCAATGACGTACTACAGCCTAGCACCACTGTGAGGCATGTGATGGTATGAAAGGAAGTGGGTGGGCTACAGAGATAAGGGAACAGTGGGGTGGGACTGAGGCTCAGCAGGACAGGAGGCAGAGCAGTTGGAGGTGAACAGGGAAAGGTCAAGGGCTGCTCTCAGGCTGGTAGTTTTTGTTTGTAAAATATTTATCTACCTACTTAAAGACTCTGTAAAGCAGTAGTATCACATAGTCATATTCTGCAAACTTCCACTAAAAAATGCAAATTCTCTGCTACTAAGTGAAAGGTAAAGAGCATAAAAAACAATCAAAATCCAGTTACTTAAGTCATTATTTTTTTAAATATGAAAATTAATTCAGTAAAAAAGAAACCCAAGAATTAAATATTAGCTCAGGTTATTTGTAATGCAAAAAATAGAAAAAAAAAGATTGGTTAAATTTATTTTGGCAAGACCAAAAAATAGATTACTATGTGATTATTTTAAAAAGATATTGGTCATAAATCATTAAGTGGAAAACAGGTTACAAATCAATATGCACAGTACAATCTGATTTTATTTTAAATATATATATGCATAGCAAAAGAGATGAAAGGATAATAGCAAAAAGAGCTTCCAGAGCACTTTACTCTGTTGCCAAGCACTTTATGCTTTTTTAAAAATTTAAAAATTAGGAGGGGAATATCCATTAAGAAAAATGTCAATAAGACTGAAAAGTCGTTCAATTCGGTGGGCATTTTCTGTAGCCCTGTTAGGGCTCAGCACTGGGCTGAGTGGAGAGGAAGAGAGAAAAAGAAAGATCTTGTACCAGACTATAGGTGCTAATGATCTTATGGCTACTATTTGCTGCGTAGAGAAAGATGAATTAGTAGCTTCAATCCCATTCCCTATTACCAGATATTTCTAGGACAGGAAGTGGTGGAAATCTCAATAATTGAGCAACTAAAATTAGATTCAAAAAGATTAAGACTTTTTTTTCATTTTATGGGAGATTTTTTTTTTCTTTCATAGAAAACTTTCTCTCAGTGGAGGTCTTTGAAATTGGATAGATCCCCATTTTTCTGGGAAGTAATTCATCCTCTGTGACTTGTTACTTTTAGGTAATGTATTCCCAACACTGATTTTAATTTGCCTTTCAAAAAAAGTAAAAGAAAAACAAATAATTTTCATACATATAATGTGATGAAACAAATTAAATCAGCGGTGGTGATGATAGGTAACCTAGTAGTTGGGGAAATAAAAAAGGAAAAAGGAGGAGGCTGGAAGTCCATTCGGGTGCTGTGGAAACTACAGTGTGCTTCAGTTTCCCAAATTACCAGAGAGATGGAGCGTAGTCCTGTAACCAGGCAACCAATGACGCACTCACATCCCACCTCCCCCACTCCCGCCTACCCTGCCCCATTTATAGGAACGGGACACATAACGGGAAGCATCAAAGAGGACATAAGGAGCCTTGAGTGTTAAGAAGGAGCCTGAGCAATAAAGGGAACGGGTGACTCACACTGACAGACTGGCTTATGGGAATCTGGGAGGCACTGTCCGTGCCAGAAATAACTGGGAGACCCCTGCACAAAGGGAGCAAATTTTCAGCACTCAAGTTCATAAGGGCTCAGGTCATCACACTTCAGATATCAAAATGACACGAGTAAACGTGCTCAACACCTTTAGCTGTCACAGTGAGATACATTTTATGCTCACTGGAGTGGTAAAATAAAAAAACATTGACACCATCAGATGTTGTACACCAACAGGAACGCTCATAAGTTGCCCATGGGGGTGTAAAATGGTTCATACATTTGGGAGAATTGTTTCACAGTTTCTTTAAAGTTCAACATATATCTACCCTATGACCCAGCAATTCCACTCTTAGGTATTTAGGCAAGAGAAATGAAAACATATGCCAACAAGATGTTTTATGCAAGAATATTTATAGCAGCCGTATTCATAATAGCCAATAACTAGAAACAACCCAAGTGTCATCCAAAGGGTAGCATAGTCAAACAATGAAATAATACTCAACAATAAAAACAGAACAAATTACTAATATACACATGTATAAATCTCAAAAATACGATGCTGATATACTCATATGATCCCATTTATATGAAATCTAATGTCCATGGTGATAAAAATCAGCCTGTAGCTGTAGTTGGGGGTAAGGGACTAGAAAGGGTCACAAGGGAACTTTCTGGGGCAATGTAAATGTTCTAAATGTTATTTTGGATGGTGGTTACTTGGGTGTATAAAACTGTTAGAACTTACCAAACTAAACCACCTAAGGTCCGTGCTTTTTATTGCAAGTTAATCTTACCTAAATGACATACGATCTTATTTTATAGTCACAGGCCAGTGAGGCCTGCTATGTTTACATTATATATCATTTTTTATTAACTATGCCATCGCATTTTGGACTTTTTGCTAATATCAAGTGTAGTATCTGTTTTTATCAGTTTAATATACTATTAATTCCTGTAACAAAAAGCTCCTTTCCTTAATGATTTTGAACAGCATTAAACAGATGAGTTAATTTGTAGGTATCAAACTTTAAGGTGTAAATAAGCCTGTTCAGAATCTCAAGGATTGGCAATTAAATTAGCAAAAATTACCCAAAGTAAAAAGATTTCTGTGTGGGTTAAGGGGGGTGGGGCAAGGGGACAACAGGTTGGCCCGAAAGCTGCTCCTCCCTCTAGTGGAATTTCTTTCACTGACAGCTCTGGAAAACTGGAGATAAATACTTTTTGTTTTAAACATAAATAAGATCATATTACACAACTTGATTTTTTTCACTCAATATGTCTCAGAAGTCTTTTCGTAAGAGTATACATAGATCTACCTCCATTTTGTTTTAACCTAGGCAGCCTTTAAACGTGACTTCTTCGGTCATTGCATATCTTGTTTCCCAAGTAGTACTCAAATTGGAGATATCACCTGTTCAGGAAACAGTCAAATAATCAATGTCTGTGACCAAACTGTAAGATTCTCAAGGGTGTAATAAATTACCCCAACTTAGCATCTAAAACAACATACATTTACTTCCCACACAGTTTCTGAGGGTTTAGGATCTGGGAATAGCTTTTTTAGCTCAAGGTCTCTAATGACATTGCAGACATGAAGCTTTCACTGGGACTGCAAGATCTGCTTCCAAGTCCACTCCTATGATTGCTGGAAGGAGGCTTCAGTCCCTTTCTACACAAATCTATCTCCTGAGAGGCTGCTCATAACACGGCTCTGCCCATAGCAAGTAATTCAAGAGAGAAAGAGTACAAGCGAGCAAGACAGAAGTTGCAGTGTCTTTATCTAATCTAATCTCAGGAGGGACGTCCCATTGCATCTGCTGTATTTTACTGGTCACACAAACTGATCCGGTAAGTGGATCGATTACACAAGGTGTGAGCACCAGCGGGCAGGGCTCACTGGGAGCAATCCAGGAGGCTGGATACCACGTATCCCTAGTACCTACAACAATGAAGAAGCCCCATAAACATCTGCTAGACTGGACTGAACCAACCAGTGGCTGGCAACTCAATCCAGCTATCCTGGTCCAACACTTGACTTTGATGGCTGGCTGGTTAGGTTACCCAAATTCAGTGGTTTTCGAGTGCCTCAATACCTGAGTAGTGTTCAGTGGTTGTACTATAGTAACCGAGGAATTGAGAGGAATGAAGATAGCACTGTGTTTGAATTAAACACTGAGTTAGTAAATGTGACTGTAGACCCATGAACGCTAACGGCATCTATGTAAATCACATACATAGATGTTCTCTTGCTTAATCACCAAGCCTTCCTCATTTAGCATTGGTCTAGACTCATATCTGAAAGTGGCTGGAAGCCAGATGTCAGCCTAGCACAGCTCTGGCTGACCTTGCTTTGTACTTCTTCCCCCCACCCCAGACCCACCAACTCTTGTGTCCCGCGCTTGTCTTGGCCAGTCTTTGCCTTCTCAATCAGTTCTGTCTCTGAAGGTATGCTGGCCACAAGAATGCTAGAGTCACTGTGTGTTGTGCTGTTCCTGCCTTTCCACCTCATCAGCCACCACGGTTCCCCTCTAGTGCATGTTCTAGCTATACAAAAGGCTCCCAGAGTGCTTCAAACACAGGATGGTTTCATGTTTCTGTGCCTTGAGCTTTGCCTTCTTGCAGGAAAGTCCCTTCCTGGGTCCTTTTCTGCCTGGCAAATCCCTTTTCACCTTTCAAATCTCAAGCATCATCACTTCTAATGAAACTGCCCTGACTCTCTGGGGCCTACCTTGTCCCTGTGGCATACCAGGACAGAGTTAATCACTATTTTCTGGATTATTACTGGAATTTGCACTTGTCTCAATTTCTGAAACATTCTTATTCACCCCTAACATCTGTGCTCAATGCCAGGACTGTAATAGATACATAATAAATATTTCACAGGTGAAACAGTAGACTGAGAAATGCTTATCTGCACACTGCAATGCACTGCTAAGTGAGAGAGACATCTGGTTCTATTACAAAACCACAATCCTGTTTATGTCCTGCATGCAGCACACTCCACCCACTTGCAGTGGCTCCATTCCCTATGTGCTACACTAGCTGCTGGGCTACATCAACCTTTGCCTCTGCATCTCCAAGGGTCCCTTGCTTATTGGCCACTGAACAGTCCTAAGGTCTTCTCTATTCCAAAGGGATCATTCTGGCTACATGGAGAGGCCAGGCAGTGTGGTGCAGTGATTAAACACACAAGCTTTGAGATGTGTAGATAGGGACTGTTTGCTGTGGATGAGTTACCTAGCCTTTTTGTGCTAGGTAAAAGAGGGGATTTAATACTTCAACTTGTTTTGAAGATTATATTGGTCAGGTGTTTGCAGGAAACTGACTTCACCTAGAGGCTTCAAATGAATGGATTACTTACAGAGGTTTGCACAAGGGTAAAACAAACAAAAGTTGGTGGGGCATTCAGAAACTAGCAACAATAGGAAAATCATTACCATCCTTAAGGCTGAAAGGACGAAGGGAGGAAATAATGTTACCTGAGCCCATTGAGACCTGGAATCTTGGAAGAGAGGTGGCCCCACAGGCACTATAGTGTCAGGGATACAGCTAAGGCTGGAGATGCAGCCCAAAGCATCAAGGGAATAAGGAAGAAATATCCCAGCCTCTCTCTCATCCCATCCTCCAATTGCCTGCTGGTGTTACCCGTTGGTTGAACAGAAATGACAGTCAGGAGAGAAATGAGCTCTGGGAGTTGCAGCCTGCAGGCTCTGACTTCCTGGCCCACGTAGCAGGAAAGAGACAGCCAGAGAAGGGGTTGAGGGGCCAAAGACTAGCCAGCACAAGGACTAAATGAGAAAATGAAATGCACTTTTCATATGACCTGGCACACAGTAAGCGCTCAACAAACAGTAGTTGTGGATACTGTTAGTATTACTATGGCTACAACATCAGTGTGCTTTCTGGTTATACCTGATGCCATCTTCATGCCTCTGAGCAAGAGCCACAGGCCTCTGACTTCACAGTCAGCACAGCCCTGTTTTAGTAATTCTCATTCTCTCTGGTCTACTCAGTCTCACACCTTTGTTTCTCCTGACACCAGGATCGTAATGATCCCATCTCTGTTCTCATCAGGCTAAATTAGGCTGTTTAACTTATCTTCAGGTTTGGAACAAAAAATAATCTCTAAGGAAAGTTCTTTTGAAAAAACTATCCATGTATGTACCACAGATCCCTTTCCATATGGTCAGTTTCAAAGATTTTTCCTTTTGCCTTCTTGTCTAATGGACTGAGACTAAATGGTTATGCTAATGGCAACTGTCTTGCATTCCAACTGCTGCTGCACTGTCATAAAGTACGCATGCTCATAAGGGCTTAAAAATGTTTTTAAAAAATCCTTTACCTTGTCACTATTCAGCTTGCTGCTTTCTTCCACGCTTTCATCCCTCTCCCTGGCCCAAGGTATCAGGATCTGATGCTCCCTGACCCCATTACTACCTCTCTAATCACTACTGAAATTGTCAATGCCATTCTTTTCCTTCCCTCATTTTTCCCCTTTTTCCTAGCTTAGATCTCTTGTCACATTTCCCATTCTTCTCAGTGTTCATAACAGAAGGCTGGCCTCTTAGGCAACACTGTTAGCCCATCCAACAGTTCCTGTCCTTCAAGGAGACAAACTGATTAATCACTGCAGATGAGATAAAATCTTTGGTTTTTTGACTCTTCTTGGTTGCTTGTTTGTTGCTGAGTGGCCAGGGTTTGAGGTTTCCAAAAGGCTAAATGTGATCGCTAAGCTTCTCAAGTAGTGAAGTTTGACTGTGCAATTTGGTTGAATGTGTGCTATAGGCAGAAAGTCAGTGAATTGGGGATAGTTTGGAAAAGCAGACAGCTTGTGATGCTAGGGCATAGCCTTCCTTGGATGGAAAATTCTCTTCCTCCATCCCCCAACCTCTTTGGGTAGAGGCAGGAAGGAGAATCAAGATGAAATATCCAGTCCTTTTGGAGCTGCGTTCTTGCTTCTCACAAATACCAGCTATAGTTATCATTGGACCCTGAAGGGAACACTTCTCTCATTCTGTGCATAAGGAACTTCTGGGAGTCAAGGGTTGGATGGGCACCATTTATGAACCTAAATATTGGCTAAATAACTGAGCATAAATTGTATTGTCCTTAATATACATGCATTGGATAATCACTGTTAGTGGCACATGGAGTCCATGGATTTCATCATTCTTAACATTAATTTTGAAGACTTGTAATTTGAGACCTATTTAGAAAACAATGCTGTATTATTGGAATTTGATCTAGAGTAAAAACTGTAGTGTCTTAAGAACTGGACAGATAAGATTTAATAGGATTAAGCTTGGCTTTCAAAGTAAATTCTGAAAGAAACAAAGGAAATGACCTCTATACTTTAAAAAGTCAATTCCGATGCCATTAAAACATCTTCATTCCCCATAATACTTTGAAATTTTAAAAAAAGATTAAAAAAAGACATCTTCATTTACTCAGCTTGTCCAGGAAGTAGTAAAGGCACCACTGCATCAATCTGAACAGGACCCAGCTTTTGAAGGTCTGAAAAATTCTACAATGAATAGCAATTGTTTTATTATTTATGAAAAAAAATTAAGTATGTCAACCTACAAACTAATGGTAACACAGTTACTAAACCCACCTGCTGTACATAATAAAGGACAAAACTAACCACCTATATTCAGGCATATGTTTAGTGAATAAGAAAGCTCATTCTGGGCAGCATTAACATTCATAAAAACAAAAACACTCAAGTCACTCATTCCATCCCTGTCTTAACAGTGTTTCATCCTCTTCCTTTCTCATCTCAGCAATGGCCGATGCAGTGATAAACCAAGACCATCTAAAACCAAGCTCTAATTTGCCTTTTTCTCATTGGCTAGTCATCAACACAATCATTTAATGGGCTTAATGAACCCAATAAAATTCTCAGTGGGAGAGGTACAGAGAGGTCAATAGCAAAGGACCACTCCCTAATCCCACCAAACTTTGCACTGTAAAAAATTTCCATCTAAAGGCTTTTAAAAAAAGACAGTCCTACCATTAAGATACAGAACATAAAACTCACTTGTAATCAGATTTGAAAAGTTAAAGCTACATCTTAACCAAATAGTATTCCTGGGAATTGTTAATATTAAAATTATCTTAAAAATAGGGGGCAGGGTGGGGAGACTAACAATGTTCATCAACAGAGAATGGATAAATTGTGACATATTCAAACACTGGAATGCTATTTGGTAGTAAGGAATAGACTGTGAACACACTCAACATAAATGAATCTCAAAAAAACTGAGCATAACTCAGACATAAGAGTACACATGATTTCATTTACATGAATTTCTAGAACAAGCAACACTAATCTATGGTGATAGAAATCAGAATAGTTATGTAGGGAGGGGTTAACTGGAAAGTGGCATGAGGAAATATTCTGTAGTAGTGGAAAAGTGCTGTATCTTTATAGGTGTGGAGGTTACCAATCTCATATCACAAATTTAAAATCTGTGTATTTCATTGAATGTAAATCATACCTCAGTTAAAAAAATGTTTTATTTATCTACTGGATCCTAAAGTTAAATAAAATCTACTCCCTTAGAAAGCATCTAATGAATCTTACTATCATTAAAAACCAACACAGACATCCAGAAAGCAGATATGAAGCTTTAATTCACTGTGGGCATTTCTCTGACCATTCTCTGTAAACTGTTTCATATGTCTTCACACAAACACATCTTTTACAAGACAGTTTTCCTACCAAGTACTGTGAACCATACCAATATTCCATGTAACTAGTAAAGGGTGTATTATATATCATGAACCAATTAAATATAAATACATAAGGTGAATACATATGTTAGAAAATTTAAATTTAAAAAAAAGTAAGAAAGGCTAAATACCATGAAAGTTTACATGTATTCTTTAATTCTAGACATCACATCATAGTGACAACCAAGTACAAAATCATAATTGCTTTTAGATAACAGTACAGATTTTCTAAACCCAATTATTTTCATTTCCACAATGTCAACTCCACACACTGCATTTTCATTTCTATAGAGAGTAGATCAGCTTTCAGACTGTAGACCAAATTTCTTTTGTAATATTATTGCTATCTTGATCATGACCACAGGAAACCAATTTTATATTTCCTGTACTATATAGGCATGAGACATTATTCAGTATATAATAATATGGGACTTTTCAGTGGTGCTGTTCAAGAACAATTCAAATAGTAGCTGAAAATGGATTTTGCTACAGCAGTCCACGTATTTCATTAAAAGATGAGGTCTCTGTCAAAACATTTAGGAATAAATAGATAGTACAGCCTTTCCCCCTCCAAAATATTGCCTGGAAAAATATTTCCAAGCTGATTTTAAAAAAAACAAAACCATTTCAAAAAAAAACATTATAGGATGTTCTGAGCTGCAATCTTCTGAAGTCTATTTTCAATTGGAACAAATTTTGCAGCCAATACTGCACTGATACAGTATCCACAGTCTAGGAGGCCCTTGAACCCTAAACACCGCACTAATTACATAATGAAAGCTGATCATGTTTTGTATTAAAATCCAAGTGACTGTCAAACACAATCATAGCCATTTTTTTAAACAGTGATGCTAGAATAAGTGATGAAAATATATGCACAGCTGAATACAGATCACCAAACACAGGAACAAAATGCCATTTGATGCATATCAAATAAGCTCCCCAAAAGTCAATTTGAATATATTTATTTTCATTTACTTTGATACAGTATTAGAAGGGACTGCACATAATTATGGAGACTGCTGCAAACAACACTTGATACTAAGTGTTCTATTAAGCATCAGGCATGCACAATAGTTATCTTTTAAAATTTTTCATGTATATATCTTAACACATGTATCTTAAGCTACAATATGTTTAAAGCATTTAGTAATTTTAAACCAAATATTTTAATTGACCTATGTCTAAATGGGTAAAAATAAAAACTTCCTCCTGTCTCAGTACTCGATGGTAATCTTAAACGTTACTCCCCAAATTGATATTTAAACTTATTTTATATATGTCATCATCTTTAGAATTCCAAAAGTGATGAAGATTCTTATCACGCTAAATAAGAGGTATGATTCCCCGGCAGCAGTCTACCCACCACACACTTACAGCATGCCAAGTCTTCGGGGATTACATACGAGAGTGATGTGCTGGTGGCTAAAAATGATAACAATTAAACGTATCAGTCTCTTCTTTTTATTCTGGATCTCTTTATTTCAAACTAAATAAAGCTTTTCATTAATATAAATAAAAAATCTTTTTTATTTAACATCAATATAAGAGTAGATAAAACTAAAAACCTTTATTGTCTTCAAGTGTGTGGCAAAATAGAAAATGTTTCAATTACATCAGGAAACCAGGGGTGGGGAAGGGAGTATAGTTCTTCTATTTAAGAAGCATTCCAAATAATCACAAAATCTTACAAATTCAGATTGCTTGGTTCTTGGTCATTTATGGCTTAAAGTACTGGATCTGAAAACCATTTCAGGCTAAAATAAATTTATATGAATAATGCATAGATTGTATACCTAGAAAATCATGCAATAAATATGTGTTCTCATGTACGCTGGAATCTTAGTGAAGAAAGGGGTCTGTAGGTGTGAAGAGTATTGTTTCTTCCCTTTTTTCAAGAGACTACACCCAGACAGATCCTTGCTTTTGGCCTATTCAAGACCCTATTTGCCAGGTCATCCTGATTTTCTCAGGTTGGTAAAAGAAGCCAGTATCTCAAGACACCTACAATGAGGAACTGACTTGCTTCAAAAGTGCAGGTGCTGTGAGGTCTAACCTAGGCAGAACCAGACTCTCATGATCCTGCCACCCTGGTGCAAAGTCAATCTGGAGTACTTGACTAGCTATAATATCAAATGGGTAAATGCTTAGAATGACCCACTGGAAATGTTTATTATATTAGTATCTTTTTAAAATATTTATTTGCCCTTTAAATTTACTTCATTTGAGAATTGCCAAGATAAGATCCACTCACTATTCCTGGTTTTGATATGCCCCTACAACATGAGAATTGAACTGAACTACAATGATTGTAATGTCATCTCTGTACATTCGAGCAAGCTCTTCAGGAAGACTAAGCATTTTGGAAAGGCGCTCATGATCAACTGTCCCAAACTCATTGTTGCCCACAGCATGGCGGATGAGATGGGTTGCTGCATTCTGATCCTCAAATACTGAGGACATTTTGGTTCTCCTTTCTGTTAAAAGGCCATGCATCTGTCCCAGAGTCACCTTGTAGCCACCAACAGCTATTGGCTGTTGGTGATGCATGCCAGTTAGGTACTCACCCACAATCCTAACCACATCCTGCCTATGCATAGTCTCCCACAACCCATCAGTAGCCAATACAAGAAACTTATCCTGTGGCCTTAATCGGTGGTAAGTCACCTCTGGCTCAGCAGTGAGATAAGGAGGTGTGTAATAATTAGGAGGGATAAACTTGGTATACTCATTGTCATTCAACTGGTCTGGGCCAGATTCTATCACTCTCTTTTGAAGGTCAATGCTCCATTTGAACTTGACATCTCCAAAAGCCCTAAATGGCATCAGCAAGCCAAGCAGCCGATCCTGTTTCACCACACTCTTGGCCTCATTCTTTGGGTGTTCCAGTTTCAGCCGTTCTAGCTCTCTCTCATTCTGAGCATTGTGGTCATTAGACAGTGTGACTGCTGACCAAGAGCCGTCTTCTTCCTGCACACCCAGCATGGCTCGGCTATCACCAGTATTGGCCACATGAAGGTCAACACCATCCACATGGGCCACACAAGCAGTGGCCCCAGAAAATGCCACTCGAAGCACCAGGTAGTTAAGGAAAGAATTAGGATCACCGACTTGGGCTTCCAAAGAGATGTCATTATCAAGCCTCTTGAAAGCATTAATTAAAGCCTCCTTAACATCAATATCAGTTGACTCGCCAGTGTTGAGGTCTATAAGCTCTTGCCAGTAAGTCCTCAAGCTGTTGAAGTACAATTTGGATGCCTCCTTACTGAAATAATCATTGGGGTGCTTGTGCCACTGGAGGATGGGTAGCAGTGCCCGACCACTCTCCACTGCATTTTCAATCTCTAGCAAAGTCTCATGGGGTAACAAAGAGACAGCAATGTAATAAAAGAGTCTTTCACTGACAGCCTGGGAACAAGCACAGCCTGCATGGCCATCGAAAACCCCCAAAAGCATCCCTCTGGTCTGCAAGCAGGTTGCTGCACTTCTCCGATCCTCGATGGGTGCATTTGCAGGCAGCTGATTGCTGTCAAACCCTAGGACAGAACTGACATTTTTGCCATCGAATTCTGGCACTTTGAAACTGTATTCATTAGCTTTAAGGATGCTGTTGACTTGTGGAGGTGTGAGGTAAAATTTCTGTGGTGTGGAAGCATATCTTCTTCCTTGGGTGTATTGCCACCAGTTCTCCTTTGGCCTACAAAAGGTAGCATACGCCGGATGGGGTGTATATCTCAGGCGACTCTGAGGAAAGTAGGGTGATGAACAGCAGAGATGTTTGTGATGGCAGTAGCACGCAGTGCCATAGATTCTGCTCAGTTCACAATTACGGATGAGAGGAAAAAACAGTTGAGTTGGTGCTGGCATGGCATCAGAGAACAGCGGCAGGCTGGAACTTCTGACTGGGATTCCTAGACAGCAAATTAGACAGATGTACACAAAGAAAAGAGTTACATTTTAAATTACTTAATCTAGCTTTGCTTTTATTGCAAATATTAAGCAAGTCAATCTGCATGCTAAGTCTTGTGCCAGAAGGTACTATATTTTATACACATATCATGTACTATTTCTATAGGGTATATTCTGGTAAGTATAAATCCCAATCATTTATGGAGCCAGAAATAAACTCCTGGCTCCTGTACTCGAGCTTCAATTTTTCTCTTTTCTTCATATTTCTTTGTGCAGTACAAACAGTACAGAATGTACAATAGATTTGGCTGAGGAAAGCTGAGGAGATGAAGGTTATGTAACATTATGCAGTAGCAGTCTACCTGGCCAATCATTCTTCTCCCTCTTCATCCTTTAAAAAGGCCTTGAAATCTCCCATTTTGTACAGGGACTTCTTCCATTTATGAAGATCCTGTTTTTAGACCTGTGGTTAATTGTTGGCATTGATTACACATGGCTATCACCAAAAAAGGGTTAAAATGCACCCCCAAATATGTATATTTATAAATTACTTAAAAGTGATATACATATACTACTGTATTAATATAATATACATTATAACACATACTAAAAAATCGCTACATAATGAAATAAAAATAGAAATTCCAATATTTCCTTCCTGTACCCAAGTGAATGATCTTACAAACCCTGCTTCTCTAGACCACTGTGCCAATTTGACAAGCTAAGGGACACAGATCTGCCACTAACTCCCAAATAATCCTGGGAAAGTCAGCTCACATCTTTGGGTCTCATTCTCTTGAACTATAAGTGAACACATTAGAGCAGATGCTATCTGAGGCCTCTTCTAGGATTCATGCCCTTATGTTTGTTGAAGTGAGGCTTTGAAATCAAACACAGGTTTCATTCACCCATTGTTGAATTTTACCGTGCACTCAGTGATTAAAAAAAAGGTTTAAGTGTTCTAGTAGCTCTAAAACTTTGTTAGTAATATGAATGGTCTCAGTTCTAGAATTTAATGTACTTGCTATCATTGTCCCCTGTTGAGCATCTGCAAGGAAAAGTTATAGAAACATTTTTATTTACTATGGATCCAAGGTAGAATTCACCCCAAGAAAAATGTTTTCTCAGATATGGCAATTACCCCAATTTGATGTATACATGCATTAGAAACATCACATTGTACATCATAAATATGTACAATTACTGTCAATTATAGATTAAATATGAATTAAAAAGACAAAAAAGTTTCTCTTATTGTAAAAAAAAAAGGTATCTATTTGCTCTAGGAAAGCAATAAAGAATAGTAAAATAACAGTTTAAAGTTTAGATTAAAAAGGTACAGCATTATAATTATGATTTAGAAAAAAAATCACTCACTATAGGACACTGAAAATAATTTGCTGGGCATTTATCTAGAAAATTATTAAACAGGTAACATTAATCCAGATAATTTATGTAAAAAAATTTCCTCTTCTTCCTCAACAACATACATTTTCCCTGAATTCTTGAGATATTTCTTCAAAGTATTCATTTGGATTATAAAGAAACAGAATTTGGAAATACTTTAAACAAACAAATGCAATCCACAAAAAGGAATAAGGAAAATAAAACCATTTCAGTCTTAATATCAACAATTCCTTCCCAAGGCTGACACGATTAAGAAAAAAAATTTACAAATATCAAGTGTTAGCTATACAGTAAATTATTTTCGTGTACCTTTTTTTGAAGAGTAATTTGAGAAGACTTGATAAGGGGGAGGAGGGAAGTAAAGAAAACTAAACACTGAATAATCACTGATTCTTGTTTGCTCTGTAATAAGCACTGCATAAGCCAGCCATACAGAACATCTTCTGCAAGTGGTAGAAAGTAACATTATTTTAACTGCACTAAGAAGGGATTTGTTCACAAAAATGAAGACAAGATCAGGAAATAGAAAGCGATGGCTAGAATCTGGAAATAAGAATCCATTACTAAATAAGCATCCTGAAATGCAATAATGAAAAACAGAAATTCCAGAAGAACAGCAATCCATCAGGGTTAACCACTTAAATAACTGCACTTCAAACTGAATAACTGAAAGTCATCCAAAGGTTAAGTGTATATGACTGAGCCAGGAGATGTGCTCAAATGTTGGGCCACATGACATTGGCTTCCAGACATAAATCCTATCTCTTTTTAGGTTTGCATGTAGAAAGTACATCAGCTCATGTTATGCTTTTATAAAGATTTTCTGTAAACAGATGCAATCTTAATGAAAATAAATTTTCTTCATAATTTTACATCTGCATTTATCCTTAAAAACTTAAGCATCTCACAGGGAAAAAAAGTGTCTGTATGGAATGTAGATTGACTCAAAATATTGTGGGGGGAGGGCAGAGAGAGTTGACAGATGCATGACAGGGTTTGGCTGTCTATTCAAGGAATAACAAATCTAGGAAACCTGCACTTTCTTTAAATTCCTATTTTGATATTTCTCCTGCTTTTATAGCTGACTGAAAAAGGAATAAAACCCTTGTGGCAAAAAACTAATGATTCATGCAGCAGGTGCTTTGAATAATATTTAAATTCAAACATCAAACAATCAAATACTCAACCACATTTTTCCTTCCAGGGAAAGATCCTCAAGATTAAAAAGAAAAAAATCTGAGAGTAAATTGTCTCAACAGTATCTTCCAGAGGTTTAGTATATGGACTGATATTGTATCCTAATCCCCCAACTCCCAACATGCCTTCACAAAAGACAAAATTCTTAGGGAAGTTGGAATTCATGAAAATCCTGCTGTGATTAATGAGCGTTCTAATCCTCATTAGTACAAGTGATATATTCTCTCCATCAGACCAGATACCCTTAGGAGTCCAAATGCTTTCATAAACAGTAAGTGAGCATTGCAAAACTATTATCTTTTTGATTATCCTGTGATGCAACAAGAAAACCCCCCATAACATTAAAACTTTTGCTGACACACAAGCTTGCTAAATTAATGCAGTAGATGGCTCTTGATCAGGCAATAAGAACAGCATCAAGTTACAGTTGTCAGTAAAAAGGAGAAGTGTCAAATTTTCAAGTTATTCCTAACCATACTTTCACAGAAAAGTTCCTACTCCACGATCCAGACTCAGCCACATATAAATGCAGCATCTTAGTCCTAGGCAGATTTGGCCGATTTTGCGAATGACTAAGAGAGATGTGCTGCAACCAGAAACAGGAAAAAGACCCATCCATTCTTACTGATGTGCTCGGCAGAGCCCATGCCAAGAAATGATTCCACTTCATCAATAAACCCAGGGACAAAATTAATTAGAAAATGCTATTACAGTACCTACTCCGGAGCTCCATAGCTTTGCAAAGCTTCTAATGTAAATGAAAAAAAGAAAACCTATACTAGTCATTTAATGTGTCAGAACCCCAGTTTATGTAATCCAATTGCATTGAACACCTTACATGAGAGACTCTCCGCGATTTTTCAGCATTTTCTGGAAATGCCTAGCCATTTCAAACCTCTTGTTATCTTAACATGAATGAAGAAACCGGTTTCCTTTGGAAGACACAAAGCACCACGCCAACACTTGTTTGATTAGTTTCCTTTGTTCCTACCTGAAAATTCCACTCACAAAGGCATCAAAGCTATCCCAATCCAGAACGCCTTTGTCCCCTTATCTCATTCCTTAATTCCATGCTGACCCACCTAAAACCATCCACACACAAAATCCGTTACCATCCTTCCTGGGTACTCAACGCAGGTAGTTAAGTGAATACCTACCAATTCGCCTGGGCCCGGGACACACACACATTCTCCTGTCATCACAACACGGAGCCGACAACATCCACAACCCGCGCGGGCAGCAGCAGCGACAGCAGAACCGGCCCATTGAAAGCAAGGCAAAGATGCTCATTAGAGGAGGCGAGGGCGGGAGGCGGGAGCGGAGGAGGGGCGAGGTCTCGCTTCAGCCCGGTGAATGGGCTGGGAGGGGGGAAAAGAATGGAGGAGGAAAAAAGGGGTGGGGAAAAGAAAGAAACCAAACAAACAAACCCACCCCGACGGGGAGGCACAGCCACAGCCCGAGGCGGCAGGGACCCAGGCGCAGGCAGAGGCTCGCCCCGGGGCCAGCCCCTCCATCCAGCCCAGGCGTGGAGCCCAGGGCGCACTGCTTCCCCCGCCCGCTGCCCGCCGGTCCCCACTCGGCGCAGACTTCAGTCCAGAAGACCCGGGGTCGGCCGGCGGCGGGCTGTCAGCGGGTCATCCCGCACCCCCGGGTGCGTAACGGGAGACCCTCAGGCAGACACGCCGCGCCGCAGCCTGTCCGAGGCTCACCCTCCTGCGGCTCCCCGCGGCACTCTCCGCGCTGACAGCCGGCGCGCAGGGCCCTGAGGACCCGAGGGCTGCCAGGCGGGCCCGCCCCCACCCCCAGACAGCCCCCAGCGCCGCCGCGCCCGCCCAGAAGCGCCGACGGCCCCGCGCGCACCTGGCGTTCCAGGGCTCCTCCCGCCCTCCGTACGCCCGCGGCCGCCACTCCGCAAGCCCGCCGCGCGCCCCTGTCCCGGCGCCTCCCTCGCAACTTTGGACGGGTGGAGGAGGATTCCGGACGGGGCGGCTCGTGGCCCGGAGCAGGGAGTACGAACCGGGCACAGCAGGAGACTAACCGCTTTTTCCTGACGAGGCGGCAGCAGCGGCGGCGGAACCACGCGGCGCTCCTCCCACACAGCCCCGTGCAGCTCCCCGGAGCGCGGCCACTCGACCCCGGCCGGCCCACTCCGCACCCCTACCCGCCGGGCCGCCACCCTGCCCCACCCGCACGTTCGGGCCCGAGTGCTTCCCGCCTCCTGATTGGCTGCGCGGTGGAGGGTGGGCGGGGAGGCGGAGGGAGGGCCGCGGCCCGGCGGAGGGGGCGGGGGCGGAAGAGGAGCGTGCTCCCCGCCAACTTTGTGACGTCATGGGGGTCAGACAATCCCTTCCATTCGGCGCGAGCCGCCCATTGGTTCCACGGGCCCGCCTCACGTGACCGCGCCCGCGGCGGGTGGAAGGTGGGGCTGAGCTGTGCTAGGGGGCGTTGGCGGCGGGCGCGGGCTCGAGCCTGGGCTGGCTCCTGCATCTCCGCGTGCGTCGGGCGGGAGGGAAGGGTCCTCCCCCGCTGGGCGGGCTTCCGTGAATTCCTGGCACCTCCGCGGGGAACCGGCAGCGGCCAAGCCTCTCCCGTGCCTCGCGGGTGGGTGCAGGCTTTCCAGGGTAGACTGCGGGAGCGGCTCCCGGCCCAACGGGAAACTAAACTCCCTGAAGTTCACCCCAGCCTGGAATACAAGGCATGACGAAGAACCTCGAGAGTATCTGTTGCTTCATTCATTTGATACGTTGCAGATTTTAGGAGCATTACCTCGGCTAATGTTTTCTGTCGTTTTCTGGATACCCCTCAGGTCCCACGGAGAGGAAGCGGATCTAAATAGTAGCAAGAGGGAACTGTGATGAAGGAATGCTTTCCCCTTTAGCACAGGTGTAGACTTATCTTCTCTGAAGGGCTTTGAAATCAGTATGGTTTGCCTTGAGTGGTTACAAGGAAAAGGGGTACAATGCAGCCTCGAGAAGTGGGAAGAGCACTGGACTTGGAGTCAGAACACCTTCATCCAAGTCATTCTCAGTGTTGAGTACCATTTCCACCCCATGAGACTAAGTTCCTGCATCTGTATGAGATGAGATTAGGCTTAAGGTGGCATTGGCATTGGTTGCGATTAAACAGAAGACATCCCTAGAGCTCTTAGTGACCTCCACACACACACACACACACACCCCTCTCTTTATGGGATAGTGAGTGGCTTCTAAAAGCTTCCTTGGAGATACCAGGTAGATTGTTGTACTTATTCTGTTTAGTTTTAATCAATGAGTTGACTTTGATTTATTAATATTACACATCTTCTTACAGTAAAGTTCACAAAGTAATGAGGACTGATATAAAAATTTAGCAGTACTGTGGAGTTCTATATTAGCCCTGAATTACCTGATTTATATGTAATACAGGAAAAACAGTATCTACCCAAACTAATTCTACATAACTCCTGGATCTTTCAAGTTGCTCTATTTTCTAAGTGTTAGAGGAGAACCATTTTCCCATCCCCAGGTTGCCCATGGAACTTCTGTGGCTAGTCTACCTGGCCTTCATCCCAGTTTTCATGGGTCCATCTACCTCACTTCACCCTCTCCTTGTTGCTTCTCAAATGAGCTTCCTATAAATTTGCAAGTATTGTTCACTGTCTTTTGCCTATTAAAAATCTGATTTATGTTTCTGGTTTCTTCTTGTCTCATAGATACAGCATAGGATGGTATAGCATAGTGATTAAGAGTGGAGCTGGACTAGACTGCCTGGGTTCCAGTCCTAGGTCTGCAGCTTACTGTGTGGTCTTGGGCAACCTCTGCATGCCTCAGTTCTCTCAAATGTAAAATAAGAATAAGGATAGTAATAACTCACAAGGCTGTATTAAGTGAGTTTGTGTGTGTGTGTGTAACTTGCTAAGAAAGTACATAGCATGTAGTAAGTGCCAAATAAGTATTAGCTATTTTTAATATTATAGACATATCCAGGTCAGTGTTTTAGGTTAAGGACTCCCAGAAAGAGTAAGAGATCGAGGCCCCCAAGTGCAAAATATTCTATAGTTAGATACTAATAAGTTATTAATAGAATGGAGAGTCTTAGAACTTAAGATATCACTTAAAGTAATTTACATGAGGAGTACTTCTTAGCCCTAACTGTCCAGGCATGAAAACCAGTTAACCAAAACTAAGAGTAGATTTTTCTTTTTTTTTTTTTTTTTT
>CM052438.1:56730045-56767044 GCA_028533085.1 Varecia variegata
GAGTAGATTTTTATTTTAAGGGCTTTTGCCTTAAGACTCAGCAAGGAAGTTTATACTAGACTTCTCTCTTGTTTATGAACTTTTTCCTAATGGTTGTGAAATAGAGTAATGAGAATTCAGGATTTATACATCCATATCAAATGACTCTTCAAAGTTGTTACGTTGGTAGCAACCCTTATTCCACACTGACAATGCCATTATTCAGAGCACTTTTAAAATTCCATTTTCAAATTATTTTCAGATCTGTACAGGAAACTGCAACTTGTTTTACTATAGCCAACACTTTGGTTTTATACCAGAATAGTATTGATTTCCCCATCTTCTTAGTTCTGAATGACCTGGGATTTCTGAAAATAGCACCAACTGTCAAAAAACTGGTATTTGCCACCACTAAATATAGTAAAAAAAAATTGTCAGAAGTATTGGATGCCAAGGGGTTTCTGAAATCAGAATAAAGCCTTCCCAAAGTGATGGCTTTGAAATAATCTCATTTAGAGGCGTAAGTTCTGTTCTTTAGTTGCAAAGTTATATGATTCAGTAATAAGTATATTATAAATAAAGTGTCCTTCTGCAGAGGTACCAACTGCTAGTACCACTGGAGGAGATTCTTTAGTATCTCAACCTTGACTCTCCTCTGGCCTGGCTTTGTTCCTGTTTCTAGATGGAGCTCCATTTGGCAACCCAATAGGCTTGCTTCAAACGTGCTGTTTGTTATCACATGGCCATCTGACTAGGGCCAGGGCAGGTCCTTAGGTTGGCTGCTCTGACCCCACAGACTATTTTAGCCACCAGAACACCTGTTGACACTTTCGACATTGGAAGGTGTTGAAAAGTAGCACTGAAACAACCCAGAATTGTTGCAGAGAAGGGCAGGCAAGGAGAGAGGAAGGGGCTTCAAAGATAGTGCGGTATGGCGAAAGCACTGTGCAAAAATGCCTGTTTTGTCTACACAAGTGCTTTCTGTGATATCAAAAATGCAATGACATTTCCTGAATGTGACCCTTAACATTTTTGTTCTCTTGCCCTAGAACAAACCTAGTAATGAACAAATGCTTGACCAGATTGGCCTGGTGTTCTTACGGGCAGGTGATAAGACCCATAGGGCCTTGGAGGTTAGCTTTGACAACACAGAGATGGTCCAGCAGTCTTAGTGGTGCCAGTCAGGAAGCTTAAAATAGGCCTGCATGTGGGTCTGAGGTGTCAGCCTGGTGGTTACTGACTTACTATAGCCTTTGCCAAAATCAGCAGTCACAAGGAAGAGAGGCTGGTTTACCACTTTTCCTCTTTTGCTCCTATTTCTCTACAGGTCTTGGCTAGGAAGTCAGCAAGTAATTGCTAAGTAACTAAAGAATGGGTGCCTCTTTTATTACCACCTCAGTGTTGAGAGCTGCTTCTTTGAAATTAAGTTATTTGGAGTTATGCAGTGAGATTGACAGATCATCTACACAAAAGAAACAGAACTTGTATTGTGGCCCCTCTCCTTTGGACCAGAGGATGTTCTAGGTGTTTTCACATTCATCTCTTTTTCTATCTGAAAGACATCCACTCTCATCAGAATTCATGAGGCTATGGAATATTCAAGAAGATAAAAAATATTCTCTTGCAAAATTAGGGACCAAAGACTCTTGGCTAGCAGGCAGCAAGTTGCTGTGCATTAATTGAACATGACAAATAATATGAAAAGTAGATATTGAGGTTGCTTAATTATAGAGGCTCAGGTGCTTTTAGAAAGAGGACTGCGGTCTGTGAACCTGAAACTGGCACATACTTCAAATATTCCTGTTAGTGAGGATATCTTCAAAGACTGAAGACGACATGCATGGGCAAAAAGAGAAATGAAGGGGGCTTGGTATTATTGTCTGGCCATCAGATAATTCAGCAAGATTAATTTTTCATTCAATGTAATTTGGTAGATGGATTTCCCAAAATACGGAATGTAGAAGGTAGAAGGAGAGCTTCAGGGGAGCTGAGACATTGGGGTGTGTCTATAACACTTCTTAAGTAGGTGTCAGGTCATGGCTGCCTCTGAAGCAGTTTCTGCCAATCTATAGACTTCAGCAGGACTCCTCAGCCTATGAACTCAAAGATAGTAGTGGCTGATTTGCACACTTCTTTAAAGCTATCATTCTTTGCTTATCTTAAATACTTAGAGTATAAGCTTCTGAAGGGCAGGGACCATGTCTCTTTATGCACCAATATAAACACATGAGCTGGCATGTAGTGAAAACTAACAGGTAGCGGGTGCTTCCTTTATACCATCCCCTCTTCGAAGTACATTGTCTCATTAGGAGGTGGGTATTATTCTTATATCCATTTCACAGGAGAGGAAACTGAGTCTCAACAAGGGTAATTTGCCCAAGGATCACATAAGTAGGCAGCCATGGAAGTGTCTACCCCAGAACTTGCACTGTAAGGCAGTGGGCCCCCACCTTTTTTGGCACCAGGGACTGGTTTCATGGAAGACACGTTTTCCATGGATGGGGTGGGAGATGGTTTCGGGATGATTCAAGTGCATTACATTTATTGTGCAGTCAAACCTCTCTGCTAATGATAATCTGTATTTGCAGCTGCTCCCCAGCACTAGCATCACCACCTCAGCTCCACCTCAGATCATTAGGCATTAGATTCTGATAAGGAGTGGGCAACGTAGATTCCTCTCATGCACAGTTTACAGTAGAGTTCATGCTCCTATGAGAATCTAATGCCACTACTGATCTGACGGGAGGCAGAGCTTATGCAGTGATGCGAGTGATAGGGAGTGGCTATAAATACAGATGGAGCTTCGCTGGACTACCAGTCACCTCCTGCTGTACAGCCTGGTTCTTAACAGGCCACAGATGAGTACTAGCCCACAGCCCAGGGGTTGGGGACCACAGCTCTAAGGCACTATGTTATAGTGACAACTACACACAAAGTGCTCAATAATGAATAAATGAACTTGTTTTAAATGAAGAAAAATTGACACATTGCAACAGGTGAATGAGAATATTTCATGAATAAATGAATGAATACATCACCTTTTATTCCTTAGGTTTTCAAAAGGGCTTATGTTAGAATTAGGATTCAATTATAGCTTTGTGAGAACTCAAGAAGTTTCACATTTCCATTACAAATTTAAGGGCAAACTATATACTTACAATTGCAGAATTTCCATCCATGCTTATTGTGTCTGTAACCAGAAATAAATTTGGCACAGCAAAATGTATCACTGCTGAATAGCCACTCTTGTTAGAGAACTGCAGGGTTTGGCTGTGGTTTTTCAGGAGAACCAATTATGGCTTATAAAAGTACATTTTTCTTAGAAACCAGATATTATAAATATTTGTAGGTGACTACCTAATATATTCGATTTACATTCTAATATTAATAAAATTATAGTTGATTATATGACATGAAGTGAACAATTTGATCTATCAAAGGCAATATGTTAATATTCAGCTTACAATGTTACTTTATTTTTAAGCAGTATCAGCTGGAGAGAGAAAAGTTCAAGGAGAGAAAGAAAACAATGAACTAAAGAGAATGTCAATAATAGCTATTGAATTATGTATCTAGGTTCTACCAGGAACGATGAGCTCTGGGACTCTAATCAGAATTTTTAAAAACTTAGTCAGGTACAGTATCTGCATTGTGATTTTAATCCCACAATGTGATTTTGTGCAATGCGTATGAGTTGGAGTCAGAGAGACCTGAGTTGAAATCTTAGCTCTGCTTCTTACTAGCTGGGTAATCTTTCAAAATTTACCCAATATCTTCAACTTTTTTTTTTTTTTGCTTTTAATCTAAGGTGTGCTGTAAGGATTAGGGGTAATGTGAATGAAAATGCCAAGTGATAGCTGGAAAATAATTCCAAATGTTATCACTTATATTAGTTCCCTATTTCTGCTGTAACAGATTACCACACATTTAGCAACTCAAAACAGCACACATATGTTATCTTTCAGTTCTGAAGGTCAGAAGTCTGAAATGGGTCTCACTGGGCTAAAATCAAGTTGTCATTCCCTTCTGGAGTCTCTAGGGGACAATCCATTTTCTTTCCTTACTCAGCTTTGAGAAAGTGCCCACATTCCTTGGCTCATGGCTCCGTTCCCCATCTTCAAAGCCAGCAGAGTAGCATCTTCAAATCACTCTCTGTCTCTGACTTCCTCTTGTCTTCATTTTTTAAAGACCCTTCTGATTACATTGGACACACAGTGATTATCCAGGATAATCTCCTTATTTTAAGGTCAGTTAACTAGCAACCTTAATTCTATGTGCTACCTTAATTCCCTCTTGCCATGTAACATAGCATATTCACAGGTTCTAGGATTATGAATGTGGACATTTTTGGAGGCAAGGAGGGGGCACTATTTTGTATATTACAGCACTTTTCTCCCTTAACACTCATTTATTCATTCTCATTAAGGAAAATATGAATAGTAAAAAATATCTTTACCCTCAAGAAACCTAATGTTTAGGTAGAAAGCTTAAATATTATTTGCAAAAAAGCATTAACTGACAATGCAAGGCAGCATGCAACAAGCCCCAGTAGGAGCCATTCAGATTTGTGCTACAGGATTTTGGAGGAGAGATCAGTGAGATGTGTGTGAGAGAGAAAAAGAATCACTGGATTGTCTAAAAGCAGCAATGTAATGAGAATGCCCCCTTCCTTCCTCAAAAGGTAAATGTGATCTCAGGGTGTATTAAGAACAACAGAGGTGATAACCTGCATCTGTTCTGCCTCAGTGAATCTCCACCAAATTTTGACAGGCATAAAGAAATCTGCAGTGTAGCCAGAGGAGGGCTGCCAGCAGGATGAAGCGTTTAGAAACAGAACATATGAGAAGTTTAGGGATATTCATGGCATGACCTGCAAATACTTTAATGACAGTCATATGAAAAGATAGCCAGCTTGTCTTTAAAAACTCTGGAGTTAAAAAAACTAAAGTGTATGGCAGTTGGATTTAAACTTGGTATGATAACTTTATGTGGTTATAGTTTTCTGAATATGAAATGAGCTACCCCTTGAGATAATGAGTTTCCTGTTACTGGAGGTATTTAAATAGAATCTAGACAACAAGTGACAAGGTACTCTCCAAGCACTTTGTGCATTCATGTCTTCAACATTTTACTTACATTGTGATCATTTGCATGCCAGTCTCACTACATAAATCGTGACCTCTTTGGGGGCTGAACTTACCATATTTGTTTTTAACTTGGCTTAGGAGGTAGCCAGGAAATGTTGGGTGGATGAAAGGATGATGCATGGATGAGGTTGAGGCTTGGACAGAGTGATGGTTAGAGTTCCTCCAACTCTGGGACTGTTGATTAGAGAATTGGGTTGGGATATAGAAAGCGGGTATCTTTCTGCAATCTAGATGGGAAACAGTGTAGAAAGGCCCAGAAGAGGGAGCAAATCTGAATGCAGGAGCTGTGATTGGTGAAGAGTGAGAGGTAGAGTTGGGGCAGAGTCTGGTCCTTGATTCTTGAACATCTTTAATCTCAAGGATGTTGGACTTTCTCATCTTGCGGTTGGGATCCGGATTGATGTTTGACTAAATCATGATGAAAGAAGAGAAAAAGTGCTGACAATGATACGCATCATGGCTGGTTAAGGATAGCTGGGGTGATTGCCTAAATATGAGAGTAAAGAGTTAAAATGCAGAACTAGATGATGGCAGTGAAAATGTAAAGGAGGGAACAGAGTTACTAAAGAAGTCAGAACTTGGTGGTGAGTTAAATAAGAAAGGTTGGAAAGGGGAAGGAATCAAAGAGGTTTGCATCCAAAGCTTTGCACATGAATGGCCATGAGGATGGACACTTATGTCAACTGAGTTTCTTTATTACTGAGATGGAGGTAATATGGAAAAATATTAAAAATATCCAGGATTTTCCAAAACTGGTTCCATTAAGTTCATGGCTGAAAGTGGGCTGATTTTAATATTTATTAAGATAGGAAGTCAGGAGTATTAGCCTGTGAAGGGCACACATTTTTTAAGAGGTGAGCTGTTATGCTGGCAAAAGCTGATGCTGAATAGTAATAGTTATAGTAGACGCTGTTGTATGAGCCCATTATGGGCCTGCACGATGAGACACTTTGCATGTATCTTCCCCTTTCATTAAGATATTCATGAGAGTGAAGGCATCAGCTCGTATTCCACACAATGTCTGCTTTAGGGAAGTACCCAAGGAAAATTCCCATCCATGCTAGTACTAAGGATAATTATATGTCTCTAAAGTAATTGGATATTTAAAAAAAATTTGAACTTTGAACTGAATAAATAATTAACTGTGTCTCTATGGTGTGAAGGGGTAGGGGAGTAGGTAAGAGGAGTTATTCCAACTTTGAGAGCCCAAATTGTGACCCAGTTATAGAATGTGTGTAATATATTTTTTTAACCTTTTTCCTATTTCTGTTTTATATCCCCACCCTTGTTTTTCTGCTCTCCCTACTCCTTTAAATTATGCTGTTTTGTATTTTATACATCCCTGAAGGTAGTCATAAATTCATTCTGGAACAAAGGAGAGTAAGCATAAATATATTTCTATTAGTCCCTACTTTATAGATAAGAAGAAGCTCAATTAATTTATCTAATTTGCCCAAGATCACAGTGGGTGTATCCTCTATTGCTAGGTAACAAATATCCACCAAAATGAGCTTGAAACAATAAACATTAATGATCTCACTCAGTTTGTGAGGGTCAGGCATCTGAGAGCAACTTAGCCAGGTGGTTCTAGCACAAGGTCTCATGAATTGACAGTCAAGCTGTCAGCCACGGCTGCCGTCATCTGAAAGCTTGACTGGGGCTGGAGAATATGCTTCCAGCTCACTCACATGGCTGTTGGTGGAACATTTCTGTTCCTTGCCACAGGGACCTCTCTATAGGGCAGCTCGCGACATAGCAGCTGGCTTTCACCAGAGCAAGTGATTGGAGAGACATGGAGAAAAAGAGAGACCAAGACAGGAGCTACAGTGTCTTTCATGACAATCTTGGAGATGACATATAATGACTTCTGTACCTTGATAAAATTTGAGTGGGAATTCCATGAGGGAATGAATTCCAGCAGCAGAAATCAATGGGGGCCATCCTAGAGGCTGCCAACCACAGTGAGTAAATAATGATGCTTGAGTTTGACCCCCAGAGCTGTTTCCATTTCTTTCATCTTGAAAACCAGGGGAATGAGCACCAGCAAGTGGTACTGTCCTGGGTTTCTAGTTTTCTTCCTCTGATCCTGCTTACAACTGCCAATGCGGCCACAGTTTTATTCCTAAAGCTTTGTGCAACCTCACGATTCTATTTAATCACTACTAAAAGTAAATTCAAATTTGAACCTTAAGCTGACACTAAACAATTGAACTTTTGGATAGCACTAAGGAGTTAAAATAATAGTTAATATAACACTATGTATGCTTACATCCTCTGAATTTGGTAGTGCAAGAAATGATTTTAATTTTAGTTCCTTGTACTTTTTATGTTCGTGGGAAGTGCATGTGTAAAGAGGGTAAAAGTTTTGGGTGATTCTACCTCTCAGAAGGGTAAATGGTCAATGTAGTAAGAAAATCCATAAAGATATTTTTATGAAACATATTTTTACTGCATTGTTGAACTGTAGCCATATTTTGTCAGGGAAATAAGAACATCTTGTTTTGCTAGTTTCAGGGAGCTGCTGGCTCAGTGTTCAGTTTTCAGTCCACAAATCCATGACTCACCAATCAATGACCTGGATAGATGAACACATAGGATCTCAGTTGCAACTAGCTATTACCCTAACTTTTGATGCTTCTTATTCTATTCTGCATCTGGAAACTCCATTTTTATTTGAAATATGTATGAACGGATGTCGCTATCAATGTTTAAAGACAACCTCAAACCAATTTCTTAGCCAAGATGATTTCTCTGAACAAGTTATTGCTGTGTGCCTGTGGCATTTGAATGTTCTTATAACTTTCTTTACATTTCTAGAACTTCCCTCCAGGGCCTGTTGTAGTATACCAGTTTGTACATAATCAGTTTGGTCTAGGGAGAAAAGTTTCTCTTTACATTTGACTTAGTTATATGCAAATTAATAGCTTAAATACTGTTAGAATATTTACTGTATTTTAAGCTTTGTACTGTGTTCTACAAATGGAGAAAAGAGTAAACATAATCTTTGTGCCTTTAAAAATTTGTGGTCTAGCTGCTAGGTAAACATTAACAGGAATACTTATGAAATTATGTGATACAAGTGCAGTATTCACAAAATGTTTCAAGAGAAAGGAGAAGCGGATTAGTTCTGCTTGGTAGTAGAGTGGGGAGATGTCAGGAAAAATTTTCTCTTAGCTCTATAGTCCCCAAATGTGGATCCCAGGACAATAGAATTTTTGCTGACTTATGGCAGAATGGAAAAAAAAAAGGCAGTGACTTTTTAAAAAATAAATTAAATTCCATAAGCTAACTTTATGATTTTAAAAACAATTGTTGAGCCAGAAATTATGTTACTTCTTATGTGTTTTCTGTTATATCATCCTTTTTGAAGTCATGATGGTAATATGAATAATAATATGTAGATGGTTACATTCAAGCTAGTGTTGGAAGAGAGACACCCTCCTATATAAAGGAGTTCCTGCTATTTGCCTGTCAGTGATTTAGCCACATCTGTGTTAAGGGGAAATTAATTTGCAAAAAACCAAAAACTATATGCTTGCTTTTTACAACTGGTTTTGAATATTTTTCTTGTATGTGTCTGGGGGAACGTGAGGGGAAAGTGAGAAGTAATAGAAAAAACTTGTGCCTGCAGTGGTGGAGAATGTGAACTGTAGCTGTGGAAAGCAGCTGTTGCCAACATGGAAACTGGTTCTGGAAGGATTTTCCAGAACCATAATATCTTATACAGTTTAGATAAAATTAGGCTTGATGAATCTGAGCCTTCTACTTATTTCTAGATGTTATGTTAAAAAATAAAAAAGACCTTTGTATATATGGACCTCCTCCCTTCCCCACCTAATTTTTTGCAAGGGGGAAGGGAGAAATAATAAGCCATTGGACCTGCGTGTCTGAGCAAGTCAGCAGTAATGGAATCTTTAACTTGGCCGTGCTGAAGGTTGACTGTGCTCAGTGTCCCTCGTTCACCTCACCTATAAAAGCTTTTCGTCTGTTTGCACATGGATGCCTCTCCAGAATTGAGCTATATCCATAATCTTAAAGAATATGTCATCTTTTCAGAGGGATTCAAGAAGAACCACAGAGATGATAAAAGGACTAAATAATACCAAAAAGATGCTTACGAAAAGTATAAGGATTTCTCTCTCTGAGCTCTGGGGCGGTGATCTTACAGGAATTTATCTGCCCTGGGTTCCTCCCAACATAAGCACTTTAAGAAGTGATCAAAGATTTCCTTGACAACTTGCCAGACAATGATCATAAATAACAGGCGTTCTCTCTACCGTGCCCTCGGATGCACTCCCTGTGCCTGGTGAAACATGAGCGCTCCGAGGTCAGACATGCTCCGTCAAATATTCATTCGCTCCACCGCGTGACTGTCAAGTCACAGCCTTGCTAAGCCTCAGTTTCCTGCTTTCTACAGTGGGCATAATAGTTCTTACTTCACAGGGCTCTTGTAAACAGAAGTAATATGCATGCAGTAAGCACAAGCTACTACTCTTCTTATATTTTAATTGGTATTACTGCTATTTCCTTCTGGGAGGAGTGCTTCTCTCCGGGGCCCTCTCCCTCCCACTATTCACTGTCTACCAACTTGGAGTCTGGAGAGTCCTGAATCATATGGACCAGTACTAGTTGGTTCCTTCAGCTTGAAACGAAAGCATCTGCACATGAACAAAAAATATGGCATTGTTCACAGGGCAAATCATTTATTTGGTTAATTGTCATATATTTAAGCAAATTAAACAAAATTTTATATTACACTATTTCTAGACAAAGTCACGTAGGAAAATAATGTTAAGTATTTAAGGAAATTATACATTCTATCGACAATCCTCAGACTTCCCCCTCCCCGTGACCTTTAGCAACTCAGCAGTGAAAATATTGGAAGGAGTTGAACTCGCCAGTGATGATGGGTGAGTCCTTCCTGGTTCCTGCTTTGCCAAAAAAAAAAAAAAAAGAGAGAGAGAGAGAGGTCCATGGCCTCAAGGGGTGTGATCATGACCTGATCTGGCACACACAGGTGTGCCTTGGAGCCTGTCTGCCCTGGAATGACTAGCCAAGCTGCTGGAGGTTGAAAGACAGAAACAAGATGTGCTCCTTTATTTTTTAAACACTTCTAAGAAAGAAATTTTGTCATTAAATAAAAAGGGGTTGGAGGAATCATGCGGTTATATCTCTTGCTTAGAAAGTCTAGGGAAATATTGAATTGACCTACCCTTGAAGAGCACTACTTTTAGTCATTAATTCATTCAACCAATAACCACCGGACACCCAGTGTGTGCCAGACACTGTTCCTGACACTGGCGATAAAACAGGACAAGGACCCTGTTCTCATGGAACTTGCAACCTAGTGGGGAAAATGATACAAAAAGAATTCCACAGGAATCATTACAGAAGAGCCAGCCCTCTGGTGGCATAGGAATGCCCCAAGGGTGGGCTTGGTGTGTTATGCACCTGAGCACTGTGTTTGTGTTCACTCAGAGACATAGGTGTGCATTTTTAGTATTGTACTGATTACTGAAGCAGTAACTTCCAGTTAAAGCAGAGAGTATTTTTGAGCTCTCAAAAATGATTGACATGGCTTTGGAGATAGATCTATTTTTGTCCTCAAGTTCATGTCCTTTGTGGTAGCCAGCAAGGAAAATATCACCCTGCTGCCAGTGTAACAGAATAAGCTCTGTGTTATCCATGATACTTCAGCCTCGACATGCTGAGAAGCAGATCTTTACCTAATGTCATTTTGTGCTTTAAGCATTAGAGTTACCTTACTGTTTTGCTCTTTGATATACTTACTGGTTTTTTTGGTATGCCTTCTTAAGTTTCCACACAAATTTTAATAAGGGTCAGAAAGCTTGGATGAGGCCAAAACCTGGATAGCATTATAGATGTACTGGTAAAGGCAAGAGAATGACCTTCAGATTTCTGTAGGCTGGTGGTTTATAAAAGAGGAAGTTTAGTTTTAACCTTAAGCCCACCTCTACCCCTTGTAAAAACACATGGTGAGCCATGCAGGGCGTGTTAGGTGTTGCATTTCAGCTATGGAGAGATATCTAATATCAACTCACTATTGTTTTTAACTCTAGATGTACTGTATTAGGTGGGTAAGAGCAAGTCTTCTCTCAAATATCCCCCACAGATTATTGATTGATTGCAACAGGGAAAAAGATACCTTTACAATGGGAAGATCTGGTAGATGCCACCATAGCCAGTGAATCTAACATCATTAATAATGGTGATTATTGACCGACATTATGTCTTCCCTGTGAGATGCAATGAGAAGTACACAGCATTGTGTAGGTGAAATTCTTCCTAAAGAATGTCAAACCTGAATCCAATCATGAGGAAATAAGCAGACAAATTCAGACTGTGGGACATTATACAGGGCAACTGGCTTGGATCCTTCAAAAATGTAAATGTTGTGAAAGATGAAAAAAAATAGATAAATAAAAATAAGGTGGGAAAAATGCTCCAAATTAAAAGAGACCAAAGAGATGTGATGGCTGGGTGATTGGGTGCTGGATTGAAAAAAGAAAGAAGGGAAAGTAGCAGAGAAAGGATGGTAGGAAGGAAGAAAATATCTTCACAGGACAGTTAGGAGACAATTGGAGAAATATGAATACAGTCATTTTATTAGATAATATTTTTATATTGCTGTTAAATTCCTTGAATCCAATTGTTGTGAAGGAGAGTGTTTTCGTCCTTAGATGTACATGCTGAAATGTTTTAGATGTGAAATGTCATGAGATCTGCAACTTTCAAATGGTTCAAGAAAAAAATAAACATATATGAAGAGAGAGAAAGAGAAAGCAAACAGCGCTCTGTTAATTGGTGACTCAAGGTAATGGCAATATGTGTGCGTCTTGATGTAGTCTCTCAACTTATCTGTAGGTTTCAAATTTTTCAAAATAAAAAGTTGTGTGGTGGTGAGGGGGAGACGAGAAAAATCTATTTGAAGGGAATTATTATAGAATTCCAGAATAAAAACAAAAAATGTGAGAAAACATTCATAGACAACTTATATGTGAAGCCTCAGAGGAGAAATGCCCAGGACGATGCACAGGACTCCGGAATGGGCATCACAAAGAGTGTCTTCTCCTGTCCCCTCTGTTATCACGAGCTCAGTGACCATGGGCAGTTTTCCTAAACTCTCCGTATTCATTTTTTAGGGCTGCCATAACCACGTACCGGTGGCTTTAAACAATAGGAGTTTACTGTCTCACAGTTCTGTCTGCCAGAAATCCAAATGCAGAGTGTCAAATGGCCATTCTCTCTGAAACCTGTAGGGTAGAATCCTTCCTTGCCTCTTACTGGCTTCTGGCAGTTTGCCAGCAATCCTTGGCACTCCCTGGCTTGCAGCTGCGGCACTTCAGTCTCTGTGTCGTTACATGGAGTTCTCCCCTCATGTGTCTCTTTCCCAGTGTCTGGTCTCCTCTTATAAGGGCACCAGCTATATTGTATTAGGGCCCACCCTGATGACTTCATCTTAAACTTGGTTACATCTGCAAAGACCTTATTTCCAAATAAAGTCACATTCACGGGTGCTGGGTGTTAGGACTTCAACATATCTTTTTGGGGGACACAGTTCAACCCATAACACTCCTTCTCTGTTTCTCCAACTCCTAAACAGGCATGGGGAATGCAGTGAAGGTGGTGAACCAAAATGAACTCTCAGCTCCCTGCGGCTCTGAGAGTCTGGGGTTCTTCGTATCCACCCGGTCTAAGTTCACACATTAGTCAGCCTTGAGCAGCTAAGGGGCTCTGGAGAGACTTGGCGAGGAGGAGGTTCCAGGTTATGATAAAACAAACAAGCAACGTGGCCTTTGGAAACCACGATTCGTGTACATTCTTGGCATAGCAGGCTGTTTTATTTTGCTTGTCACAGTCATCCTCTGTGTCCTCATTTTTATTTGTCTGAATGATTGTTGGTCAAAATGTTTTCTAAGCTGAATTCCCATTCTGTTACCCCACAAAATTGCATGAAATGAGATGTTAGTGTTTTTTAAAAAAAAATAATTATTACATCACATATGATTTCAGGCTGCCAGCTGGAGCAGATTAACAAGGAAAATCAAGACTCCTCTCTCTTTGTCCTTCAGTCTAAAAAAAGGCAAGATAAGAAGAGAGGACATTTTGTAATGAATAAGGGCTGCTGCACTTACAAACTGTCCCAGGGCCCTCCTGCTGGGCCAGGCCTCCCGTCTGGAGGAGGAGACCCTTTGAGGCCCACAGGGACACTTGCAAGCAGAGGAGGCAGGGGGGAAGCATAAATGGAGATGAGAATCTGTCCACACTCTCTCTTGATGTCCCTGTGCTTCAAAGAGAAAACTGTGTCAGAGCCAGGGGAAGGGGAGTTGGAAAAAGACATTTCCACAGACAGCCAGGCTTCAGTCCTTAGTGGGACACTACATGTTGTGTACAAAGGTGCATCTGCCTCCCTCCTGCATTCCCTACTGTGTGACCTCAGGTGGACACCGGTGTGTAAACCAGGACAGGGTGGTGCCCCATCTGGGAAATCTCTGACTTGGGAGCAGGAAGCAAAATCCTCTGTGAAATGAAATCTTATCCAAAACTAAACAGTGCTATTTTTCCTGACTTTCAGAAATTATTCAGATAAACACTCTGTAATATAATTATAATGTTGTCATTATGAAAGCCTATTCTGTCACTTGCTGCCAACCCTAGGTAAAAACACTGGGAATTCACAATGTGTGATTATTATTCTGGTCTTTCTTTGCCATTTCTTCAGGAGTGGGAGTTATGGGTTTATCAGCATTTCCATTATTGCCTTTTATTTTCAAGGCCTCTGTCCTGGTCATTGAAAATTGCATTGTGCTGGATGGAAGCCTGGAGGTAATTTCCTTCAGTGTTATAGCAGCTGCATTCTTTTATGTTTGTGTGTGACTTTGCAAGTGATTTCAATATCTTTTTATTTAAAAAATTCATACATAAGTCTCAACTGTTTTTTTAATACATATAGTAGCTCTTATTCAAGATTATGGTATGAATCATGCAAAGTAAAAGTTTACAAACAGCACACAACTCGAGAAGGCTACTGCCTTGGTGGTGACAGAAGAAAACATAGCCAGGAAATAATGAGATCTGTGTGTGTGATAATCAATCACGTATCTCTGGGATTTACAATGTCAAAGAGAGGGAAAGAGAAGATATGGTCTTAAACTATAAATTTAAATTATATGTATTACGCTTGTGGACATTGGGATTTTCTCATCAAATCACAGAATTTCGATATCCAAAGAGGACCTTAGGTCTTATGTCATCAATGAATTATTGGTGCTTATTCCATCAGTTCCACATTCCTTCTTCTGCTCATCCAACAGTATATCAGCTATCTGTTGCTGCGTTACAAATCAATCCAAAATGTAGCAGCATAAAACAATAATTACTGAGTAGGTCATGATTCTGGGTGTCAGCAATTTAAACTGAGCTCTGCTAGGTGGTTCTTCTGCTGGTCCCACCTGGGCCCACTCAAGCGGCTGCAGTCAGCTGGTGGGTCAACCAGAAGCCAGTTGATCATGGATGGCCCCACTCACACATCTGGTGGTTGGCCATGGTGCAGAGGTACCTGGGCCCTGTGTCTTCAGTAACTAGCAGGCTACCTTGGGCTCTTCACTGGCTACTGGGTTCCAAAAGCAGCAAAAGAGGGTAGCTCCCAATGCACAAACTGTTTCCAGGTCTCTGTGTCACATGTGCTAATGTGTCATTGGCCAAAGCAAATCACATGGCCAAGCTCACAAGCAAGGAGGTAAAGAGATAAGACTCCATCTCTTGGTGGAAGGGACAGCAACATAAATGGAAGTCTGCATTCATTTGGATTTTTTTCTTTTCTTTCTTTCTTTCTTTTCTTTTTTTTTTTTTTTTACCATTTGTTTTTATTCAGAATCTAGTGTCCCATCTCCATAGCTTCAGCTGGGATCACCCTGCTCTTCAGTCTTGCCTGAAAAGAAACAGAAGGGGAAACATGAATGGGCATAAAGAACCAAAAAGCCTCCTAAGGGAAGTGAGAATGCATCCTAAGGAGAGAGAAGAGAGTTGCAAGATTGTCCTTGCATTGAGGACATTGAGTTAGTGATAAAGTGTATGGTGATCTCAGTACAGCCCTTGTCTGTCCTTGCAGATGGCCCCAGTCCTGCCCCCGTCATCTGTGCCCAAGACCTGCAGATAATGCATATCTCATTGGAAGCTGCAATAATAAAAAGAACAAACAGGGTTTCAGTGAAGTTTCTGGGGAAGATGTGGGGATTTAGAGGACAAACGGAACATTCCTCACTCTGGTCTCCCGTTAGAACTCTGAAGGGGCAGAACAGCTGGGCAGAGGCATGGCCTGATCCGAGCCCACTTCTGGACCAGAGATGGTTTGGAAGAGGAATTCTGCCTGGGGCAGGCATCCAGGCTGCTGTGGTGGACCATCCAGGAGGAACTCCCAGCCTCACCAGGTTGAGGAGGGAGAGAGGATTCATTCGTAGGCACACATGCGACACCCTCTCAGGCCTCCCAGAATGAAGTAGAGGAAATTGAGGGGACTGAAGTTCTATAGGGCAAGCAAGGCTGGAGCCAGAGAAATGGTTTTTGGTGATCATTATCTTAACCCTATTTCTAGCTTTCCTCCTTGAGGAACAGGAATTAGAGTTGTTGTCTATGGATAAGCCCTGCTGTTTTAACTTGGCTCTGTGCAAAACTGTATGTTGTAGTTTGGCTTTGACGTGTCTTAGCCTCCCACATAGATTCTCTTTTTGCTCTCTTGTCGTTATCTCCTGTATGTTTTATTTACCATTAGAAAAGACTCTGCTTTCCTTATCTGACAAGTAAGCCCCGCCAGGTTTAAATTACTTCCCTGGCCTGGGAATATTTGCATTTTGGTAGGAGATTTGTGATGACCTAAACTCCCTCTACATCTAAAGGAATAAATCCTTAGTGGGAAAGTTCCTTGTGACTGGTGGGAGAAGGAGGTGGGGGAGATGCTGAGCAGAGAAGCCTTCCGGAGTCCCTCAAATAGCACTGCATGGGTGGCACTAGTCGCAAGGCGTCTCTGTGCCTCCAGGAACTGTGAGGACTAAAGGAAGTACAAAAAGGAGGATATACCAATTTTGGAAGATGAGAGAAGCTAAGGAACTTTTGTACAATATTTTATTATGAAAATTTTCAAAAATACAGACAGTTTGGAAGGATTTAACACTAAACATCCATATACCCACCACTGAGATTCTATCATAACATGTTTCTGAACTTGCTTTCTCACATATTTACCCATGTATCCCTTCCTATCCATTCATCAATCCATCTAAAGTGAGTTGCAGACATCACTTTCCCCTAAATACTTCAGCATGCATCTCATTACCTAGAATTTAATTTTACTTACAGTTGTTTTATTTACAGGTGTATATAATGACATGCACATATTTTAAGAGAACATTCTCTGGACTTCATACACCTGTGTAACTGAGACCCCTATCAACATAACACAGCTATCACCCCAAAATGTTTCATGACCCTTCTCAGTCAATCTCAACTCTTACCTATCCTAGAGACAGCCACTGTTCTGATTTTTTCCACCATAGATTAATTTTGCCTGTCCTAGAACTGCATTGGAATCATACAGTGCACACTTCATTCCATTATGCATGGCTTCTTTCACATTGCATGTTTTAGAAATTTATCCATGTTATTGCTTGTACCACTGGTTTGTTCCTTCTTGTTACTATTTGCTAAATTTACTACAGTTTGTGTGTCCGTTCTCTCACTGATGAATACCTAGGCTGTCTCTACTTTTTGGATATTATAAATAAAGCTACCATGAACATTTTTATATAAGTCTTTTGTGGACATGTTTTCATTTTCTTGGGTAAATAGCTAGGAATGGAATTATTGGATCATAGGGTTGGTGTTTGCTTAATTTTAAAAGAAACTGCCAGACCTGTTTCTAAATTGGCTATATTATTTTACAACCCTACCAACAATGTATGGACATTGCAGTTGCTCTAGATCCTCATCAACATTTGGTATTGTCACTCTTTCTTATTTGGGTAGAGGAGTGACGTGAAAAATGAACGAACACTTAAACAATCAATTTAAAAAACCTTAACAGGGCAATGAAATAACCTATTAAGTTTTTTAAAGTTGTTTTTTCTATTTTATGTTAGTGTATAGTCTGGATATTATAAAAGTTAGAAATTATTGAGATAGAATAGGTGATGGAATGTTTCAGCCAATGAGAAAACAAGTATGTGAAGATTTTCTTTTCTAAGCATAATATTGCCATGAGGACAACAAAAGAAGTTTTGGTGGCTATTGTTTCTGAAAGACAAACCAAGAATGAGTTTAGAATAATTAACTGGAAATTTATAATTCCAGAAATATAAGCCACTGGGATCTTAGTATTAAAAACAAACAAAAAAGTATTCTAGGAATTTCTTTGTTCTTTTATTAACTATTGATTAATGAGGTAAAGCCATCAATTCTTTTTGTTTTAGGTGATGGAATATACTCAAGTATAAATCATACTTCCTGTCCTCAAGCCAGTATGTATGTATGTATTAGTCTATGAAGACGTATAAGCAGTAACCGATATGTAAGATACAGGTGTTAGAAGAGGGAAGCTGAGAGCCCTGGATTAGAGGAAGACTTAGGAAGAGATATAGAGGTGGGTCTGGAAATATGAGAAGATTTAAATAGGCAAGGATTAAGATGGAGGATATTCCAAAGAGGAATCAAAGCAATACCCATGAGGGTAGATTAATACTTTATCAAGAAACTTGCTCCTTTTTAAAAGCTTGGATCATTGTGATTGAGACATAAAAGAAACTGTAGGATCAGAAGAATTTGGAGGTGAGAATGTTGCCATATGCCCCTAAAATCTCAATATGCAGAATCACTAGAGAAATTAAGTTACTTTAGTAATGGCACTGGTGAACTATTGCCAGAGAGTAAATGAGTGGGGCGCATGCATCCTTGCATGTGTTTAAAATGGGGGCAATAGCCTGAACAGAGTAGCGAGACCCTGTCTCTAAAAAAAAATAAAATTAAAAAATTAGCTGGGTGTGGTGGCACGCACCTAATGTCCCAGCTGCTAGGGAGGCTGAGGCAGGAGGATCACTGGAGGCCAGGAGTTCAAGGCTTCAGTGAACTACGATCATGCCACTGCATTCCAGACTTGGTGACAGAGTGAGACCCTGTCTAGAAATGAAGTGAAATGAAATGAAATATAAAATAGGAGCAAGAAAAAGCAGAAACAGAAAGAAGATAGGAGTCTTAGATAAAATAATATATCACATGTAATACATTTATTGGCATGTATTTATTTATATACACTCTATCTTGTAGAAAGAAGTTAGGGTGACTTAAATGGATAAATGTAATGTAACTAGAAGGCATACATTGAAAATAAGGATGAAACAATTTTTGCATGAGTTTTTTAATGCATCACTGTATTAATAGCTTTGCCTTTGTGGGGACATTGAACGATACATCCGTCTACCTACAAAAAAGAAGCAGGTGTCTGGCTGTTGTGCAAATTGGGGCCCTTCTGAGTTACCACCTGTTGTGCATCAGGTTTGAAATGGATTCAACAAGTCCCTTTGGTTTGGGTTAAGGAATAGGCTTTATTCGGACAGGATAAACCTATAAGGCAGGTTACACAGGAAGTAAAGACATGGGTTCCCTACCTCTCATGGCCCCACAGAGAGACAGGCCAGGGTGCTCTGCAAGATGTGTAGTGTGGGTCCATATTCTAACACAGGAGCAATATCCCCCCTTATTCCACCTTTTCTATAAAGCAAATATGGGAACGCTGCCTTGTCAGTGTGGGAAGACCTAGGTAGCTTAGTCTGGCAGTCTAGATTTGGGGGCCCAGCTTTTACAGGAGCTGCTGGGAAAGCCAGCTGACCAGCATCTGGGGATCTTGGGGTCCATAGGATGACATAGCTCTCCTGCAGTGGGGAGGACACCGCCAGTCCTGTGGAACACTGAGCTTGGGTGTAGCCACCTCTGCTGAGAGAAGGAGGTCTCCAATCCTGTCTAGCTCATTGTCTAGGTGACCAGAGTGAGCTGCCAGGGTCATTTTCAGGATATTTTGCTCATCACACTATACTTAGTGAGAAGTCTGCAGCTAGAAAGCCTAACACTTGCTATGTGGCCTTAGGAGAGTTACTTCACCTCTCTGATCCTAATTAAAGGGTCCAGTACTTACCCCACTTTGTAGGTTGTTAGGGAATCAAATGAGAGTGACCAGTAGCCAGACAACTAAAACGGGAGGCTGGCTGTATAGTCATCAGTATTTTTCAGCACTTGTATTTTAAAATTAAAAGGTAAATCATAGCCAAGAAGCAAATGTTGATAATTTGCCCAAAATATACCTTCCAAAATATATGCTGGTAGCCAATATAAATTCAGCCCATTCTTCCAAACCTCCTAATCCTATAGCCCAATATGATGAAATATTGATGCTCACACTTTAGTGAGCTGGGGGCATCCCAACAGCCTCAATCATCAAAAAGGAAGAATATGGACCCCCACACATGAAATAAAGATTAGCCAAACATTTGAACCAAAAATGAAAAAATAAAGGATGGTTGTGGTGGACATTTTTGGTTGACCACCTGCCAGCCAGCCCCCTTTCTCCTTGCTAACAGAACCCTAATTTTGCTTAACCTTCATGGGCTTAGGACAAAAGCTCCTCCAAGCCTGAGAAATAAATCTATTATTCTCAGCTAATCATGGCGCTTCCATAGGCTCGTGATGTGATTCTGACCAAAGAAACCTGAGAGGTCTGTGAGGGCTCCTGGGAAAGGGTCTCCTTGTTCTTGAAAAAGGAAGACTACAGAGACATTTTCTGCCTTTAGACTTGCTGTGTGAAGAGGGGACACCTGGGCTTGTGGAACCTTCTTGCATCCCAGGAAGCTGCTGCTGCTGAAGCTGACTTTCTGAGGATGTCACAGTAAAAAGATACAAATAACTTGGATCCTTGATGATATCACTGAACCTCTGAACTTTGAGACTACCCAATTCTGCACTCACTAGTATATGAAATAACTCATTATCTTTTAAGTCAGTTGAGTCAAGTTTTCTCTTACTTGCAGCCAAATACATTCCTAAGTGATGCACTGCTTAAGGTTTGTTTGTTTACTTTTTATGCAGAAAATGTGAGTTAAAACACTTGATTCTAGTTAAATAAAGGATTTATTATAATGGGTATGAAAGAATCTTTTTAAAAGTTAAACAAGCACTCTAAGAATTAAGTTACTATGATTAGCTTTCTAAAAATCTGGCTCTTGATATATTGCCATTCTTTTGGAAATTATTTTTAAGCATTTCTTTTTTGCAATCTATTGCCAAGTTAATTCAGTTTGGTGAGCAACAGAAAAATATTAAATACAGATCACCTTGGAGAATTTTGCAATAATCTTTGTAGGTTCTGTTGCAGTAGAATTATGTCCAACTATGCATGTTCAGAATTTCTTGAGGTATCCCACATGACAATGAGTGAGGAGTGTGGTGCAGCCTAAACTCATTGAGAGAAAGTCCAAAGTGAAGATCAGCTGTGTTGTATTCCATTTATTTTTTCTAGTTTAGAGATGGCTTGAAAAGCGCAGCTTGGAGGTATATGTTCATGGTTTATCACAAGATATAAGATAGAGAAAATGCAGAAGATGATAGCAGAATAATAGTTCTCTTGCAACTGAAATAATACGTAAAAGCATGAATAGCAGCAAAAGCCAAGAGGTTTGGGACGAGTGTGACTACTGTTGAGCCATGGCTTGGATTTTTTTGGAAGAGGGGAATATAGAAACAAGGGAAAGGCAAAGGCAGAGGGGGCTTGTGCCCCATTTGCAGTTTGGAAATCTGGGAGGAGCCCACCACACTGGGGGAGGCTGCAGAAGAGCAGAAAGGACAATGTGGCATGGTCAGGCAGAGAGAGGGCCTGCACGTGGTGTGCAGGTGATCCAGAGAATCCCAAGTGGCCCACTGGGGGAACACAGACATCTGAGTGGGCAAGAAGGGACCTGGGTTTGGGATGAGGAGAAGGTGCAGTGTTCAGGCAGATGATATCGGTGCACCTTCAAAGGCCAGATGGAACCAGCTGCATCACCATTGTAAAGGGCAGGGGGGACCCGGAGGTTGTACACAGACCAGTGGCCCCTCTTCTGTGGATGGGTTAGACTTCTCAATACTTCATTAGCCAAGACTGTGTCATTCTTGCAGCTGGGTACAATGCTGCCCCAAACAAATTGAGAGGCGTGTTACTAAGAAAGAGATGGGGAAAGGATACTGGAGGGCAACCCGCCTCCATGGTGCTGACACAAGCCTCCTTGGTACCCAATGCTTCCAGAGTAAAGGAGCAGGGAAGGAGGAGGAATCTTGAAAGACTATTTTCTCCAAATATAGCTCTGCTTTAAATAGGACAGTGACTGAAACAATCATAATTGAATCGTGCTGGGGATAAAAACACCGGTTGAGAATGATAATAACAGAATAATATAGGATTAGTTGTCCTCCTTAAAAATATCTGCATTGTTCAATATGGTGGCCACTAGCCACATGTGGCCACTGAGCACCTGAAATGTGTCTAGTGTAATTAAAGAGCCAAAATTTTAATTTTAATTCAAACTAAAATTTAAAAACTGATATTTAGTTCTGTCATTGGAAAACTTTGAAGCATGCATGGGAAAACTTAGGTGTGGGAGTCTACTTTTTTGTTGAAAATTTTATGAAATCTAAATACAGTATTTCAGAAGAAAGTGTAACATTCAAATTGAGATGTGCTGTAAGTGTAAAATACACACAAAATTTCAAAGACTTGGCATGGAAAAAAATCAGTGTAAATTATCTCATTAATTTTTTATACTGTTTACATAATACTGGTTGAATATTTGTTATTTGAAATACTTGGGACCAGAAGTTTTTCAGATTTGGGATTTTTTTCTGACTTCAGAATATTTATATTGTACTTACCAGTTGAGTGTCCCTAATCCAAAAATCCAAAATCCAGAATACCCCAGTGAGCATTTCCTTTGAGTATCATGTTGGTGCTCAAAACGTTTCAGATTGTGGAACATTTGGGGTTTGGGATTTTCAGATTAGGGGCTAGTCAACCTATAATATTTTAGACATATTGGTTTTACTAAAATAGATTCTTTACTGAGATATAATTCACATAATACAAAATTTCACATAAAATTCACCACTTTAAAATGCACAATTCAATGGTTTTTAGTATATCCACAAAGTTATAAAACTATCACCACTATGGAATGGTACCCCACGCTTGATAGCAGTTACTCCCAGTTTTGCACACTCCACAACCACGGGCAACCACTAATCTACTTTCTGTCTCTACAGATTTTCCTATTTTGTATATTTTATACAACTGGAATCATACAAGATGTGGACAGTTGTGTCTTGCTTCTTTCAATTAACAAATTGCTTTCGAGGTTTATCCATGTTGTAACATGTATTAGTACTTCATTCTTTTTATGGCTAAATAATATTTCATTGCATAGATCTACCATATTTTGTTTATCAGTGCATCAGTTGATTGACATTTGGGTTATTTCTACATTTTGGCTACTAGGAGTAATGCTGCTGTGAACATTCATGTACAGATTTTTTTGAGGAACTGTCAAACTGTCTTCCACAGCATCTTATATTCCCACCCACAATGTATGAGGATCCCAACTTCTCTACATCCTTGTCAAGACTTGTTATTTTCTGGTTTTTTGTTTGTTTGTTTTTAAATTATAGCCATCCTAATGGGTGTGAAGTAGTATCTCATGTGGTTTTGATTTGCATTTCCCTAATGACTCATGATGTTGAGCATCTTTTCATGTGCTTATTAGCCATTGGTATATCTTCTTTGAAAAAGTGTTTATTCAAATCATTTGCCCATTTATAATTGGGTTATTTGCCTTTTTGTTGTTTATTTGTAAATGTTCTTTATATATTCTAGATACAAGTCCTTTCCTAGTTACATAATTTACAAATATTTTCTCCCATTCTGTGGGTTGTCGTTTCACTTCCTTGATAGTATCCTGTGGCTTAGAAACGTTTTTAATTTTGATGAAATCCAATATATCTATTTTTTCTTTTGTTACTTACATTTTAGTGTCATATCTAATAAACCGTTACCTAATCCAAAGTCATGAAACTTTATACCTGTGTTTCCTTCTCAGTGTTTTTATAGTATTAACTCTTACATTTAGGTCTTTTGAGGTGTTTTGTTTTGTGACAGGGTCTCCTGCTCTGTCACTCAGGCTGGAGTACAGTGGCATCATCATAGCTCACTGCAATCTCGAACTCCCGTGCTCAAGCAATCCTCTTGCCTCAGCCTTCTGAGTATCTGGGACCACAGGCACATGCCACCATGCCCAGCTAATTTTTTTATTTTTTGTAGAGATGAGGTCTTGCTATGCTGCTTAGGCTGGTCTTGAACTCCTGGCCTCAAGCAATTCTCCTGCTTCAGCCTCCCAAAGTGCTGGGATTATAGGCATGAGCCACCACACATGGCCTACTTTGTGCCAATTTTGTATATGGTGTGGTAAGAGTCCAACATAAAAAATATTCCCCAAATTACTTTTGCTAATCTTTTTACTTGTTTAAATGTAGCTACTAGAAAATTGAAAATTATATGTGTAGCTCACATTACTTTTCTATTGGGCAGAACTAACATAGGCCAGTGGCAATATTGGAATCATAGCTATAAATTCTATAAAAATGTATTAAGCACTTATTATGTACCAGATACCATTCTAGGAACTAGGGATTTGACACAATGAGGCAAAAATTCTCCTCTCAAAGAGTTACAGATATTTTATGGGAAACAGACAAACAAATTCATCTTGGTAGAGGATCTGGTTCTCAGTTTTATATGTCCAGAAACTCCAATATTATCAGTTTCATGTGAAAGCACACTCTTGAAGAATGGCTCACACTTACCAACCTCATGAAAGGCTGGTATAAACCACAAGGCCATCATTTATCAGTTTGCATTGAGATCTGTAATAATAACACCTGTCATTTATTGAGCACCTGTTGTTATTTGTGAGCACTGTTCTAGGTATCTACATTCATTATGTCATTTAATCCTTACAGTGAAGCTTTGCAATGCTATATTAACACCCCCATTTTAAAGATAGGGAAATTGAGTTGTAGAGCTTTGAAATAACTTATCCAAGGTCACACAGCCAGAAAGTTTCAAACTCAAGCATGTTGGTCCATGTTCTTAACTCCTACCCTCCACTGCCTCTTGCCAAAATGTACTGAACATTCACACTGGCTGCTCAGTGGTTTCTGTTCCTCTGTAGGTAGATCTACATAAAAAATAGAATTATAATCAGGAGATGGCTTGGTATTAAGTCAGAGCAAGGAGAGTCAGTGATATCAATTAAAAGGCAAATGACATCAAGACCCACAGTTGGGTCAAAATATACCCACTGCAGTGATGTGACAGTTGAATTTGGAGGTCCTGAAGCCCCTTCCCCTGGGGCTGCCAACTTCTCTGTAAATGTGTTTATTTTCTTTTTAATTGTTTCTGGAATGGCAGTTTCCCTTCCATTGACACATTCCTTCTTTTGGCAGCATACTACCTACAGTCATGTTCTTGTTCTTCCTGTTTCAGGCCTAGCAGATATTTTTGTGTTTAAGTTGACTGTAATTTACCAAACTCCTTCCCTGAGTGTTGGCTTGATTAGTCAAAGTAGCAGAGCTCTGACTGACCACCCTCCATCTTCCCATCCCTTTTCATATGTTATCTAAGTCCTGAGAATCCTTTGCCACCACCACCATCTCTGTCATAGTGACCGAGACTGACCTTGATGGATATGATAGACTTTCTTGGTCTTCCTGCCTGAAACTCTCCTCCCTCCTGTCCAGCTTCCACGCACATGCTGCCACCCAGAACAGCTTCAGTCTTGACCTACCTTTCAGGTGGCTCACTTTTTGGCTTCGAAATAAGGCCCAAGCTGCTTACCACAGCATTCTAGGCTCTCCATGGTCTGGCCCACCATGAATCCCACGTCCCTGAGTCCCACTGCCTTTGTTCATGTCAGTCCTACCACCTAGGCATGCCTTTTTCTGCCCTCTCTACCTATGTCCCTTCCTCCAAAATCTGTCTCTAGTAAGGCCACCTACTCTCAGATGGTCTCCTTGAGTGCTACCCTGTATCAGAATTGCTCCTTTCTCCTCCCATGTGTCCCTTGGCATGGGAGCAGGACACAATCTAGCCTGTGTTGTGTTCAGCTCAGGGATGGTGAAAAAATCACGGGTTCTGGAGTCCTGCCACCTGGGGGAGCCCCCAGGCCCCTGGTTGCCTATTTGAATACCTTTATCCCGCTATGCTGCAATCGTGCCTTTACCTGCCTGTTTCTCCATTTGGCTGTGCCCCACCTCAGGCCCATGTCCGACCACCTCAGCTGCCTCAGCCCTCAGCAAAGTGCGGCACTGGAAGTGTCCCGTGACTGTCTCCTGAAGGAGTCAGGGGGTGAGCCGATGAATCCCAGTTGCTTTTCTTCCAAATGGTGTGACCCTGGGAAAGTTACATAACCTGTCTGCGACTTTGTTTCCTTACTTCTAGTTTGGGGTAATAACACCTACTTGTAAAGGTGATTGAGGTAACATATGTTTAAGAAATGTAAATGGCGGAGGGGTGAATATGAGGGAAAACCTGTGTCACATGAGTGGTGCAGAACAAGTCCCAACATAATAAAAATATGAATAGCTAGAACTTTTCCAATAGCTGTCACCTGCTAAGTGTTTTATGCCGTTATCTCACTAACTTCTCCCAACACTTGGAGGAAGGGCTTGTTGTACCCATCACACGAAAAACAAAACTGAGACTGAGGAAGTGACGTACCAGCCCAAGTGGCGGAGCTGGGATGCAGAGAGCCTTCAAGGCTGAGCAGTGGCAAGTCTGTGCCCATGGCAGGGGGCAGCTGGTGGCCGGCCCCAGGAAGGCGTCTAGCTGAAGACCTGGTGTCTGTCCTCATTTGACACCCATTCTTAACAACCTGGAAGACAGCAGGCACAGTGGGCACTGCCGAGACAGGAGGAGGAAACCGATGCAGACATCCACAGGGGCCGGTGCGGAGCAGGAGAGGAAACGGATTCGGTGGAGGGAAGTACAGACCAAGCTAGCCACAGGGAGCTCAGAGGACAGGGAGGTCAGGCGAGAAAGGCGGAGGACAGCTGGAAGCTGAAAGCTGCGAGGCGGGTGGCGGGCAGTCACTGAGACGCGCTCTGTAGTGTGGCGAGGCCGCAGGGAGGCCGCGGCTGCTCGGGCCGCAGTCGCGGGAGCTGTGGCAGTGCAGCGAGGTCGTGCCCTCTTCTTCATGCTCACAGTGGCGAGGCCACATGAGAGGCCCACTGTGTGTGCGCGCGCGCGCGCGTGCGACACACGCGCTTTGATACCGAGCCCCATGAAACCTCCATGAGTCTTTTTAACTTTCCTTCTTTCCAAGTTTGACCTACATATTCCCTGATGTGGAGATAGAAGAGAAATTGTGAAGATACTGCTTTTATAGAATACGAGGTATAGATCAGAGTGGACAGGGACGCAGTGCGTAAGGAACTGAAAAAAGCAGCACTCGGACACACCGATGAGCTAGTCCCATGTTCCAGATCGCCCTTTCGCCGGAAGCTCTTTCCTCCTAGTCCGTCTAGAGGCAAGGCTGCTTCCAGGCAGGAACCTGGGTCCACATAGGGCTCCCCTTTTACAACCTATATACACTTAATTATTCTGCCACATCTGAGTCTCTTTCCCCAAGTGTGAAGTGGGAATAGTAATAACACTATCTCAGTTTAGTGTTATTCTAGAAGATGTTTAGTTAACATCTTCTCAGGTTTTGGAGAAGATGAAAAGCAAAAGTGCTGCTCCCATGCAAAGCTGGTTCTTGGTAAGTGGAGACCATTATTCCCTTTAAATCTGGCCAGGGCTAATAGTAGTGCATTCCCAATTTGTCTGTAGGCTTCTTATTCAGATGCCTTTGGATTCTGATAAATGAAATGTTGCACTGATTGGCAGATTAAAATAGTGGAAAAAAAACCAGTTCGAGGGCTTTCTTCTAGAGCTGAAATAAAATGATCCCAACCTTTGGGAAGCTGGTTAAATGGGTTTGGTATAAAGCTATACCAGGCTTTAGAGCCACATTTCTACACACCTCTGGGACACTTTTAGACCTGGCACCAGCAGGAGGGTGCAACATGTGGGTGTCACAGGAGGTGGAGCTCAGCAGAGATTCTGCCGTTTCCAAACCTCACTGCCTGCCATGTCTCCTAAGGCTCGGGAGTAGCATTCCAATACGACATGGCTCCCTCCCAGCACACGGATCGTGGCTGTAAGCCTGCCCATGACAAGGTGAGGGGGAAATCGGGTGAGGGTCTCTGGAAATTTCATCTTTATCCCTCTTTATTTGGCAGATTTAGTGCCTGCTGGAAGCAGAAGGACCAATCTAGGTGCTCTCAGCTGGTTAATTTCCAGAAGAAGAAAACACGTCACTGGTTTTCCAGCTGGAAGGTCCTTCTGGGTCATCCAGTCTGGCCTCTCCAAGGCTCGAGAGGTAACATTGCTTGTTTGCCATCCCTTGTCGGAGTGAGTGATGGGAGCACCCACTCATCACTCCTCAGGACGGCTCAGCCCTCCCATTACAAAGCCCTGGGTGGACAGGATGCCTCCAGGAAAGTGGCAGAGAGAAGCCATGAGGGGATTCTTTCTTTTTCAAACCCAAGCAAGGAATATCAGAGAGAGGTCAGTCTTATGCCACTATCTTCTGTCTGCAGGACTGACTAAGCAAAATTATGAATAGGCCAAGAATAATCTTTCTTCTGATTTATGAACCTGAATTTGTTCTGGTAGCATTTGATTTATTCAGTTAATAAAACACTGGCCTGCTCTGTTTTTCCTTTACAATAAGCAGGTAAGTTTCTCCATAAAATGTCCTCAATAACTATGCTTTTGAATTGAGTGTGATCCTTTATGGGTGACTTTTGTGCCCACTGCAGTGACTGTAGTTTAACAGCCCTTGTTGATAAGAGTTGTAATGGAACTTCTGGATGGAAAGTGAGGGCAGTGCCTCCCTCACGCCTTATGTTTACCCAGCAGTCTTGCTCGAGAAGCTGCCCTTGTAGACCCTTCTTTGAAAACTTCTCTTTGCTTAGTTTTATGTGATGGAAATGCTGAAATGTTTGGCCGTTTTCAAGGAAGCCAGTGGAGAATGAGGACTTGCTGCTGCTCAGATGCAGTGTTAGGAGGTGTGCTGGTGCCCCACACAGCCAGCAAGCCCGGCATCTCTGGGATAGCACGTACCCTTATGAACTGTGCAATCCCAAGCAAGTCACAAACCTCTCTGAAGATCAGCTTCCTTATTCTTTTATTTAATTGGGATCTTCATAGCTGCCCTGCCCACCTTACATGGCTGTTGTGCAGATGAAATGGCACCATGTATAACAAAGAGCTTTGTAGAGGCAACAAGACATGTAGATGCAAGAGGTAATTATTATGCTGTTATGGCTGCCTGTCCTTTACTGGAGCCAGTCTAGAGGACTTTATTTCCCTGGTGAAAACTTATTTGTTTTCAAGTTAAAATGGTTAAATTCCATCAGGGGCTATGGGACAAAGCCATCGATCTTCAGCTCTCACTCACAATGGAACAGTATCTCTTGGAGACAAATCTGAGTTTTATCTGTGTACCCACTAGTACCAAAAGATACTTGTAGACATAATGTCCTTGGCTTTGGAAATCATTGCCCAAAAAAAGTCTTTTCCTCCAGTTCTGCAGAGCTATTTCGCACCCACGCAGACCTGGCCAGTGTGCAGCTCCAGCTCTTTTCACAAGACACCAGATGCAAGACCTGCTTGTGGTTGAAGAATATTTTAGGAAAGATGCAGGGACTGGGGTGGGGCTGAGAGGCCTTCACTATACTGACCAGTTTATTCATAGAATCATAAATACTAAAGTTAGAAAGTTATGTGGGCCAAACTCCTCCTTTTAAGATGAGAAACTTACAGCTCAAAATAGATTAAGCAAAATAGGTTAAGCAATAGGTTATATAGATACTTTTGTAAAACTGAGCTTTTCTGATTTCTAGGCCAATGTTCTTCCTATTACATTGTTAATAAGACTAACCACATCAACATCTACAAACAACTACTGTTCGTTGAGCTATGAGCGTGTGTCAGACATTATGCGAAGCTTTTTACATATATTCACTCACTGAACTCCTGCAACAAACCAGCCAGGCAGATATAGTATTATTCCCATTTTACAGATAAGGAAAATGAATCTCAGAAATATTAATAACTTCCCAAGGTCTGATATTTGTATCAGTTCAGAGTGTGGAGAGCAAGAAGGATGTGCACTGTGGTTTCTGCTGCTGTTTGCATAAAACATTACATCTACATTTTTTTTTTCTAAATTTAGAGATGAAAAATCATTCCTTATCCCAAATATCAAAGCAGCCTAGAAAATATACTCTGAATTGAAGTGTCACACAAAACTCAGCCTGAGGAGCAGCCTGACTTTATAGCAACAGGGGTTAACTGGAAATGAGGATGTGAGGCTTCCACGCCCTTCCGCATGCCAAACTTTTAGAATTCTGACATGAGATGAGTCATAAGAGAAATCAGCAGGCTTTTGGTCACAATAGAAACACTCATTTCCCCAACTGCTTAGCAGCAAAATATGAAGACTATTTTTATGCCGTAGGAACGTTAAAAGCATTTCTTCAGTCTCGGTGTTGCTTTTAACATAATTAAACCAAGCTTTGCTGCTCCTGCTGTGGTTTCATTCTAAAGACCCTATGCTCAGGCTTTTTCTCCTCTTGCTTAATGGGAGTTATGATGAGAAACTCACCAGGCCTAAGATCATCAGCTGCCAAAATACATTTGCCTGCTCTTTAATCTCAACATCCTATTTTGCCAACTTCCGTTAAAAAGCATAACTCCTCTATGAAGTCTTTCTACACGCTGGTACAAGTGATAGAGCTTGCATTTTTAAAATCCTGAACATGCACTTAATTGTAATTCAAAAGATCAAAGAATATTTTTCAGAAATTCTATCATCCCTAAAATGTTAACTTGACATTAGACAGTGCTATGAATGAATATCCCAGAAGCACCAGAATAAGTTCCTGAAATTTCTCTGCTACAAAATGAAAGAGAGAAGACAGCAGTCTCTGCAATCAGCCAAGGCTTTCCACGCCCAAATAGAAACTGGATGAAACTTGACAAAAATAAAAGAAAAAAATCTTATCTTACAAAAGCAATGCCATAATTGACGACTGGATGTTATTGGAATACAGGGCATAAAGTTGCTGGGAAAGGGAATCACAATGTTCATTGGACAGAGGAGCATGAGCTGTGATGCTCCCGCTTTCTTTGTCTCCATCTTTCTGTGTATGTTTTTGTCTGTGCTCAGCATTGAATACTTACAACTTGAGTCCCTATTACATGGTAGGTCTTTGGGATCCAAAGTTAAAACGGCAAGACTCATTTTAGGCCATTCTTCTGTCCTAGCAAATCTTCCCTGAAATCACTTCCCGCCATGGTCCAGGTTAAGTACTGTGCCCATCTGTTCCAACGCATCCTTTTGCACCCCTGTATTTGGCTCTGGTCCCACTGCATTGTGGTAGTAGCAGTGACTGCTCACCGTCATGGGCTATTTACCAGCTGCCAGGCTCTGTGCCAAGTGCTTTACCTTCCTATAATCCTTATACGGACCTTTGGTGGTGAGTACTATGAGCAGAAAACTCCATTATGCTGAGGAGAAGATTGCAGCTGGGAGAGGTAAGGTAACCTGCCCAAGGCCACAATTAGTAAGCAGGAGAGCCAGGATTCAAAGCCAGGTAGTTGGACTCCTAAACCTGGGTTCTTAACCACTGTGCTATACAACACGAGCTTCTTTCCTCCAGCCCACATGCATCATAAGGATATAAGAACATGCCTTCTCTTTGTATCCACAGCACCTAGCACAATGCCTGGCATATAGAATAAAAACACAAAGGTTTGTTGAATGAATGTAAATGAATGAATGAGTGGTAGAGGCAAGGAGTGAAAGGGAGGTAAGAAAGTGGGCAGAGTGACCCCAGAGTGCTCCTTCGTGGACTGTGGCAGAGTGGAGAGGGAGAGAGAAGAGAACCATGTTCCCCATGATAGGCCTTCTACCATCTCCCTGCCGGGGACAGGAGGAGAGGCCCGAGGAGGGGTATTGGAGGACACAGTGAGCTCCCTCACTTGTGAGCCCGAGCAGGAGAAGCTGGTGCTTTAGTTACTTAAGAAATTTAGGAATACAATTTTTCAGATCCTCTGGGCCCTAAAACTGCATGGTCTCAGAACTCCCTGTGTTCCTTTCTGCCCACACAGACATGTGTTTGTTCCTTGTCCTCATTCTGCTCCCTTCCTGCCCTTGCCCAGGGCCATGGGAGAGTCTTACAAAGCCACTGTGGCTGTACTTCCCTCTTTTGGTACAGGACTTGCTCCAGGCTTCATTTCCTATCCTCTACCTGCTTCAACCCTTCTCTTCTCTGGGACTTCCCAGCCTCAACCCTGTTGACATTGCCCCTAGATTCTTCTTCCTTCTGGCTTTCATTTAACTTATCCTCAATGCAGCAGCTTTGGATCAACCTCTTTAGCTCCAGGCTCAACAGTCAAGGGCAACAGAAGTCCTGTTCTTGGGGCCAACCCAATGGCCAGACGTAGGTCAGGCCGAGAGCCCAGGCTTTGGAGGAGGGGTAGGGCATTCTGATAATATCCAAGTTCTGTTTCTGTAGCAGCCAGTGTTAATGCCTCCACCCCACCCCCCTCCATATCCCTTGGAGCCTAAATTTCAGTATCTGCATCTCTGTACCTGAAGACTTTGCCCTGTCCTTTGCTCCAGAAGTGCCACAGCCACCAGAGTGGCTCTCAACAAAGACTGATGAGAGGTGGTGGTACCCGTCCCCCCCAGCTCCCTTCCCCCTCAGGTGGTCTGATTCTCAGGCGTGTGTTTAGCTCCACGAGTTCCCCATAGGTTAAGGTCTAGCGAGCCACTCACGGAGGTAGCCGCTTTAATAACTCACACACTGTTGGCTGCCTTTCCTTCTCCATCAGTTTTCCACTCCCCTGCCAGTGGTCCCTGCATCTCCCAAATAAACCACCTGGATTCCAATCTCTACCTCAGTGTCTGCTTCTGCAGGAACCCAAACTGAGACAGTTTCAAAATTGTTTTTTGGTGGAGATTTGGAAACAGGGCCAGGACTAGGAAGGGTAAAGCAGCTAGGGCATAACGTTTAAAGAGGTGCTTGCTCTCAGGTGGTGCAAATGCTAGCCCTGAGAGTATTCACACGGCCGATTGCCAGTGCCTTTCTAAATGGATGAAGCTCTAGGCAACTCGCCCCAATCCTAGCTGGGAGAAGTAACTTCCATTGCCTAGAATAGTCTCACCAGTCTGGAGTTGTTTGACCTTTTATATCCATGTGTCTGTTGTTTATATAAGTGTCTTCCATTTTAAAACGTAATCTCTGAGAGGGCCTGTGCTAATTTGAATTGTTTTTGGATTATGCAGAATGGTACAATTATGGACTGATTGTGCCCCCAAATTCACATGTTGAAGCCCTGACCCCCAATGTGACTGTATTTGGAGACAGGGCCTTTGATGAGGTAATTATGGTTAAATGAAATCATAAGGGTGGGGCCTTATCTGATAAGACTGTTGTCCTTATAAGAGGAAGGAACCCCCTCCCCTCCTCCACACAAAGAGGCGGTCATGTCAGCACACAGCCAGATGGCGGTGGCCCGCAAGCCAAAAGAAGGGGGCCCAGCTTGAAATCTACCTTCCCAGCACCTTGATCTCAGACTTCTCAGCCTCCAGAACTGTGAGAAATAAATTTCTGTTGTTTAAGCCACCCAGTCTGTGGTGTTTTGTTATGGCAGCCCTGGGAAACTTCACATATATGTCATATGTTTAAAAATCCAACACTGTTACCTTCATTCACATATTCACTCCTTCATTCACTTTCATAAACATTTAAGAACTTCTACTTTGGATGAGTAAAGGTTTAATGATGCCAAAGGTGCCCCGAGGAGCACACAAACGAATAAGACACTTTCCCAACCCTGACTCAAGGGCTGTGGCCCTGTCGGCATCATTATGTTAAGACACACGCTTGGATGTGCCACTCCACTGACTCAAGACTGCCGATGGCTCACATTTCCTCAGGGAGGCATCAGTGGTGATGGGCCGTGACTCCTGGCCCCTTTCCAGACTTGTCGCCTATATTCATTCTAATCACACAGGATTATTTGCTGGACGCTTTATTTTGTGACTTTGCTTTTGTCCCCTCTAGAAATCCTACTTATCCTTCCAGATTCAGGAGAAATGGTTCTACTTCCATGAAACTTTTTAGACTTTTCCATGCAGAATTAATTACTCTCTTACCTGTCTTGATATCACTTTCACACCTCTATTATAGTGCATACTACAGTCCGCAGTTTAATTTTTACACATCTGCTTCCAGAAGTAGACTGTAGGTGCCTCTAAAGCAAGACCCTTCACTCCCTTAACCTCTTTGCATCTAGTATGGAGACACTTTCAGAGCAGGTACTCAGTAAATGTGAAGATAAACATGATTCCTTTGGGAACTTAAAGCCTACTAGGATAAGCCACTCACTACATTAGTTCATAAGTCAGACAGCCTTAAATAAATATTTTAAGGGGAGATACTGCGTAAAGAATTCTATTCCTCCATAGGAGCACAATTCATATGGATTTCTAAGATGTATTCATTAGGAATAGGCTTGGACATAAAGAAAACAAAAATATCCAAATAACAGAGATTTCAGGAAGATAGAAGTTTAATTTTTACTCATGTAGAAGATATTTGGACAAGGGTGTCCATAGCTGACGTGGCCAAACCATGATCGTCAAGGACCCAGGCTCTTTTTATCTTGCCTTCTTGCCATCCAACATGGCCATCCCATCCATACTCCGGCCAGCGTGCAGGAGGAGCCCAGAAGGGCATACATGTTCATCCCCACCCCTGATACTCCTTGGAAGCTTCCCATAACACCTCCATTTGTATTTCATTGGCCAGAGCTTAGTCACGTGAATATACACCTGGCTTCAAGGGTAGCTGGAAATGGTAGCCTTTATTCTGGAATAGCCAGAATATTAAGAATATCAAGTACCAGGACAGTAAGTATCCCATTACTAAGGAAGAAAAGAGGAAATGGATTTGAGGCAGACAAGTGAAAGTCTCTGCTCTACTCAACTTACGTGTTACTTGGGCCTTGTTTATTTAGGCAGATATAAGCTGCTGCACATATAGGCTACCCAGCACCATTTGTGTGGCTGGTTCACCAAAGCAACAAATTTCATATGAGAAAATGTGCTCTTTGTTTGTTCCTCTGTCCAGAATGAACTGGACATTTAATAAATAATAATTTAGAAAAAACAATTGAAATTGACTTTGGACACTGCATCTTCCTTATTAACCTGAAATACCTCCTCCATAAAGGTCAGTTTTGTCATTCAGAAGGTAAAACCTGACACACATCTTCTACTAAAATGAAATGCCTGGAGTTATGTTGTTGCCAGTGATGTATGTGGTTTTGGGGAGGGTTTTTTTTGCTTTTTGCTTTTGTTTTTGTCAGTAGTCTTAGACCAGCATTTTAGTTCAAAACAATGACTCACTAAACCAGCAAACTCAGGTTGGGTTGAAGTTATAAGTTCCTTTCTCCAACATCAGTTGCTCATTTGTAAATGGAAGAAAAATACCTTCCTCCAGGAGATGTTATGAGGTTTAAGTGAAAAAAAAAAAAAAAAAAAAATATATATATATATATGTATGTGTATGAAAAAAGCCTTCCAATATCAAAGTATATCACTGTTATAAGACTCTGGGGCCTGATGCTATCACTTGAACTTGAGCCCAGGAGTTTCAGTTTACACTGAGCTATGTTTGTGCCATTTCTCTCCAGCCTGGGTGACAGAGCAAGACCTAGCCTCAAAAAAAAAAAAAAAAAAAAAAAAGACTTTGGGACAGTAAGTAGATATCAACTCATTTGATGTAAAAGATAAAATAAAACACAATAGCAATCATGCCAGAGCTAACAGAGGGGGGCTTGAAAAATAGAAGGGCCCCTCTTTGTCTGCTGTTTAACTCTCAGGGCTGTACCACCTTCACAGAGTGGGCACATGGCCAACAAGCCCTGCCACTGGGCAGAGTTCCTAGGAGTCCTACGCCACTGCACATCCTCCCAGACATGATGTGCATCTGTCTCCCACCCTGGAGAGCAGAGGGGAGAAGGGGAGGCCAGCAGGGACTGGGCTGTCCTCTGGCCGAGTGTCCCAGAGCTGGGTTTGGATTGCGTAGGCTGAGGCTAAGGCTGGAAAGTTCCTGCCTCAGCTCGTATGTCAAGCCTTAGTACCCAGAAGAAAGCCTCAGGCCCCAAATTAGGAAGTGTGTGAGCCTACACCAGTTTAGAGGAGCCCGCTGTGGAGAGAAGCAAGGGAGAGCTGGGAGTTGAAGAGGAACCAGATCAAAGTAAAAGAACAGAACCAGGAAGAGAAAGGGAGAGGCTAGTTCTGGGGAATCTCCTCAAATACCCAGAGAGCCTGCAGAGTACAAAGGGGCAGCCTGGCTTAAAAAGCTGCCTGGCCAGTGTGGAACAACCTTGAAGTAAAAGCTGACCTATTTCGAGACCCTCCCTTCCCATGATTCTAATACCGCAAGCAGGATTTGCGGCAGAAGTGGAACAGATACCAGTGGCGTTCAATCCGTGTGTCTTGGGCCCAGGCTGTATGGCTGTGCATGGCACAAACACCTCCTGAGAGTGGGGGAACAAAAGGGAGCTGGAATCGAGCCCACAGCTCATTCCAGCCACAGCCCAGGCCACGCCCAGGTGCAGGCTGCACCTTCCTGGAGGGAAGAGGAGGCTCACTCTCTGCTCAAAGGAGTCCACGGGGCTCTCCCCTCACAGGGTCACAGCATTGGATGGCAGGGGTCCTGGCCCTGCCCTCAACTGCTGCATATTCCAAAACCCTGTGACTCAATTTCATTGATAAAACACGTTAATCTAAATTTAACAGTGTGTGCTTTTCGGGACCACAGGCAAAAAAAAGAAAAAAAAAAAAAAAGGAAATAAATTTAACAGTGTGCTCCCAAACACATTCAAATGTGTTAGATATTTTTATTTTTATAAATTTTTAACTTATTTGAAGACTCTCAAACTAAGTTATCTTGGTGGAGGACAGAGAGACCTTAGAATAAAATTTCTTGCCTTCCCTAAGCACCTGTTCCAGGTGCTATTTATTTGGATAGTTGTGGCTTTGCACGGACGGAACTTTTAGTAAGGTTCAGATCTGCGTGTAATTGAGCGGTGACCTGGGAGTGGACTGCATGGAGCTGGAGAAAGGAAGTCATAAAGCCAAGATGGGCCACTGTGTCACCAGCACTTCAGGGATGGGAATGGAGGTTACGTGGTGGATGGTGATACACATCTGTCTTGTTCTCAGGGTAAAGGGATTCCTACCAGGGAAGTAAAAGCCTCAGATAGTCAGTGCCATTTTAGATTTAATTCATGAGGTACTATCTCCTTGCTCTGACTCCATACGCAGTGTATTAGTTTGCTTGGGCTGCTGTAACAAAGTACCACAAAAAAAAAAAATACCACTGAGTGGCATAAACAACAGAAATTTATAGGCCGGGCGCGGTGGCTCACGCCTGTAATCCTAGCCCTCTGGGAGGCCGAGGCGGGTGGATCGCTCAAGGTCAGGAGTTCGAGACCAGCCTGAGCAATGAGCGAGACCCCGTCTCTACTAAAAAATAGAAAGAAATTAGCTGGCCAACTAAAATATGTATAGAAAAAATTAGCCGGGCATGGTGGCGCATGCCTGTA